>OY728133.1:2009565622-2010815622 GCA_963277665.1 Viscum album | reverse complement strand
GACTTAGTAAGTGTCGGTTGGGGCCCGCTATAGCCCATTAGTGCATCGGTATGTCTCATGAGGCAAACTATGATCTTGGCATGAGGCCTTGACAAAATGGCTTTTTATTGTCTTGGTAGGAGGCCTTGACAGTATGGTTATGATGTCCTGAATTATGCATTCTCTCTTTATGAAACTAGTAATTGAAATTTCATGTTGTTATTCGACTATTATAATACCCATGATTATATTTTATTATGAAAAAATTTACTCATCTCATATTCATATTATGTTCAAGTTTATTTTTAAAGGCATGTGTTTTTAGCTATTCACCATGCCTAATGTTTATGTTTATAAAATCTTCCACTGTATTGCTTATCCTTACTGAGAAACTGAGCTCACCCCTTTTTTATGTTTCATTTTCTCGGGACATGAAGAATTTTATTATGAATGATCTTTAGAGATAAACTTAGAGTTGTGAATGTTCCAAATGAAACTTATATGTTTTATTTCATTTTAAGTTGTAATGTTAAACCTATGTATGCATCTGGATCTCCAAATCTACTAAAATACTCATTCCTTTGGGATTTAATTCCTTATAATCATGCTAATGTAATTTTATAAGGCACCGACTCTAGGAAACTGGGGTCGGGGTGTTACAGTTGGTATTAAAGGAAGTTTAGTTGAAAACTTGGAAATTGGATTTAGAAAATGTAGATTAGGGAACAAAACCATAATATATAATTGATGATACACATACAATAACATCCTATAATTTTGGTATGGAATAGATTATCTGGATCTTCCTAAAAAATAAATCCCTATCTGGATACTGCAAGTGGATGTGATTCTAACACATATGTACCTAAGGGTAACAACTCCGACAAGGTGTTTTGGGCTTGACTTGGGGTAACCTGGTACAAAATAATGATCCATACTACGCACCTAGTTTCATAGTCCCAATGGATTTGCTTAGTATTATTCACATTTTAATTACAGTTCACTATGAAGGATTTATTCCCCCTAAAGTATTCAAAGTATATGGTTCTAGGATTTGTGATGCATAAATTTATGTTATGTACTAAACCATGTATAGGGTTACATAGAGTTCATAATTTTATGATCTAATTTAGTATATGTAATTTATTATAAATGGTTCCTAACATAAGTAAGGAGAACTTCACCAATTCATGTGATGTAAAGAGTAATAAGGACATTTCTCTTATGGTCTTAAGCCATCGTTTAAAAGGAAGATATTCTCCCTTGTGTCCTCATCTTATGATAAAATAGTATCATGTGTTAAAAAGGTATGTAAAAAATTCTCTGAGTCCTATGGCTTTGAAGGGATGAAAAATAAGAAGAGGATGGTAGAGAAAAATATGGATAAAGGGAAGAAGGGAAAGAAGGGTTTTCCCACATACGATAACTGTGGAAAGAGTCACACTGGTAAATGATTGAAGGGAATGAGAGTTTGTTATAAGTTTAGAGGAAAATGACACCAATTTCATGATTGTAAGGATAAGAAAAAGGTTTCTGATAAACAATGCTTCATTTGCAAGGATATGGGAAACTACATGAATCAATGTCCCAAGCATCAAAGGAATATGCCCCAAATGATGTTACTAGATAATGATCAAGTTATGATACTACCGCAGAAGAACTGGAAGGATTAGTATGCCTCATTAAGAATCATGTCATTTGAATATTTTTTTAGTAATGTACTAGTTATAAGAATTATGGAATATATGAGGATTGTACTGTAGTACTATTACATTAAGTACCTGAGGTTGTATGATGAATTGTACCAAGGATAAGCGACTCAGTATAATGTTAATATCTTGGGAATGAATATGGTTGAGGGAAAGAAACCCCTAAATATATTCTTGATGATTAAGATAATGATGAATAAATTATTTATTTGGATAAGTACTGAATACCTCAAAAAATTTATTATTGACTTATCGACAAGTGGTTTATGCTATCATTGAGGGATTTTAAAACATTTTTGGATATAAAGAATATATTCAATATCATGTGTAATGATGAATTCATATTGTGAATAAGGATTTATAGTAATTTTATTTATTACAATATTTTATGAGGACACACGATGAAGATATTTCCATGTTTGGAGTGTGAAAATTTAGGGTTGCTTCATGTTGATTAAAGGAAAATAAGGTAGCAGATGCCTTGAGTAGGATAGATCATGGAGTCCTAAAAAATGAGGATTACCAAGGACCCTGTGTACCTGGATATAGCAAGGATGGATATGGGAATGATTATTAAGTATTGGATCATGATCTTTTGGAAAGTTAAACTATTTATGAAATGGTTTAACTTGATCATTGTATGAGGATATAGAGTTTAATGTCACTACATGATGCAACCTATTCTAAGAGATAAACTATAGATAGTTCAATGCATAAACAAAGGATAGGATTTTGTTTATGTAATAGAAACATATATCTATACTCTTATAGAGTGGAATAATTCCTGAACTCTAGGAAAAGAGTCTTAAAAAATAATTTTTTCCTATTATCATTTTTTTCATAACTATAGTTGTAACACCCCAAGCTTCCACGATACGTTTCTCTTTGAATAATACAATAACTTGTGTTGTACGCAACTTCGATTTATAGCACAACATGACCTATCAAACTAGTAGTTTAAAACTAGGTTACGATTATTATTAACCTAATTTTTAATTTTATATATCCCATATAATTTTAACATTCATATATTTTGTTTTTAGATATAATATAAAGACAAATTCAATTTTTTAGATAAAAGAAGTATTTTTCAAAAAATGCAGTTTTACACCTTTTAATGGAGAACCCTTTTTAAATACAATATTAAAAAAGATTATATATTAAATATTATGAAATTAAATTCTTGTTTAGAATTGGGACATAAAAAGTTCATTTGGATAAATTTTTGGTAATTTTTTGATAACTTTCATATTTTGACGAATAGTGAAAAATACTAAATTTTAATTGAAAACAACTTTTCTAATCAAAATAATTTATAGTGTTAAATTATAAATTTTGGTGGTTTTAAAGTATAATTAGATTATATTTTTATCATTTAATATAATTTAGGTCATTGGATGTAATTTCAAATTTAAATTGTACATAAACACATGTCAATCTTTTGATAGTTTCTACTTCTTAAAAACCTGCTTTTTGGTTTTGAAAATGAGAATTAATTTTAAATTATTTTCTGTAACTTATGTGTTTTAAATTTGGAAAAATGGATTCCATATTTGTAATTAGGAGTTTTATATTTTTTAAATAGGAAACTTTTATATTTAGACATTATGAATAGTAACTTCAGTAAATATTTTATTTACCATGTTTAAAGAATAAATATGGAAAATAAGGGTAAAAAATAATATTATAATAAAATTAAATTGTCCTAAAATGGGTCCTAACTATAATTTATCATACATGTCCAACCATGGACATCCTTGGGTCAATTTTGGGACCCCATGGAACCACTTGTAAGTGAAAATGACATAATAAAAATTAATTTAAAGTTAAGGAAAATGTCACATAAACATATATCGTTTAGTAAAACAATTTTTATATGGGGTTATATAAGTGATATCTTCAAATATAAATAAACATTAGAAATATAAAAATATTTCCTACATCATGGTATTTTATTTATATTTGTTAGGCATAAAATAAATATATTTATTTATTACACAATAATGATAGAATATTTTTCTTATTAACAAAAGAATCAAATAAAGGATATTAGAAATATTAAAATAAATATAATTTCAATGTTTTGACGCCATACACTAATTTTTTAGTTAAATATTAAATTTTAGGGTTGATTAAATTTATTTTATTTGAAGTAATCAAGATTTTATGACTTTCACAAAAACCAAATACTAAATAGTGTCAAAATTGACATAAATGAGTTTTTAAAACAAATACAATATTATTAAATGAAATAATATTAATAAAAATATAATATTCATCCAATGGACTTAGATAAGGTTATATATGTCATAATGAATCACTTGAGATTATATTGTAATTTTATAGTAAGTTTATTAACCATGTAATATAAAAATACAAGAAGTCATGGTAAATGTTAAACTATTTAACTAAGAGTCAAATCTAAAAGATAAGGTTAATATGGTGACCTAACCTTGTATAAAACCTATTGTTTGAGAGGATTTAGAATCATACCCACCTTATCCTCGAAATAAATATATTTTGATCTATTATAAACCGAAAATAATTTTATAATAAATTAATAGTTCAAACTTTTTCTAAAGTACCCCTCACCTCCCTTATAAAAGGGTACTTCCCCTTCTCTTAAATTCACACCTCCAAAGCCAGTTTTCTTGTCCAAAACCTGATATAATATCCTCAAAACTACCATAAATTCAACATATAGGCCTTAATTTGATCATAAAGACAACATAAGGAGCCCTTTTGTTCAAATCAAAAGGAAGAACCCGAAGAAGAGGTAATTACTTCATCACCGCTTTCAAAGTTATTTTGTTCTTCCACTTCCTCTTTCGTGGTTATTTCCATACCAAAATAATAACTAAAGTACATTATACATACTGATATTTTATTATAAATATGGTACAACCATATTCATTATTCAATCTATCTTATTAATGACAAAGTCACCATACGTGCATACGTACGACTTACCATCTCCACGTCGTGGTGTGGTTTATTATTCAACACTTCATTATTTGGATGGGTATAATAATGAGTATAATTGATGTAAATAATAAATATAACATATTAATCATTTTTTATATATAATATACCATCCAATTACATACTATTTCACCATCAATAGAACGATATTGTCGCTCGTGCGTACGTACGACTTACCGTCTCGAATACACGATGAGATTCATTTCCACATTCACCATTCAACGATGACTATAAAAATATATATTATTAATAAGTATGTAATAGATGAAATAATAATTATACTGGTAATATATATATATATATACATATATCTCATTCACTTACTTCCGTTCAATACGATATGAAAACCGAAACAACGTTTATGCGTATATATGACTTACCTTTTCCATAAACGGTGTTTTCCATTTCATATATCTATCAATTATACATATTTATATTCTGAATATATATGATACATAAATAATGTTTTATATTCTGGAATAAATTAAATCAAGATATAAGTGATATGATCAAGAATAACAAGTTAAAACATGTACGATAAAGAAAGTGATGATTACCCAAAATGTTATTTTAACATGAAAATTATTATAAACTAAGTAGTATAAAGTCATAAATGAATAAAGTATGAAATAATAAATATTAATATGGTTCTGTTATAATTTAATAACATACTATGATCATTATACAAGAGGTTAAACGTACCCTCGACCAAAAGAAACTAAAAGTTAAGGGTTATTTCCTCAATCTTATTATTATATGAGATTGTTTATCTATAATTATCTATCGGGACATATTTATCATCTATGTCCATGTTTCATTAATTTTTTTTAAAAATTAATCTTTTAAGGTTTTATGGAATGGACTCTTTAACTATATCATCATTTTAAATGTTTTTAAGGATTTATTTTTCTAATTCTTTTTAATTAATGTCCATGTTTTCAAAATAATTTTAAGGATTTATTTACGTGGACATGATTGTTTTAAAGTGTTAATTTATTTCAAAAGTTTTAAATTGGTATAGTACACTTTGATTCAAAAATCTATTTTAAATGACTTCATTTATAAGTTGTTCAAATTTTAAACGAATTCATGAAAAAGGGTATTTCTCTCAAAGTGTTTTATTGATTATTTTCAACTATGTCAACATCCTTTACTAGATATTATTATTGATTGAGGTTGATTTTCTATAATACAATATTCTATATTGTATTGAATGAGTTATGATATGTTTGACAGTGGGTGTGCTATTTTTATACCATTCATGGTTTATGGTTAAAGTATTGACATTTCGTATGCTAGTTTTAGTATGAATGTTTATGTTATGTTTCACCCTTTTTCATATGAGGAATGCATTGGACTTAGTAAGTGATGGGCAGGGCCCGCTATAGCCCCTCTATGCATCGTTAGGTCTCATGAATTAGTGTTTTTTCAAAAGGCCTTGAATTCTTTTTACTTTTAGTCTTGGCATGAGGCATTGACTATGTGGTTATGATGTCCGGAATTATGAATTCCCTCATTATGAAATTAGTTATTACATGTGATTATTCGACTAGTAGAATATCCATGTGCATGTTTATATAGTAATTGTTGATTTATTTTTTCCATATTATGTTCATGTTTATGTTTAAAAGGCTGTTGTTTTTTACACATCCTTCCTTAAAAGTTTATAGCTTTCACTAAATTATTTACACTTACTGAACATCTGAGCTCACTCCTTTCTTATGTTTTGTTTTCCTAGGATTACAAGAAGTGTATTATGATTGATATTTAGGGTTAAACTTGGGAAATAATGGAGTTCTCAAAGGATTATTTATGCTGTGTTTGAATGTGTAATGTAATGTTCTTGTATATAATCTATTTTCTAATATTTCTAAACTGATCGTTTCTTCAGGATTTGATTTCATGTAATCATGCCAATGTATTAAAATAATTCATTGGCTTCGGGCTTTTTGGGTTGGGGAATTACAATTGGTATCAAATGAAGTTTAGAAAAAACCTTGGAAATAGATTTAGAACACCTAGATTAGGGATCTTAACCCTACGATAGACTTTGCGGATAAGTATAGAAGAACCCCATAGAATTTTAGTAAAGTAGGGATTATGTGGGTTTTATAGGAAATACATCCCTATCTGGATACTAAAAGTGGACGTGGTTCTGGCACAGATTTACCTAGGAGTGAAAACTCTGACAATGAGTTTCAGGTTTGACCTGAGGTATCCTCGTTCATGACAATATGCCTTACTGCGCACCTGGGATGACATTCCCAGGGGATATTCTTAAGATAATTTTCATTTTAGTTACAAACCATTATGAAGGATTTATGAGTAAATACATCCCCAAAGAAAACCTTTTTTTATTATGGATTATGTACAGAAAATGTTTAATGTAAGTTAAGTATTTTACAAGTTTGGAATTATGCATTGTGATTCATAATCTAATCTATTGTATGCCATTGTTTAGAAATAATGCCTAGTGGATGGAATGGAAACTATATCAATGCACATAATTCATATAAGAATTTTCCTCCTATTAAAGATAATTATAGTGGAGCTGGTGATGCAAATGGTGCTAATCAACTTATAACCTTACCGGGACAACTCACTTAGGTTATGAATAATAACCTTACCCATATGTAGCACCCTGATCTACAACGTATAGGATCAATGTTAGACCGCTTCATGAGGCACCAAACACTAATTTTTAGTGGGACTATAAATCCTTTTTGTAGCTGAGTAGTGGATAAGTTCCTTGGAGAAAATATTTCTTGCTTTGGGAAGTAATGAAAGGGAAAAGGTTGTCATGGCATTTTATCCCCTCTCAGGAGATGTGGATCAATGATGGTAATTAATTAAAAACACAAATGAGGATGAATAAGTTGGAAATATGGAATGGATGGAGTTTAAATAACTTTTTCTAGAGAAATAATTTCCTCTTGAACAATGAGATGATATGGAAAGACAATTTCAGAGCCTGAGGCAAAAGGATGATGAGAATGTTGAAAAGTATGATGATAACTTCACAAGGTTAGAAAGGAATACTACAGACTATATATGTAACCCAAGAAGTAAGATTGATCAATTATTTGTTAGTTTAAAACCATTTCTCCATCAAGCATTAGTCTCATAATCCTTCTCATCGTACAAAGATATAGTCTCATGTGCTATCATGACAGAAAAGGAATTCTCTAAGTCTTATGACATTAAATTAAAGAAAGAGAATAAGTGAATGGTGGAGAAAGAGATAAATAAAGGGAAAAAGGGAAAGAAGTATTTTTTCTTATGTGATAATTGTGGGAAGAATCACCTTGGTACTTGCCTAAAAGGAATGGGAGTTTGTTACAAATGTGGAGAAAAAGGTCACCAGGCTCGTCATTCTAAGGGAAAGAAAGAAGTTGTGAAATGTTTTAATTGTAAAGATATGGGACATTATGCAAATGATTTTCCAAAGTTTCAAGGAAGTATATCTTAGAAAAATCAAATGGATCAAGGTCAAGATTATGTAGTTACTATAGTTGAAGTGGAATAATTAATGTATCTGCATTTTTAGATTCAAGAATAATGTCCTAATTATAAGAAGAATGTGATATATATAAGGATTTTAATGTATTAATTTTTGTTTTCATCATGATTTTAATATGATTAAGATAATCATATATTCATTATGTGAAAATAAGAGAAAAATTACATTGTTTGAGGAATCTGATGTTATAATTGATTTTGGAAATTTAGAAACCTTTTAGAGAGAGATTGAACATAAGTATTTTAGATATCTCTAAAGGATAGAATGGAATAAGTTGAACTTTTGAAAGTATTGTTTAAGGTTAAAACATTTATTAAATATTATTTTTGGAACATTATATTATTATAATTTTTATTAAAAGTACAAACATTAGGTCAGGTGATAACCTACCACATCGGACAAAGCTGGAGGAATCAAACCCACAACTGAAGTGCGACAAGGATTTATCACCTAACACTATCCTAGAAGAAGTCCCGGGTTATTATAAAATAACTTTCTTCATTTAAATGGTATATTTTTATATTTGGAACCTTATACGATTGAGATAAATATAATATATTTGAGTTTTATCTTTTGAAGAGAAAGATGAGTTTGTGGTAGAGGATGAAACACTACCTATAAATTAAGTATGCTTCCTTGTTTTCTTAGTCTATGAATTAAATTAATTCTACAAAACTATGAAAAGGGTCATAAAACCAAATTTTTTTTCTAACACCTTCTTTTGCGATGGATCAAATGGTCCCTTAGATCATCACAGAATTATAGCTTTATGATTGTTAACTTTCTCCTAATAATATTATCTATCACTCTCCATCATAACATGATGGTTTGTTTTCTCTTCCATACCCATATTTTGTTATATTGTACCCTAGTATGTGTTATTTTCGGTAACCTTTATACTTACCTTCCTTTATTTTAAAATAGAGGCCTCATTAATCCATTTTTCGATGTGGGATTTCAATTAATATGTTTTGAAATGTCAAACCCCTAGTTTTCAATCCTGATTTTAAATTGCGAGAATGCAATTTATTGAAGTAGGGGATAATGTAACACCACAATCTTCCACTGTACATTTCTCTTTGAATAATTCAATAGCTTGCGCTATACACAACTTCGAGTTCTAGAACACCATGACCTATCTAACTAGCCGTTTAAAAAGCGGTTATGATTAGAGTTAACCACATTTTGAATTTTATATATCCCATATAATTTTAACATTCATATATTGTGTTTCTTAGACATAATATACGGACAAATTCATTTTTTCAGATAAATTAAGTATTTTTCAAAAAATGATGTTTTCCGCCTTTTAATGGTGAATCCTTTTTAAATCCAATATTAGAAACTTTTATATATTCAGTTTGATGAAATTAAATTTTTCTTTAGAATCTATTCATAAATATTTATTTTGGATAAATATTTGGCACTTTTCTGATAACTATCATATTTTGATGATTAGTGAAAATTACTAAATTTTATTTGAAAACTACTTTTTTAATCGAAATAATTTATAGTGTTAAATTATATATTTGAGTGGATTTAAAGTATAATTAGATTAAATTTTTATAATTTAATATAATACAGTTCATTGGATGTAATTTCACATTTAAATTGTACATAAACACATGCCAATCTTTTGGTAGCTTTTACTTCTTAAAAACCTGCTTTTTGGTTTTGACAACGAGAATTAATTTTAAATTAATTTCTGAAAATATTGTGTTTTAGATTTGGTAAAATGGATTCCATATTTGGAATCATGAGGTCCAAATTGTTTAAATATGTAACTTTAAAATTTAGACATTATGAATAATAACTTCAGTAAATATTTAATTTACCACGGTTAAAGGATAAATCCGGTAAATAAGGGTAAAACAATATTATTATAATAATATTAAATTACCCTAACAAATTTCCTAAACAGATTTTCTGATACATGTACAACCATGTTCATACATGGGTCGATTTAGGGACCCCATGAATCCAATTTTAAGTGAAAATGACACTTCATAAAAATTAATCTAAAGTTAAGGAAAATATAACGTAAACATATATCATTTAGTAAAACAATTTTTATATGGGGTTATATAAGTGATATTTTTGACTATAAATAGTAATTATAAATATATAAATATTTTCTATATCATGGTATTTTATTGATAATTTCTATACATAAATGAAATATATTTATTTGTGACATAATAATAATGCACTATTTTCCTTATTAATGAAAGAATCAAATAAAGGATATTATAAATATTAAAATAAATATAATTTGAAAGTTTTTATTCCATAAAATAATTTTATAGGTTAATATTAAATTTTAGAGTTGATTAAATTTATTTTTTTCTAAGTAATCAATATGTTATGACTTTCACAAAAACCAAATACTAAATAGTGTTAAAATTGACATAAATGAGTTTTTAAAACAAATAATATATTATTAAATGAAATAATATTTCTAAAAATCTAAGATTAGTCCAAAAGGCTTATATAAGGTTAGATATGTCATTAAATAACCAATTTATATTCTCTTGGAATTTTATAGTAAGTTTATTAACCATATAATATAAAAATACAAGAAGTCATGGTAAATGTTAAACTATTTAACTAAGAGTCAAATCTAGAAGATAAGGTTAATATGGTAACCTAAACTTGTATAAAACATATTGGGTTAGAGGATTTAGACCCATACCAACCTTTTCTTCTAAATAAATCCATTTTGAGCTATTAGAAACCGAAAAGGATTTTATAATAAATTAATATTTCAAACTTTTCCTAAAGCTCCCCTCACCTCCCATATAAAAGGGTACTTCCCCTTCTCTTAAATTGACACCTCAAAAGACATTTTTCTAGTCCAAAACCTGATCCAATATTCTCCCAAATACCCAACCTTCAACATAGAGTCCTTAATTTTATCATAAAGACAATCCAATGAGCCCTTTTGTTCAAATCAAAAAGAAGAACCTGAAGAAGAGGTTATTACTTCATCACCTCTTTCAAAGTTCGTTTCTTCTTCCACTTCCTCTTTCTTGGTTGTTTCCATACCAAAATAATAACTCCAATAACTTATACTTACTGATATTTTATTATAAATATGGTACAACCATATTCATTATTCTCTCCATTCTATGAATGATAAAGCCACCATACGTGCGTACGTATGGCTTACTATCTCCACGTCGTGGTGTAGTTTGTTATTCAACACTTCATTATTTGGATGAGTATAATAATGAGTATAATTGATGTAAATAATAAATATAACATGTTAATTATTATTTATATATAATATATCATCCAAGTACATATTATTTCACCATCAATAGAATGATATCGTCACCGGTGCGTACGTACGGCTTACCGTCTCCACGACGTGATGAGATTCATTTCCACGTTCAGCATTCAACAATGATTATAAAAATATATATTATTAATAAGTATGTAATATATGAAATAATAATTCTACTGGATATATATATATATATATATATATTTACATATATCTCATTCACTTACTTTCGTTCAATACGATATAAAAACGAAAACAACATTTATGCGTACGTACAACCTACCGTCTCCATAAATGGTGTTTTCCATTTAATATATCTATCTATTATACATATTTATGTTCTGAATATATATGATACATAAATAATGTTTTATATTCTTGAATTAATTAAATCATGATGTAAGTGATAGGATCATGAATAACAAGTTAAAACATCTACGATAAAGAAAGCGATTATAATCCGAAATATTATTTTAACATGGAAATTATTACTAAATAAGTAGTATAAAGTCATAAATGAATCAAGTATGAAATCATAAATATTAATATGATTCTTTTATAATTTAATAACATAATATGTTCATTATAAAAGTGGTTAAACATACCCTCGACCAAAGGAAAGTTCAAGGTAAGGGTTATTTTCTTAATCTCATTATTATCCGAGATTGTTTATCTGTAAGTATCTACTAGGACATATTTATCAGCTATGTACATGTTTCATTAAAATGTTTTAAAAATTAATATTTTAAGTTTTTATGGAAGGGAATATTTAAATATATAATTATTTTAAATGTTTTTAAGGATTTAGTTTTCTAAATCTTTTTAATTAATATTCATGTTTTCAAAATGATTTTAAGGATTTATTTATGTGGACAAGATTGTTTTAAAGTGTTAATTTATTTCAAAAGTTTAAAAGTGGTATGCGACACTTTGATTCAAAAATATATTCTAAATGACTTACTTTATAAATTGTGCGACTTTTAGAAGATTTTAGGAAATGGGGTATTTCTCTCAAAGAGTTTTATTAATTATTTTCAACTATGTCAACATCCTTTATTGGATATTATTCTTGATTGAGGTTGATTTACTATAATACAATCTTCTATATTGTATTGAATGATTTATGATATTTTTGACTATATATGTGCTATTTTTATACCATTTATGGTTTATGGTTAAATTATTGACATTTTGTATGCAAGTTTTAGTAAGAATGTTTATGTTATATTTCACACTTTTTCATATGAGAAATGCATTAGACTTAGTAAGTGATGGGTGGGGCCCGCTATAGCCCCTCGATGCATCGATAGGTATCATGAGACAAATTAGTGACTTGTCATAAGGCCTTGAAAAAAAATTATTTGTAGTCTTGGCACAAGGCCTTGACTATGTGGTTATGATGTCTGATCTTATGCATTCCCTCATTATGAAACTAGTTATTACATGTGATTATGCGACTAGTAGAATATCAATGTGCATGTTTATATGGTAATGTTTGATTTATTTTTTCCATATTATGTTCAAGTTTATGTTTAAAAGGTTGTTGTTTTTATTACAAATCTTTCCTTAAAAGTTTATAGCTTCCGCTATATTATTTTCCCTTAGCATCTGATCTCACCCCTTTCTTATATTTTGTTTTCCCAGGATTCCAAGAAGTGTATTATGATTGATATGTAGTATTAAGGTAGGGTAATAATGGCGTTCTCAAATTATTATTTATGTTGTGTTTGAATGTGTAATATAACATTCATGTATGTAATCTATTTTCTAAGACTGCTAAACTGATCGGTTCTTCGAGACTTGATTTCTTCTAATCATGCCAATGTATTAAAATAATGCAGCAATTCTGAGCTTCTAGGGTCAGGGAATAATAATAGATTCTGGTTTTGTGGTAATGATCTTTCATCTGATCATGTTCTCTATCACTTTCCATCATAACTTGATGGTTTGGTTATTCTTCCATGACCATGTTATCCAATTAGAATGTGTAGTTTGTAAGTAAATGATGCATTTCCCTTTCCCTCTGATTAAGAGGATATTTTAACCAAATGTGGGTTTCCCACAAGGGAATTTTCAAGTATCAACAATTAACTTTTGAAATTTAATTTCAAAATTTTTAGGATGAATTTTTTGTAAGGAGGGGATAATGTAACACCCCAAGGATTTAAAAATAAATTTAATATTGAATGCATAAAATAATGAGTCTCTACAAAAAAACATTGTCATAACAAATCTAATAAAAATAATTTTTCCACTTCTGTGATTTGATTTCTGAAAAATTTGACATTCATGGTTGCGTTTAGGCTGATTTTTGGAGTCTAATAGAACAAACTTAATTTTTGGTGAATAGTAACCTACCCCTGTGAATAGTAACTTACCCTTATAAATAGTAACTTACCCTTATGAATAGTAATATAACCTTTTGAATAGTAACCTAACCCATGTATGTCAAAATAAAATTTAGGCACATTATAAATTAAATAGACCATTTTATAAATTTTTGATTAAGTATCATTATTTTTGTGAGTGATAAATGTTTAATTACAGTTTTAAATTAATAAATGGATTTAAAATTTATTTTCATAAAATATTTTCCAAAATAAATATTTTTTCCAATTATTTTGGTAAAATTTTATGAGGCCATAGTTAATTTTGGAAAGTATTACAAAAAAAATTTAAAATTTAAAATCTGTATTTTTCAATTCAATAAAGATTGTTTTTAAAAATTAAATTTCACTTATTTAGAAAATTATTTTGATAAAATGGAATTTATTTTTGGATTATAAACATTGCAAAACGGTTATGGTGAATTTTTTGGATTTTTCTAAAATACTTCATTTTAGGTGAATAGTTAAATATGATAATTTACTTTAAATGCTAAATACATGGTTTATTGAGTCATAGGTTATGTAAGGATGATGTAATATCTCTTGGTTCGAACAAAAATGCACATATTACAATTATTGGTCACAATATTCAATACTATTGTTGGTCTTGAGCAAAATAATAAAATAATTATTAAGATATTCAAAAATTACTCCTCTTGTCCAATATAAAACCCCTTCACTCCCTCTTCTCTTTACTCCTATCAAGCCTTGTTACTAGTCCAAATTCTTCCAAACTATCTCCCTAAGATCCTTCCTTACGTCCATAATACCTTGGTCTCATAAAAAGAACAAATACTCTCCCTTAAAGAGGCTCTCAAAGAAGATTAATTCAAGAGGTAATTCCTCTTTTCAATTCTTTTACTTTCTTTTCAAGTTCATTTATTTTCATTTCTATCCTCACCTATCCTCATACAAATATTATAAAAACTTGAGTACCTTAAATATAATATAATTATTTTTATTATTATTGAATTAGTTATTCTCATCTCTCCTTTACCCCTCTTTTACACTAGTAGTAAAAAACACCATCCGAGATGTGTTAATTTGCCACATTTAGGGACGATGGGGCTTCAATTTCTATTAAGATCTTCAATTATGGTCATGATACCATTATTATGGATGAAATAGACTATAATATATGTATTATGTCTCCTATATGTTTCTTGAATCTTTTTTTAAACATGGTTTTGATTTATAAAGAAAAATGAGTTCGTTGTGTTCAAAAACTGCTAATTAACCCAAACGGTTATCATTAAATAATTTATATAATGATTCATCTTCACTCGAAGTAACCAAATGAAATTCACAACGATGTAAACTTCTAGATGTTCACTAATAATATATAACTTCAATTATGGAAAACCATCCTCATTTTACATGATTCTCCATTCATGTATATAAGTATACAGATCATGAAACAAACGGACCCAAACAATGAAATTGAACCTCTTAACCCATAAAAAAGGCCATGAATGAACTTAATAAGGTTATAATAAATCAATTAAATGTAGATTATGTTCTTTAATTATTAATTAATTAACCTAAATTTTATTATTCAGGACATTAAGATCAAGATAAGAACACCATCGGACTTAAGGTAAGGGTTTCTTCATCTCACTTCCATTTTTTGTGAGATATTCCGTATTTACAACTATTACTTGTGTATGGTGTATGAATACTGCCAATTGATGTTTCATTTAATTAATATAATTATTTTAATGATATTAAATTTATCATTTGATGATTTTTAATATTGGGGAAAACGATTCAATTGATTACAAGGTTGTAAGTATTTTCTACCCGAACCTCCATTTTCATTTGGGTTGCTCTTATTCTCTACTCACATAAATTAGATTCTTATTTATTCTTATCTAATCATCATAAATTATGTTTTAATGTTCTATATTTTTTACCAATCATAATCCTTCTTTATTTTATGGGGAGTTAAATGTTTTATAAGAATCTTTCAAAAATTATTTTCAAATGCAAGCCCGATTCAAGGAACTTCTCAAATTCACAAATTCACAAATTTTTTACAAATTTTGAAGTTCACTATATAATCTATTTTAATCCATATTTATCTTTATAAATTCACAAATTTTAACATGAAAATATAATTTGGTTAATTTTTGTTTTTATGAAAGCAAACATGCCTTTTCTCTTTAAAATATCTTTAATGAATTCCTTAAACCGCACTAAAATGTTTTAATTCTAAAGTTTCTTTAAAAAGACTTTTTACATGATTTCACTTCAGTGGGACATCATTTGTGCCTAAAATTTAATCTAAATGTACTTAGATTTTTTTTTGTTTTTACATGTTTAAAACCCAATTTATGACAAATACAAATGATTTTCCAAAAGAACTCTACTTTCTGAAGAAAAATAGATTTTTTTCACCCCAATTTATCTTTTATGAGATATATTCCTTGTTCACCACTTATTACTTGCTTGTGGTATATGTACTTCCCCTTGGTATATTATATCAAGAGTCTCCTTATTCTCAATATATTCTAAGGGATTATGATTTGAATTTTTCAAGGTGGTATGGGACACTTTGGAATGTTTAAGTATTATTTCCTCAAGAATTTCTCAATGGTCCCATTTAAAAGTATATTTATTTATATCAACATCCTTTGAAAAATACTGTATTTAATATAGGTTTATATATTATGATATCATATAAAATATTTTTTTCAATGTTTTTTGATTATTTTGAATGTGGATGTTCTATCTTAATACCATTCACCAATTTACTTCGAATGGTTAGAGTTTATGTTTGATGTATGGGGAAAGTTATTTACATTTCATATCTTAGTTTCAATATGAATATATACATTGTTTATGTTTATCCCCATTTATAGTATGAATGCATTGGAATTAGTAAGTGTTGGGTGGGGCCCTCTATAGCCCCTCGGTTCATCGGTAGGTCTCAGGAGACAAACTACAGTCTAGGCATGAGGCCTTGACAAAATGATTATTTATGATCTTGCACGAGACCTTGACGGTATGGTTATGATGTCCCACATTATGCATTCCTTCTTTATGAAATTTTTAATTGAAAGTTCATGCGGTTATTCGACTATTATAATACCCATTATTATGTTTTATTATGTAAATATTTACAAATCTCATATTCCTACCATATTATGTTCAAGTTTATTTTTAAAGGAATTTTTTTTAGCAATTCACCAATCCTAATGTTTATGTTTATAAAATATTCTGTTGTTTTTCTTACACTTATTGAGCATCTGAGCTCACCCATTTCTTATGTTTTATTTTCTCAAGACATAAATATGTTTACTATGAATGAATTTCAAGGATAAACTTATATTATTGGATTTTCCCATGAAATATTATATGTTTTATTTCATTTCAAGTTGTGATGTTAAACCTATGTATGCATATGGTTTTCACATACTACTAAACTACTCGTTCCATTAGGATTTAATTCCTTTTAACCATGCCAATGTAATGTTATAAGGCACCGACTCAGGGAAACTGGAGTCGGGGCGTTACAGTCCTCAACCTTTAGAGTGCAACCCTCCATCGACATGGGTGTGGGTCCTCTACCTTACTGAGCAGAACCACTTTATCGGATAGGGCATGGGTACTTGCGACACTAAAGAGGAACCCCTAGCACACTAGGGCATGGGTACTCTATGGATAATATTATAGTGGAACCCCCTAACACACTAGGGCACATGTCCTCTACTTAGAGTTTATTCCCCCTCAACTATGAGACATGGTGATGAGGCGTGGTTTTACTTGGATGATTACTTCTGAGTAGATACATGATGTGATGGGAATCATTGATAGTCTTTTAAAACTATTGGATACACTTCTTATTGGGATGATCTATGAGATGAATATCCTCTTACTCTCTCATTTTGGATTATTTGACTGAGAATATATATATATCCTTCTATATCCACATCTTGGATTTGGTTACTCTCCTTCCAGGAGAGGTGAAGACATGCGAGGAATTCCATATGATTTTATTTTTTATATTATCATGGATGGATGATTATAATCCCCTAATATAGGTGGTGAAGACTCTATGGGTATTTCACCAACTCAATATGTTTATTCCCTTGTTCTTAGATGAGCTTACTTTTATTCTCTTTTTGGTTGATCTATTCTCTTTCACTATAACTTGTTCTATATACCACCTTTCTCTTCATATTATATCTCTTACTACTCCCCGTCAACATTCAATGCATCTTATTTGGTATGTATATACTCAACCATACATAGGATTTTCCTGGACTTGTTGTGTCTTATGAAGAAGATAGACAGGTCGACCGTGAATTTAGAGGATCTTAGAGTGTCACGACCCGACCCTACCCAGGCTCGAGCCGCAACTACCCCAAGCCCGCCTCCATAGGCCAGGGGTTGGCGACAAGCGCCAAAGGCTAAACAACTCAGGGAGGATTTTTCCTAAGTACCTGTACAAACACACACAGCCCACTCAATGCAGAAGTGAAGAGTAAGAAGAAAAGTAAAGTACCAAATACTATAAATAAACCAAAAAGTGCATCGACCTCTAAACAGTACAAAGTAAGTGCTGAAGGTAAACTGAAAAGAAAAGGGGCAAAACACGCGCCCAACCAGAAAAGTGCCACAACCCGACAACAGGTGAACAAAAGTGAAATAGCTGGGAGAGTCCCACACCTGGAACCCGACTACGACCACCATACGCGGTCCAAGATCCCGAACTCCTAAGCTCCGCTGAAGTCACGACCAACCTGTCCGTCATTTGCTAGGGCACACCAAGTACGGGAAAAGCCCAAGCAGGGGCGAGTATAAAATAATCAGTAGGATGCCCCGAAGGCTCGAGGGAGAAACAATGGTGGTACTGAAGAGGTGAGCAATAGATCAAATAGGGAAAAGTAAAGGAGTACAACAGAGAGTGCAGTAAACAGTACAACTCAACCCAACAAGAGGAAGGAAGTAGACTCGTCCAAACACAAGGAGCTATAAGTGGTGAGAAGATGAACTTCTCGTCGAGTCTCCACTACCTATAGTAGGAGAGTAGACTCATCCAACCACGAGAAGCTAGAAACGGAAAGCACGTGGCATACCCCGCGTGTCTTCGTCTCTCTTGGAAGAATAGTAACCAAAACCCAAGGAGTGGGTGATGGAACAAGGTATATAAATATCCATATGCTCAATCAAGAAGCCCGAACAAGATCGTAAGGGGATCTCCATCCCGTAGCTCAGCCCAAGAAAGTGAGTAGCCAATAGTACCAGAAGTAAACACCATCGATGCCTAGTATCCGTACATCTGCCCTGAACTGCAAGTCAAGGGGCTCAAATCACCGCACCTTGACACTATCCGCTTTGGGCGGCACTGACTCACCCGCATGGTTCTAGGTCGCGTAATAAGGATGTGTCTCGGTGGGGAAAGTGTCCCTCGTACTTGAGAGTTTTGGGGGAACGTCAAGCCACACCTCATCACCGTCACACAGTCGAGAGGTCTTCTCAAATTTGACGGGTTCCCACTGCCCAGCCCCGTGATAGGGTAATCCACTGGAGAGAGACCCAGAACCACTCTGGCCATCCCTGCTAGATGGTACCGCACTGGCCATCCCTGCTGGATGGTACACCACTGGCCATCCCTGCTGGATGGTACCTCACTGGCCATCCCTGCTGGATGGTACCTCACTGGCCATCCCTGCTGGATGGTACACCACTGGTAACCTGAACACGTAGCGAAAGATCGCAGAAGCAAGATATGATCTCGATACACAGCTAGGGAGTCTGTGCCCAGGGTTCACTCAGGGCTTCGTACCCTACTAGAAACAACCTCGTAGGTAGAGGACTGGGGCCCGCGTAATGTGTTGGTCACCCCTATACCCAAAGAACTCTACCTGGGTACATGAAGGGACATGAGGATCTCCCCGAGCCTCTCAGAGCGATCATGCTCCAATCCGCTGAGTCACTATCAAAGCGGACCGAGAAAACTCACTCCAGAAAGTGTGAAAACACCCATACTATACGAACACACATAGCGGTAAATGATGCCGCAGTCCGGTGAAAGGGGCGTGATACTGAAACCCCTCATAGATAAAGAAACAGGGGAACCCAAACAACTCTGTCGGCCAAACCATCGAGAACAGAACCAGGGGGAACCCACTCAGCCCTTCTGGTCGAACCCATTGAGAATAGAAGGACCCTCCACATTGTGAGAGGTCAAAGGTACTTAAAGAAGTACACGATTCACACATGGGTCCCATATGACGTGTGGCCCAAACTCATCTCCAAACCAAGCGCACAAACATTCTCAGGTATAAACTACAACATGTACCTCCAAGCATTCCCATATACTCCCAGAGTATACTACATTGCCAGCTCAAGGGCTATCATGCACACGGCACCAAATGTCAACGTAAAAAGGCGTAAACATAACTTCGCCAACCTGCTTCCTCCACGACCCTAGCATATCCAACCACATATCTTCAAGCATTCACTTCAATCTCCCTTGAGTGAACGTGGTCACACGCCAAGGGTTCCCTACAAACACTGTAGAAAGAACCACCACTGGTACACCTATCATGCTTCCACATTTAATGAGATCTCGAAAGAGACTCTGCACATCCAAATGGTTTGTACCGTTGTAATCCTTGCGGAAAAACATGCGAGATTGACTATTTACTCACCTCCAATCGACATCCGACGTAAAAGTCATACAACACGGCTTTACACCTGAATGACGTCTCGTGGTCCCGAGCCTCGTCCCCAAAAATAGTCGGGTGCATCGCACCATTGCAATCTCCTCGGAAAGACACGTCAAATTGACTACTTAATTGCATGGAATGAATGTCAAGAGAAAAAGATGCATTTTTCCGTACCGCACACGAGCAGTGCTTCGTGGTACCAGCATCTTGGTCTCGAAGCATAATGAACAGATTACACTTTTGCAATCCTCTCGAAAAGGTACACAAGATTGACTATCCACATGTCTGAAACGGACATTCGGTGATAAAGATAGAAATCAACGCCAACTCCCAAAACGAACCTCGTGGGGCCCGCACCATCGTACAGAATTAAAGTGGGCGGATTACGCCATTGCAATGCCCTTAGAAAAACACCCAGAATCAACTACTCGCACTCCCCGAACGGACATCCGATGAAAAAGTTGTGAAACGCGGCTCACAGCTTAAAAGACGGGTCATGGGGCCCATGCCTCAACTCCTTCTTCGATGCCCAAAAACCCTTTGGAAAACTCTTCCTCGATTCCATGGTCCCAACTCCACTGACAGCGCCAAAAATGGACTCCAGACGTGCTTGCGCCATCCGAAACAAAATCTCGACAGTGCGCTAAATAGCACTTAGCAGATGCTTTGCATCACCGAGGCCCTATCTTGGAAATTAAAAATCCCTGAGACCATCTCAAAATGTCTGTCTCAGTGCAAGGAATGCATCACTGCTGATGGCATGCAAATCTGTTACCTGGTCTGCGTTCTAGAGGCGTTTTAATTTTTAATGGACCAAAAGAGATGGGCCGGGCCGGTTCGACCGGCCCACCCTGTGCCTGAACCGGCGGTCCGCAGTTCACCGCACGGACCACCCCACTTTGCCCGGACAGGAAGATCTGGTCCGGCTTTCTTTCCACGGCATCCCACAAATGGCAGGTCGCGGTCTGCCAGCAGGGGTTGTTGACCTCGGTCTCCCCTCGTGCTTACCGACCGACAAAAGCTGGTCAGTCCTGGTCTCCACCCCGCTGATGCCCCGCGCTCAACCGCCGAAGCCCTAGCTCGCCCGCAGCCGCTCCGCCTCAGCCAACCGCGCTCTCCTGGCCGCCTGACCCTGGATGCCTCCACTGAAGACCGTCCGTGGCGCCGCCGCCGACTCGGACCGCCGCCGCTACCTCGGACCGCCGCCGCCCGAAAGGCCAGATCCTCGCTGGAAAACACCCATCACACCCTGAAACTTCTCTGGACGATTGTGATCGCCTCTGGACTTAGATTTTAATTCCGAAAAGTGCATCAGAAAGCTAAGAAAAATAAGCTACGCAGTTATGGGCTTCTCTCGATGAAACAATAGCAATTCGACGCATATAGCAATTCAAAGGGGGAGGTTCGAAATTAAAAACGCAAACATGAAAACCCCTACCTTGTTGGGCATAGGCCGAAGCTTCGCCGCTGATCCACCCTCGCCGTTGCCGCTTCCACCTTGATTGGGAGGGAGGAGGAGGAGGAGGAGAGGAGGTTTAGGGTGAGGGGGGGGGGGTGGTTCACTAGGGGATGCAAATGAGGGAGAGGGGATGAGTTATGGGTTAAATAAAGAAAACTTATTTAAAAAGTTTAATTAATTTAAACCTCTAAAAGACCTGTATCCGAAACTCTTGGTGAGGTCAAGATTAAACCTCCCCTAGGGTAAAAAACATATCCTGAGCACAATGGATATCTCAGAATTTTAATACGAGCCTCCGTTGGAAAGTTATAAAATTTAACGACCAATGCCGCTAATTTATGGAAATTCCCATGGCGGAATTTTTCACAGAAGTCTTGCGCTCGCAAAAGTTACACCCCTCCTAGGGTAAATGACATGTTATGGACTCAACAGTTCCCTCGGTTTTCCCATATAAGCAACCTTTTAAGAGATACTTGAGTTTAACCATTAAACAAATAAATTAATTATTTTATTTATCCATTTAATGTTCCGATAGCGAGTGATGGGTCCAAACGCCCCGTGCCGACATGTTTTATGTCATTCCTAGGGTAAACACCCCATTTCAGACCCATCCGTACACTCATATTTCTGATATGAAGTACCGTTTAGGAGTTATCCCATTTATTTGGCGTGCCGAGTGTGAACGAACTGAAAATTTAATTCTGGCCACACCGGGGCTCAAAATCGCACGCTGTCTGAAGGCGCTAATCTGGAATAAAATTAAGAATATTCTAAAGTATTTTATAGAAAAAACCGGGTTCTTAAATCATTCCTTCCTTCAATATTTTCTTCCCTAAAAAGAAAAACCAGGGAACAACTCAGGGTACTAAGCCCACACCTGGCTCTTTCATACCCAGAAGGACTCATGTACAGTTCTGCGCCACCGCACACAGACCAAAGGATTTGATCTGTTCACACGAGGTCTTCCCTTTCCAATGACGTGCATAGGTGCACGCACACTTCTTCTCAGGTGAGCCTAATGGGATATGTCATGCACCCAAACCAGCCTTGGGGGGGGTTAGGGAAAGGTGGTAGGGAACCTCGCCATCCCTTCACACGGTCTCAAAGAGCCCAAAGGCTCTCGGGGGTAGCTCACCTCCCTGGTCGAACCTCTACGTCGCACGTCACGACTGGAATCACTATTCACACTTGGGACAAGGCCCGATGATTCCCTCCTTCAGAATATCCATATGGTGAAACACCCAAGGAAATCTGGTCACGCAAGGTTTCATAGTCCATGTCTCGAGACCAAGACTCTCTTACACGCTTGGAAAGCAATGGAGTCGACACCATCGACTAAGGGAAAAGGATCTACGCCTTCCACTCTACCGACACAGGGTTACACCGATGCCCTGTGTCACCCTGGTAACACCTCAAGAAAGGAGCAGGGAGAAAATTATTTTACACACAGAGTCTAACAATTCTACTGAAAAAAGTAGAATATCTATAGAGTGTACCTCTTATCACCTCATGCTATGCAGGATCGTAGACATCCAAAGATCGCAGTTGTCTGTGGTCCCAACTGTCAGCTCCCGGAGCCTGACGTGGACTGCCTGGTGGTGATGGGAAGACCTCTTAAGGTCTTCCTCCACGTCCAGCTCTTCCCTCTCCTATGCAAGCACGACCTCTTTGGGCACTACTCCGATCACGAAGCTGCCTCCATCGTGGTGGTTCACCTGCTGCCTTCCTGGTATTCTCAGCGTGCCTGGTCGGGCAGTCCCGTGCTAAGTGACCTCACCCATCGCAAGCATAGCACCGAAGCTCTCCGAGCTACCCTAGTGTCCTCCGCCACCATTTTAGTGTATGAAAATTCCCCTAAGTCCAGTTATTGGAAAGCCACCTGTGTCGAGGTTCTGTCAGTCGACGCCCACTAACTGTGGCAGATGTCTCGGCTCTGTAGAGCCTGCTGCCACCACTAACTATAGAACGCGATAGGAAGCTCTCTGTCACCAGCGCCTGCTCTAGCACCCCGACATATGTGGAAATTCCCAAGGGTACTATGATAGCACGAATCTCTCTACAGAGACCTTGCACGAACTTCCGTGCTTGGAAGTTTTCGTCGTGGACCAAGTCTGGGTAAAAGCGTGCACGGTTTGTAAAACTAGTCGCATACTCGGTCACTGTCATCCTACCCTGCTGAAACTGCAAGAGCTCCTGGTTCTGAATGAAGCGTAAGAAGGAGGGAAAAAACTCCTCACAAAACAAAAACTGAAAGTCACCCCACGAAAGCGACGAATCATCAAGAAACTGAGTCACCAGACTCCACCAATGCCCAACTGCTCCGTGGAAAAGGTTGGCGGCCAAATCCACCATAAGATCTGTCGACGTCTACACTAGCCTGAAGAGGCGAACCACTGTCTCGAGCCAATCCTCTACTGCCAGAGGGTCTAGCTCACCACTGAACCACCACGATATCTGAAGCTGGAACTCATGGAGCGCACTCAACATGCGCTCAAGCTCAGTCTGCTCTGCTGAAGATGTCTGCTGCTCACCAGGTGGGGGTGCTGCTACCGGCCCACCCGAAGAAAGGGACTCGCATGATGGGTCCTGTATTGAGGCCTCATAGCTCACAGGGTTGTCATCACAAACCAAAGCTGGTATCCTGATTGGCTGTCTTCACGGAGACATCCTAAATATTATCATGGAGTTCCGTAATCAAATGAGCATATATGTATATAACAGTAACAACAATGGGGAGCTGACTCAAGAAGTACATTCAAGACTCAATCCTATGTGATGCACAAACCAATTTTCCCTAAAAAAAGTGTCTCAGCATGTCGAGTCGACAAGCGGGTTATCAGGGTCCTGGAGAATGGATATGTCGGCTGCCGCACCATCACTGGACTCCCTGTTCTGAGAGCCGATCTCAAGACACGTTAACACTATTGCCCTAAATCCCAACCAATTATTTTTTAGGGACGTCCGAACAACATCCCAAGGAATGAACCACCTCTAATACCACTTTGTCAAGACCCGACTCTACCCGGGCTCGAGCCGTAACTACCCCAAGCTCTCCTCCAGAGGCCAGGGGCTGGCGACAAGCGCCGAAGGGTAAACAACTCAAGGAGGCCTTTGCCTGAGTACCTGTACACACACACGCAGCCCACTCAATGTAGAATTACAGATTAAGAAGAAAAGTAAAGTACCAACTGCTATAAATAAACCAAAAAGTGCAACGACCTCTAAACAGTACAAAGCAAGTACTGAAGGTAAACTGAAAAGAAAAGAGGCAAAACACACGCCCAACCAGAAAAGTGCCATAACTCGGAAACAGGTGAACAAAAGTGAAACAGGTTGGAGAGTCCAACACCTGGAACCCAACTACGACCACCATATGTGGTCCAAGCTACTGAACTCCTAAGCTCCGCTAAAGTCAGGACCAACCTGTCTGCCGTCTGCAAGGGCACACCAAGTACGGGCAAAGCCCAAGCAGGGGTGAGTATAAAAATACTTAGTAGGATTCCCCGAAGGCTCGAGGGAGAAACAAAGGAGGTACCGAAGAGGTGAGAAATAGATCGAACAGGGAAAATTAAAGGAGTACAACAGAGAGTGCAGTAAAGAGTACAAATCAACCCAAAAAGAGGAAGGAAGTAGACTCATCCAAACACAAAGAGCTAGAAGCGGTGAGAAGATGAACTTTTCGTCGAGTTTTCGCTACCGATAGTAGGAGAGTAGACTCGTCCAACCACGAGAAGCTAGAAACAGAAATCACATGGCATACCCCGAGCATCTTCACCTCTCCTGGAAGGAGAGTAACCAAAACCCAAGGAGTGGGTACTGGAACAAGGTATATACATATCCATATGCTCAATCAAGAAGCCCGAACAAGATCGTAAGGTGATCTCCATCCCGCAGCTCAACCCAAGAAAGTGAGTAGACAACAGTCCCAGAAGTGAACACCATCGATGCCCAGTATCTATACGTCTGCCCCAAACTGCAAGTCAAGGGGATCAAATCACCGCACCTTGACACTATCCGCTTTGGGCGGCACTGAATCACACATACGGTTTTAGGTCACGTCACAAGGATGAGTCTCGGTGGGGAAAGCACCCCTCGTACTTGAGAGTTCTGGGGGAATGTCAATTCACACCTCATCACTATCACACAGTCGAGAGGTCTTCTCAAAGTTGACGGGTTCCCATTGCCCAACCCTGTGAAAGGGTAATCCACTGGAGGGAGACCCAGAACCACTCTGGCCATCCCTGTTGGATGGTACCCCACTGTCCATCCCAACTGGATGGTACACCAATGGCCATCCCTGCTGAATGATACCTCACTGGCCATCCCTGCTGGATGGTACACCACTGGTAACCGGAACATGTAGTGAAAGATCACGGAAGGAAGATATGATCTCGATACATAGCTAGGGAGTCTGCGCCCAGGGCTCACTAGGGGCTCCATACCCTACTGGAAACAACCTCCTGGGTAGAGGATCGGGCCCCACGTAATGTGTTGGTCACCCCAACAGCCAAATAACTCTTCCAGGGTACACGAAAGGACGTGCGGATCTCCCCGGACCACTCAGGGTGATCATGATCCAATCCACTGAGTCACTGTCGAAGTGGACCGAGACAACTCACACCAGAAAGTGGGAAAACACCCACAATGTACGAACGCACGTAGCCATAAACGATGTCGTAGTCCGGTGAAAGGGATGTGATACTGAAACCCCTCATACCTAAAGAAACAGGGGAACCCAAACAACTCTTCCGGCCAAACCATCGAGAATAGAACCAGGTGGAACCCGCTCAACCCTGCTGGTCGAACCCATCGAGAACATAAGGACCCTCTACGTCATGAGAGGTAAAAGGTACGCAAAGAAGTACACAACACACACATGGGGCCCACACGATGTGTGGCCCAAACTCATCTCCGAACCAAGCACATAAATGTTCTCATGTACAAATTACAACATGTACCTCCAAGAATTCCTGTATACTCCTAGAGTATACTACATGTCCAACCCAAGGGCTGTCGTGCACATGACACCAAATGTCAATGCAAAAAGGCGTAAACGTAACTTCGCACACCTAATTCATCCACGGCCCTAGCATGGCCAACCACATCTCTTCAAGCATTCACTTCACTCTCCCTAGAGTGAACGTGATCACACGCAAAGGGTTCCCTACAAACACCGTAGGAAGAACCACCACCGGTACACCTTTCATGCTTCCACATTTAATGAGATCTCGAAAGAGACTCTGCACATCCGAAGTACGGTTCATACCATTGTAATACTTGCAGAAAAACACAAGAGATCGACTATTTACTCGCCTCCAACATACATATGACGTAAAATTCACTCAACATTGCTTTACGCCTGAACGACGTCCCGTGGTCCCGAGCCTCAGCCCCAAAAAAAGTCGGGTGCATCGCACCGTTGCGATCTCCCCGAAAAGACATGTCAAATTGACTGCTTACTTGCGTGGAATGGATGTCCGAAGAAAAAGATGCATTTCACCGTACAACAAACGAGCGATGCTTCATGGGACCCACATCCCAATCCCGAAGCACAATGAACGGATCGCACTATTGCAATCCTATCGAAAAGGTACACAAGATTGACTATCCACTCATCCGAAACAGACACCTGGTGATAAAGATAGAAATCACAGCCAACTCCCAAAACGGCCCTCGTGGGTCCCGCATCATCATGCAGAATTAAAGCGGTCGGATTGCACCATTGTAATGCCCTCAGAAAAACACCCTGAATCGACTGCTCGCATGCCCCGAACAGACGTCCGATGAAAAAGTTGCGAAACACGGCTCGCAGCTTAAAAGACGGGTCATGGGGCCCACGCCTCAACTCTGGCTTCGATGCTCGAAAACCCTCTGGAAAACTCCGCCTAGACCCCAGGGTCCCAATGCCGCTGACGGTGCCCAAAACAGACTTTAGACGCGCTCGCGCCATCCAAAACGACATCTCGACAGTGCACTAAATAGCACTTAGCGAATGCTTTGCATCGTCGAGCTGCAGTATCGGAAATTAAAAATCCCCGAGACCATCTAAAAATGTCCTTCTCGGATCAAGGAACGCGTCGCCACTGATGACACGCGAATCCGATACCTGGTCTGCGTTCTAGAGGCGTTTTAATATTTAATGGACCAAAACAGATGGGTCGGGCCAGTTCGGCCGGCCCACGCTGTGCCTGAACCGGCGGTCCGTGGTTCACCGTGTGGACCACTCCACTTCGCCCGGACTAGCAGAGCCAGTCGGGCTCTCTTTCCACGGCGACCCGCAAAGGGCTGGTCGCGGTCTGCCAGCTGGGGTCACTGACCCCGGTCTCCCCTCGTGCACACCGACCAGCAAAAGCCGGTCAACCCAGGTCTCCGCCCCACTGACGCCCCAAGCTCGACCGCCGAAGCCCCCAGCTCTCCTGCGGCTGCTCCGCCTCAGCCAACCGCGCTCGCCCGACCACCTGACCCCGACCGCCTCCGCCCAGAGGAGCCCGCTCGACGGACCGACGCCCTCCCTGCAGCAGCCTGCTCCGCTCAACCGCAAGCCCCAGCCGCCTCCGCTGAAGACCAGTCGCGCCGCCGCCGCTGACTCGGACCGCCGCCGCTACATAGGACCACCGCCACTCGGAAGGCCGGATCCTCGCCGGAAAACACCCATCACACCCCGAAACTTAACCGGACGATTACGATCTCCTCGGGACTCAAATTTCAATTCCGAAAAGTGCGTCGGAAAGCTCAAAGAAATAAGCTACGCAGTTATGGGCTTCACTCGATAAAACAACAGCAATTTGACGCATATATAAATTCAATGGGGGTGGTTTGAAATTAAAAACGCAAACACGAAAACCCCTACCTTGTTGGGCGTAGCCCGAAGCTTCGCCGATGATCCACCCTCGCCGTTGCCACTTCCAACTTGATTGGGAGGGAGGAGGAGGAGGAGGATAGGAGGTTGAGGGTGAGGGGGGGTTTCGACAGGGGATGAAAATGAGGGATAGGGGATGAGTTATGGGTTAAATAAAGAAAACTTATTTAAAAAGTTTAATTAATTTAAACCTCTAAAAGACCTGCATCCAAAACTCTTGGCGAGGTCAAGATTAAACCTCCCCTAGGGTAAACACTGCCTCCCGAGCACAATGGAAGTCTTAGAATTTTAATATGATCCTTCGTTCGAAAGTTATAAAATTTAACGACCAAGGCTGCTAAATTACGAAAATGCCCCTGGTGGATTTTTTCACAGAAGGCCCACGCCCGCGAAAGTTATACCCCTTCTATGGTAAACAGAACGTTCTGGACTCAACGGTGCCCTCAGTTTTTCCATCTAAAAAACCATTTAAGAGATACTTGAGTTTAACCATTAAACGAATAAATTAATTATTTTATTTATCCGTTTAACATTCCGATAGCGAGTGATGGGTCCAAACACCCCGCACCGACATGTTTTATGTCGTTCCTAGGGTAAACACCCCATTTCGGACCCATCCGTACACTCAGATTTCTAATCTGAAGTACCTTTTAGGATTTATCCCATTTATTTGGCATGCCCAGTGTGAACGCACTGAAAATTTAATTCCGGCCACACCGGGGCTCAGAATCGCACGCCGTCTGAAGGCGCTTCTCTAGAATAACATCAAGAATATTACATAGTATTTTATAGAAAAAACCGAGTTCTTACATAGAGATACTAGAAACTGTGGACCGTGTATGGTCTTTATAGATTGGGATTCATGGGCTAGGATCTCTTAGTAGTTTAAATCTCTAATTTTTTCAGATTGGAACATATTTCTGGCTGGCCATGTATTTTTCCCCTTTACTTTTTAGTTTATAGTGCCTTACTTTTGTACTGTCTAGAGGTTCATGCTTTCTTGGTTTACTCTATAGCAGCATTGAATCTTTTATTATTTCCCTCATCACTTTTTCATTGATATGGATGTGTTTGTGCATACATGTACTTAGGAAAAGGCCTCCATGAGTTAGTTATGCCTTTGGTGCTTGTTTCCACCTCTGGCCTATAGAGGCGGGCTTGGGGTAGTTACGGTTGAGCCCCAAATTGGTTTGGGTTGTGATAGATTGGTATCAAATGAATTTCATTCCTTGGATATTTTTATAACTTCCCCCTTAGTATTATTTGGATGTGTGTAGGGAAATAGTTTCAAAGTGTCTCGAGTACGACCCTCAGTCCATGGAATCTAGTGATGGTGCGATGGTCAAAATATCGATTCACCAGGACCTTGACTACCTTCTTGTTGACTCGGCATGTCGAGACATTTATTACAGGGATTAATGGTACATGAATCATATAAGATTGATTATTTTAATGTCCTTATTCAGTTAACTCCACATTTTAGTTGATATATATATACTCATCTAACCATGTTACATCTTGATAAATCTTAGGATGCCTCCATGATGACCACCAGCCATGATACCAGTTCTGATTTGTGATGATGACCCGATGAGAAACAAGGCCTCACTTCAGGGTTTATCCTGTGATCCCCTTAATCTAGGTGGGTAGGTAGCAGCCCCTCCACATATTGAGCATCAGGTCATCCCACCAGAGTATATTGAGGATGTGCGCATACTTAGCATGCTTCATGAGTTCAAGTGTTAGAGACTACTGAGGTTCCATGATGAGCCAAATCCTCATACAGTAAAGGATTGGATAGATTCAGTGGTCCATATCTCCATGATTTTTCAGAATATGGATCAGGTGGTCACGCTGGTAGATATCTTTTTCCATAGAGCAGCTGGGAACTTGTGGAGCCATGTTACATAGATGCACGATGTGTCAACACTCTCGTGAACTAAATTCCTATAGTTGTTCCATGAAGAGTAATACCCCTCCTATTTCCTCTTAGTTTAGATTTAGGAGATTCTGGAGCTATATCAGGGAGGAATTATAGTGGAAGAGTACATAGTGAGGTTCACAGACCTTATGTGATACTCTCTTGATACGATCTATGATGAATACTTCTAAGAATAGAAGTTCGACCAGAGTCTCTATAGAGAGATATGTGCCAACGTAGTGCCCTTGTGCATCCCCACCTCTGTCGGGGTGTTGGTGTGGACACTAGACATATAGAGATTTTTCTGAGAGGGACACCAAAAAAATAGAGATTGTAGTGGGAACCATAGGTATGATTTGTCTACAGTAGCTAATGGATTCCAGGTGCCAGGATATCGACACAGGATACCTACACTTGATCAGGCTCAAGCACACGGTCAAGTTTATCATAGAGGACTAGGGAAACCTAAATAGGGGCAGTGATTTACTTGTAATGGGTGAGCACACATGAAACGAGACTACCCACCCATACATGTTGTGTATCACAAGAAGATAGCTGATGGACTGCCATGAAAGAGACAATGCCATGATCAAGGATCTCCCAAGCGAGGATGGGGTGGTCCCTATAAAGAAAGACCTAGAAGAAGAGTAGGAGAAGATTTTGGTGGTGGAAACCACTTTGAGATCTTTCTACCAACACCACAATATGACCCATGTCAGGATTAGTGAGTTGGCAGTCAAGGTCACAAAACAGTTACAGGCTTTGGAGGTTTAGGATCCCACAACATATGAGGTAATAAGAGGTATGATCTATGTGATTTCTACTATTGATTTAGTATTATTAGACATAAGTTCCAATTATTCCTTTATCTATATACTCCTAGTGCAAGATATGGATCACCTAGTTGAGGAACTTTCCCAATAACATCGTTTTGAGGTTCCTACATGGAATGCATCTTCTATGTCTTTCATCTTCCAATAGTAAGAGACACCACTTGGTGGAGAGAGGTTGACATGGGATCTTTTGGTCATTATGATGGAACCCTATGAAATCATCTTGGGCCTGTATTGGATATCCATGATCTGATCCTAGATTGACTATCACCGTAGACAAGTCATATGCCTATGCACTAATGGGATAAGATTCTCCTTTTCTAGAGAGAGATCTGTTATGGAAGAGAAAGTTGGTTCTATGAGTAGGAGGTTGAAACCAATCACCCATCAGTTAGAAAGTGTATCCCTTGGTGTAGTAGTCTCTTTAGGAATATGGATTCCTTTAGTTGTAGAGGATTACATGGGTGCCTTCCTTAAGGATGTTTTAGTACTACCTATGAGGTGGGAGATGGATTTTTTCATTGAAGTGCATCCAAAAACCACTCTGATATATTTTATCGAATATTGGATGGCCCCTACTAAGATCTAAGAGATATAGTTATAGTTGGAGGAACTTTTATAGAATGGTTTTGTTAGACCCTGTGTGTCCCCCTAGGTATCTCTAGTGTTGTTTATGAAAAAGTTGAACAGGAGATTGAGGATTTGCATTGATTATAGTCACATGAACTAGGACACGATAAAGAAAAAGTACACCTTGTTGAGGATTGAGGACCTCATTGACTAGTTTCGAGGTATGATATGGTTTTTAAAGATCGATCTCAAGTCTAGCTACTGCCAGTTGAGGGTTCGCAAGGATTATATTCCAAATTTGGTATTCCAATGTCGCTATAGACACTGTGAGTTCATAGTGATGTCGTTTCTTGTCAATAATTCTCCCACTGTGTTTATAGATTTTATGAACCAGGTTTTCCAGATGTACTTGGACTAGTTTGTTGTTGTATACATCGAAAATATACTCTTTTACTCTATATTAGTGGAGGAACATGAAGAACACTTGAGGATGGTTCTAAATTTTCTTCAAGAGTACCAGCTTTATGGGAAACTCTCAAAGTTCCATTTCTAGATTCAAGAGGTTAAATTTCTTAAGCATTTAATTTCTAAGCATGGTTTAGCTATGGACCCAGAAAATATTTATGAAGTTCTTGATTGGGAGCTACCCAAAATCATGTCATATATATGAATATTTATTTTCTTTGCGGGGTACTGCATGAGGTTTGTGGCGGTTTTCTCTAGAATCACAACCCCTTTGACCACCCTGACGTGGAAAGGGTATCTATTTAACTAGTTTGATAAATTCAATAGGGCCTTTGAAGATTTAAGGAAGAGGATGAAGTGTGATCTAGTGTTGAGACTACCAGAGGAAGGTGTTGAGTTTGTAGTTTATTTTGATACCTCAAGAGATGGGATTAGTTGCGTGTTGATGCAACGACAGGCAGTTATCGCACATGGGTTGATCCTGTTAAGAACCCATATGAAGAACTATGTGACTCATGACCAAGAGCTGGTATTGGTAGTCCTGTCTTTGAAGATGTGGAGGCACTAACTTCCGGGGGAGTGCTTTGTGGTTTAGTCAAGCCACTGGAGTCTTAGGTACATCTTCACATAGAGGGAACTGAACCTAAGACAGTGGCACTGGTTGGAGTTCGTGTAAGACTATGACATAGAGATAGTATATACTATAGGAAAGGGAAATTTTGTAGTTTATTCCCTCATTAGGAATTCCCAGACTCACTTAGTGCATGAATCTTCAGGTTATTTATCTTCCCGGTAGCTGACCCTGGTGGAACAGGAGGGTAAACATTTTCTACAGTCGATGTTATTGAATCCTACAATTCTTGACTAGGTGTGGGAGTCCCAGTTGAGTGACATCGATGGTGAGGTCTTTAGTGATCATATATCCACTGGTTACTCAAATTATGGACATTCTAAATGAGGGGATCATGTCATATTCTTCCAAGGGTGGATAATGGTTCTAGTCATGTTGCGGGAGGAGGTGATGTGAGAGTTCCACACTTATCCCCTAGTTGTACATCCTAGTATGGGGAAGATGTATAGAGACATTCAGTGGAATATTTTGTTGTTTGGTATGATACAAAGTGTAGTTGAGTTTGTCTCTTGGTTCCTTACTTATCAGTAGATGAAGTTTGATCACTAAGTCTTATCAGGTTTGTTGTAGCCCCTTGATACCCTGAAGTGGAAATGGGATGAAATATCAATTGACTTCATCATAGGGATTCCATGCATATAAATGACCCATGATGCCATCAGGATGATAGTTTACTAACTCACAAAGTTAGAATAAATTTTTTCCATCTGGGACCAGAGTTCGGTAGAGATTTTGGGGTAGCTGTAACATATGAGAGATCATTCACCTTTATGGGGAGCCCTCAACGATTGTCTCCGATTGTAACACACGGTTTATGTCATGACTTTAGAGAGGCCTCTAGGAGTGATTTGAGGCCCAAATGAGGACGAGTACAACCTTTCAACACCAGACTAATGGGTATACCAAGTGCAATATCCAGTTTTTATAGGATATATTGAGGGTGTGTGTGTTAGACTTCAACTGAAGTTGTGAGGATCACCTAGCCTTGTTAGAGTTTGCGTACAACAACAGACACCACTCTACTATCAACATGGATCCTTTTTACGCCCTTTATGGGATACCCTATATGTCAACCATGGGTTGGACATATATCAGTGAGACATATCTTGTGGGCCTAGAGATGGTGCAGGTTATGATAGAGAAAGTAAATATCCTCTAGGAGTAGATGAGGATGGCCCGGAGCAGACAAAAATCTTACACCGATCACCATTATAGGCCCTTTGAGTTCGATCAGGGAGACCATATTTTCCTGAGATTCTACCCATGATGAGGATCACGTAGTTTCGTCCAGGGATTCGAGATATCACCGAGGTTCATTAGGCCATTCGAGATCATGTAGAGGGTTGGTGTGGAATCTTACCACCTCGTCTTACCCCCACAACTAGACTGGGTTCATGACATCTTACACATGTTTAACCTAAGGAGATATGTGAATGACCATATTATTGTCATCAACTAAAGAGATATGGATTTCAATGATGGAACCACATTTACAGATCACATGGTGGAGATAGACTATCAGTATGAGAAGACTCTATGTGGATGGACCATCCCCTTGGTCCACGTGTTGTGGTAGCACATGAACATATAGGAGAGTTTCTGAGAGCAAGAGAGCCAAGTGCATGCTCAATATCCTAAGTTGCTTCCTAAGTTTTTTCTTTTCAAGGATGAAAATATTGAAGGAGGGAATGATTTAAAGGTAGTGTTTTTCCTGGCAAGACATTGAAATATTTATATATATATTTCAAAATCAATGTGCTGAGATAGTGTGCGATTTTGAAGCCAGTGTGCCCGAATTTAATTTTATAAAAATATTGAATAAATTTTATATTGCACACGCAATTTTTTTTAAATAAAACGGGATAAAAATTAAATGGTAACTCAAATCAGAAATCTAAGATTTTGGTTGAGTTTGGAATGTATTATTTATCCTATGAAAGACATAAAATGAGTCCTCATGAGGCGTTTAGACTCATTACTCATTGGAGATACATTTAGTGAGCTAATTAATAAATTACGTAATTAATTCATTTGTTTCAATGCAATAGATAGATCTATAAGATCACCACAAAACTTATTTCTCCAGGGTTAGATGCATAAACACTAGGAGAAATCTAGAGCTCTTCCTCCCTCCCCTATTGTAGAATCTCATCAGATGATGAAAAACACCATATTTGATCAGATTGGGATGCAGCGATTGCAACGACTGCTTCCAATCATTGGAAAACATGTTATTTATCCAGAAATGATCCATAATCATTGTAGGAATCATAAATTGGTATTTTTATGTGTTTGATTAAATATATTGAGTAGATAAATTGCTATTATTTTATTTTTATCCTTTTTCATTCTTCACATGTGCCTGAGTACTGAAATATTGATTAATTTCAATTTTTTTCTAACCTTGGGTTCCCGATTATTGATCTATTGGCCAAGAACACTTAATATAGATCATTTAACCTATTATTTTTATTTTATCATTTTCTCATTGTGTTCATCACTGGTTGGACCCTGAGATCTTGGTTTAAAAATTTATGAGTGGTACTGAGCTCGATCGTACCCCAGATTTATAGTGATTTTGTGAATAAGGAGCAGATCAATTATATGATCCCAAATATAGAATTTTGTCGATTGTCAATGGTCATTTGGAAAATCAGTTGCTGATTAATTTAAGGAGTAAGGTTTTAGTGCATATAAATTGAACGACCAACCACCATCTCTTCAATGGTGGCCATTTTGTGGTGAACGATAGATAGAAATGCTAGATTCTATAAATATCCGATGTTTTTGGGTGGATTGGAGGCTAAAATCAAAGTGAATGGATAGATTTGAGGTGAAGAAATTGAATCTGAAGATTCTGGTAGAAAACTGACTATACCCTATGTAGTGGGATGACCACACGATGTGTATCCCCCTTAGTGGTTGTGGATAGGGTTTTAGAAAACTTACTATACCCTATGTAGTGGGATGACCACACGACGTGTATCCCCCTTAGTGGTTGTGGGTAGGGTTTTAGAAAACTTAAGGATGGCATGACGTGTAGTCCTCCTACACTCCATGTACCCCTTCCTTAGTTGGACAACCCATGTGGAGGATCACATGGATAGAAAGCCATGTAGGAGTATACATCTAGGTATATTTCTATGTACCCAAGTACATGGACATAACTAGGTCACACAAGAAACACCTCGTGTGAAGCAACACACCATGTACATAGTACATGGGGTCCGGTACATGGACATGTAGAGTTGGACACGAACCGCTCCCAATTAGCTTGGAAATGCTGTGTATTACACCTACACAACTTATACTACTACATGGTATAGATCCATTTGCTAGCTAGAGACATGGCTAGGCAGTGGAGTGGGACCATATGCCATATGGGTCTCCTAACACACCATATACCCCTAGTTCCTTTTTTGGGAAACTTCATTTATCTATATCTCATTTGTTTGAACTCATGTTTTCAACTACAAATAGTCTATACTGAGTATTTTCCACATAGAACATGATGGTTCCCTTATTTGTGGCTTTGAAGATAAGATGTGGAATGTTTCAGGCATGCCACTTACTGAGTCAACTCCCAATGATGACATTGATCAGGTGGGATCACCAGAGACTTTTTCCGAGTAAAACAACCTATGGGATTGGAAATGGTTCAACGGTGATTAGAGTGGAACCCCCTGTTCCACCAGGCTATAGGTCTTGGACAATTATAGTGGAACCCCATCAATATGGGCACATGTCCTCTATAGCTATGTTCTGTGTGGAACCCCTAGAATACTAGGTTATGGGTCCCTGATGATCAGAGTGTAACCCCCCATTGGTTCCAGGGCATGGGTCCTAAAACTTTAGAGTGGAACCCCCCATATATATGGGTGTATGTCTTCTACCTTACCAAGTGGAACACCCTATTAGATAGATCCCAATTACTTGTGAAACCAGAGTGTAAATACTTAGCATGCTAGGGCGCATGTCCTTTATAGATGCTATTAGAGTGGAACCCCCTAACACACTTGGGCGTGAGTCCTCTACTTGGAGTTCATGCCCCCTTGATTGTGTGGCATAGTGACAAGGCATGGTTTGACTTAGATGGTTACTTTTGACCAGATTCATGGGATTTTGGAAATCATTGATAGAATTTTTGAACAGTTGGCTACTCTTCTTCTTGGGTTGATCTATGTGATAGATATCCCATTACTCTCTCATTTGGGTTTATTTTACTGAGCATATATATATATATATATATATCCTCCTATATTCACACCATGTATTTGGTTACTCTTCTTCCAGGAGAGGTGAACATGCACAAGGTATGCCACATACTTTCCATGTTCATGTTCTCATGGTTGGATGAGTATACTATCCTACTATTGGTAGAGAAGACTCGATGGGAAGTTCACCTACTCACCGTGTTTATCCCATTATTCTTGGATGATATTAGTTTCACACTCTTTTGGGTCAACTATTCTCTTTCACTGTACCTCATGTTATCTATTGTCTTTATCTTCCTATTATATCTCATACTACTCACCCTTCAACTTTAGGGGGTCTTACTGGGTATGTATATAATCACCCCTACATGGGATTTTCCTGCATGTTTCGTGTCTTATGAAGGTGATAGATAGGTCGACCGTGACTTCAGAGGAGTTTAGGTATACTGGGTTCTTTAGACCACATACGGAGGTCGTAACTTGGGATTCAAGGGATAAGCTCTTTCAAAAATTTACTTTTCTAATTTTTTAGGTTGGGACATATTTATGGATTGGCGTGTATTTTACCCCTTTACTTTTCAGTTTACACTACCACACTTTTTTAGTATTTAGGGGTTCATGCATGCTTGGTTTACTATATTGCAGTGTTTCATCTTTTATTCTTTCTCTCTTCACTTTTGAATTAAGATAGTTGTGTGTGTGTATACATGTACTTAGGAGAAGGCCTCCCTGAGTTTTTTAAGCCTCCAACTCTTGTTTCCACCCCCTAGACTATGGATGCGGGCTTGGGGTAGTTTCATCTTGATCCTTGTATTGGGTTGGGTCATGAAAATTTTTGTCATTAGTCATTATACATTATCTTGAAGGGGGATTAAATCTTCATTTTTTATGGAATAATCATTGTTGACTTATTTGATTACCAGTTCTGATTCAACTTTTACCTTCATGTGATTCACTAGTACTTGAAGTTCCAATTATACCAACATGATGAGGGAATGATATTCTACTTCATTTTTTATGTACCCTTCAGACAGCAGTAAGGGGTAGGGTATAACTGCCTTTACTAGGGAAATGAGCATGAACCCCAATCCAACTTTGTTGGTCTTAGGGTCTTCCATCATCTTCCCAGTTAGGATTTTGGTTGCACCATAAAAATACATCTTCCATTTATGGAGGCCCTATTGAATAAATAATATTTCTTCATAGGGTAATTTTGTATGCAATTCTATCGTTTCTGTAGAGGGATGATCTTCAAGAAAGTTTACCAACGTCTGGCCTTTTACCACTTTCTAAGACACATACTGAATATAAAACTAATGAAGGATGACTACCCATCACGAAAAACATTTGGTTAACATTGGGTAGCTGACTATGTATTTGAGTGAGTTACAATAAAATACTAGATAGATCTCATGATTCTTTAGGTTGTTCCTCAATTTCAATAATAGAAACATTAGTTCTAGATAGCTATTCTTGATATTTGAATAACAATTCCAAACATTGAGCATGGTTTAACTGGGGTAATAAAGGATGTTTTCTATCTCGACATAATTTTTTTGTGCAAGGAATGCACCTAATGACCACTCTATGGGTGTCACATATAAAATGACCGGTCTTCCTTCAATAGGAAACATCAAAACTGGTGGGATCAAAAGATATTTCTTGATACTTTTGAATTATTCCTGAAAGTCCTCAGTCCATTGATATGGAATGACCTTATTCATCAACATGGTGAAGGGAATATATTTTCTTGAACAGTTAGATATAAAGCACTGAATGTAAGAAAAGAGACCTTGAAGTACTCTAAATTCTTTGGGATTTTTAGGAGGTGACATGCTAAGTATATAATTTTTATTTTCATGGTCTACATAGATGTTGTGATGGTGTATGACAAAGACGAGAAATTTTCTTTCAGTTGACCCCGAAAAAAATTCAATGAATTAATTTCTATGATGTGTTGTTGTAGTTTTTTGAATATAGTTTCATGATTAGCAAGGTGGTTAGAGAATTTCCACGTCTTAACTGATAGATCATTGAAATAGAATTATAAAAACTTCCCTAGGAATGGATTTAAGATGCGATGCACGAAACTTGGGTATTTAGTGATGAAATTCTTCAAGCCAATGTGCATTACCAGATAGAAAAATAGTCCATAAGAGACCCTGAAGGTATTTATTTTTTCATCTTCTTAGGAAATTCAGATTTGATTATACCCCTAATAATCGTCCATGAAGGAAGGGGCTTGATATCATATTTTTTCATCAATTAGTTGCTAGGTGATTGGGACTGGTAAATCACCATCCAGAAAGTGCCGGTCGAGATCTATGAAATCAATGAAGTCTCTAATTTTTCCATTATTCTTCTTGATATGGACTATATTGGACAACTATTATTGATATTAGACCTCTAGGATGAAGTTTCCCTTGATGATGTTTTCAACGTCAGCTTCAATTTTGGTTACATGAGTCAAATGTATCATACTAGCTGCTTGCTTATATCCCCAGTGGTTCTCTAGAAATCATAGGTCTTGAGTGGACACCTAATGATCAAGTCTTAGTATTTTTTGTAGTTCATAGTGAACATGTCTTGATGTTTCTTCATAAAGGATTTATATACCTATTGTTCTTTGAAATACATGGCTCCACATATCAAAGTGGGTCACAGGTCCTCTTCTATACCCTGATTTATCTCTTCAAGTTCATCAATAGTGGTAGAGACACCCTCCTCAAATGTTGGAGGGGAATACCTGAGGTCCTCCTTGTCCTCCCCTTCCTATCTTTCCTATTCAACCTACTCTCCTATTTTACCCTTAGGGGGAGTATGTGATGAAGGAAATTATTCATGGAAAGGAGAGGATTCAATATTTTGACATCCAAAATATGAAGTGACTTCATATGTCCTAACCAAAAATGTGTGGTCTATTTGAAGTTATGAAGGAGAGATGAGGGACACATAATGAGTGTATTCAATTTTTTCTAGTGAGATGATGGCTTCTTTCGAACCAGATGGTGAAGTAGCGATCAATCGAAACTCAAGGTGTGGAATAAGGTCATTTTCATCCAATATTTTTCCGCACCCTGGAGTGTTAGTGATTGTTTCAATGTTAATGTGATCTATTATTATGGTTGATATCATGATGGTTATTGAGTATGTTCTTGAATTTGGACCCATATGCACAATCTGGTTATTGAGTAAAACATACTCTTCACTTATATGTTTCAAGGGGTTGTTTGGGATTATTTGTACACCATTTTGAGAAGTTACCCAATCAAAACATTCAACCATGGGATATTTCTGATCAAATTTATAGAATCATTCATCGATATAATGTGACTCGCAATATTTGAATGAGGCCTTATCAGTGTGCAACATCCTGATTTTTCTATTAATGTTGTATTTGATGCATTGATGGCATAATGAGGAGATTGTTGTGTGTTGATGCAACCAAAGAATACCTAGAAAAAAATTGAAGTTTGTATCTTTTCGAACAACCAAAAATCATGTGTTAGATACAAGGTCTCAAGAATGATCCCTAAGTATGATTTTTCCAAGGGTATTTTCTTATTTTTTTCAAAAATCTATATTTTTAGATGAGATGGTGTTAGGTTAGCCTCACTATAACCTAGCTGATGAAGTTTCCGTACTAGAATGAGATTAACTCCCACACCATTATCAATGAAATCCCATCAGACATCCATACCATTTATCCCACCAAACACATACAAGGGCCTGATGTGTCACTGTATAATAGAATATTTATCATGATCTTTAAAGGAGATAATTGCATAATATTATATGGGATCAATCTCTACCCGATAGACCTTAGCGACGACCACCTCAACTTCAAACTCCTGGGGGCTCAATAAAGACTCTACGAGTGCCTCCCTAAGGTATTTTGATAAACTCAGGGCATCCAAGATTGTGAACTTGGCCGACACTAGTGATAATTACTTCAAGATGTCATACTTTTGGGCTAAAGTCCAATGTTTATTGGAATGATTATTCTATTTAAGAGGCGCATTATGAGCTTAGGCACTTGATGTAGATGGATCGTCCCTCAAAACAGGAGTTGAAAGTGTTAAAGTTCTTAGTGGTTAGGTCGAACAAGTTTGCCTACCTGCTGAGGGGGATTAGGTACTTTTACCCCCTCTGATTGATATTCCAAAATGACCAGTTTAGGGAAAATTTTGGCATATTCAAGAGGATTTCCCTTCTTCTATTGGACTTTTTGAATGGATATTTCATGATTTTACATAGCACTAAAAATCCGAGTATGGATGTGGATAGAATTTTAGTTTCTTCTGTGATGATATCTTCCCATGTACCCTTGGATCAGGTAACGACCCGAAATTTTGAATAAATCTTGTTTCCTAATTTTGTGTGTTATTTTATTTTTGATACTCAATAAAACTGTTTCATTTGATAAAATGAGTATAATTAAAATGAGACCGTTGGGTTTTGACTGATTATATGACCATTGGTCAATATGACCACTGAAAACTAAATTTTTTGATTATTTGTCTCTAAATACAAGTGACCTTGGTTAATTAATATAGAAAGAAGATTCGATGGCCTCACCCAGTAGTCTTGGACCGATCGAAGCCCATCTAACAGAACTTGGGAAGGAGGTAGCACCACTGGGCTTTGATCTGGACCAAACCCAAGTCGAACTTCATCGTGTGAAGCTAGAATGGAATCACCTTCGCGAGAAGTTCCAACTGATAGAAATTACTACTCGTGCGATGTTGGTCGAGCCTCCCTCGGATTCCCTCACCTTAGCACACCTTACACTTAGGTCCTATGCCGGTGTGATAAGGGGCTATGTAAGGAGACCATAACTGCCTTGTGTAATCCTTTGTTTTAAATAAAAATTTTGATTTCTTCTTATGATGAAGTTTATGAATTTTCAAATGACCGGATTAATATAGTATGCATATTTTTGATGAATTTTAGAAAAAAAGATATTTTAAAAATGTTTATGTAAACCTTAAATAATTAAAAATGTGTAATGATTTTTAAAAAATGGTCTTCTACAATTATGTTCAGTACGAAATTTGGAGTCTAATAAGATCAACTTAAATTTTGATGAATAGTAAATTATGAATAGTGATTTTATGCTTAGGATTAGTAATGTGACCAAATGGATTAGTAATTTAGCTCAAAGAAAGTTTTAATATAATTTAGACACCTAGATTAAGTAATGTGATTTAATAAAACAGGTAAATAACGGTTTCATAAATTATTATTTAAGAATTAGTTTTTTCAAGTGAATAGTGTTTTTTGATTAAAAATTAAATTAAAAATATTTAGAAAATTATTTTTATAAAATGGATTTCATTTTTGAACTCAGAGCATCGATATTATCTTAAGGTAATTTTTGGGGTTTTTTTTCTGAAAACAAATGAATTTTCGGTGAATAGTCTATTAATTTAAAAATTAAATTAAAAATATTTAGAAAATTATTTTTATAAAATGGAGTTCATTTTTCAAATCATATCATTGATATTTGGTTAATGTGAAATTTTGGGTTTTTTCTGAGAAAGTTGAATTTTCAGTGAATAGTAAAAATACAGTTTTTGGGTTTCGGTATGTTTAATGACATCATAACTGTGTCATGATGATGTCATGAGATATTTTAAGGGTTGGCCGACCAAAGGTGATGAAGTATTTTATTGGGGGACCCATGTGGCCTAACATCATGGAAAATATCATGGGAGAACACATGGTTTTGAGAAAACCACTTTTGAGGTGTCCCTTGGCCATTAATGCCTTGTCCCCTCACTTTCCCTATAAATACCAAGCCCTCCTCTCATCCATTCGACTCCAAAACCATCCTCAACGAATTTCTGGTCTCCTTACCTCCCAAGGAGTCCTCCCAAGGTTCCCCCAAGCCCTCAAGGTCTAAACCTTTGAGTTTTAAGAGTTACATTTTAAGGTAAGGGATCCGACCCCTCTATTTCTTTTCAAGTGATCTCTTTTATGTCATTTCTTTTATGATCCATGTTCTTATGTTGGAGGATGTTATTTTATATTTATTATAATGTCCTTTTTATGTTCACATGATGATAGAACCCCTCTTACTCTCATCATTTTATTTTATGAAAGTTTAGGTGGCGCCGTTAGGCTGCCGAAATTTTTGTAACGGATTCTTTCACCCTTCTCATTTTCATGTTCTATTTTCTTGTCAAGTCTTTAAAGTTCCTTTTTATTATGTTGTGGTATGATATATATATCTATAATACTGATCTTTGATGATCATATGATGAGATAACCCATTTTATCTCTTCAATTCAGTATTTTGAAGTTTTAAGCGGCGCCGTTAGGCTGCCGAATTTTTAAGGGATTCGTTCACCTTTCTCATTTTTCAAAGTTCTACTTTCATGTCAAGCCTTTCAAGTTCCTTTTTATTATGTTGTGGTATGATATCTATATCTATCATACTTAACTCTTATGTTCATATGATGAGATTCCCTATTTGATCTCTTCAATTCAGTATTTTGAAGTTTTAAGTGGCGCCGTTAGGCTGCCGAATTTTTTAGGGATTTTTTCACCCTTCTCGTTTTCAAGATCTATTTTCATGTCAAGTCTTTCAAGTTCATTTTTATTATTTTGGGGTATGATCTCTATATCTATAATAATTAAACCTTATGTTCATATGATGAGAGACCCTATTTTGATCTTGTCAATTCATTTATGGTTGAAGTTTAAGTGACGCCGTTAGGCTGCCGAATTTTTAAGGGATTCGTTCGCCTTTCTCATTTTTCAAAGATCTACTTTCATGTCAAGTATTTCAAGTTACTTTTGTATTATGTTGGGGTATTATTTCTATATCTATCATAATGATATCTTATGTTTATATGATGAGAGACCCTATTTTGATCTTGTCAATTCATTTTTGGTTGAAGTTTAAGTGACGTCGTTAGGCTGCCGAATTTTTAAGGGATTCGTTCGCCTTTCTCATTTTTCAAAGATCTACTTTCATGTCAAGTATTTCAAGTTCCTTTTGTATTATGTTGGGGTATGATCTATATATCTATCATACCGATATTTTATGTTCATATGATGAGAGACCCTATTTTATCTTATCAATTCATTTTTGTTGAAGTTTAAGTGACGCCGTTGGGCTGCCGAATTTTCATAAGAGAAATCTTATTTTTGTCTTCCTTTCATGTTCTTCATTTCATATGGTATATCATTAAAATTTCATTACCATGTTCTCAAATTCTTTATATTCTGACCCTCTACTGTTTTATGGGTCATTTATGAGTGTTTGACCCATGTCCCCTCTCTTTTCAATGTTTTCAAAAACCCCGAAACATAGTCGTTATGCTGCAGAATTTCCGTCTCAAAATGTCTCTCTCTTTTTCTAAAGTTCTTTGATTTTATTAAGTGAATACTCAAATCTCTCTTTTCTATAGGAGTATTCACATATATACCAAGATTTTCTATTTTAAATTTTGGTATTTACATACATGAGACCCAGTCTCTCTTTCCGTGGGTTTAAAGTGACATAAAGATCATGTCTTTAATGCAATTTTTAAAACGTTATGATTATGAAATGAAACCCATTTCTTTTATGCTATATGGGTTGTTTATGAAATTATTGATGATGATATTTGTGGCTCACATGATAATAATGACATGTCAAGGGAACGCCCAAATAGCGCTCCAATGCATTGTTTAAAAACTTAATCTCTAGAGATGGCTTTTTAGACTGATACCTTGGTGAATAACCTTGGTAATTTTTAATGACACCTTGGGGATAGACCTTGGTGAAACGAAATGATTGTCAATATTAAATGTTTCAGCAACATCTTAAAGTTATGAAAAATATTATTTTTATTATGATATTCCACATGATTCTTTCTCATGCCTTAAAGTTCTTTTTCATGACATGGTTGATGTATCTCAAGTTCACATGTTTAATGTCTCTTTTGTTTCCCTTACTGGGCCTTCTGCTCACCCTTTCTTTTGATGTATGTCCCCAGGTTATGAGATGCAGTAATGAACCTAGGATGAACATGAGGAGAAGGGTTTCAAGTTTTTAAGAAGAATATTTTATGTTTTTATGTTTTAAGTTCCTGGTTTCCAAGACACAAAACATTAAAGATCCTCAGTTTTGTAAAATGTAATGAAAGTTTATGTGATAAAAAGGAGGGATGCTATAGTTGTTATCAAAGGATGGTTTAGTTATTTGTGGAAATTAGGATATAAAAACTTTAGGAAGAAGCCTATAGAAAAGTTTATATATAGGTAATCTTCCTCATATTTTGGTGAGTATTGAGTAATGGGTTGCCAAGCAAATACATCCTTGTTTGGATACGAGAAGGTAGAGGTGGCTCTGGCACAGATGTACATACGGTTAAAACCTGAAAATACCGCTTTGAGCTAGACTCAAATGGGAACTGGTACATGAAAACGGGCCTTGCTGCACTCTTGGTTATGAAACTCCCGGGGGATATGCTTTGGTAAATTCATAAGCTTAGTATGAACCATTGTTAAAAGGAACAAAGATAAAATAAAATAAAGATTCACATAAGAATATATGATCATGGATAACCTAGATGGGAACCTAGGGGATCAAAAGTTAGGGTATAATTTTCTTTTACAAGTTATCCTTATATGCTTTAAGTTCCTTTTCATGATTATTGGCTAAGTATTTAAGCCCCTAATTATACTTTCTCTTCTTAGATAATGGTGGGAAATGGAAGAACATGTCCCAACAACCAATGTGATAGAAAATGCGATGATTTCCGTATTAATATGGCAGAGATGATTAGGGGATTAAAAGATGATTATTATTTTGGAAGACGTTCACTATTTTGGGGACCCTATATGATCGAGGTAAATAGATTACTATAGTATTTTCATTGAGGAGTAAGGTTGACTTATATTTTGAAGAATCGATGAATTTAAGGTGGACTTATAGTAATTTAGGTTACTTATGGGAATGATTAACCTATCTTGGGTAAAATATGTTTAGGTTAGCTAATTTTGTTATAAGATGTTAGGAGTGGTTGATGTTGTTTGGAGATTTACAATGAAGTTTATTTTGGAAGACTATGTTATCAAGTCCTTCTTGTATTTGGGTTTCAATCTTAGTTTGGTTTATTTTGAGGAATTTTAAGGACCGTTATTTATGGAATGGTCTATGATGAACTTTGGGTAGTACCATGGAACGTTGAAGATTTAAAAGTAGTTTCCATTCCTATGGGATTCTTTCTTTTTGAAGAGTTGTTTTACCTTACCCTTTCTGTTTTTGGGATAATGTTTAAAGATAGAAGAAATAAATAGTTAATATTTTGTGGATTATGTGATTCTCTAGAAGATGATTCTTGTGCTTTTGATGAGACCAAGTGTTTTTGAGTTCTCATAGTTTGGAGAAAATATTAGTTTTTGTAGAGACTTATTAAAGGATGAAACTCTACTGGAAGGTAGGTATATTTCCTTATGTTTTTATTCTATGTAGTAAATGAATTATTAAAAGGAACGTAAAACGAAAACGTTGTTGGTTTAATCTTCCTACTAGGTAATCAAATACCGTTTACACACATCGTAAGTTTGGGATTTTCTTTATGGTTACCTTTCTCCTAATCATGTTTTCTATCACTCTCCCCCAGAACTTGACCCTTTGTTTTTTCTTCCATATCCATGTTTTCCTCCATGGAATCCTAGTATGGGTTAACTCGGGTGACCTTTGTACTTCCCTTTCTTTCTTTTAAAGTAATAGTTTTTCTGACTCCTTTTCCGATGTGGGACTTTAAATGAAATTTAAAAACCCCAATTTTAAAAAACTGCGAGGACGCAATTTCTTAAGCGGGGAAGATTGTAACGACCCGAAATTTTGAATAAATCTTGTTTCCTAATTTTGTGTGTTATTTTATTTTTGATACTCAACAAAACTATTTCATTTGATAACATGAGTATAATTAAAATGAGACTGTTGGGTTTTGACTGATTATATGACCATTGGTCAATATGACCACTGGAAACTAAACATTTTGATTATCTGTCTCTAAATACAAGTGACCTTGGTTAATTAATATAGAAAGGAGATTCGATGGCCTCACCCAGTAGTCTTGGACCGATCGAAGCCCATCTAACAGAACTTGGGAAGAAGGTAGCACCACTGGGCTTTGGTCTGGACCAAACCCAAGCCGAACTTCATCATGTGAAGCTAGAACGGAATCTCCTTCGCAAGAAGTTCCAACTGATAGAAATTACTACTCGTGCGATGTTGGCCGAGCCTCCCTCGGATTCCCTCACCTTAGCACACCTTACACTTATGTCCTATGCCGATGTAATAAGGGGCTATGTAAGGAGACTATAACTGCCTTGTGTAATCCTTTGTTTTAAATAAAAATTTTGATTTCTTCTTATGATGAAGTTTATGAATTTTCAAATGACCGGATAAATACAGTATGCATATTTTTGATGAATTTTAGAAAAAGGATATTTTAAAAATGTTTATGTAAACCTTAAATAATTAAAAATGTGTAATGATTTTCAAAAAATGGTCTTCTTCAATTATGTTCAGTATGAAATTTGGACTCTAATAAGATCAACATAAATTTTGATGAATAGTAAATTATGAATAGTGATTTTATTCTTAGGATTAGTAATGTGACCAAATGGAGTAGTAATTTCACTCAAAGTTTTAATATAATTTAGACACCAAGATTAAGTAATTTGATTCAATAAAACAGGTAAATAACGGTTTCATAAATTATTATTCAAGTATTAGTTTTTTCAAGTGAATAGTGTTTTTTGATTAAAAATTAAATTAAAAATATTTAGAATTTTTTTTATAAAATGGATTTCATTTTTGAACTCAGAGCATCGATATTATGTTAAGGTAATTTTTGGGGTTTTTTTCTGAAAAAAATGAATTTTCGGTGAATAGTGTATTTATTTAAAAATTAAATTAAAAATATTTAGAAAACTATTTTTATAAAATGGAGTTCATTTTTGAAATCAGAGCATTGATATTTGGTTAAAGTGAAATTTTGGGTTTTTTTCTGAGAAAGTTGAATTTTCAGTGAATAGTAAAAATACAGTTTTAGGGTTTCGGTATGTTTAATGACATCATAACTATGTCATGATGATGTCATGAGATATTTTAAGGGTTGGCCGACCAAAGGTGATGAATTATTGTATTGGGGGCCCCATTTTTCCTAACTTCATGGGAAATATCATGGGAGAACACATGGTTTTGAGAAAACCACTTTTGAGGTGTCCCTTGGCCATTAATGTCGTGTCCCCTCACTTTCCCTATAAATACCAAGCCCTCCTCTCATCCATTCTACTCCAAAACAATACTAAACAAATTTTTGGTCTCCTTACCTCCCAAGGAGTCCTCCCAAGGTGCCCTCAAGCCCTCAAGGTCCAAACCTTTTAGTTTTAAGAGTTACATTTTAAGGTAAGGGATCTGACCCCTTTCTTTCTTTTCAAGTGATCTCTTTTATGTCATTTCTTTTATGCTCCATGTTCTTATGTTGGAGAATGTTATTTTATATTCATTATAATGTTATTTTTATTTTCACATGATGAGAGACCCCCTCTTACTCTCATCATTTCATTTTATCAAAGTTTAGGTGGCGTCGTTAGGCTACCGAAATTTTTGTAACAGATTCTTTCACCCTTCTCATTTTCAAGTTCTATTTTCTTGTCAAGTCTTTCAAGTTCCTTTTTATTATGTTGGGGTATGATCTCTATATCTATCATACTGATATTTTATGATCATATGATGAGAGACCCCATTTTATCTCTTCAATTCAGTATTTTGATGTTTTAAGCGGTGCCGTTAGGCTGCCGAATTTTTAAGGGATTCGTTCACCTTTCTCATTTTTCAAAGTTCTACTTTCATGTCAATCCTTTCAAGTTCCTTTTTATTATGCTGTGGTATGATCTCTATATCTATCATACTGAAATATTATGTTCATATGATGAGAGACCCCATTTTATCTCTTCAATTCAGTATTTTGAAGTTTTAAGTGGCACCGTTAGGCTGTCGAATTTTTTAGGGATTCTTTCACCCTTCTCGTTTTCAAGATCTATTTTCATGTCAAGTATTTCAAGTTACTTTTTATTATGTTGGGGTATGATCTATATATCTATCATACTAAAACCTTATTTTCATATGATTAGAGACCCTATTTTGATCTTGTCAATTCATTTTTGGTTGAAGTTTAAGTGACGCCATTAGGCTGCCGAATTTTTAAGGGATTCGTTTGCCTTTCTCATTTTTCAAAGATCTACTTTCATGTCAAGTATTTCAAGTTCCTTTTGTATTATGTTGGGGTATGATCTCTATATCTATCATACTGATCTCTTATGTTCATATTATGAGAGACCCTATTTTGATCGTGTCAATTCATTTTTGGTTGAAGTTTAAGTGACGCCGTTAGGCTGCCGAATTTTTAAGGGATTCGTTCACCTTTCTCATTTTTCAAAGATCTACTTTCATGTCAAGTATTTAAAGTTCCTTTTGTATTATATTGGGGTATGATATCTATATCTATCATACTGATCTTTTATGTTCATATGATGAGGGACCCTATTTGATCTCATCAACTCGTTTTTGTTGAAGTTTAAGTGATGCCGTTGGGCTGCCAAATTTTCATAAGAGAAATCTTATTTTTGTCTTCCTTTCATGTTCTTAATTTCATATGGTATATCTTTCAAATTTCATTACCATGTTCTCAAATCCTTTATATTCTGTCCCTATACTGTTTTATGGGTCATTTATGAGTATTTGACCCATGTCCCCTCTCTTTTCAATGTTTTCTAAAACCCCGAAACATAGCCGTTATGCTGCAGAATTTCCATCTCAAAATGTCTCTCTCTTTTTCTAAAGTTCTTTTATTTTATTAAGTGAATACTCAAAGATCTCTCTTCTATAGGTGTATTCACATATATACCAAGTTGTTCTATTTTAAATTTTGGGATTTACATACATGAGACCCACTATCCCTTTCTGTGGGTTTAAAGTGACATAAAGATCATGTCTTTAATGCAGTTTTTAAAACGTTATGATTTTGAAATGAAACCCATTTCTTTTATGCTATATGGGTTGTTTATGAAATGATTGATGATGATATATATGGCTCACAAGATAATAATGACATGTCAAGGGTGCTCCCAGATAGTGCTCCAATGCATTGGGTAAAGACTTAATCTCTAGAGATGACTTTTTGGACTGATACCTTGGTGAATAACCTTGGTAATTTTTAATGACACCTTGGGGATCGACCATGGTGAAATGAAATGATTGTCAATATTAAATGTTGCAGCCACATCTTAAACTTATGAAAAATGTTATTTTTATTATGATATTCCACATGATTCTTTCTCATGCCTTAAAGTTCTTTTTCATGACATAGTTGATGTATCTCAAGTTCACATGTTAAATGTTTCTCTTATTTCCCTTACTGGGCCTTCTGCTCACCCTTTCTTTTGATGTATGTCCCCAGGTTATGAGATTCAGTAATGAACCTAGGATGAACATGAGGAGAAGCCTTTCAAGTTTTTAAGAAGAATGTTTAATGTTTTTATGTTTTAAGTTCCTGGTTTCCAAGACACTAAACCTTAAAGATCCTCAATTTTGTAAAATGTAATGAAAGTTTATGTGATAAAAAGGCGGGATGCTATAGATCAAGTGACCACTTCCTCCGGTTCACCAATAGGGTGTGAGGAACTCAGGATTGTATTCATACTCATCATCATGGAATAAATCCATTAAGTGAATGACAATAATGGAACTAAAGATTAATTCCTCATTCCATGAGAGTTCTCTCAGATTGAGCATTTTTGGTGGTACCATTTGGTGAGATTGATCCCATGGTTTCAATATCGAAGGCATAAAGTTTGATAGAGTCAAAGAAAAATTTGGCCTTGGTACAGGTTCATGTGCCTAATGTTTCTCCCCTTCCTTCAAGACAGATCTTCTTTATTGAAAGACTAGATTTTAGAGGGATGTGGTGTTGACAGAGTTGGTTGTACCACTAAAAATGTGGCTGGGGGAACCTCTAATTACTTCAACTGTTCTTATAGGATAGAATGAGTTCACTTGATTTTCTTTAGATTCATCTAATCTACAAACCTTTGTGAACCTTTTCTTGAAACTTCTTTCCACTCGCCTCCTTCCAATAAAGAAGTAGCAGAAACATATGCTATTTGTGATGGTGGTTTACCCAAATTTACTCACCCAAAGTATACCATTCTTTATAGGATTTCATTGAAAACAAAGAATTCCTAAATGGTGTTATCCAACATTCAGTGAAAATGGAAATAATATGGAAGGTTCTTAAGACCTTTTTAGTAGGGTCTATTGGGATTTGTTAGGTGGAGTAAATAATTTTCCATAGATACTATAAAGTATCCACAGACTTGATCATCTTGGAATGAATAAAATTTATTCTTTCTCTCCTTGAATTGATTTATCCCAGGGGGTGATGCATGATGTGGTGCAAGTTTTGGAACTTGATCCAGCATAGAATCTAGATTAAGTGTGATAGATATAGCCTCTAGCTTTCCCATTCTCTTCCCTGGAGCTACTGGGATCATTTGAAACTTCAACTTAGTTCGCTATATGGAATCTTCCATTCTTTGATAAACTGTAGTGAGATCTCGAAACCCACCCGTATATCTTATCAGGATAAGAAGTTCACAACTCATCATGAAGATTCTCTATATATAGAGAAATAAAATATTCCTAGGGAAGCTGTAGTTTCAAGGATTAGTTCATCCCCTTCTATCTAGAAAGGAAATACGAGACCCACTCATTCTCCCATTGTTTGTAGTTCGAGAGGTTACAGACCGTTGTATTTTTCAGTGTTGAGATGAATTGAAAGATAAACTACCAATGAAGATCTAAGCATCCCATAATTGACTGAGCTAGAAAAATTGAGTACCATACTTAGGCCAGAACTTGCATGTTTTCACAAATAAACTAAGTTTCGCTGCTTCTTGTTGTGAAAGGGTTCCAATTTTGGGATCAAAATGGGACAAAACATGCGTTAGATTCTTTTCTCGATCTCTGAATCCATTGAATACTAGAAACATCGGGCTCTTGAGATTTGAAATGGGTGAGATCATGGTTACATTTTAAGTGTAAGGCTTCTATTCTAGCTACACAGGTTCCCACCATTCCTCAATAACTTCAAATTGAGATACTAATGATTTGATGGTATTGATAACCCCTTGATGAATTTTTGGTTGAACAAGATATTTAATGGGGGAAGCAATAGGCAGAACATGACATGATGACTCTGCCAATATTTATGGATGAAATCTAGTAGGGGAGAGTGCTCTCCGTGATCGGCTTCTCCTCCCCTATAGGGTTTCCAAGCCCTTTCTCGGATTCTACCCTTCATTTTTGGTCTCGCCCTCGACTCCTGGTGTCTCCCCTCCGTTTTCAGCTTCGTTCACTTCTTTGTGCTCATCGTTGTAAGATTTCTCTGCAGCTTCTTCTCTTCCGATAAAGGTATGTGTTGTGGATGCCCTTTGTCGGCATACCCCACTCTAGCCTCAAGTTTCTACAAGCCTCTCTTGGTTGGAGCTGGGGAGGTGTTAACATCGAGGCTTTGGGATTTGCGGTGCGGTGGATGGTGGGTTTCTAACGCTACCAGAGTCAGTCATTTTTGGCACTCTATTTCAGTCCTGGATGCCCAAACTAGCTCTGACCTAGTGTTCCATCGCTCATCTCTAGGTCAGAGTTGGAGTGATGGTTACACAAGGGTTTTGGGCCACACTGTTAGGCAGTCGTGATGTTTCCTTTTAGTGTTTCATCCCCAGTTTTGTTTCTTATTTTTTGGTCTTGTTTCCTGTTAGATGTGTTTGTTCTAGTCGGCAGTTTCATATCTAGTTTGGCCTCTTGTAGCATGAAGGTGAGTCAGTGGAGTCAGACGGTGCTGTTGATGGGTTTTGGTGTTTCGTTGGGTTGTTTGATCGGTGATGTTGTGACTGTTTGTCTAGATCTGGTGGCGATTTTCTGTGAAGTCGATGATGACTATGTTGAACAGATGAGGACAACGACGACGGTGTCAGATTGGTTTTTTCTTGCGATCGGTGTGATGTTGGGATGGTGACGGTGGTGTCGGTCGGGATGACGTCGATAGTGGTGCGTTTCTTCTACGGTGGTGATTTCGGCGATGATGATGACACTGACGGATGACAACGACATGATGTGCTCCCTTGTGATGGTTTGTGGTTTGTGGTTCGAAGTGGGTTAACTCGTGTTTCGAGGTGGATTTGGTGGGTTTTTGAATTTTGACATTTGAAATTTAAAGGTATAATTTTTGAATTTTGAATGTGTGGGTTGTGGGTTGTGGCTTAAGTGGACCTCAGATATGTGTTGATCTCTTTGTATGGTTCCCATTTACCCAAAAGTAGATTTTAATGAAAATAAAAAAATGGATTGTGGATGGAAAATCTAGTAGGGGACATATTTTTAGGGTTTAGCTAAATCAATTATAGTTTTTTCTATATTGGAGGGAATTCTTAATAGTCGTCCATGACAGAGACACGAAAACTGATGGTTTATGCACATGGTTGAGCGGATGTCTTGTCTCAACATCAGTCATTGGGTTGAAACCTTATTGCTAAGGTACACTAGTTGTAAGTGAGAATTGAGGAAATTCTCATGGGGAATATTTGATTGGAATGTTTCCTTAGATTAATTCTACATTGAGTCTTCACATCCCTTTCATCTCTTCTTCCTACTTATCGAATAATTCTTCGAGTGCGAGGGTTTCAACCTATTCAGAAGGTAGAATTTATATAGCATTTCCTTTACCCTTTTGTTGGTGGATGCTCACTAAGGAAGCATTAAGGGAGTGGTTGAGGTAATCCCAAGATTTATAGAAATTAGTTTGTTCTCGGTACTCATACCTCCACTATTTACCTCAGTGTGGATCATATTCCAAATGAAACCATCCTCTCCTTGCTTCTCTATATTGGCATAATCTTCAATTCCGTCAATAGGATTGACTCCCATGAAATTCATTGATGTATAATACTTTGTAGGTGTTGTATTGACCATTAAATGATATGAGGGGTTTTTATTCCCTTTACTGGACCTCTTCCTTCCATTATGGGATCCTCTTTGAGATTCTTAGTGAAGAGTGACTTTGAGGGAAGCACGACACAACCATTTCTCACATGTCCCTTCTAATAGAAGAAGGTTGTGAGATGGTAAAAACTAAGAGACCTCATTTCATGGTGCTCCCCTAAAATAGGGAACAAATAGTTTTCATTGAAGAGGAGGTTGAGTTAAAAAGAACCCTAGCCTTATGGGATGGATTTAATCATGTTTTTTCCTTTTTATGCCTTGGGATGAATTTTTCAGCTTTGGAGGGGCACATTATGTTAAAAATCCCCCCCCCCCATCCCTACAGACTAGGGATGATCCTATACTACATCGGCTTCTTCTATGACCACATCTCTCTAGATCTTTAACACCCTCATTCGAGCATGTTTCGGGTGCAATGCATGATATGCACATGACCTTTCTGATTTAGAGGACATTAGTAGTGCTTGATGATTAGACTCCATTAAGAGAGAAGGTTATCTAATGTTCTTAGTTTCTTAGTTTTAGAGTTTTTGATTGATTTATCCCTTCATTCCCAAAAGTTTTGACCCTTATTCTAGGATTATTCCTATCAAGTGCATCATATTTCCTAAGTGAGGGTCTTGTATTGTAGTCACCATGGAATAATGACAATACCAGATGTCATATATCATGTATTTTTCTAACCGAGGCATGAAGTTAAATGAAAATCTCTATGTTCACCCCTTCCTTTGATATAAACACCATGTGGGGAATCAATGATTAGATTCCATAATTTATGCAATGCATTAAGGCATACTAGTTTAAGATATTTATGATTCTTCTCCAATCATGGTTAATGTGTAGATGGAGAAAGATTATATGTTAATTTGATTATGAATATCTCCCAATACTTTAACATGGTATGAATACCTATCATAAGGAAATAAATATTCTTTCTGGTGGAAAAAAGTTGTCTAGAGATTCAGACAGATGTTATGTATTCATTATTCAAATAGTACATCTATAATGTTGAAATTATATGTGGTTTAGGGGAAAAACATGATGGGTACAATATCCTTGGAAATTTTCCTTCACACAAGTAACATATTTTTTTGTTCTTCTACCATAGATTATTCTACTTCATCATCTTAACATGGGAGCTTCCTGGCTATTTTTTCATAAGTAGTGGGGATAGTAGGGGTCTTATTGGCATAGAAATAGTTCATAGGTGGTTCATAGGATTAATATTTCCTCATACTGTCTCTTGATTGAGATAAAATGTTGGTTGTCATTGTTAGGGTGTCAGGAATGACTGACCCCATCTTTCCAAGAACCTCAAAATATGAGGTATTTCTCAAATTTGTTCTACTAAGGAGAAATCCTACTTAATAATTGATCATCTAGACATGAGGAGGGTTATCGTGGATCTCATCAAGAGGTTAGATCTCATGATCGATCAGATGGTTTCCACAAGGAAATATTTCATGGTAAACATTTTGGGGAGGACCTCCATAGTTGTTGGTAATAGTGTTGTGGGGAGAGAATTCATGAATGCGAATACTACTTCTATAATTTGGTAAAATATTGGTAAGATTATGGTCTAGAATTGATAGATTTTTAATGGCCTTAATAACTCTTGATTTTAATAGAGAAGGGTCATGAGTCCGGTCCAAAATTTTGAACTTCTCCGAGTGGGATTTCATTTTTGATGCTCTACCATGGGAATGTGGAACCCCATATTGTGATTCCCATGCATGGGAGTGGGTTCAAGTGACTCTGGTGTAGCTATAGGATAATAAAGATGATTTTATAGAATTTTAGTAGGGATATATTTATGCCCTAGGGATTCCATTGAAATGGGCTGGTAATCCTTAGCTTGAACATGAATGTGTTCTCGATATGATTGTCCATTTATCACAAAATGTTGCCGATGAACCTCCTGGATGGGAGAAGGGATGTATGTATTATTTTGAGTAACCCTCCCATTATGCAGATGATTCACCCAAATTGAGGAGTCATGGTCATGCGACCGACTCCTAGTTGTTGCAGTTGACGACACTACATTTTAGAAAGTTTGAATGAAGTGGTCAGGAATTGATATCTGACCTACCATCATTACCAGGACATGTTGAGAAACATCATTAGAGATAATGGGGATATAAAACCATTCTGGTGTTGGAGTAGGAATATGATTCTTCCCTTAGTTCATAGCATATACACATTGACTAGGTTCTCCGATTGCTACCACATTTGACTATTGGGATTGATATGAATGTGTAGTGACTTGCATTTGCTCATAGTTTTCCACCATATCTGATTGGTGGGATTGATATAGATGAGCATAGATTTACATCTCCTCATTTTTTTCACTGTATTTGGTTTGTGGGATTGATATGCAGGAACATAAATTTTCATCTTCTCATTGTTTTCCTCCGTATGATATGCACAAGCAGGGATTTACATCCACTCATTTTTTGATACTATATTGGATGAAGGACTTAATATGCATGATTAGAGATTTTAATTTTATCATAGTTTGCCTCCATATTTTACCGGTGGGCTTGACGTGCCTGAGCATGGATTTTCATCTATTCTTAGTTTTTAACTATATTTGACTAGCACGTTTGATGAGCCAAAGGATGGATTTTCATCTTCTCATATTTTTTCATTGTATACGACTAGTGGGCTTGATATGCATGAGTAGGTATTTTCATATTCTCATAGACTTCCTCTGTATTTTACTATTGGGATTCATTTATAGGAATAATAGCATTGGTCCATCCTTTCCTATTTAACTGTTGCCCTCTACAGGCCTCCCTAGGGATCTGAGTCTACATGATATGGGATGGAGACCATGGGGCTATGTACTCTTTATTTTTAGGATACTAGGATGAGAAGTGTTAGTGTTGGAGACTACCAATAGGATCCCTTGGGTGGGACTCCTATGTCATTGGGATAAATTCATCAACATCCCCTTGATCATCCTCTTTAAGGTATGCGAGGAACCCGTTATCACGTTTAGGGGATAGGCTCCTTAAAAGGCTTGAGAAGGCTATTGGTTCCATCATCTTTTGGACAACCAATCATCACTGAACTTGTAGTTGGGGGGTGATTTATGAACTGTTGGGACTATCATGAAGACTCTATAGTCATGAGAGTACAATTGATGTGGTACTACCCAATATTCTTATTTGATACCTGGCGTTGAAGGAGTTGGGTCAGTGATTACATTCTTTTATTGGACAAAGATCCATCTTGCACAATGTTCAAGGCACATGTCTTCTTGAACTGGTGGGGTGTCATTTGTATTGAAGGGAGTCCTCATGAAAGTATAATTAATATATGTGATAAATAAAAATAAGAAAACCTCATCAAAGAAGTATTTCAATAAATAATCATATGCTTAATCAATTGTTTTTTAGGAACTCTTTTATTTTGGATTTGAAACGGGGCTGCCTTGTGGGTTTCACATTCATCTCGATTAAAGATTCATGTTGGGTTCACCATTTTTGTGTCTGATGAAAATTGTGCCCAATGGTTGATTATAGGGGGCTGAATGTGTTTCCCAATTCTTCACATCGATTTTACCATTTTTTCTGATGAAAGTTGGGACTAATGGTTTATTATGGGGTGTTGAATGTGTTTCAAAATTATTCATGTATGGTTCACCATTTTGTTTCTTACCTACTTGTGATGGGTCAGGTTTCTAATAGGGTTTGTTCGTGGAACCTGAAGCACCTAATGTGTCTTATATTTGGGATGAATCATGTACCTACTTGGCAAAGGCAGACACTTGTAGGGGAATATGATCAAATATACTTAATAACTCACACTGGTCAGGTGGATGGGATTTTGGGATCATAACACCTTTTTTGGGGGGAATTATTTCCTATTCTGTGACTCTAATATAGTTTTTATTTAACACATGTTCCTAAATCCTTTATTCATTCGCAAATATAAAATGGTTAACCCTTGAGTTAATAATCAATTATTCGTATGCATAGATTTATAATCATATGTATCTATTAAAGGTTCCTAATTGATGAAGATATCTATATGTATCTGAGTTTCTCCATCAACGGAAAATTTTTATTTATGGATTAAATAATCTTATGTCATTTTTCATTATGATGCAAGTTTTATGCCCCATAATGGGGAACTATGGAATTTACTTTCATCTGGGGATTCAAGAGTTGTTTTGATGTCAGGATCAGACCCATAAGATGGGATTCCTATGTATCATTGTTAAAGGAATAAGAACCCCCATAGTTCAGTGCCACTTATCAAGACACAACATAACTTTTAAGGTCATATGATAAGGATAAAACTGTGAAGTTTAACATAATGTGACAAGGATATCTAGTAAAAAGGTTTCAGTCAAGGCTAGTGTGGGACGTACACTGAAGCGGCCTGAAGGATATAGAAGAGGTGTGATCCCCTGGGTGGGGTATGATCTTATTAGGAATATAGCCTAATAAGAATGGTGATTAAAGGGATTTATAAAGAATATGACCCTCCAATTTGGACATGAACCTACAAGGCATGTATATGAGGGAACATTAGGCTGAATTTGGGTGTTGGTTTTGGAACTCATGGAGTATTCCTACATATCCCATTTAGTCGGGGATTAAATCCCACATAGTTTGGAAAGTTGGGGTTTACATTGATGGATAAGGCCCTTTTTATTGGGATCATATCATGGGGAATATTTCAATTTGAGTTAGAGATAAAATGGTAAACAATTATACCGAATGGGGTAAACATAGTTGAATATGGGTGGGACTTATACCAAATGGGAGACATGTTTTCTTAGGATTGTACATATTTCATGATCAACACTAACATCTATGCCCACATGAGTCATGCTTAGTGTGAGAAATAGTAGGAAGCATTATATATGTAAACCACACACAATCTCCTTCATATTTTGGTGGACGAGGCCAGGGCCCAAAGGGAGAGAGAAATAATGGGATCTAGAATCCACCCCTCTCTTATTTTCATATTATAGGAAGGTGAAGAGGAGGATGGGATGACCCCCTTCTAGGGGCATACTCTAGGTGGGATTCCTTGTTCCCAATTTTATAGAGGATGATAGAATGACCTAACGCTATCCCTCATTAAAAGGAAAGACAAGTTTTTTACTCTCTATCTCTAAAATGGGGAGGTACCTAGCACTAACTCCTAGATTGAGACCTATGTTACCATGGTAATTTATGCTCGAGAGCATTTCGAGGACCCCCTTATTAATTAAGTTACCAATAAGACCACATTTACGATGGGTTTGTACTATCAAGAGGACACATTGGTGTGCTTTGTGATTTGATCATACATATCTTCATATTTGGGAGATGACTTGGAATGATACCTTGTTAGGAGGCCCATTTTGGGTTTAGATTTCCACACAAAAGTGTTTGATGAAGAAGGGGATTTTTTATATGCATTTTTTAAAAAAATTCGGAAAAACGGATTAGGTTTTTTTTTCTTCAAAAAATGCTACAAAGGCGGAATCGCTAATGCTGACTTGGCCTGAACTCCCTATTAACCCCCCCCCTCTCCACACTTGATCCTTACCTTCATCTCCCCTAAATTCCCTCTTTCTCTCTCTAAAAAATTCATTTTCTGTGTGGATTTTTACGAAGATTCATTTAGAGGTATGTTTCTTTATTTAATTTAATGTTTTTATTTATTTAATTTAATTCTTTTTAGTTTTAAATATTTCATTTTTTAAGTAGTTTAGGTAGTTCTTAATATTTGGTTATTTAGTTTCTGTAATTATTTATATATAGTTTGAAATAATTATTGTTAGTAGTATAGATTAAGTATAGATTAACTTAGGATTAAGTATTTTGAAATTTTGGTAGCTTAAAGATTATGTGGTTATCTAAGAAATTAAATTCCTGTCTGGATACAAACAAGTGGATGTGGCTGTGGCACAGATGTACATAGGGGTAAAACTCGAAAACACCACTTTGAACTAGACTCGAACGAGAATTGGTGCATGATAACGTGCCATGCTGCATCCTGGTTTGACACTCTTGGGGGATAAGCTTAAGATGATTCATATTTTCTTTATAAACTATTAAAATATCTAAGAAAAGAAAAATCAAATCAGTATATTTATCAATGATAAAATGTTAGATATGATGTTATAGAATGAAATAAGGACAAAAGCATTAACGAATTAAAGTTATTATTAGTTAGTTATAATGAACTAATGAATATAATATGATTAACGATTAATGAATAAATAATTAAAGAATAACTGAATAATGATTATATAGTTATTAAATAATGATTGATTAGTTAAAAACTATATTAATAAAATCTGTTTAAAATGAAAATTATAATTATTTAAAATGAAATGGACAAGAAAATGTTTCAAAATGTAAAGATTATATAGTTTAGAAATAATAGTTATTATTAGACATAATTAATTATAGAATAATTAATAAATAACATAGGATTAAAACATGGATCCATATAATGATTAGCTAATGATACTGATGAACATATAAAGTGAAATAAAGAAGAACAAACACATTAAATAAAAAGGCACCCTAAAATTACATTCTAATAAATATCATATGGTCAAACATCAGTAGAATATTTTAGGGTTTATAAAGGCACCCTAAAATTACATTCTAATAAATATAATATGGATAAAAATCATTGTTAATATTTGTTACATTATCATAATTTTGATGAAAGAAACATTTTTAACGTAGAGAGTCATGTTTTCCTATGTGTACTGCTATGGGGGGGTTATTCAAACAGAGTAAAGATCTTCTTACAGTACAAAACCAATTACGGTGGTTAGTATAGTTGATTGTGTAACCATAAGTGACCTTCAAGAGAGAATTTGTGGTTCCTTAAATCTGGGACCCGATCAAGAGATCATGTCTATGAGATATAGACATTTGCAATTTCTGACAATATTGTGGCATCTAGTTTGTCCATTGGTTGCTGATACGCAGTGGGTCTAAGAAATTAATTTATTTTCTCAATGGTAAGATGGTACCACGATGGAGTTATATGTTGATGTTTATACTGTACAACAACAACATCCAGTTCTATGAAGACGTAGAATTACAAGAGTTGTTGAAGATAGTCCACCCCCATGAAATTGAGCCTATTCCAAATGATGCAGCAGAAGAGGACAACCTAGATGATCTCCCGGATGTACATGTCAATCCGACATCTGATGAGGAGTTTCGTAATGATGGATCAGATGGTGACAACAGTGCTGATGAGGAGGGACCAACAGAAGATAGGGAGGAGGTTTTGAGAAATTCATTAGCTGTACATCAACCTCGACCTTCAATAAATCATCCACCACTCTTTTCATCTTGGTCTGAAGCAATGACACGTGTGCTTGCATTTGAAAATACTATTCTCACACTAGAAACTGAGTTCCTTGGAGTTGTACCAGATAGGTTTAGTGAGGTTGAAAAAGCCTTATATATTGGAAGGAAATTTCTTAGTAAAGATGCCTTAAAAAGCACGGTAAAGAGATTTCATATTGAGAGACACTTCAATTATGTAGTTCACGAATAATTCCATAGTAAATATGTTATACAGTTTGAGATGTATGGGGATGATTGTAGATTTCACTTGTGGGTGATTCCGGACATTACATTTGGAGGTTGGAGAATCTCGAGGATTGAGGCGGCTCATACTTGCGTTCAGCCAAGCCTCACACAAGGTCATACCTCATTGGATGTAGAATTTGTGTCATCTATTATTATTGAGATGATTAAGACATGTCAAGATGTTCCAATAGCCCTTGTTCAAGAGAGAATTCAACAGAAATTCAGTTATAAGATTTCTTATAATAAGGCATGGATGGCGAAACAGAAGGCAATTATGAAGGTCTATGGTGATTGGGAAGACTCATATCGGGTGTTGCTGCAATTGCTAGACATACTGAGGCATCATAACCAAGTTGTCTTCAATATGGATACAAATGAACATGTGTCTCACGATAACTGACTTGATCCATCTCTTGTTCAATTTCATTGGTTGTTCTAGGCATTCCATCCCTGTATCTCCGCATTTCGTTTCTCCAAAAAGTTTATTCAGATTGATGTAACATTTCTATATGGAAAATACAAGAGTGTATTGTTTGTTGCGGAAACCCAAGATGGAAACCATTATCCTCTTCTTCTTTCCTTCTCCATTTTAGATAAAGAAAAATATGAATCATTGAGTTGGTTTCTGGCAAGTATTTGCAACCATTTCACCAATATTCGGGGTGTTTGTTTGATATCTGATCACCATCGGGAAATTAATGAGGCCATCAATATAGATCCTGATACATAGAGATACCCAAATGCACATCATCGATTCTGTATTAGACACATTTCTAGCAATGTGCATAAATAATTCCACAACGAACCAATGAAGAAGGCAATCACGAGGCTTGATACGCATTGTATTTGTTATTTTTTACTATTTCAACATAAAGATAAAATAAATTTATGTGAAATATCATCTATTATGTTTAGCATATGATTCACACCAATGACGGTTTAAAGAATGTTTTGAACAAATCCTCCAGGCTAATCAAGAAGTTTATGATTATATAATGAAAATTTCAAAAGAGAAATAGACATTGGCATATGATGGGGGGAAGAGGTATGGACACATGACGACGGACATTGTGGAGTGAATCAACTGTATCTTCAAAGGGCTTCAGATGATACCTATAACCACCTTAGTTCAGGAGAAATTATATCGATGAATGAAGTACTCTTTGGATAGACAAAAACTAGCATCAGACAGAATATAGTTGGGGCTAAGATACGGAAGACACTTTTAACGAGAGATTGAAAAGAATATTGAAGAAGATTCTGGTCATCACGTCTATCTCTTTCAAAGAGAAGACTCTCGATTTGATGTTCAAGAGTGTTCCGACCCCATTAAAAATCACATCAGTGAAAAAATGGTGGTATTACTAGAAACAAAGCAATGTCAATGTGGAAACTTTCAGGCCTTACGGTTTCCATGAACACATGCCATCGCAGCATGTGCCTCTATGAACATATCATGGGAAACATATGTTGATCCAGTGTACCAGATGGATACCATTGCTAACTACTATGTTGCACCATGGAAACCTATTGGGGAGTATCTTTATTTTCCAATGCCCGAAGGCCAGCCGATAATGATACCTGACATGAATTCGTTACGTCCTCGTGGGAGATCGAAGGCCAGTAGGATGCGTAATGAGATGGACTGGCCTCAAGAAGAAGGATAGAGTTTGTGATGCACGATATGTCATAAAGAAGGTCATAACCAAAAATGATGCCCTAACATTGTTGGGTCGATTTCACAGTCTCATCCATAATGATGTATTGTCTTTATTGTGACATTCCCATATTGTAATCTAAATGTTGTTATCTCTTCTTTTTTCCTCAGTTTACTAAACTGAAACCCAAAAACATCTTCCCTTTGCCATGGTTTTTGGTTAAATTATGTAGGATATTTTAGTAAACTATTATATAATGAAATTATAGTATCATAATGATTAGCATAAGTTATTGAATACATACAATTAGATAAATTCCAAAAACATCATTACTAATTGACATAGTTTATATTAATCCAATCCATAAGTAGTTAATCATAAAGCTCCTCCAAAATATATCTAACCAAACTCAAGACCCAATATTTTAGATAATAGAACATATTTCACAATAATATTCTTGCTTTCGAGAAATAACTTTAAATCTGAGATAATTGAATTTATTTCATAAATCCAAAAGCGGAAAACTTAACACATATTGTAAAGTAAATGTTATTAACCCAGAAACATGTTTCCTAAACCTTAATATTAAAATTTGAAACTCTAAACCCTCCAACCTAAACCCCAACCCAAAAACATCTTCCCTTTTCCATGGTTTTTGGTTAAATTATGTAGGATATTTTAGTAAACTATTCCATAACAAAATTATAGTATCATAATGATTAGCATAAGTTATTGAATACATACAATTAGATAAATTCAAAAACATCATTACTAATTGACACGGTTTATATTAATCCTATCCATAAGTAGTTAATCATAAATCTCCTCCAAAATATGTCTAACCAAATTCAAGACCCTATATTTTAGATAATAGAACTTGTTTCATAATAATATTCTTGCTTTCAAGAAATAACTTTAAATCTGAGATAATAGAATTTATTTCATAAATCAAAAAGCATAACATTTAACCCATATTGTAAAGTAAATTTTATTAACCCAGAAACATGTTTCCTAAAGCTTAATATTAAAATTTGAAACCCTAAACCCTCCAACCCAAACCCCAACCCAAAAAAATCTTCCCTTTTCCATGGTTTTTGGTTAAATTATGTAAGATGTTTCAGTAAACTATTCTAGAACAAAATTATAGTATCATAATAATAAGCATAAGTTATTAAATACATACAATTAGATAAATTCCAAATACATCATTACTAATTGACACAGTATATATTAATACAATTCATATGAATTTAATCATAAAGCTCCACCAAAATACGTCTAACCAAATTCAAGGCCCAATATTTTAGATAATAGAACTTATTTCATAATAATATTCTTGCTTTCAAGAAATAACTTTAAATATGAGATAATAGAATTTATTTTATAAATCCAAAAGTAGAACACTTAACCTATATTGTAATGTAAATGTTATTAACCCAGAAATATGTTTCCTAAACTTAAATATTAAAATTTGAAACCCTAAACCCTCCAACCTAAACCCCAAACCAAAAACATCTTCCCTTTTCCATGGTTTTTGGTTAAATTATGTAGGATATTTTAGCAAACTATTCTATAATGAAATTATAGTATCATAATGATTATAATAAGTTATTCAATACATAAAATTACATAAATTTTAAAAACATCATTACTAATTGACATGGTTTATATTAATCCAATCCATAAGTAGTTAATCATAAAGATCCTCCAAAATATGTCTAACCCAATTCAAGACCCAATATTTTAGATAATAGAACTTATTTCACAATAATATTCTTGCTTTCAAGAAATAACTTTATATCTGAGATAATAGAATTTACTTCATAAATTCAAATGCAGAACACTTAACCCATATTGTAAAGTAAATGTTATTAACCCAGAAACATGTTTCCTAAACCTTAATATTAAAATTTGAAACCCTAAACCCTCCAACATAATCCCCAACCCAAAAACATATTCCCTTTTCCATGGTTTTTTGGTTAAATTATGTAGAATATTTTATTAAACTATTCTATAATGAAATTATAGTATCATAATAATTAGAATACGTTATTCAATACATACAATTAGATAAATTCCAAAAACATCATTACTAATTGTCACAATTTATATTAATCCAATACATAACATTATATTTAAATTTTACACTTATGACTCAATTAATTTGTTTATATGTAGATGGATGTTACCATACTACTCACTTAGAAGCCTACCCATATTTCAAAAGTTGTGTTAGAGGGTCGTCCAGATCGATTGGTCAAGGTGCATTGACCGCACCATTTTCATCATAAGGACCTCCACACGCCATTAGACCTTACTTGCGCCGTGATGGATTCTATGGCCTTGTCGTATCAGATTTCACATTTGTAGATCATTAACTACTTGATGCCCTCATTGAGAGATGGAGACCAGAGACACACACATTCCACCTGGCTGAGGGAGAGATGACCATCACCCCTGAGTATGTGGCAGTGCTTCTCGCATATTCCATATTTACAAGATGATGATGATGAGCAGACCGTCATATGTTACACCCATGCATATATCTTACGACTTATTGGTGGGACCATGTGTACTGATCACTCAGGGATGCACGTGCGTATGATGTATCTACCCCTACTAGATGACTTTTGATCAGGCTGGGACGTATAACTGGGGATGAGCCTGCTTGGCATACACGTACAGATCATTATGAATTCTATCCCACAGGGACCGTACAGGTCTCGTAGGATGTGTCATCCTTATTCAGATGTGGGAATGAGAGCACATCCCAGCATTCCACCCTGACCATGCTGGTCCGCCAGTCGAGATGGAGGTGCTACATGATGCTCCACATGGACGCTGGTATGATAAGTCATTTCTATTAGTTTCTGATTCGACTATGAGTTATTGACTATAATTTCTCATTATTTATCACTATCATTGATATATTTTATAGGTTGTGTCAGTGACACAATTTTGACGTGGTTCCGAGACAGCATTTGGGCGTATATCGACTATAGTTGGACTGTCTCTTACCTGATCAGGTATATATATACAATCTATCACTGTCTAACATATTTAATAATAGCATCAATTTTTGTTTTTAGTTAGGTGTTTTTTTGACAAAATCACTTGTCATTTCAGATTTCATGTCTTCCATACTAGAGTATTACGGACCAGTTGTCAGCATACTGCACTATTGGGCTTGAGGATGCTATGGTTTTAGTACCCCTCATTCACTTCCATATTATTGAGTGGAAGCATCCTGACATATTCATGCACCGGTTTTTCCGTACTCTGCTGATTCCATTACCATTGAGACAGTCATACCAACTTCAAGGGATGAAGCTGACAGGGAGGCAGGATGATGACTGGTCCTGAGTACTTTCCATTTTTATCGACTGCTGGCACAGACGTGCAGAGTTTCGTATTCAAGGTGTTCCTATAAATCGTTTGTCCATTTCGGAGCAGGTTGACTATGCACCATGGTATAGACTGAAGTCTATATTGTATCTTACCCAACCCGACATAGAGATGATGAGGATGGTAAGTCAATATATTTCCATTAGTTTTTTATTGAATAATTTTCTAATTCAATTTGAATATATTTATAGGGAAGTCACACAGAGAAGCTTGTTCGCATGAGTGATGAAGAGGAGGAGGGGGTCTTCAGCCGGGCAGCCGTCCATGCTACAACGCTGGATGTGAGGTCATATTTTCATGTGCTTTATGGGAGAATCTTCATGCATCCGGCTCGGAGAGAAGAGGTTCCTACCCTAGAGGAACATCGTACAACTGTGGTTGGTGCTGAGGAGTCATGCCCACGGCGACGTAGACAGCATTGTGCTGCACGTGAGACCTCACCTATTCCACATGCAGATGTCGACCCTCTAGTAGTCCAAGATCAGACGATTTAGGATGTGCCTCAGGTGGCATGGGATCCGTCTTTCTTGACAGGATATCTGCAGTTCTCTCCATATTGGGTTCCAGATCCTTCACATCCTTGGGATCCATCGCAGCCTTGGATTCCAGATCCATTGTCGTCATCTTGGGGTATAGATCCATTGCATGCTTGGTTACCCACTGGGATGGAGGCAGGTTCTTCTACCACCCTAGTGAGAGAAGGATCCGGATGCCAGTATGAGATGCAGTTGACAGATCCTCCCACTGACACACAGATGGAGGATGCTCCAATCGTCGTTCTAGTGCCCGAGGATCAGCCTTCTCTAAGTCATCAGACTCCACTGTGCACTCGACGTGGACATCCTATTTGCAGATCACCATGTGGGACGAAATCTCCTTGCCTTAGACATAGGCATTGATTGTACATTATTGTTTACATGTTTTATGGCTACTGAAATAAAAATACTATTATTGTTGGTCGGAGTGGAATCTCAAGAGGGGGTGAATTGAGTTCTGATTTAAGAAATTTTTAAAATGTCATTCATATCGGTCTTATAATTTATATTATATAAGCCAACAAAGTCACATACGTGAAACATTTTTAAGTTTCAAGTAGGTGGATATGAAAGGTTATAAATAATTTTTCACCAATGTTTTTTAAGAAGTTATTTTTATTTTGGACTACAAGTAATATGTTTAAGAAATGTTTAAAATTTCATTCATATTGGTCTTATAGTTTATATTATATTGGCCAGTAAAGTCACGTACTTGAAACATTTTTAAGTTTCAAGTAGGTGGATTTGAAAGGTTATAAATAATTTTTTCCCCAAGAGTTTTGAAAGGAAATGAGCGTGGGAAAGCGATTCCTCCTTATACGTAGAATTTTTCCACGCGGAATGGGGTATCCTCTACATATAATTTTGCTACATGGAACCAGGTGCTTTCCACGTAGCTCTTTTCTACGGGAGTTTAGATCCCCCCTACATAGCACTTTTCCTCAAAATGAGGGGATACCTCTGCATAGACTTTTTCTTGGTAGGGTGATGGGCCACAAAGGGTCCATGCGCTTATGGTTCAACGCCCACAAATGAGTTTTTTTTGTTTGATGAAGAAAAGACCATCAACACCCATAAATGAGTTTTCATTTTTGGGATGCCGGAAAGATCATCCGCACACAAAAATGAATTTTACTTTGCAGGATTCTAGAAAACAACATCTCATCCTGCAAACAATTTTCGTTAATGGGATGCCATGTAGAGCAGCAGTTTTTTATTGTGAGATTTCTATGTAGAACCGAGGCCTCCTTTATAGATTTGCAGACTTTAAAAAAATTCCCAACTTTCATTCAGGTTGATGATCCCTTTACCAAATTCATGGAATATGTTTCACATTCCATGCGGGGTTTTCAGGACCTAATAGTGCCTCCCCATGTACGATCTCCAATTATATTCTTAAGTGCGGGTGTATCATCAAAAATAGCATAGAAGTCCTTCATACTTGGCATGAGGGCAATAGAGTGGTAGATTACCTAGCTGCCAGGGATTCTCAAGGTGCTTCATTGAACTATTTATTCAGTTTGGTTTTCTTTCCCTCAAATGGTGTGGACTTAGTCCAATGGTATTTCCTTGGGCTTCATTATTTCATTCTCCTATAGTTTCACTTCTTGTTTTTCTCTTAATAAATATTGATGATGATGATGATGCCTCTAATTTTTATTATTGTTCATACACACATTTATCTTTCTATATTTTTAGAAGACTATCCTTGAGACACACTTTATTCCTATCTTCTCACATTGAGAACCCTTCTCTACTTTTAGTTTCATCTTGCGACTATGTTCTACATTTTTAGTCTTTCATTTTATTCTCTTTAACTACTTGAAGTGTCAAATTTTTATACTAAGCATTGGAGGTGCCAGGTAAAAGAAACTGAAGTATTTTTTTTATAAATCGTTGAAAGAGCTTGGTAAAAGGATCCTTATTTTATCATGTAATGGTTTCTTGAAATTAGTCAGGATATCATTGGGAACAAAAATGGTACTAATAAAAATCACCAATCCCTAGGATTTGGGAGTTGATGGAGTAGTCTTGGGGATTTCTTTTCCTTGAACCACTATAAACATCCCATGTTATATACCTTTATTTTTGTGCTATTTGTACTTATTTATTATGTTAAGAAATGTTCAAAACTTAGCTTACCTCAAAAAGGGTGGTTTAAAAGTGAAAAAAAATTATATAATGCAATTTTCCCCTCACTTGAGTCTTATTGTAGTTTTTTTCTAACAAATAATTAGTATTACAGGGAACCGACCTTTGAGCTTTCAAATCTAAAAGGATGAATTCTTAATATCTTTTTCAAAATGGCTTCTATGACTGACAACATATAAGGTATCTCTATGGTAAGATCTCCCTACTTCAATGGAGAAAATCATGGATGTGTAAGGAACATATGATCATTTACACAAAGAACCATAGTACAAAGGTTTATTTAAAATCTAGGAAGTGTTACACTATTTCTGAAGGAGACATAGAGAAGTTGGATGCTACCACTAAAGGGGAATATGATCTGAAATCAAGATCTACGAATGTTATAATATGTGGACTTAGTCTAGATGAGTTTAATTGAGTTTCTCTATGTGCAACAACTGATGCGAAATGGACACCAATTTTGTTAGATTATGATGGTACTAATAATCTAAGTCATCTTAGATACAATACTACAAAGCTAAAGTTTGGTATGTTCATAATATAAACAAAACAAAAATGAATGGATGGTTAATAGAGATTGTGAATAACGATTATTCTCTTGGAGAATCAATCCTTGAACATGATCAAGAATTGAAACATTTTAGAGTTCTACCATCTGTCATGACCTGACCCATGTCATGTCTCTATTCACAACTACCCCATGCCCGCCTCTATAGGCTAGGGGGTGGAGACTAGAGCCAAAGGAACAAAAACTCGGGGAGGCCATTACCTAAGAACATATTCAAAAAAATGCTTCCAACTTAATACAAAAGTGAAGTGGAAAAGGAATAAAAGATACGACACTACTATAAAAAAGGAAACCAAACATGCATCAACTAGTAATCAGTACAAGTACAAAAAATTAAAATGAAAGGGAAATGGGTAAAATATATGCCAAACCAAAAAAGTTTCACAACCTAGTATTAAATGATAAGTAAAAAATATGAGAGAGATCTTCTCTTGGATCCCATGCTACAACCACTGTACGCAGTCCAAAAACCCATATCCCTAAGCTCCTATGAAGTTATGATCAACCTGTTCGTCGTCTGCATATGGCATGACACATACGGGAAAATCCCATGTAGGGGTGATTATAAAAATACTTAGTAGGACACCCAAAAAAGGCAAGGGGGCTTAGTAAGAGATACAATAAAGAGGAAATTAGTAGATAGGACAAGGTACAATAAAATAGTACAAATCAACCCAACAAGAGAGTGAAAGTAAACTCACCAGAATAGAAGGAGGTAGAGACAGTGAGAAGAAGAACCTCTAATAGGGTCTTTGCTATCTATAGTAGGAGAGTAGACTCATCCAACCATGAGAAGCTAAAAATGGAAATCACGTGAGAAAACTCGTGTGTCATCGCCAATCATGGGAGGAGAGTAACGAAAACCCAAGGAGTGGGTATTGGAACAATATATATATATATATATATATATAATCAATCAAAGAAACCCAAACGAGAGATTAAGGGGATATATAGATCATTACTCAGCCCAGTAAAAGAGTCTCTAATAGTTCAAGGAGTGACCAATAACGATACCTAGCATCCCACACATCTGCCCTGGACATGCAAGTCAAAGGGACTCAATCACCACACCTTGATTCTTTCCGATTTGGGCGGCATTGTATCGCCCTCATGATTTCAAGTCACATCACATGGACATGTCTTGGTTGGGAAAATCATCCCTCTTCATTTTGGGTCCAAAGTTACATCAAACCATATCTAATCACTGATTCGTATAGTCAAGAGTTCATTCCCCAGGGTTAAGGACCCATGCCCAACCCAGCTAGATGGTTCCACTCAGAATAGGTCGAGGACCCATGCCCATCCTGGCTAGAGGGTTCCACTCAGAATAGGTTGAGGACCCATGCCCATCTCGGCTGGAGGGTTCCACTTGGAATAGGTTCAGGACCCACACCCATCCTGTCTGGAGGGTTCCACTCGGAATAAGTCAAGGACACATGCCCAACCCAACTGGAGGGTTCCACTCTTGTGTCGTTAAGGACCCATACCCAGCCTGGTTGGAGGGTTCTACTCGTAATAGATCTAAAGAACTACACTAGTCATCCCAACTAGATGGAACATCTCAAAAAGCATCGAGGAATGCTGCTTCCTAGCCTAGCTAGAGGGTAAGCTTGGAAGTCTCTAATATTCGAGTTCCGGATCACTACCACCATTGAGTTTCAACTCGGATAGCCGTCATGCTTGGAAAATCTCACATTGTAACTTAAAAGCCACTACAAAAGGCACCACCACATTCTATACAAAAAACACTCAGGATATGCTACTCACATGGAAACATCTGAGTCTAAAAGAAAGTGATATAGGGGATAGAATATTCATAAAGTGGTATATGGTGCATGTGGGTACCACATGATGTGTGACCTCTCCTCATTTCCTGGCCATGTACCTTGCCATACCTGGGTACTAAAATATGTACTAGTACCCCTAGGCATGCCACTACACTCACAGAGTACATGGCACATCCTTCCAAAAGGCATACGATCGTACAATTCTCATCACTAGTCCAAAAGGGAAAAAATGTAATTTTACTATCTTGCCTCCTCATATGGCCCCAGATAACCAAATGAATTACATTATTGTGATCCTTGCATAAAATCACACTTGATCGACTATTCATTCCCCTAAAAAGGACTCCCCATGAAGAAGTTGCATCTCTCAGCATCGTAAATGTACAATACTTCATGGGTCCTATGCCTTGATCCCGGAACACATTATACAGATCACACCCTTGTGATCCTTACAAAAAAATACATAGGATCGACTATTCATCCATCTAAAACAGGCACCTGGTGAAAACTCACATTTCACCGCAATTTCCCAAAATAGGCCTTGTGGGGACCATTCCTTGATTTTGGATTAAGCCCCCCCGAAGTAGTATTGAAATTTCCACCTCAAATTCTGGGTCATGTCACTGCTGACAACACATCGATCGGACGTCACATGCAGAAGTTATGGTAGGTCAAAGTTGTAATAATAATAATAATATATTATTATTTGAGAAAATTGGGGGCCTGAGTCATGAGCCCAAAATATAAAATTTTTAAACTACCCTCAAAAGGTCTATCTTGATGATTGGAACACGTGGCCATAGACGGAACAAAAAACAGTCTCTCTGTTTAAAAGATACGGCGGTTTGAATCAGCAACCCGAAGACCTGGCCCGCTCCAGCTCAGCCCAGCCACCTCGGGCTGGTCCAGACACCATGGACTGGCCCATTCCACCATGACCCTGCCAACTCCCTACGACTACGCCACTGTCCCATGCGCCTGCACACCACCGCACCGCCCCATTCTCTACTGCGCCACCCCACATGCCACTGCACCACCCCATGCGCCACCACACCGCCCCACATGCCACCGCACCACCCCACATGCCACCGCACCGCCCCATGTGTGCCGCCGCCTACACCTGGCCTCCGGCACAAACCACCATGGATCCAGCAGCCTCCACCACTTCCGTATACCTCTTCCTGCTGCTACGGACCGCCACCCTCTAGGGGTACTTTCCGTGGACCACCGACACCACTTCGGTGCTCGAAAAACACAAACAAACATAGATATGGAAACCTTGAGATTAGATCTTCACAAACACATGCTCTACTCAACGATTCGTCAACTTTTTGGCATGAAAAAAGTAACCTCCACTTTCGCTCGCCACTGCGTCAGATATAGTGCCCAAAACTCAATACCTTCATAGATTTGGAATCCCTGGATCACAACCTTCATTGAGCCATGCTTCACTCGAAGTTCAAAGGTTGTTTTGATGTGTTGAAATGTTTATTGATGAATAATTCGAAGAATAGACGAAGAACATGAAGAATGTGTGATCCAAAATTAAAACGGTCATTGGCTGTGTTAGTATGGCCATCAACAAGGATTTTCAAAGTAGAGAAAATGACCAAAAATAAATTTTAACAACCAAAACTTCAATAAGAATATTTCAAATCCAAAATAAGAACCCCACCTAGATTTTGGATCCGTTGTGGTTTTCGCTGCACTCTGATCTAATCATATCTGAAGTTTCATTGCGATTCTTCAAGAATTTGATGTCGGCTTACCAAAAATGGAGAGGAGTGAGATTCAACGACATTGGAGAGGAAATGAGACAAACCCTTTCTCATTTCCTTAAACACCAATTTATATAATTTCCCGCTAATGGTCACGAGATCCAAACATCCCACACCCTCTCACTTTTGGTCACACTTAGGTAAAACGCCTAATTCCAAACTCAAAGATGGTCTTAGATTTCCATTCTGATCCCCCATTTAAAAGTTATTTTAATTAATGTCTGTGATAAAATAAAATAATTTAATTATTTTATTTACAATTGTGTCCTCTGTGGCATTTTCTACGGAAGGCCCATGTCGACAAAAGTAATGTTCAACATAGGGTAAATGACATGCTCTAGTCTTAGCTGTACCATTAGATTTCTGATCCGAGCTGGAATTTGAGAGATATCTTATTTCTTTCAAGTGAAAAGTATAAAATATACTTAATATTTTTATAAAATTTATTTCAGACACATCAGGGATTAGAATCGCACACCGTCTTAGCACATATCTCTCAAAATATATATAGAAATATTCTAATGTCTTACATAGAAAAAAAAACAGGTCTCTACATCATTCCCTCATTCAAGATTTTTTTCCTCAAAAATAAAATGAGGGAAACAAATCAAGATACTAAGATCACACCTTTCTCTCCCGCTCCTAAGAACTCTCCTGCAAGTTTCTGTGCTGACACAGCATGCTAACCAAGGGGATGGTCTATCCTCCTAAGGTCCACTCCTATCGATGATGTGTGTAGGATCATGGATTTATCTCCTCAACTGGGACACATGGAAAATTTCATGCACCCGCTCTAACTTTGGGGGTAGGGAAAGATGGTAGACAACCTTTACAACCCTCTACATGATCTAAAATGGCCTAATGAACTTCTGGGATAGCTTTATTTTCTGTACAAAAACCAACATGCAAGCCCTCATCATATCTTCTAGCACCGGGATAGTGTGCTCAGTCTGCCCATCGGCCTGGGGTGAAAGGATATACTCATTCACAGCTGGGTCCTGAATGCCTCCTATAGGCCTCTTCATAATTGTGACCTAAACCACACGTCACGATCAAATACAAATGTTGAGGGTACCCTGTGAAGACAGATGACCCCCTGTATGTATAACTGCCCCAAACACTCCACCAAACTCTACTCCCTGATAGTAAGGAAGTTCACCGACTTCGTGAGCCATTCTATTATCAAATAGATGGAATCATAGCCCTTCTATACATGTGTAATCCATGTGATAAAGTCCATAGATATTTTTTCCCATTTCCATCCTGAGAATTCAAGAGGCTGAAACAACCTGCTGTAACTCGATGATCACCCTTCACCTACTAACAGGTGATGCATCATGAGTTGAACTTAACCACACTTCATCTCACGTCAGAACAAAAAAATTTCCACTGAAGATACCAATACATCTTCTACATACCAGGATGTACAACTAAGGGAGAAGTGTGGATCTATCGCATCACCTCCTCCCTCAATGCCTCCAGAACCAGTGTTTGTCTCTAGAACAAGGTCTCATGATTCCCACCTTCTAAATATCGATCTAGTGCATCGACCACACAATATATCATAGTTGGTGTCTCACAATTGGGAATCTCTCACATGCTCGAGAAGTAAAGGAGTTGACACCATTGACTGAATAAAAAATGTACCCTCCTACTCCACTAGGGTCAGCTGTAGGGAAACTAATTGCTCCGAAAATTACCACACTAGGTGAGCCTGATACTTCATACTAATGGAATATTCTACAAATTTTTCCTTTCCTTGAGTATATACTATCTCAAAGTTGTAGTCCTTCAAGAATTTCATCCAGCATCTCTACCTCAGGTTTAGGTCTCTCTGAGTGAAGACGTACCTGAGACTCTGGTGGTCTGTGAAAACAACAAAGTGCTCTCCTAGAAGGTAGTGTCTCTACATCCGCAAAGAGAATACTACTACTTATATTAGTAGGTAGTGATTTGTATAGTTATTTAAATGGGGTCTCCACAACCTCAACATATACATGATAACTTCCATATCAAGGCTAACATTTATCATGCAACAGTACCAATGAATATGGAAGGTGAGTAAACTAATCCAACCACAAGAGGCTAGACACAGAAATCACGTGGCATGCCCCTCATGTATTCAACTCTCATGGAAAGAGAGTAACCCAAAACCAGACACCTCGCCACACCCACTAGTGGAATCCCAAGTGAAAGGGGGTCAAGAAGAAACAAAACTCCACTGGAAATTATAGGACCTACTCTGACACTCCAAGAAAAAACCCCACCATGAACGTACAAGTTATAGGACTAATCTACCACACCTTGATACTATCCGTTTTGGGTGGCACTAACTCACTCTCATGGTTTTTATCACATCATAAAAATACATCTTTGTGGGGAAAGGCCCCCTCTTCCTCGTTCATTCAAAGGTACTTCAAACAATACCAACATAGGGTTACACCGATGCCCTGTGTCACCCAATTAAAATGTCAAGAAAGAATCAAGGAGAGAAGGTTACCTCACACAATTTCTAAAAATTTCTAACCTAAAAAGTAGAAAAGTTATAGGGTGTACCAATTATTATATCACACGCTGAAAGATCATAGAAATCCATAACATGCATCTTCCCATGGCCCCGACTGCAATCTCCCTGAGCCAGACGTGGCCCACCTAGTGGTGGTGGAAGGACCTCACAACATTGTCCACTAACATCTCTTCCTGCTCCTCTACCAGAACTACCTCCCTCGGGACCACCCTATCATCGCTTGGGAGATCTATGATCATGGCGTTGTCTCTACCATAGTGGTCCATCTACCATCGACCTGGGAAGTTCAGCACATCTGGTCAGGTAGTCTCATGCCATGTGTCCTCACCGATCACAAGCATAACACTATCCCTCCTTGAGATGTACCAGTGCTCTATGATATCCCAGACCAAGTTCTTGAGTCTGATCATAGGGAGGCCTCTTATGTCAAGGCCTTGCCAACTGACGTCTGCTGGCTACGGAAGACGTCTTAGCTCTGACCTGCCCATTGCCTAAACTAGCTAACTGGCATTCCACTGACAGAAATCTCTTTATCACTAGTTTCCACTCTATCACCCTAGTGTAGGTGGGGATGCACAAGGGAACTACATCTACATGGATCCCTCTATAGAGTCCCAACTCAAACTTCTATGCTCAGAAGTATCCATAATAGATCTTGTCTAGAGAGTAGTGTGTAAGGTTTGTGAACCTATTCGCGTACTCATCCACTATCATCCCTGCCTATTGAAGCTCCAAAATCATCTAAATCAAAATGAAGCATAAGAGGGAGGGGGTAATAATCCTCATGGAACAAATTCTGGAAGTCATCCCATGAGAGTATCGATGCATCGTGCATCTGATTAACCAGACTCCCCCAATGCCCAACTACTCCATGGAAAAGACTGGCTTCCAAAGACACCATGTAATAAGTCGGTGTCCAAACAAGCCTAAAGCGGTGAACCGCTGACTCTATCCCAACCTCCATTGCCTAAGGGTATGACTCACCATGGAACCTCATCGATCACTGATGCTGGAACTCATAGAGTGTGCTCAGACTGCATAGATCCTCAGTGTTCTCTTCTAGGACTAACTATTGCTCAATAGGAAGAGGTGCTACTACCTGTTCACCTAGAGGAAGGGGGATCATATGATGGATCTTTAACTGAGGCCTCTTCAGTCATAGGTCTATCATCATGAATCAGATATAATATGTTGGATGACTATCATCAGGGAGGATTCTTGAAACTTATCAAGGAATACCATGGTCAAATGAGCATATTTATATATATATCAACCACAATGGAGATCTGAATCAAGAAGGACATCCAAGGACTCAATCCTATATGATGCATGTACCAAAGTTGTCTGCAAAAAATGTCTTAGCATACCAAGTTGACAAGTGGGTAATTAGGGTCTTGGTGAATGGCTACATCAGTCACCGCACCATCACTGGACACCCTATCCTGAGAAATGCTCTCGAGATATGTTGGCATGGTCTCCCTAAACCCAAACAATTACTTTTTAGGGAAATGTATGAACAACGTACCAAGGGTCAAACCACCTCTGATACCAATTTTTCATGACCCAACCCACGTAGGGGTCAAGCCACAACTACCACAAGCCTGCCTCCATAGGTAAGGGGGTGGAGACTAACACCAAAGGCACAACGGCTCGGGAGACCTTTTTCTAAGAACTTGTACATGAACACACTACCAAATCAATGCAAAAGTGTAGAGGAAAAGGAACAAAATATACAACACTGCTATAAAAAAGGAAACCAAACATGCATCCACCTCTAATCAATACAATTATAGAAAACTAAACTGAATGATAATGGAGAAAAATACATGACCAACCAGAAAAGTTCCAGAACCTAGTATTAATTGAAAAGTAAAACAGCTGATAGATCCCCAATCATGGATCCCAAGATATGACCACCATACGCGGTCCAAGCACTCGTATTCCTAAGCTCCTCTAATGTTATGATCAACCTATCTGTCATCTTTATATGGAACAACACATGTGGGAAAAGACCATGATGGGGTGAATATAAAAATACTCGGTAGGAAACCCTAAAAAGGTAAAGGGGGATAAGTAAGAGATATAATAAAGATTAAAGAAATAGATAGGACAAGGTATAATAAAATAGTACAACTCAACCCAATAGGAGAGTGAAATTAAACTCATCTAAACACAAGGAGCTAGAGATTGTGATGAGTTGAACTTATCATCAGGTCTTCACTACCTATAGTAGGATAGTAGACTCATCCAACCATGAGAAGCTAAACATGTAAATCACGTGGCATACCCCACTCATCTTTACCTCTCCTGGAAATAGAGTTACCAAAATACAAGGAGTGGTTACTAAAAAATAATATAAATACACTCATTCAATGAAACCCAAACAAGAGAGTAAGGGGGTCTCTATATCATAGCTCGACCTAGGAAAAGAGTCACCAATAGTTCCAGGAGTAACCATCAATAATTCCCAAAATCCCACACATCTTTCTAGAAAACTCAAGTCAAAGGGACTCAATCACCACACCTTGATACTATCCGCTTTGGGCGGCACTGTCTCGCCCTCACGGTTTTAGGTCGCGTCACATGGGAGAGTCTCGGTGGGGAAAAGCGTCCCTCTACCATGTGGGTCCAAAATTACATCAAAAATTTATCCTCACTAATATTCATAGTTAAGAGGTCATGTCTCAAGGTTGAGGACCCATGCCTAGCTCGGCTGGAGGGTTTCACTCAGGTGTGATCGAGGACCCATACCCAGCCCGACTGGAGGGTTCCACTCGAAATAGATTGAGGATCCATATCCATCCTAGATGGGGGGTTCCACTCAGAATAGGTCGAGGAACCATGACTATCCCATCTAGAGGGTTCCACTAAAAATAGGTTGAGGACCCATGACTAGCCCGACTGGAGGGTTCCACATACAATGGCACTGAAGAACTACACTATCGATCCCTACCAGATGGTACATCTCAGAAATCCTCAAGGAATGTTGATGCCCATTATAGCTAGAGGGAAATCTCTAAAGTCTCAGATATGCTAGTTCCTGATCACTACTATCATCGAGTGTCACCTCGAATAGGTGTCATGCTTGAAACATCTCACATCGTATCTCAAAAGCCACTATAAAGGGCACCATCGTGTTCTACGTGGAAAACCAATCAGGATAGGCTACTCACAAGCCAACATACAAGTCCAAAAGAATTAGATATAGAAGACATAATATTCATAAAGTTCTACACAACACTTGTGGGTCCCACATGATGTGTGACCCCACATCACCGCCTATCCATGTACCTACCTATACTCAGGTACTAAACTGCACACTATTACCCCTAGGCATGCCATTACACTCATAGAGTACATGGAACATCCTTCCAAAAGGTTGATGATCACATGATGCTCTTTTTTGGTCTTAAAGAGAAAAAACATAACCTTACGAACTTTCCTCCAAAGAGAGACCCTGATAACCAAACAAATCACATCTTTGCGATCCCTGTAGAAAAGCGCACATGATCGACTATTCATTTGCCCGAAATAGACTCCCCATGAAGAAGTTGCATCTATCAGCATCGTACATGAACAATGCTTCATGGGGACCACTTCCTGATCCCTAAACACATCATATGGATAACACCGTTTCAATCCTCACAGAAAAAACGCATGGGATCATCTATTCATTCGTCCAAAATGGACACCCGATAAAAAAATTACATTTCACTACCAACACCCAAACCAGGCCTCATGGAAACATTCCTCAATATCAGTTTAAGTGCTTGGAATTGGTCTTGAAATTTTCACCTCAAATTTTGGATCTCTTAGCTATTAACATCACGTTGATCAGACGGCACATGAAGAAGTTATGACCGGTCAAAGTTGTAATAATAATAATATATAATTATTTGAGTGTATCGGGGGCCTGATCTATGAGACCGAAACATAAAGTTTCCAGAAATACCTTAAAATATCTAACTCAATGATATAAACAAGTGGAAATAGACATTACCTAAAACAAACTATCTTTTTAGAAGATATAGCAGTTTCAATCCGCAACTCGAAGACTCGGCCTGCTTCGGCCCGCTCCAGCATGGCCATATAGCATCAGGCTGGCTCGGACATCATGGCCTTGCCACCATGGCCCAGACTGCTTTTCTATAGCCCCAACAGCTCTTGGATGCCACACCTTCATCCTGCGTGCCCACAATCCACTATGCTGCCGCCTACACCCAGCCTTCACCACTACCGTAGACCGCCACCAGCCGCTGCGGACCGCTGCGCACCAGTGGTCCCTTCCACGGACCACTAACACCACTTTGGTGCTTAAAAATGTAAACAAACATAGATTTGGAAAACATAGGAATATGTCTTCATTGACACATGCTCTGTTCAAAAATTCGTAAATGTTTCATCGTGACGAAAATTAGCGGCCACTTCCGCTCGCCACCGCTTCACCTCTGGTGCCCGAAACTCAAAACTGTCGTAGATGTGAAATCCCAAGATCACGATATTCATAGAACTATGCTTCAATCAAAGATTATATATCTTTTTGAAATGTTGAATATTTTCTCAACTAAGAACGCAAAGTACGGATGAAGAAAACGAAGAACGAGCACTCCAAAATTTAAAAATGGTCTTTGTTCATGTGAGTATGGCCATCGACAAAGGTTTTCAAAGCAGTGAAAATGACTAGAAATCAATTTTAACAACCAAAAAATAAATCATAGGTTGAAGAATATAAAATAAGAATCCTACCTAGATTTTTTATCCTTCATTTCATTCACTACGCTCTGATCTACTCAGATATGTAGTTTCATCTCAATTCATCAAGAACCAGACGTCAGTTCACTAATGAAAGGGGGGGGGGGGGGGAGAGCTTCGCCAATGTTTGGTGGAAATGAGGAAAAGCCTTTGTAATTTCATTAAACACCTATTTATAGAATTTCCCCCCAACAGTCATGGGATCCGAACATCCCGAACCCTCTCACTTTAGGTCACACATAAGTAAAATTCCCCATTCCGAACTCAATGGCAGTATCAGATTTTCAATCCGAGTTCCTGTTCAAAATTTATTTGAATTAACATTAAAGATTAAATAAAATAAAATAATTAATTTTTTTATGGTTACACCCTCTGTGGCATTTTTTATAGAAGGCCTGCATTGAAAAAAGTTATGTCTCACCTAGGTTAAACTCCACACTTCGGATTCAACCATGCCATTAGGTTTCTGATCCAAGCTACCATTTGAGAGATATCCTATTTCTATTGCATTAATAGTATAAAATATTATTAATATTTTTATAAAATTTATTCCAGACACATCAGGACTCTGAATCGCATGTCATCTCTGTGCCTAACTCTGGAAATATATGTAGAAATATTCCGAAGTATTACCTGAAAAAATACGGATCTCTTCATCCATCCATGAGGAATGTAATATTAGTATACATTAAGAAATCCACATATGTAAATAATTTTGAAATTAAAAATATTATTATAACACTTATGATGTATGAGGTAGAGATGGAAGTTTAAGATAGTGATCATAGATCAGTTAATAAGGAGAACGATTCTTTGAAATTCACTACTTATAAGGATGGAAAGAATAGAAAAGGATTACTAATCATTGAATAATCCAAATAAGATACATCAAACATTTATAATTTAGAAGGTGATCTTGGTTACTTTTCTAGGAAGTTCAAGAAGTTTTAAAAAAAGAGAAGAGGATTCAAGAAACCCTTCAACAAGTAAAATAAATATGCTAAAAATTCTAAAGAAGTAAGGCGTTATGAAGGAAAATAACTTGTACATATCAAGATAGATTTTCTACAACTACAAGAAAAAAAGAAATCTGAAAAATTTATAAGTGGAAGACAGAATAAAAAAATAAGAGTAAAAGGGCTATGGAGGTGACATGGAGGGATTCTAAAGATTCTAGTGATGATAAATCTTCCAAATCAGAAGATAAAATCTTAAAAAAGGACAACATGTTCTTTATATAACCTTATTATTATGTGAACTCATATTATTATTCTGAGTATGAATCAGATTCTGAGAATGAATTTTAAGAATTAAATGAATATTGAACCATGCTAGAAACAAAATATGAAATCCTAAAAATGAAAAATAAAGCCCTCAAATGTTCATATAATGTCGTTTTTAGTGAAAAATAAGACGCAAATAAACAAATTTTAGGTATTAAAGTCAATATATAAAATTATGCTTCATATTGAATTGAACATGGTAACAAAATTGAAATCTTAACAAAATAAGTTCATGAAATTCATGATATTGGAAGTGTTTGAAAAAGGTGAAAATTACCAAAATCAAATTCTTAGTAACAATAAGGTCTAGAAAAATAAATTTGGAATAAGAATAAAAGGTGAAAAAACAAAGTTTTATAAAATTTATTTTGTTCATAGTTCTAATAGTTTTAGTTTAATAAATCCTCATATTTTTGGATTTAAACATGCTTTTCATTCGAGAAATTTTTTCAAAATTTAGTGTTAGAATTTTTGCTTAGCATAAGTAGATTTGGGTTCTAAAGTATTTAGTTGATAACACTATATGACCTAAGAGAATAGGGGAACCGAAAAAATTTCTGGTTAGATTTTTTTGTAGGGAAAATGTTCCAAGAGAATAAATGATAAATTGTATATGGATAGAGGATGATCAAGGAAAATGAGTGTAGATTTCTTAAATTTAATAAACTTATCCAAATTAATGGAGGCAATATCAATTTTAATGAAAATACTAAGGGAAATATTATGGGAGTTGGATTAGTTATAAAAATAGGACCAATCGACATCAATAATGTTCTTTATGTGGAAGTATTGAAACAATGTATCATAAGTATTTCTCAACTTTTTGAAGAATGTTATTATTTTAATTATTCAAATAATTCCTATTATATTTTCAAAGATAATATTTTTAAAATTAGGACACCATTAAAAGATAAGGTCTATAATTTAGATATCAATTATCTATGAAGAAAAAAAGTGAATTGTCAAAAACTGTCCCATAGGGGCCCATGCTCTGACTACCCCAAGCCTGCCTCCAATAGGCCAGGGGATGGTGACTAGCACCTAGTTGGAATATCCAATAAATGAGAGGCATTTACTTAAGTACCTATAAACACACAAATTTTCAAGCCAAGAATGCTGAAATGTAAAAACACTGTAAAAAATGCATGAAAAATATAATAACCCACAACCAAAGTACAACCGTGAATGTACTAGAAGGTAAACATGGCTAAAAAAATCCCACCAAAAGAAAAGATTCTATATCCACAAGTCCAACCTGTAAAGAAAGAGGTACTGGGACTGTCGTCTGAAAAGATGTCGGAACACACTTCAGCATGTCGAGTCTCACAAGGCACTGCCCAGTCCTAGTCTGCCTAGAAATCTTTAGAAGGGTCGATCATTTTCAAAAGACACAACACGTGTGGGAAAATCTCATTCATGGGTGAGTAAAGTAATACTCACAAGTACATCCCAAAACTACAAAGGAAATACCATAAAGTAAATACCATACAGGAAATACCACAGAGGAATAGTTTTGTCAACTCCTCGTAGGTATATGTATACAACACATATAAAAGAATATCCAGATATACTCAATCAAAGACACATAGTCTAGAGGTAAGTCACAACCAATTACCATCCACATGATTCTTCTATAAGAACACTTGTTTCTGGTTAACCCACTCCTTGATCCATTATATCATAAGTGACACTCACCGAGAAGCCCAGATCATTTGGCCCCTGCCCAAATGAGAATGTATTGGTTAAGAAATATTATGATACCAGAGAGATGAGATCGTTCTCTAATACACTAGGGGATATAACGGATCACACCTTGATAGAATAGGGGATACCACATACCTAATCTGGATCAATTTTCAATGTAGGATATCACATCCAAACTTCTAGGGGATACCATAGATTAGGCCCATACACTCTGGGGGATACCACACACCCTACTGATGTGTTCACTAGATAGAGGACCAATGACCTACTCTCAAAGGTTACTTAGATTCCACCAAAACTCCACTAAGGGTGATAGAGGATCACACTCCAGTCTTATGGAGGGATACCTGACTTTATCTGGGACTCGACCTCAATAGGGAATTGCAATCCAATTATGTGGATGTAATACTACATTAAACCATCAAAGAAAGGACTAATGGATTACTCTCACTCCATAGCATTCCAATTCAAAACCTCACCATAATATGTCAAAATGAACATCTCATTGTTAGGGTCCTAACACCACAGATGGCTCATTAAATGGATGCACCATTTGAAAGTTATGGAGGTTGGAAGTTTCAAGGGAAGGGGGTCACTAGATCCATGGTGGTCAAACCCCACTACTGCCATGGTCTATCATGGAGGTCGAATTCCCTGGGCTTCCGCGGTCGACCGCCCCCAAATTTTATGGTCAGCCATGGAGGTCGACCGCCCTGGGATTCTGTGGTCGACCACCCCCAGCTGCCATGACAACGCGGAATTTGGGGCTACCACAACTCACATTTGATTTCCGTGGTTGACCATGGCCTGACTCCAACCCAGTCACCCCGACCCTGACCTAGATCCGAATTAGCCCACTAGGTCTTACCTAGCCTATTGGGTCTTCCCCGTTCGTTTGGCCCTGCCCACTGTGCCTGGGCTCGACCCTCTCCACATGGCCCCAACCCATCTCCCTTAGCCTGAACCACTAACACGCAGGTCATCTAGCCTGGTCAACACGGTTTCTGATAGTGCCCCACATTGTTTCCTCCACCACCACTTCACACGAGTCCTCCTCGTCCCTGACCCCGCATCGCGCTCCTTCATGTCCCCCACCCCGCTCTTCAGCATCCGACAGCCCACTCCACTGCATCCTACATATCCCACTATGCCGCATCCCAGGCGGCCAACACTTTCACCACCGTAGTCGCCTCCTCCGGTCACCATACCACTGTCGTGACACCTTTCAGGACCACCATGCCAGACCCACGTCAGTGGTTCCTTCCACGGACCACCAAGCCACCATCGATGCCCTAATTTTTAAAACAAAGGCGTATCCATAATTCTTAGGTCCCGATCTACATAGATCTGTCTCCTATATCATTTTTTCTCTAATTCAAGGGTCTGATTGTGTTCAAAGTCTCTTGAAAAGTTGAGTCGCAACCACAAGGGTCCAATAATGAAGAACACCAAGAAATAGGGACATAAAATCATAAAGAAAACCCTAAGGAATGAACCTCTAACTTTGTTCATGTCGGTCTTAATCCATTATCATTAGAACAAGGATGAAGATCAACTTGAAAACTCTCAAAAATAATCCCCAAAATTTAATAACCATCCCATAAAAATCAAATCATGGATCAATATATTTGTGAATTGACCCACGTTCATCATGACAATGAAGAATGGGGAAAAGGAATAAAAAATCAACTACCATACCTTTATTCAAATCAGTTACTGATGAAGGATCATTGCGCCATCGTCATTATCAGTGAGATTCCTTCAAATCGGTTGTGTGATGATCATCGGTCCATGATCTATTGCTATTTGTCAAGAGAGTTCTTCTATATGTCTCAAAGGAATTCCATGGTTATGGAGATAACCCTGAATTCCTGACAAAGGTGTAATAAAAAGAAAAGTGTCTCTATATCATATAATAATTATTTTAAATTATTTAATAATGATTATCTCCTTTTCAAGTTTTTCCATAGTTTACCCACACCAAAAAAGTTAAGTTGTGCCTAAGGGAATTCTACCATTATGAGCTTAACGGTGCCCTCATATTTCTAATCCAGACACCTATTTAAGATTTATTAAACTTTTTCAAGAAAAAAATTCATGTGTGCTATTAAAAGTTTTATATTTTTTATGATATTGTTAATGGAATAACGGGCCTCAGAATCACACGTTTTCTCAGTTCCTGGTCTCAAATCATTACATATAATTTCAAAAAATAATACATGGAAAATATGAGATGTTTCATTCTCCGCCCCTTGGGGCTTTTTCCCCCAAAAGCCAAAACAAAGGCTACTCAAACAGATGAGGGTACTGGGCATGAATCTAAGCCTCCCGCCCCCATGTTATCTCCTATAAATTCCCATGATATCATTGAACATGAACTAGAGGAATCTATCGACCACAAAGGATCATCTTCTTCTGATCCTCGATCTCCACTAGGTACTCAACAAAAGTCACTCCATCCTCGATGTCTAGCTCACCCCAGTGAATGAAGTGTGATGGGTCATGCATGTACCTCCTCAGCTGCAACACATGGAAGACATCATATACTCACTCTAAATATGGAGATAGATCGAAGTGGTATGCCACCTCACCAACCCTACGTAGTACCTGGAAAGGTTTGACGAACCTCGGAGATAACTTGCCACCTCGACCAAATATCCATAATCCCCATCGATGTGAGACCATAAGGAACATGTTGTATCCTTCCTTGAACTCCAAAGGCCTAAAATTCCTATCATCATAAGACTTATGACAGCTCTGTGTAGTCTTCATCCACTCCTGGATGATCTACATCTTCTCAGTAGTAGCTCTCACCAACTCTTGGCTCATAAGTTCCGACTCTCCTAGGTTAGTCCAAATAATTGCTGACCTACAAGGTTGCCTATAAAATGCCTCAAATAGTGCCATAAAAATGGTGGAATTGTAACTGTTGTTGTATGAAAACAACACTAGTGGTATTTGATCCTCTAAACTATGATCAATGTCTAACATGCATGCCTGTAGCATGTCCTCCAGAACCAGAATGGTCCACTCAGTCTGGCCGTCCGTTTGCGGGTGAAATAATATGATCAAGCATAACTGAGTCCCAAATGACTCCTATAAATCCTTCCATATTCGGGATTTAAAGATATCATCATGATCAAAAATAATCATCGATGGTACTCCATGGAGTCTAACTATCTTCTACTAATAGAGGCATCCCAGGATCTCTAATGAATTATGCTCTCTGATATCTAGGAAGTGGGTCGACTTGGTGAGTCAGTCAATGATCACCCAGATGGAATTGTGTCCCCTATATTTACATGGTAAACCCATCACAAAGTCAATCGATATCCCATCAAACTTCTATTTTGGAACCTCAAGGATTTGGGCTAAACGTACTGGAACCTTCTGCTTATCCTTCACTTGCTAACAAGTGAGGCATCAAGAGATGAATTCTGTAACTCCCTTCTTCATTCTTGGACACCAAAACTAACATCAGAGGACCTGGTAAATCTTTTCCACACCTGGATATACCACCAATGGGGATGTTTGAAACTCCATCAGATCCTCCTCCCACAACATCACCGGTACCACTATGTGCCCTCTCAAAAGTGTTACTTTCTCCCTACCTTTTGAATATCCATCGGAAGCATTCCCTACAGACAACTAAGCATGTAGGGTCTGATATTTAGTATTCCCAAGATGTGCCTCCCTAATTTGTTGTAATAGTGGATGGGTGAAAAAAATCAATTGGATGTATGTTTATCCATCTCCATCCACAAAGGATAACTGAAACGAGGCCAACTGATCCGACACCTTGCTTAGAAACTGTTAGCTAGATCTTCTCCTAAGAGCATCTGCCACCACATTCCCCTTCCCAGGAGTATAAAAAATCTCAAAGTCATATTCCGAGAGGTACTCCATCCATCACCTCTATGTCTAGTTCAGATCCTTTTGAGAGAAGATATACTTGAGACTCTTGTGATTATAGTAGATGATAAACTTTTTTCCTATCAAGTAGTGTCTTCACATCTTCAATACGAATACCACTACTGCTAGCTCAAGATCTTGGGTCATGTAGTTTTGCTCATGTGGCCTAAAATGATGCGAAACATAAATATTCAATTATTTATACTCTATCAAGAAAAAAAGGCATGGTCGCTGATGCATTATATAACACCACGTACATGAATCCCTCCTCTAGAAATCTCAATATTAGAGTGCTTGTCAACATATACCTCATCTCTTGAAAGAACTACTGACACTTCTTTGTCCAAACGAAAGGCTATCCCTTGAATGTAAAATATTTCATGATTTCTACCACTATAGATAAGTCAAGTAAAGACCTTTGATAGTACCCTACCAAACAAAGGAAACTCTGCACCTCGTTAACACTCTTGGGTGGCTCCCAAGCATGCAAAACCTCAACTTTCACTGGATCCACTGCAACTCCAGGCTCCAAGATGATGTGTCCCATAAAATGGACCTCTTAAATATATAACTGACACTTTAAGATATTTCCTTAAATATGGTGCTCTCATAGTGTGTCCAGGACCATCCTAAAGTGTCTTGCATGCTCTTTCTCGGACGTCGAGTACACTAGGATGTCATCAATGAAGACTACCACGAACCAATCCAATTAAGGATGAAAACTCATATTCATGAGTCCCATGAACTATGTTGCGGTTTTATTCATGACAAACCACATCACCAAGTACTCATAGTGACTATAAGTTCATCTGAAAGTCATCTTCAGTACATCTTCATCCCATACTCACAACTGGTGATAGCCTGACTCGAGGTCGATCTTCGAGAACCACCAAACCCATATCAACAGATCAAAGAGGTCATAAATACTCAATAGTGGATACTTGTTCTCCACATTCACCTAGTTTAGGCACCAAATTTCTACATATAACCCAAATCGCCCATTTACCTTCTTGGAAAACAAAACTAGGGCTACCCAGGGTGAAACACTGGGTCTCACAAATTCCATCCTTTGCAGGTCCTCCAACTTTACCCTCATATCATGAAGCTATGTGGGAGCCATCCGATATGCAGGTGTAGATATCAATGACATCCTGGGGTATATATCAATGCATAAGTCTACCTATCTATAGGGAGGTAAACCTAGAACATCCTTAGGAAATATGTTCTCATACTATACCACCACTACTGGAAACTGAGGACTCATATCTTCCACTCCACTAAGGGCGAGGCTAGAAAAATGACGAGTAATCGAATGCACCCTCCTATGTCTAACTCCATCCTATGCTGCATGAATTTCCTTTTCACCAGAAAAGAAAAACCTAGTCCCATAAATGCATACACACTATGCCGGGGTCGACCACCACAACTACTGTGGTTGACCACCCTAGGCTGCTGCGGTCAACCACCCTAGGATTCCTCCATCGACCATGGAGGTTGAACACCCCTAGCTTCAATGGTGGTCGAACAACCTAACCTTCCATGGTCGAATGATAGATGGAGCTATTGAAGTTCATGGTCGACTGCTGCAGTCAACCGTGGCTCAACTCCAGCCCAGTCACCTCGGGTCTAAATAATATCCAACCAGGCCCATTGGGTGCAACCTGGACCACTGGGTCTGACCTGACCCATTGGCCCCGACCCGTTCGTTCAACCCAATCCACTGAACCGAGGCTCGAACCACTCCACCTATGCCAGTCCCATCTCCCTTAGCTCATCTTGCTCGTGTGTGGGCCATATGGCCTAGTCAATGCGATCGTCGGCCACGTCCCATGTTGTTGCCGATACCGCTGTATCTGTGGCGGAAATGGCAACCATATACCCTGGATCCTCCATGTATCTGGCCTCACATTGTGCTCTTTCATGTCCCCAAATCCACTCCTCCACATCCTACGACTCGATTTTCCATATCCCATGTGGCACGTACCATCGCCGCCATCATCTTTCGAGGCTGCCGCTTTCGGTTGTCATACCACCGCCACACCACCTCACCAGTAATCCACACCAGTGATATCTTCCATGGACCACTGATCAACCTCCGATTCTTAGATTTCTGAAAAAAGGCATATCCATGGTGTTTGGGTCCCGATCTACATAGATCTGACCTTTATTTCAGTTTTCCTCAAATTCAGCTTTCTGATTGCGTTCAGAGCCTCTCGGCAAGTTGAACCACGACCACGAGGGTCCAGCGATGAAGAATGAAAAGAGTAGTGGAGATAAAATCACGAAGAATAGTATAAGGAATGGACCTCATCCATTTTTCATGTCATACTCAATCCATTATTATGACAACCCTGATTTTTATTACAACTTAAACATGCTTTATTACATAAAACTTCACTTGATCCAACAAAGAAGATCGAGAGGTTTAGTGTCTTTAGGGCTTAGGATCATTACATAAAAACTTTAAACTTGATATAAAACATCTTTATTGAAAACTTCCTTTATATGACCACTACATTCCTTCATACTTAGCATTGCATGGGATAACCTGAGGACATGCATAAGAAAAGGGTGAGCTATAAAGCCCAGTAAGGGAGTAAACAATGAATAACATGAGGAGTGAAATACATGTTAGGCAATAGGCATATCAATAGAGCATAATAGAAACATGAACATAAAGGAATGATAAAGCATGATAATCATAACATGGAAATGTGGCAACAACACTTAACATTGAATTAGCATGAGCCAAGGCTCATTGCACATGGAGCATGAGTAAACCCTCATTGCACTTGAAGCACGAGTAAACCCTCGTTGCACTTGAATTAGCATGAGTAAACACTCATTGCACATGACGTATCATGATACTATACTTTACCCAATGCATTGGAGCGCTATAAAGGGCGCACCCTTCTTAAACATTTCATTTCATGCATAAGTGTGCCACATGGATCATAAAACATGGATTCATAAAACATAATCATTTCTTCCACGATAAAGGAATGTGGAATTAATACATGAAACTTTATAATAAATATGTAAATGTGCATAAAGGTGAATACCCTTGATGGAGAAATGGGCATGGTATTCACTACACAAAGACATTGGCTTAGAAAATCGGCGCGATTTCGGCAGCGTAATAGCGTGATATAAGAATTCATAAAAAAGGTTGATGAGAGAGAAAGGGGTTACTCATCATATTTACATGTAATGGACAGTAAGGAGATCATATATATACATTTCCCAACAATTTAAATGGAATTTAGATTCATGATACAAAAGTATTGCTTGAATGTAAAAGAAGAGAGAGAAGTTCATTTCGGAATTTCGGCATAGTAACGGATGTACATGGGAGGCATTTAGTGAGAGAGAAAGGGTTCTCCCATCATTCAAACAATAATAGGTCAGTATGGGGGAGGTGCGAAACCAGACCCCAACATTCATAATTGAAATAAAAAGGGCAATACAACTTAAAGAAAATTGACAAAAAATGAGAAAGGAAGAAAACCCCTTACTTGGAAGTGTGCTTCCAAAGGCGAGAGAGAGGCTTGTGAGAGGCTTCTTGGAAGCTTGGGGCACCTTGAGAGTATTCTAGAGAGAGTAGGGCAGAGGTTGGACGAACTTCAAGGGCTTTGAGTGAGGAGGAAGTGGGAGCTTGGGTGGGTTTATATAGGAAAGGTGAGAGAATTCTTTATTATTTAGGTTTGGGACCCCTTATATTAAAATAATCCAAACCACAAACCATCCCATGGTATTTGCCCATGGTTTCTGGAAAACGAAAGAGGAAAAAAATATTTTACAAGTCCAAGGTCCGAACTTATTAAAAAATTAGGGTTGCTTATGTGGAGGTGAGTCACACTCCCATGGAAATTAATTTAAAAAGGAAAAGTGTTGAATAAGTCTTGAGGGCTCCATTAATGCTTTGAAAAGTAAGTCAAACAAACCCAAAACCTCATTATTTTAATGATAAAACATATATTGGCCGAAAATAAGGATTATGGTATTTTATTACATCACCATTGGGTCATTATGATGTCATAAAACACATTATATATTTAAATGGTATTTAATTTTTACCCAAAAATTTGACTGTCTCAGAAAATTATGAAAAATTCACCGTTGGATAATTTCGACATCCTGATTCCAAAAATTATATTTATTTTATCTAAATAATTTTCTAAATATGTGAATTTTCACTTTTAAAATAAAAACCGACATTTATAAAAAATTCACGGGTTTTGACAGAAATGGCTTTCAAACATTAATAAAAATTTTAATTGCATTCATAAAATTATATGATCATTTATATTTAATAAAAATTAATTTAATATTAATAGTAATATTTTATTAAAATATTATTTAATTCAAAAATCCTTTAATTTAATAAAATATAATTCTTAATTAAATAATAACTAAAAACACCATTTGTACTTTAAAAACTAATTACAATGTATCAAAAAAAAATTATATTCATTATTATATACAAAAAATAATGTACATGAACATGGTGCTACTTATTTGTTACATAACCCCTTAAAATAGCCGCATAAGACCTAAGGATAAGGTGTGCGATGGTGACAGACTCTTGGGGCTACTTGGATAACATCGCTCGAGTGGTAATCTCTATCAACTTCCATTTTTCCCGTAGATGATCACGTTCGAGCTTGACTTGATGAATCTCAGCTTGGGCTTGGTCAAGGGAAAAGCCCAAAGATGCCACCTCTTTTCCGAGCTCCGATAAATGGGCTTCGTAAGGGGGAATTCTATTGGATGAGGCCATCGCTTCCTTTGTCTGAGTAGAAATGGTTTCGTTAAAGCCTTATATTTATACTACTCAGATGATCACTGTTCAACGGCTATAAAAGTAACGGTCACAAATCTTAACATAAAACTAAAGAAGTTGACATCTTATAAAAAAAACATTTTTCATAAAGAAACATTTAACTGGATCAAGAGGGATTTTCCATTAATGAAACTTTGGGGCGTTACAATATTCCCCCCTTAAGAAATTTCGCCCTCGAAATTTTCCTTTTTCCACACTAAAACAAATGTGGGTAACTTAGCTTCATCATATCCTCCGACTCCCATGTTGCTTCTTCAAACTTGTGGTTTCTCCACAACACCTTGACGAGGGGCATTGACTTATTTCGTAGAACTTTTTCTCTACGATCTAAGATCTTCACTGGTTTCTCCTCATAAGAAAGATCGTCTTCTAATTGTACCACCTCGGAAGAGAGTACATGTGAAGGGTCTGGTATGTACTTCCTTAAGAGGGATACATGGAAGACATCATGCACCTTGGCCATAGTAGGTGGAAGTGCTAGTCGATAGGCCACAACCCCAACATGATCAAGAATCTCGAAGGGGCCGATGTACCTTGGACTTAACTTCCCTTTCTTTCCAAACCTCATGACCTTCTTCCACGGAGATATGCGTAAAAACACCATGTCTCCGACTTTAAACTCAAGGTCTCATCGACGATTATCTGCATAACTCTTCTGTCGACTCTGGGCTGCCTTGATATGCTGCTGAATGGTTTTCACCTTCTCCACCATTTCTTCGACCATTTCTGGTCCAAGCAGCTTACGTTCACCGACCTCATCCCAACATGCCGGTGTTCTACACCTTTTCCCATACAGGGCTTCATATGGTGCCATTTGGATTCTCGAGTGGAAACTATTATTATAAGAGAACTCAACTAGAGGAAGATGTTGATCCCATCCTCCTTTAAAGTCCATTGAGCACACTCTCAACATATCCTCAAGTGTTTGGATAGTCCGCTCGGATTGGCCATCAGTTTGAGGATGATAGGCCGTACTGAAGTTCAGTTCAGTATTCAGAGCATGTTGATGACTCTTCCTAAACTTAGAGGTAAATCTTGGATCTCGGTCAGACACAATAGATAGGGGTACTCCATGCAACCGTACCACTTCCCTGATATATATCCGTGCCAGTTTATCCAAAGAGAAATCCTCTCGAATAGCAATGAAGTGTGCAGTCTTTGTAAGACGATCCACAACAACCCAGATTGCATTGTTGCCTTTGGATGTCCTTGGAAGTCCAGTGACGAAGTCCATGGTGATGTTCTCCCATTTCCATTCAGGTATGGGCAATGGTTGCATCATCCCCTTAGACTTCTGCCTCTCTGCCTTCACTTGCTGACACACCAGGCACTTTGATGTATATTCAGCGATATCCTTCTTCATATTATCCCACCAAAAGTTTTCTCAGAGATCTCGATACATCTTTGTGCTCCCTGGGTGAATAGAGAAATTTGAACTATGTGCATCATCCAAAAGTTCCTTCTTCAGCTCCGAACTTGATGGAACACATAGTATTTTCCCAAACCGCACAATTCCTTCTTCATTAGAATTAAACTCTGAGGATTTTCCCTTTTTTATAGCTTCCACTTTTTCTTGGATTCCCGCATCATCCTTTTGAGCATCCTTTAACCTTTTCAAAAGAGATGGTTGAGCAATCATTTGTGAAAGGATTGATGATGTTCCTTTCTTTATGATTCCCACGTCCATCTTCATTAAGTCTAAGAAGATTGGATCCTTCTCAATTCTCATCATTGATAGAATTGCTGGATCCTTTCTACTTAGGGCATTCGCCACCTTGTTCGCCTTCCCAGGGTGGTAATGTATTGAACAGTCATAATCCTTGATGAGCTCTATCCATCTTCTCTGGCGCATATTAAGCTCTTTCTGTGTGAATATATATTTAAGACTCTTGTGGTCAGTATATATCTCACATTTCTCTCCATAGAGATAATGCCGCTAGATTTTCAAGGCAAAGATCACCACCTCCAACTACAGATCATGCGTTGGATAGTTTCGCTCATGGATTTTCAACTGCCTTGAGGCATATGATATCACTTTATCATTCTGCATCAGCACACATCCTAATCCCTTCTTCGAAGCATCACTGAATACCACAAAATGCTCCCCACTTGTGGGTAAAGTGAGCACGAGTGCAGTGATAAGCCTCCTTTTCAACTCCTTGAAGCTTTCTTCGCATTCATCACTCCAAGAAAACTTTACTCCCTTTCGAGTTAGCTTGGTAAGAGGGTTGGACAATCGTGAGAAATTTCTCACAAATCGTCGATAATATCCAGCTAACCCCAAGAAGCTACGGATATCAGTTACCGATGTTGGCCTCGGCCATCCCTCAATTGCATCTGTTTTGGAGGGGTCCACAGATATCCCATTGCTTGTGATGATATGGCCCAAGAATGAGACTTCCTTCAACCAAAACTCACACTTGCTGTACTTTGCATAGAGCTTCTCCTTGCGCAAAGTCTCTAGTACAGTTTTTAAATTCTCCTCATGGTCCTCCTTGGTTTTGGAGTATATTAGAATATCATCTATAAAGACTACCACAAATTTGTCTAGGTAATCTCTAAAGACTCTATTCATCAAGTCTATGAATATTTCTGGAGCATTGGTGAGTCCAAAAGGCATTAATATGAATTCATAGTGCCCATACCTTGTACGAAAAGCAGTCTTGGGGATATCTTCCTTCTTCACCCTTACTTGATAATATACCGACCGCAAGTCGACCTTGGAGAAGTATTGTGCTCCACGCAGCTGATCAAACAAGTCATCGATTCTTGGGAGAGGATACTTGTTCTTTATCGTGATCTTGTTAAGTTCACGATAATCGATGCAAAGCCGCATTGACCCATCCTTCTTCTTGACGAAGAGGACTGGTGCACCCCATGGTGATGCACTTGGGCGTATAAACCCTTTATCCGGATTCTCATGTAGTTGTTTCTTCAGCTCTTCAAGCTCAACAACAGCCATCCTATATGGAGTCTTGGATATTGGTAGCGCCCTAGGTATAAGTTCAATTGAGAACTCAACATCTCTTCTTGGAGGAAGACCAGGAAGTTCCTCGGGAAATACTTCAGCGAATTCCCTCACAATAGGCATTTTTTCAAGGGTGGTTTCTTCCATGGACTCAATCATCTGAGCCAGATATGCGTGCTCATAAGGCAGTAATATCCATGCTTGAGATAATGGAGCTAAAGGAGATTCATCTTCCTCCTGACACTTGAAAAGAATCAGGGGCCGATTCTCCATATGGAGTGTGATTTCCCTCTCCCGACAATTTATGTTGGCTCTATATAAGGAAAGCCAATCCATGCCAAGAATTGCATCAAATTCCACCAAAGGGAGTATGAAGAGGTTCGCTGGGAAATTCAATCCATATATTATAACAGGGGAGGACTTATACTCATGGGATGCAATGATTTCCCCATTTGCCGTACTCACCGACATCTTTACTTCCATGATTTGTGGTGGTGCAGGGATTGTTCTACTAAACTTTTGAGATATAAAAGAATGCTTAGAACCTGAATCAAAAAGTATGTTCGCTATTCTTGAATGAATAACTAGCGTACCTGTCACCACTTCGTTGTCAGGGTTCACTTCGGCAGAAGTGATGGCAAAAGCTCTTCCTTTCTGTCTTGGAGGTTGTTGATTGCCTCCTATAACCCTTGGATTAGGGCACTGATTCGCAAAATGACCCGGTTCTTTGCATTTGAAGCATTGAACAACGCGTTGAGGTTCGAACGGAGCGTTCCTCTCCTCTGTCGCAGCCGCGGGTCCTTCTTGCTGACAGTTAACAGCTAGGTGCCCTTCTCTTCCACACTTGATGCATTTTCTTGTCCCCCTAAGGCAATTTCTAGGGTGCTTCTTTCCACACTTTTGGAAAGTGGGGTGCTGGAATTTCTTAGCGCCGTTGGATTTTTCCATCGGACCACCAGCATTGAAGTCCAACTTACGCTTCTTGTCCCCATGATACCCCTGTGATTCTCCGATCTCCATTTCAACCTTGAGGGCACATCGGACAATTTCCTCATAGCTGTTGAAGTCACGGATCACTAATGCTTTCGGCAAGCTAGGCTTCAGCCCACCAAAGAAGCGGTCAACCTTGCATTCGGGGGTAACGACAAAGCCGGAAGCGTATCGTGAAATCCTTGTGAAGTTTGCCTCGTACGCTCCCACAGATTCTTCATCTTTCTGTTTGAGGGAAAGGAAGTCCATTTCCATCTTAAGACGGAGGGTGCGTGGAAAATATTTATCGAAAAACATCTTCCAGAATTCCTTCCATTCCAAAGCCTCGATCTCCTCCTCAGGCTTCGTATTTTTGATCAACGTCCACCATTGATCAGCTTCACCCTCCATACGATAAGCCGCCAGGAGAACCTTCTCTTTTTCAGAGCATTGGAGGATGGAGAATATCTTTTCAATGGAGTTGATCCATTGTTCAGCGATCGTGGGATCGGATGATCCACTAAAAGTAGGAGGCCTTTGTCTCATGAAGCTTTCAATAGTGACTTGTTCTTTCTTAGGGGGGGTTGAACGTTCCTCTTGACCAGTGTTTCTCTTCAAAACTTGAGTTATCTGAGAGAGAAGAGTGACAAAGTTCGCGATTCCCGCTCCCATTGGATTGGGCATCTCATAAGTACAATCATCACACTGATCTTCACAACGGTTGTTAGCCCGAGTTCTCCTATTACCGGCCATTGGCTGGAATAAAAGGAAAGTTATGGGTAACACATAAAGGGTAATACAAAGACAAAAGCTTGATGAATTATAAATAAACTCATGAGTCTATAGGATTCAATCCAGGCTTTTCATGATCTTCCTTCTAACATATATTCTTATGGGCATTTTTCCCTTAATAAGGGTTCATACTAAGATTGTGAATTTATCAAAACATATCCCCCGGGAGTGTCGTAACCAAGAGTGCAGCAAGGCCCGTTTTCGTGCACCAGTTCCCGTTTGAGTCTAGCTCAAAGCGGTGTTTTCGGGTTTTACCCCTAGGATACATCTGTGCCAGAGCCTCCTCTACCTGCTCGTATCCAAACAGGGATGTATTTGTTTGATAAACCACTTACTTAGTATTTACCAAAACTTAGGTATGTTTTTATTATGCTTAGTCTTGTATCTAAGGCTTTACTAGGGTTTCCTAATCCCAAAAATAACTAAACCTATCCTCTGATACCAACTATGACAACCCTGCTTTTTATTACAACTTAAACATGCTTTATTACATAAAACTTCACTTGATCCAACAAAGAAGATCGAGAGGTTTAGTGTCTTTGGGGCTTAGGATCATTACATAAAAACTTTAAACTTGAAATACAACATCTTTATTGAAAACTTCCTTTACATGACCACTACATTCCTTCGTACTTAGCATTGCATGGGATAACCTGAGAACATGCATAAGAAAAGGGTGAGCTATAAAGCCCAGTAAGGGAGTAAACAATGAATAACATGAGGAGTGAAATACATGTTAGGCAATAGGAATATCAATAGAGAATAATAGAAACATGAACATAAAGGCATGATAAACCATGATAATCATAACATGGAAATGTGGCAACAACACTTAACATTGAATTAGCATGAGCCAAGGCTCATTGCACATGGAGAATGAGTAAACCCTCATTGCAATTGAAGCACGAGTAAACCCTCGTTGCACTTGAATTAGCATGAGTAAACACTCATTGCACATGACGTATCATGATACTATACTTTACCCAATGCATTGGAGCGCTATAAAGGGCGCACCCTTCTTAAACATTTCATTTCATGCATAAGTGTGCCACATGGATCATAATGCATGGATTCATAAAACAGAATCATTTCTTCCATGATAAAGGAATGTGGAATTCATACATGAAACTTTATAATCAATATGTAAATGTGCATAAAGGTGAATACCCTTGATGGAGAAATGGGCATGGTATTCACTACACAAAGACATTGGCTTAGAAAATCGGCACGATTTCGGCAGCGTAACGGCGTGACATAGGAATTCATAAAAAAGGTTGATGAGAGAGAAAGGGGTTACTCATCATATTTAAATGTAATGGAAAGTAAGGAGATCATATATATACATGTACCAACAATTGAAATGGAATTTAGATTTATGATACAAAAGTATTGCTTGAATGTAAAAGAAGAGAGAGAAGTTCCTTTCGGAATTTCGGCATAGTAACGGGTGTACATGGGAGGCATTTAGTGAGAGAGAAAGGGTTCTCCAATAATTCAAACAATAATAGGGCAGTATGGGGGAGGTGCGAAACCATACCCCAACATTCATAATTGAAATAAAAAGGGCAATACAACTTAAAGAAAATTGACAAAAAATGAGAAAGGAAGAAAACCCCTTACTTGGAAGTGTGCTTCCAAAGGCTAGAGAGAGGCTTGTGAGAGGCTTCTTGGGAGCTTGGGGCACCTTGAGAGGATTCTAGAGAGAGTAGGGCAGAGGGTGGACGAACTTCAAGGGCTTTGAGTGAGGAGGAAGTGGGATCTTGGGTGAGTTTATATAGGAAAGGTGAGAGAATTCTTTATTATTTAGGTTTGGGACCCCTTATATTAAAATAATCCAAACCACAAACCATCCCATGGTATTTGCCCATGGTTTCTGGAAAAGGAATGAGGAAAAAAATATTTTACAAGTCCAAGGTCCTAACATATTAAAAAATTAGGGTTGCTTATGTGGAGGTGAGTCACACTCCCATGGAAATTAATTTAAAAAGGCAAAGTGTTGAATAAGTCTTGAGGGCTCCATTAATGCTTTGAAAAGTAAGTCAAACAAACCAAAAACCTCATTATTTTAATGATAAAACACATATTGGCCGAACATAAGGATTATGGTATTTTATTACATCACCATTGGGTCATTATGATGTCATAAAACACATTATATATTTAAATGGTATTTAATTTTTACCCAAAAATTTGACTGTCTCAGAAAATTATGAAAAATTCACCGTTGGATAATTTCGACATCCTGATTCCAAAAATTATATTTATTTTATCTAAATAATTTTCTAAATATGTGAATTTTCACTTTTAAAATAAAAACCGACATTTATAAAAAATTCACGGGTTTTGACAGAAATGGCTTTCAAACCTTAATAAAAATTTTAATTGCATTCATAAAATTATATGATCATTTATATTTAATAAAAATTAATTTAATATTAATAATAATATTTTATTAAAATATTATTTAATTCAAAAATCCTTTAATTTAATAAAATATAATTCTTAATTAAATAATAACTAAAAACACCATTTGTACTTTAAAAACTAATTACAATGTATCAAAAAAAAATTATATTCATTATTATATACAAAAAATAATGTACATGAACATGGTGCTACTTATTTGTTACATAACCCCTTAAAATAGCCGCATAAGACCTAAGGGTAAGGTGTGCGATGGTGACAGACTCTTGGGGCTGCTCGGATAACATCGCTCGAGTGGTAATCTCTATCAACTTCCATTTTTCCCGTAGACGATCACGTTCGAGCTTGACTTGATGAAGCTCAGCTTGGGCTTGGTCAAGGGCAAAGCCCAAAGACTCCACCTCTTTTCCGAGCTCCGACAAATGGGCTTCGTAAGGGGCAATTCTATTGGATGAGGCCATCACTTCCTTTGTCTGATTAGAAATGGTTTCGTTAAAGCCTTATATTTATACTACTCAGATGATCACTGTTCAACGACTATAAAAGTAACAGTCACAAATCTTAACATAAAACTAAAGAAGTTGACATCTTATAAAAAACATTTTTTATAAAGAAACATTTAACTGGATCAAGAGGGATTTTCCATTAATGAAACTTTGGGTCGTTACAATTATTGTTAGAATGAGGATGAAGATGGACTTGAAAAATCATGGAAATAATCTACACAATTTAATAACCATCCTGCAACGATTGAACCACATATCAATCTATTTTTGGAATGAACTGCACTCATCATGAAAATCAAGAACGAGGAAAAGGAACATGAAATAGACCACCCTACCTCAATTCAGATCAGCCACTGATGAAGAATCGTTTCATCGTCATCGACTGTGGTGAGATTCCTTCGAATCAGATGTGCATCAATCATCGATCCATGGTCCATCATCAATTGTCAAGAGAGTTCTTCTTTACATATCATAGGAGTTCCCAAGTTATGGTAATAACCCTAAATTATTTTCAAAAGAATAATAAAAATAAATGTGTTGATGTATCACACAATAATTTATTTAAATTATTTAATGATGATTACATCATTTTTGATTTCTTCCATAGAAGACCCATAACGACAAAATATAAGTCACGCCTAGGGTAAAAACTCAATTATAAACTCAATGGTTCCCTCAGATTTCTTATTCGGTCACTTGTTCAAGAGTTATTCCACTTTTTTAGGAAAACCATATGTGCATGATATTAAAAGTTTAATATTTTTTAAACAATTATTCCAGGAAAACCGGGACTCTGAAACACACATCGTCTTAGTTCTTGGTCTCGAAATCAATCCATATAATTTATAAAAATAATTCATGGAAAATCCAAGACATTACATAAATTTATAAATGTTGAAGAAAATGGATCTTGGATTTTACATAGAATACATGGAAATTTTAATGTGTATTCTTTGAGAAAATTTTCTAAGAGAAATTTAGTTTTAGATTTACCTAAAAAATAATTTAACCTAGATAAACTATGTGTGGTATGACAAATGGGAATGTAATACAAGACATATTTTAAACCAATTAAATATATTTCTACATCTAGGACTCTAGAAGTTAATCACATGGACTTGTTTGGTATATATAGAATAGAAAGCCTAAATGGAAATTATATTTTAATGTGTAAGATGATAAATTTTCTATGTTTAATTGGGTTTTATTTTTGAGTGTTAAAAGTCATGTTTGTTGTGTTTTTATGAGTTTTTTAATTTGGTTAAAAAAGATAGAGATTCAAAAATTATTTCTTTCAGAAGTGACCATAGAAGAGAATTTGAAAACCATGAGTTCAATTATTACTATTCAAAAAATGTAATCAAACTTACTTTTTCTACCCCTAGGACACCTCAACATAATGATTTATTGAAAGGAGTAATAAGACCTTGAAATAAATTTCTTAGAAATTGTTATATGAATATAACCTTCCCACTTACTTTTGGGAAAAAACTATAAATACAACATGTCATATGATTAACATAGTCCCAATTAGGGATAGTTTTAAGAAAACACCATGAAAATTATGGAATAATAGAAATCCAAAAGATGGATACTTTAAAGTTTTTGGATGAAAATTTTACATTCTAAACACCAATCATAATCTTATTAAATTTCATCCAAGGGCTATTAAAGGAATATTTCATGGTTATAATACTACTTCCAAGGATTGTATAGTTTTCAAAAAAAGGTCAAATATTGTTAAATAATAAACTTATGTGATATTTGATAAATTTGATTCATTTAGTCAAAAAATTAATCAAGTTTATAATCTAAGTGATTTATTTAAAAACATGAGACCCAAAAAACTTTTTTATAGTAGAAAGGATTATTATTTTGAACATGATTTTGGTGAACCTAATCCATAAGCGATGGATACTAGTGAACCTAAAAGTGTGCTACCAAGATATCCTATTACCTTGAAAAACTATCCCTTAAAAAATATTATAAGATGATTACATTAAGATATTATAACTAGAAGGAACATAGTAAATATTGTAGAGTTTGTTATCTTTTTATGTCAACTAAAACCTAAAAACATAGAATAATTATTAGATAATGAGTGTTGGTTTTTAGACATGTATAAAGAGTTAAACCATTAAAAAATAAACAAGGTTTGAGAACTATTTTAGAGACCCTATAACTATATAGTTATAAGAAAAAAATGGGTTTATAGAAACAAAAAATATGATCATAGTGTGATTAATAGGAATAAGGATTGATTAGTGGCTAAAGGGTATAACTAAGAGGAATGGAGAGATTATAAAGTTACATTTTCACCAATAGGTAGATTTGAATACATTAAGATTATCCAAGAAAATTCATTACACATGGATCATGAATTATATCATATGGATGTGAAATCTATATTTTTGAATGGTTTTCTTGGGGAGGAAGTTTATGTTGAAAAAATGTGGTTTTCAAAATACTTATAAGGACCGACCATAAAAATTACATAATCATGAGTTTTTTTCTAGAATTTTACTTTCTATCACATTAAGGATCATTTCAGATTTAGAGTTTTAGAGAATTAGGTCATAACTCATAAATAACAAAACCATGAAATACAAAGTTGAAACTTTTGATTAGTATCCATTTTTCCTATAATATAAAACATTTAAAATAAAGCATGAATTATTTTCATAGAAAATATATAAAAATTCCAAATTGAATTTTTCCTTTCCCATATCCATCCTTAAAAACTTGTGAAAATAGTTTAAAAACATAGTATGAGAATAAAATATCAATAAGGGATATAAAAATAAAAGAAACCATTAGTTCAGTAAAAATATGAGAAGTCATATAATGATTACCTTTATCCTAAAATTTATTTGAGAATATGAAATAAAAAATTTTCACATGAATAAAACACACAAATTTTGATCAAATTAGATGATTAAAACCCATAGAAATAAACTAAACCTATTTTGGTGTCGTTGAGCATCATATACATAAACCATTTTAAAACCCTTTTAATTAAAATAACTATAAGGGAGACTTCCAAAATTACAATTTCCCAATGCATTAGAGATCTATAATGGGGATGAAATTTCATATAAGTTATATTGGGCCAACCTATGAGCTATAATGGGGCCCATCCATTCACATAAGATATATTAGAGCCACCCATTTCTCAAGATATATAATGGGGCTCAACCCTTTGTATAAGCTATATTGGCCTCAACCATGTGCTATAATGGAGATCAACCCTTTGTATAAGCTATATCGAGGTAAACCTTTTCATATAATGCTCAAGTAACATTTCATGAATCAAATAATTTCATTATAAAACTCATATAAATAATAATTATTCATTTATAACTAGATAAACCCATCAAATATAAATGGGTTTCTAAAAAATATCTTTGAAACATGATTAGCCCTTGAAAAAGAAATGAGTTCAATAATAATCTATTTGAAACACGATTAACCCATAGAAAAGAAATGGGTTACAAAAAAAATTTCTTTGAAACATGATTAATCCATGAAAAAGAAATTAGTTCAATAAAAATATATTTGAGACATGATTAACCCATCGAAAATAAATGGGTTCCCTAAAAATCTCTTTGAAACATGATTAACCCGTGGAAAAGAAACATGTTCCATAATAATATCTTTGAAAAAAATATTAAACTATAAAGAGGAATAATTAGAATGGTATAAATATGAAATATCCCTAGTGGAGGATATGTAAAAATAAGGTTTTTTTATGTTTATGAATGCAAATACCATTAAAATATCATTAAGAACATTCTTTAGGAAGATAATCTTTAAACATTACAAAGTGTCCCATACCACTTTGAAACATTTCAATCATAATCCCCATGAAGGGATAAAATTTAAAATAACATTAAATAACATGAGAATAAATAAATTCAAAATATGATATTTCAAAGGGGTTGTATATAAGCATCATAAAATAAAGTGGGTGAATAACAAAAAAAGCAATGCCTCAATTAAAGGATGTTGAAACAAAGTACCTTACCTTGAGTCTGACTTGTCACACGTGTCTTTATCTACCTAAATAAGAAACTTATGTTAATTATTTACTTTCTTCAGAAACTTTTTCATGTTTATCATTAATTTTATTTCACCAATTACAATGAGTTATACAACTACTAAAAAAATTTAGTCTACATCTGGTGTTTTGACCATATTTGGTTTATGTGTCAAAACAGTTAATGTTGGTTGAAAAAATATTTAATTGTACAAAATATCCAGAATTATAATAATTACATAATTATAATATGTATACATAAATTATAATTTTAAAACCACTCAAAAAATATGGTTATAGAAAATGAACAGACGTTACAATCAGAGAGATGGCATGTCATACTTACAGATTAGTAACATTCCCATTTTTCAATAATCATTATGGAAAAAAGGTAAATAACATTTTTATTTACATAATTATAATTATACAATAAATTAAATATTATTTAATCACATATAATTATATATATAACTATTTTTATGTAAAATGAAACTCATTACTTTGAGGAGGTGATAATCAATATATCCACGAACGACGTTTTAACTTTTTCAGTGTGTCAAAAGGTAATAAAGAAAATGATATATTATATTTACAGAAATGTAATTATGTCTTTAATATAAAATAGATTTCATTAATATAACATATTTTTATTAAAACCTTCTTTAATACATTCCATTTAAACTATGAATGAATCACATCACTTTGAGGAGGCGATAGTCCACACATCCACAAATGATGTTATCATATTACCACAAAATATAAACCATGAATTTATGTTGTATATAAAAATTAAATAAGTATTAATTAATTTTAAATATTATATATATAAAATAAAAATAATATTTCCATCATAATTCACAACCATGAAATGTGGTAAAGGAAAAATGAATGGTATCGTTTTGTGAGGCAGTAGTCCGCCGTACTTAAGAACTGTGATTTCATTACCCATTTGATGGAAGTGTGTGTATGTTTAAGTCAACAAATTAACATAAAATCATATAAGTATATTGAGTATACAATTTTCATTATATAATCATGTAAAAATAAGATTTTATTGGGTGGAGAAATAAATAAAACAAAAGTTCTCGTTGAAAAATGTTACAACTTCTTTAAGTAACTCATTTTGGTTGGCACCAAAGGTCTTCATTTGTTTGATATATGAACAAAGTTAGGATTATATGATGATATTAGGGACCCTAGGAGAATATTGTTTTAGGTATTTTATGATAAAAAAGGCTTTAGAGTTGTTAAGAAGTGGGGAGGGTGAGTGCCTTTTTATAGGGGAGGGGGAGTGCATTCTTGTAAATATAAAAATGTAAACACTATTGGGAGGACTCCCTTACATCATGTAACTCCAATAATGCCCCCAATTATATAAAATATAAGTTATTTCCTAATAATGTAAATAAAATGTATTTTTTACAAGTTTATAGGTTATTTTTATACTTAAGATTAATGTTTAACCTCTAACTAAACACTTTTTTTACCTTAATCACTGCAATTAATTTTAATTGCTTTCACTAATATTTTTGGTCATAAAACAATTTAAATTTTTTATAAAATATAAATAATTATGATTAATAAAAGGTAATATATTTTTAAAAATTTAAATAATAGAAGTTTCATAAATTAATTTTAAATCAATCCCATAGACGAGATGATAAAACAGAGTTTTAAAGTGAATATGGTCAAAAGTTTGCTAAGTTTTTATATCAAATTTCAATATGAAATTGATTAAAATGAACTAAATTGGATTTATTTATGTACAATTGAACTAAATATACTTGAAAATAATTTTAAAATATAATTTAACTATATAAATAAATTTTATGAAAAAAAACTCAATTAAAATTCAACATTATTCACTAATCATCAAAATATGAAACTTCTCAAAAAATATCAAAAAATAACTTATGTAAATTTTGAAATTAAGATTTAAAAAGTGAAGTTTATTTTTGATTTTTTTATAAAGGTTAAAAAATTTAGTTTTAAAATAGGTGTTCCATTAAAAGGTGCCAAAACTGTCTTTCAAAAAAATATAGCTTTTTAGATTAAAATTAGATTTATTATTATCTGAAGCTTATAAAACTTATTAGATGAATTTAAAAAAATAATAAATATATAATATATAAAATTCATGAATATATTTCACTAATATTGGTTAATTAAATTTATAAAGATAAAACACCATTCTATTTGTAAAATATTTTTTCATAAAAACACATCCTTTATATTCAATTGGTCTTTATTTTATTTTAAAATTAATTGGTAACTAAAGAATTCATTTTATAAACATTTGTAAACTATAATTTAATAATTTAGTTAATCTCATTCATTACTACCATTCCAATGCCTAAGTGATAACTATCTTGTTAAATAAGTATATTAATAGTATATCATTGTCATATAAGACTTGGATTTGTGTATAACATAAGTCCTAAAAGGAAGTCAATGATGCGTGAAACTCAAGATAAACATGGTGTTGCATGTTAGTTAGGACAACATATTTATTGAGAATAATAAAATTCATTAAATAATTTAAATTAATTTGATGGAATATGTTTCATAAAATCTCAGGATGTTACATCCTACCCCCAATAAAATGAATTCCTCCATCAAAATTAATATTAGTTCTCAAATGATTAACATATCTATAATTACATTATTGAAACCCATATTGTTTAAATGGATAATAAAAAATCCTCTTAAAAAGGGAAAGTGGGAAACATAAATATCACTAGAACAGATAACTAGGATTCCACATAGGGAGAACATTAGTGTGAAATTAAAAGATGTAGTTGGAAGGGAAAAAATTCTTAAGGAATAATAGAGAGTGATAGAGAACATGATCAAGAGGAAGTAAATTAAGAAAAAACAAAAGATAATAAGGTGTGTAAAAGGCAATTGATATCATTAGAAAACATGATAATATGATTATATTTTATTTCAATATCATTTTTCCTAGATTTTAAGGATTCCTTCACCATATATACTAAGAGAATAAAGAAATATACTTACTAAATGAGTAAAGAATTATCCTTTAATAAATCTATACTTTAGACTCATATCTTTCTCTAAAAAATGAGTTTTGAAGATGAAATTTAATTTATGAATTACTATAATCAACTTCTAATGGATAACATAATACTTAAATGGATAACATGATATTCCTCATATATATAGGTATTAAAAAAAATCTAAATGGTCAGCACATAGTAAATAATTCAACCATTCCTATTATGATATAATACATTATTTTCAAAAAATTTATATTAATACCAAAATTTACAACTAAATATTTACAGAAATATATAAACTTAATGGTCACAAATACCATTAAAATTACATCTACACAGGTAGTTGTATTCTTCCTCAAATAAATTTTAAACATATACCTCAAACATCAATAGGAATCCAATTAATTACTCCCAAGTAATTTACATTATTTAAAACATTAAAATAGGGGTTCCTAATAAATTGGGATAATAATCATTTTTCAAAAAATACCAAGCTCCCTATATTTTTCACCACTTCTCTAAATGGCCCAACATCAACTACAAAATTAGAAAATGATTTATCCATCAATTTTTTTCATATGATCATGATGATTTCCAACCAAGTTAGTTTTTTCGAACACAAATTTTTATAATTTCCAAAATCATTATAGGTAAATCATATTACTTTTTATTGGCTATCTATTATCTCATTTTTGGATTGTTCAGGACTATTTTTCTTGTAGTCATGAACCTTGTATCCAAACTTAACACACCAGTAACGCTTTCTATATCCTGAAATACATTACAAAAAATGTATTTTACCACACATGGAATAAGTTTTAGACTTACCTATAAAATTCTTAGTCATTTTCTTGTCCATTTCAAGCCACCTTTATAATTTTTACTCTTGTCATATCATGGGACACACGTGTCAGAAAAATCCATCTCAACTTTCTTAGCATAACGAACATGTTTCTCAGAAATTTTAAATTATTGAGAGGAAAAATATCTTCCAAGACTTGGTTTTAATACTAAGTAAAAATATTAATTTTACTTTCATTGTATTGAATAAAATCCATAACATACATGCAAAATCTTATGAAGTTTTAATTATACATAGAAACTGAATCATCACCCTTTTGTTTAGATTCAATGAATTATTTCTCTATCATATGCTGAAAAACCTTAGAGAAAAGTTATCAAGGAAAATATTATTAAAGGTTTCCCATTCCATGAAGTCAAGATCATATTTTCCTCTAGTATTATTAACAAAATACCACCATCTATCTACTTCACCTTCAAAACAATAGATGGAAAGAGTTACCTTTTGACAATCTGAATATCCCATGAATTCATATATCTTCACCAGGGAATTGATCCATCCTTCGGATACCACTCTATTATATTATCCATTGAATTATGGGGTATTTTTACTCATTAAATTCTCTACTATAGATATGTTCTTTCATGGTATATCAGGTTCATATCAGGCATTGATACCACCATAATTTATAGCCCATGTCCAATGATCCATCACTGCAAAAGAAAAACTATTTAGTTCAAAATCGAACCATCTTGGGATGATGATTTAGAAGGGTGTTTTCCTCTTATTTCCTCCCATTATAGCTTTATTGTTTCCACTATGGAAAAATATTGTTAACATGAATTATTTAGATAAATCAACATATAATTATTAAAAATCAATATGATTTTGCCTTAACGATAATGTAAAATCTTATAATGGAATGTTATCAACACTATACTAACCTTTAAATTTTTCTAAACCTTTCCTTTGATACCAACTATAAGGAACTGATAAAATTACATAATCTTGAGTTTTATTCAAGAATTTTACTTTATTTAACATTTAAGATATTTTTAGGTTTAGATATTTAGATAATTATGTCATAACTCATACATAACAAAACCATAAAATATAAAGTGGATACTTCTAATCAGTATCCATTTTTACCATAATAAAAAACTTTAAAAATAAATCATGATTTCTTTTCATGGTAAATATTCATAACTTATAACTTGAGTTCTTCCTTTCCCTTTCCCATCCTTAAAATCATATAAAGACATTCTAAAAACTTGGGATTATCACAAAATCTCAGTAAGGGATATAAAAAGAACAGAAACCGTTATTTTGGTAAAAACATAAAAACTCATATAAAGTTTAACTTTATCTTCAAAGTTATTTAAGAATATGACATATAAAATTTTTACATGAATATAAAGCCCAAATATTTCTCAAATAAAATCATTAAAACCCATAACAAGTAATTAAACCCATTTTAGTGCCTTATATCATCATATATATAAAAATTTTTAAAAAACATTTAATTGGAAAAACCATTTGGATGACTTACAACTTTATCATTACCAAATTTATTTGAGATATATAATTGGGAACGCCCTTCGTATAATCTATATCGGGCTCACCCATGAGATATAATGGGGCTCAACCCTTCAATTAAGATATATCACGGTCACTCATTTCTTACGAGCTATAATAGGGCTCAAAACTTCATATAAGCTATATCAGGCTCACCCATGAGTTATAATGGGTATAAACCTTCATACAAGCTATATATTTCTCACCCATTTCATATAATGATCAAGTACCATTTCATGAATAAAAAACTTTAATCATAAACTCATAAAAACAATCGTTATTAATTTATAACCTGGTAAACCCATGGAAATAAATCGGCTTCCAAAAAATATCTTTGAAACTTGATTAACCCATGGAAAATAAATTATTTTAATAAAAATCTCTTTGAAACATGATTAAATCATGGAAAATAAATGTTTCCCCAAACAGTCTCTTTGAAACATGATTAACCAATTGAAAAAATGGGTTTTATAAAAATATCATTGGAATGGAATTAATCCATAAAGAGAAAGAACGAGGAAGATATAAATATAAAACACCCCTAGTGTAGGATAAGTAACTACAAGGGTTTTTGATGTTGATGAATGTAAATAACATTAAAATATCATTAAGAACATTCTTGAGGAATATAATATTTAAACATTCCAAAGTGTCCCATACTACTTTGAAAAATTTGAATTACAATCCCCATGAAGGAAAATAATTTAATCAAACATTATCGAACATGAGAATAAATAAATTAAATATATTATATGTCAAAAGGGATGTATATAAACCTAATAAAATAAGGTTGTTTTATGACATAAAAACAAGTCCTCAATGAAAGGATATTGAGATGAAGTCTCTTACCTTGAGTCTAACTTGTCATATGTTTGTTTATCTTCATGAATAATACAATTGTTTTAACTGTTTACTCTATTTAGAACTTTTTCAATTTTATCATTACTTTTATACCACTTATTACAATTGTTTATACAACTACTTAAACAATTTAATCTACATTGATTATTTTGACCATATTCGGTTTAGGTGTCAAAATGACTAAAGTTGGTTGACTATGGTGAAGGAGGTATTTCTATAAACATATACATAATAATAATCTTGAAATAATTATCATATTTATACACCAATTATACTTTTAATACCACTCCTAATTATTTTATGAAAAATGAACCAATGTTACAATCATGGAGACGATAGGCCGTACATACACATGAGTAACGTTCACATTTTTCAATGATCATTATGGAAAGAAGGTAAGTAATATTTACCTATATATAATTATACTTATATCATAAATAATATATTATATAATCATATATACTTATATATATAATTCTAGTGATGTAAAAAGAATCAAAATTCTTCGAGGAGGTGATAGTCCACACACATCCACGAACGACGTTATAACTTTTTCAGTGTGTGAAAAGATAATAAAGAAAATGATATATTATATTTATAGAAAGTTAATTATTTTATGAATATAATATATACTTAATTAATATCATATATTTTTATTAAAACTATCTTTAATATATTCCATGTAAAGTATGAACTCATCACATCGCTTTGAGGTGGCAGCAGTCCACCATCCATAAACGATGTTATCGTTCCCACAAAATGGAAAGCATGAAAGTATTTTTTATATAACAATTCTTGAAGTATGAATATATTATAAATATCATATATAGTTCAAATAAAAATAGTAATTCCATCATAATTTCCAACCATGAGAGGTGGTAAAAGAAAAATGAAAGACATTATTTCGCGAGTCAGTAGTCTGCTGTATACACGAACAATGATTTCATTACCCATTTGATGGAAGTGTTTTTAGGTGTAGGTAAAAAACATAAAATTTAAAAAACTATCGAGGATAATTATTTTATTATATAATAATTGAGTAAGAACAATTGGAGGGGTGGATAAATAAGTAAAAAAAAAGTGCTCGTTGAAGAATGTTACCTCTTCTTCAGTAATCTCCTTTTGGTTTTCACCAAAGGTCTTCCATGGCCTTATTTTTTCAAAAAGAGAGGATTATAAGATGCTAGGATGGATTTTTTGAGCTTATTTGGATATGTTTTTGAATAGAAAAAGGTGTTGAATGGTGTGAAGAAGTGGGAGGGTGAGTGCCTTTTTATATTGGAGGGGGAGTGACATTGTTGAAAATATAAAAAGGTTAACACTATTGGGAGGTATCACTTACATAATATACCTAAATTAATGATAAAAATTAAATAAAATACGGTATATGGTCTAATAATGTCCACAAAATGGGTTTTGGATAATTTTATAAGTTAGTTGGACTCTGAATATTAATGTTTAACCCCCCAAGTAAACACATTTTTACATTAATTAGTGTAATTAATTTTAATTGATTTCATTAATATATTTGGTGAAAATATAAGTTTACCTTATTATAAATTAAAAATTATTATTATTCCAAATATTTAATCCATTTTCTAAATTCAAAACATATAAGTGGAATAAATTAATTTAGAATTAACCTCGTAGATGGGATGACAAAGTGAGTTTTTAAAGTGAATATGTTCAAAAATTTTCTATGATTTTATATCCAATTTCAATGTGAAATTGATTTAAATTTAATAAATTTTATTTATTGATGAAAAATTTAACTAATTATACTTTAAATCAATTTAAAATATAATTTTACTATATAAATTGATTATATGAAAAAACAGTTTTCTATTAAAATTTAGTATAATTCACTATTCATAAAAATATGAAACTTCTCAGAAAAATACCAAAAATTCATCCAAAGTGATTTTTTATATAAATATTTAAAATATTAAGTCTATGTTTTCAAATATAAATTATAAATTTCAAAAATTTACTTTTAAAATAGGTACGCCATTAAATGTTGGTTAAACTTCCTTTTTGAAAAATAAATATTGTTTACTTAAAATTGGATTTATTTTTATATAGTCCTTATAAAATTTTTTGGATGAATTTAATTTTATTATTATTTATATAAAATATAAATTTCTTGAATATAATTCACTAATAGTGGTTAATTTAATATATTAATATAAAATTCTATTCTAGTCATACAAATATTTTTTCATAAAAACACATCCTTTATATTATATTAGTCTCTATTTTAATTTATAATTAATTGGTAACAAATTAATTAATTTTATAAATATGTGTGAACTATAATTTCATAATTTAGTTTATCTCTTTGATTCCCTCCATTATAATGGATAAGTGATATCTATCATGTTAAATAAGTATATTAAATGTATATCGTTGTCCGGTAAGACTCAAGCTTGTGTGTAACTAAAGTCATAAAAGGGAGTTGATGTTTCATGAAATGAAAGATAAATTTGGTGTTTCATGTGATTAAATATAAACTATTTATTTCATGTAACATAATCTATTAATGAATTTAAATTTATTTTAAGGAATATATTTTATAAAATCTCAGGATGTTACATCATACCCCCCTTAACAGGAATTTCACCCTCAAAATTTTTCTGGGTTATCAAATGATTAACATTTATAGAAATAATTTGTTGAAACCCACATTGTATAAAGGGTTAATAAAACATCATCTTAAAAAGGAAAAGTGGAAAACATAAAGGTTACATAAAGTTATGCATAACTAGAATTCCACATAGTGAGAACATTTTTGGGAAATTAAAAGATTGATTTGGAAGTGAAAACTAATTCCCATGGATTAATAGAGAGTGGTAGAGAACCTAGACAAAGAGAAGTTAATAAAAAAACCAAAATCTAATTAGTTTTGTAAAAGGAAATTTAGGCAATCAAAAAAGATGTTAATAAGATAACATTTTTTTCAATATACTTTTCCTAGAGTTAAATGATTCATTCACCATATATACTAAGAGAATAAGTAAATATACTTACTTGATGAGTAGATATTCATCTTTTAATCAATTTCCACCATAGTATCATCTATTTCTCCAAATAATGAGTATCCAAGATGACTTTTCATGCCTTAATCACTATAATAAAATTCTAATGGATAACATAATCCTCAAAATGATAACACTATTTCCCCCTATCTTTAGGTATTAACCAAAACCCAAATGGTTAGAACATAGTAAGATAATTCAAACATCCATGTGATGAGATAATAAATAAATCTCTAAAGTTAAATAGTAATACCCAAAGTTACAAATAAATCATTCCATAAATATATAACCCTTATGTTCACCAATACCATTAATCTTACATCTAAACAAGTAGTGGTATTATTCCTCAAATAACTTTTAAGCACATACCTCAGACATCTAAAGAAACTTAATAAATGTATTGTCAGGTATGTAAATTATTTAAAACAATAAAATAGGGGTACCTAAGATGTTGAGATTATAATCATCCTTTAATAAATACCAATATTCTTAGAGTTGTCATCACAACATTAGATGGACCAATATAAACAATAGAAGTAGAAAAATGATTTCACCATTCCTTTATTCTTATGATCTAGACAGTTTCAACCCCAAGTTAGTTTCTTTGAACACACATTATAATAATTTCCCAACTCATTAAAGATAAAGAATATTATTATTGATTGGCTATCCACTATCTCATTATTGGATTGTTCAGGACTCTTTTCCATTCTATCACAAACCTTGTGGATAAACTTACCATACCGATAACACTTTCTAAATCTAGACATACATTCTAAAAACTGTATTTTATTACACTTAGAACAAGTTTTAGGCTTACCACCAGAATGATTAGTTAGTTTCTTCTCTATTTCATTCCACCATGACCATTTCTTACCCTTTTCATCTCATGGAACATAAGTTTCAGAAAAATCCATCTCAACTTTCTAAGAACAACAGAAAAATTTCTCATAAAATTTAAATTATTGAGAGTCCATATATCTTCATATAATTGGTTTAAATCCTGATTAAAATCTATTAATTTTAGTATTAATGTATTGAATAAAATCTGGACTATACCTGGATAATCTTGTGATGTTTTTTTTTCATATTTTAAAACTAAATCGTCATCTTTTTTATTTAATTTCACGAATTTTTTCTCCATCCTTAGTTGAACAACCTTTGAGAAATATTTCTCAAGGAAAATTTCCTTAAATGTTTCCCATTAAATGGAATCAAGATGATCTTTTTTTTCTAGTATTCTTAACCAAATACCACCATCGATCAACTTCACCTTCAAAATGATAGATAATAATAGTTACCTTTTGACATTCCTTTCATTCCATGAATTAAAATATCTCCTCTAGGGCATTGATGCATACTTCAACTACTGTTGGGCCAGATGATACATTGAATTATGGAGGATTTTTCCTCACTAAATTAACCAGTATGGACATGATCATTTGTGGTAGATAGAGTTACTATCTAGCATAGTTACCTCCATAATTTATCTCCTGTGTTAGCTGAGAAATATCTGCAACAAACTACTCATTACTAATTCTTACCATCTTAGGATGTTGGTTTGGAAGGATGTTTTCCTCTTGATGGATTACAATTATATCTTTTTTGTTTCCTATATATAAAATCATTATGAAAAAAAATAATTTTTAGGAATCGACATCGAAATATTAAATAACTATATCATTTCAACTTAACCATAAAGTAAAATCTTATAAGGGAATGAAATCAACACTATCCTAACCTCTAAAATTTTATAAACAATTATTTTGATAAAAACAATATAGAAATGACCTTAAACATTACATAATCTTGGGTTTTAAGGAAAAAATTACTTTATTTTTCATTAATTATCTATTTAGGTTTAGATTTTCATAGTAACAGGCCACAACTCAAACATAATAAAACCATAAAATACAATGTTGACTCTTCCAATCAGTACCCATTTTTTCCATTATATAAAATTTTTAAAATAAATAATAAATTATTTTAATGGAAAATCTTCATGACTTACATCTTGACTTCATCATTTACCTTACTCATCCTTAAAACCCTACTAAAAATTTGTAAAACATAGGTTGATAATTGAAGCTTAGTAAGGGATATAAAAAGAGATGAAACTATTAGTTTAATAAAAACATGAAAACTCCTATAAATTTTAGCTTTATCTTCAAATTTCGATGAGAATATGAAATAAACATTTTCAAATGAATAAAATACACACATTTTTCTAAAATAAAATCCTTAAAACCCATATTAATCAATTAAACCTCTTTTGGTGACTTAGAGAATCGTATACATATACCCTTTCAAAACCCTTTTAATTGGAATAACCCTAAGGACGACTTACAACATTATCATTACACAATTAATTGGAGATCTATAATGCGGATCACCCTTCATATAATCTTTATTGGGGTCACCCTTGAGCAATAATGGGGCTCAACCCTTCCTATAAGCTATATCAGGCTCACCTGTTTCTCACTAGCTATAATGGAGATCAACCCTTACTATAAGCTATATCTACTTTACCCTTGAGCTGTAATGGGACCCAACCCTTCTTATAAGCTATATCAGGATCACGATTTTCATATAATGCTGAAGTATGGGTTTCCCAACAATCTCTGTGAAACAGGATTAAACCCAAAAAAATAAATGGGTTCAATAACAATCTCTTTAAAACAAGATTAACCCATGGAAGGGAAATTGGTTCCTAAACTATCTCTTTGAAACATGATTAACCAATAAAAAATAAATGGGTTCAAAAAAATTCTCTTTAAAACATGATTAACTAAGGGAAAATAAATGGGTTCCATAACAATCTCTTTAAAACATGATTAACCAGAGGAAAAGAAATGGGATCCATAAAAATATATTTGGAACAATATTAATCCATATAGAGGAAGAATGAGGATGGTATAAACATAAAATATCCCCAATGGAGGATAATTAACCACAAGATTTTTTTATTTTTATGAATTGAAATTACATAAAAAGGTTGTTAAGAATATTATTGAGGAACATCATCTTTAAACATTCCAACATGTCCCATAAAAATTTTAAACCTTTGAATCATAATCCTCATGAAAGAATAAAATTTAAAAGAACATTCAATTATATGATAATAAATAAATTCATGATATGATATGTTAAAGGGTATGTATATAAATCTTTTAAAATAAGGTGGGTATATAACATCAAAAACAATGCCTCAATGAAAGGAGATTAAGATGAATTACCATACATTGAGTCAAAATTATCACGCATGCATTTATCTTCTTGAATAATGAAATTAATTTAATTATTAATTTTCTTGAAAACCATTTTCAATTTTATCATTACATTTATTTCACTTATTAAATTTTTTATACAACTACTTAAACAATTTAGTACGCATTGGGAGTTTTGAACATATTTGGTTTATGTGTCAAAATGACTATAGTTGGTTGACTATAGTCAACTAGGTCATTATATAAACATGTAGAGAATAATAATTGTTAAATAATTATCATATTTATACATCAATTATACTTTTAAAGCCACACATAAAATATGTTTATGAAAAATGAACCAATGTTACAATCATGGAGATGGTAGTTTCTACTTAAGCATGAGTAACATTCCCATTTTTCAATGATCATTTTGGAATAAATTTAAGTAAATTTTTTGTTTACAGAATTATAATTATATCATAAATATCATATTATTTAACAATATATACTTATATATAGAAATCATGTCTTGTAAAAGGAGTCACATTTCTTTGAGTAGACGGTAATCCACATGTCCACGAACAATGTTATCACTTTTTCAATGTATGAAAAGGTAATAAAGAAAATGATATATTATATTTAAATAAAGGTAATTATGTCGTTAATTTCATATATATTTCATTAATATCACAAATTTATATTAAACCCCTCCTTAATAAATTTCATTTAATTTTTGAATGCATCACACCGCATTGAGGTGGCAGTAGTCCGCATGTCCATAAATGATGTTATCGTACTCCCATAATATAGAAATAATGAATGTATGTTTTATATAATAGTTACATAAAAATTATGAAACTATAAATATCATAATTATCATATATAACCGTATGTTCATCATAATTACCAACCATAAGAGGCAGTAAAGAAAAAATGAACGACATCGTTTCGCGAGGCGGTAGTCCGCCGTACACACGAACGATGATTTCACTACCCATTTGATTGAAGTGTGTGTAGGTTTAGGTAGAACCATTAAACAAAAAATATCATTATATTTATAATACTTATGTTATTATATAATCATATAATAAAAATAATTTAAGTTGTGGATAAATAAATAAAACAAAAGTGCTTGTTAAAGAATGTTACCTCTTTTTTGGGTAACTCCTTTTGGTTTTCACCGAAGGTATTCCTTAGTTTGATTTATTAAAAATGTGAGTCTTCTAGGATAAAATTATGGATTTTGGGATATTATTTGGGTTGGTCTTGGACGATTCAAATTAGATGCGAGTTGTGAAAAAGTGGGGAGGGTGAGTGCCTTTTTATAGTGGAGGGGGAGTGACATTCTTGTAAATATAAAAGGTAAACAATATTATGAAACATACCTTACATAATGTGCTTAAAATAATGATAATAATTATATAATATAGGATATATGGTAGAATAATTTAAATAAAATTGGTTTTGGAAAAGTTTCTATGTCATTTGGACTCTTAAGATTAAAGTTTAACCATTAAGTTTACACATTTTCATCTTAATCACTACAATTAATTTTAATTTCTTTCACTAATATTTTTGGTCAAAAAATAAGTTGAACATATTATAAATTATAAATTATTATTATTTTAAATATTTCATCCATTTTTAAAAATTCCAACAATAGAATTGGTAGAAATTATTTTTAAAATTAATCTCATAGATGGGATGACAAAACAAGTTTTTAAAGTGAATATGATCACAAGTTTGTTAGGTTTTTATATCTAAATTTAATGTCAAATTTATTAAAATGACATAAATTTGATTTATTTCTGTAAAATAGAACTAATTATACTTTAAAACCAATTTAAAATATAGTTTAACAATAAAAATAAATTAGATGAAAAAAAAATTTTCTGTTAAAATTCAGTATTTTTGACTATTCATCAAGACATGAAACTTCTTAGAAAAATACCAAAAAATTACCCAAATAAAAATTTTATATTTATATTTAGAAAATAAATATTATTATTTTAAAAAAAATATAAAATTACCATTATTTATTTTTTAAATAGGTGCACTATTAAATAGAGGAAAAACCACTTTTTAGAAAAATAGAGCTTTTATGCTTAAAATTAGATTTATTCTTATCTTAATCCTATCAAACATATTGGATGAATTTAAATTTTTTTTATTAAATATATGAAATATTAATCCCATGAATAAATTTTAATAATAGTGGTTAGTTTTATTTATTAAGATAAAATACCATTCTGGTCATAAAAAAATCTTTTCATAAATACACATCCTTTATATTCAATTGGTGTTTATTTTAATTTATAATTAATTAGTAAAAAATGAATTAATTTAATAAACATGTGTAAACTATAATTTAATAATTTAGTTAATATCATTTATTCCCAGCATTATGGTGACTAGGTGATAAATATCATTTTAAGTAAGTACATTAATAGTATATCATTGTCTGATAAGACTCAAGATTGTGTGTAAAATAAGTAATCAAAGGAAATATATGTTGCATGTGACACAAGATAAAAATTTGTTTTCATGTGATATAAGATAAACTATTTATTGTGTGTAACACAATCCATTAAATAATTTAAATTAATTTAAAAGAATATATTTCATAAAATCCCAAGATGTTACATTCTTTATTTCCAAGTTTAGTCTTCAATCTTACTAAAAATATTTATCACATTAAAAAAACACCTAGATCTTGGTAAAAGAGTTTGAGTTATTTTATTTTATCTAATAGAATTTCAATGGAAGTGGTAGATCCTAATATTTTAAATAAACTTAATCTTCAGATATCTTTTTAGTTGAAATATATATTGAGGATGTGATTTTGGTTTTTAAAAAAAAATTATGGAATGATTTTTAAAAACTCATGAAAAGAGAATTTGAAATGAGCATGATGGGTGAGTTAAATTTATTTCTAGGTTTTTATGTTTATAAAAAATACATTTGGAATGCATTGAATAAAATTTAATACAAACTATAATTTCTTTTGAAGTTTGGACTTGAAAATGGTAAAGTACATGCAACTCCCATGAGTTATAATGAAAAAATTATTTTGGATGAAGCTGGGAAACCATTTGAAAACAAGTTATATAGAGAAATAATTGGTATCCTACTATATTTAACTGATATTAGACCATACATTTTATTTTCATTATGCTTATGTCCAATATTTCAAGGTAATATCAAGAAATCCCATTTGAAAGCTTCCAAAAGAATTTTAAAGTATTTAAAAGAAAAAATTTCAATGTCTTTTATCATTATAAAAACCTATGAATTTAATTTGATTTCATATTCATATATCGAATTTTGTGGTTCTAGACTATATATGAAGAGTACCTCATAATTGAACCATTTTCTATATATGTCCTTTCTATCCTGGTATAGTAAGAAATAACACTAAGTTGCATTATCTATCACTAAAGAAGAATACATTATTGATGGTAGTTCTTGTACACAGGTGGTATATAATAAACACACCCTGTTGTATTTTGGATTCAATTATAATCAAGTGTTAATCAAATGTGATAACATTAGTGCTATCCAAATTTCAAATAATTCAATAAACTAGTCAATAAAAGATAATATAGATCTAAGGCATTATTTCTTGGGAGATCATTTTGAAAAATGAAATATCTCTCTTGAATTTATCTCTACTAAGAATCAATTAGAGTATATTCTTACTAAGACACTTTATAGAAAATATTTTTATTTTATTATGAGTTAATTAGGGTTATTTGAACTCAAATTATTTTATTTTTTGAATTTATTATTATTTTATTTATATTTTAGAGCAATATTAATTTTTTATGCTTTTATATATATTTTTGTCCGACTCAATTTTATAAAATAAATATAATTTACTATTAAAATGATGGTATTTTATTTTTTATTTCTTTATCTTATGTAGGATCAACCCGTAAATTCAAATCATGTTTTCATCCCTTTTACAAATCGAGTAAGTGACAAAAAAATCGACCCTCATCTTTCTTATCATTTTCATACACCCCTTCACCTCCTAATGCTAAAACATCAGCTTTGTTTCCCTTAAACTTATGCAGACCTCCATGTGACCTTACAACAATGGGGAAGTCAAAGAGATGATATTATGGTGGTTTTGGATCCTCAAATAAAGCTAAGATAGATATCTCATAATGTCATGGGATTGCATGAAAATAAATAGATATAAATTGGTTGAAAAGAATTGAGATGATATTAAAGAATTTTTTCTAATTGCAGGTATTGGAATTCATTTTTGATGAAAAGAAATTGGGTATTATCTTGAGGAATAAGTTAAAAAGTTCATATAAAATGCTATTTTATAGTTTAGAGAAACATAGTATGTACTCTCTAACAATTTAAATTGGATTTATTTGGTGTTTTCATCTATGGAAATGGATGAAATACTATACTACCATCATGAACGTGAGTTCAGTTTTAGTCAAAATTTAGTAGGTAAAAGCTCAGTAAGACCTATTGAAGTGTTCATGTTTTTATTTTGTTATTCTAATTTTGAAAAGAAGTTTGAGAAATATTTTAAACTTGAATGGAATGTTCTTTATAAATTTATCCAAACCGGTTTCTCTTAACAAGTTGGTGAGATAGAGAATGTTTTGTTTCAGGAAATGTACAATTTATATGTCTTGATCAATAATATAAATCTGAATTTGGCTCAGTACATTATGTGATTCATGAACCACTGCTGCCAAGGTAAGAGAAAGTTGAACTACAATCACTATGGAAGAATTATCACCCTAGTACTGAAGAAGAAAGAAATTAGTCTCAATGAGGTAGAAGTTGTCAAGTGTTATAAAATAAATACCCTATTTGAATTTCTCTTTTTTTATTATTATAACATGGATGTTTCCTCCAACACCTTGAAACTAGTTTCGACATAAAATTGGATCCCAAGTAGTTTTAGGACCTCCAGTTCCAACTTAGTGGGGAGCTATCCACTACCTCACATCCTAGGGATGAAACAACTATTGTGGGGGTTCTTATTATGGAAGTATAGGAGTCACTTACTAAGAGAAAGGATCCTATAGTTCCATATATAAGACTAGTTTTGAAGGAAGTAGTTCAGAGTCAAGATGTTTTAGATTCCCATGTTGTTGAATCTATATATCTAGTTGTGTAAGCTGTTAATATATTTTATAAGGATGAATTAGTAAGTATATTTGATAATGTTACTAGTGTTCCTTCTACCAAGGTTAGAGAGGAACCCATGGTTGATTATATAGAAGTTGATCCACCCCTTCGATCAACTTCCATTAGTAGATATTGAGTTTTAGATATTGTTTTGTGAGAAGCTAGTTCTCTCTAAAAACTCCAAATCTTATTCCATCTACACATCATGTGAAGAATATTATCCTTCTATGATAAAAAGTTTTTAAAGTACAAATATTGAGAAATATATGTAGGAATTTACCTATATAGTGATGAAAGAATTTAACAACATCAAAGGAGATTATGTATAGTTGAATAAATAGGTGACATATTCTATGTATGAAATCAGATAGATGAAAGAAAATTCAATTCCCCAAGATGATTTTGATAAACTAGTTGAAATTATGACTTCCTAGGAAACCTTAAAAAATAATTTCCCACTAGTGTAACCTATTTTATCTGGTGTCAGTACTCAAGAAATTGAGGCTATGAGAGATCATTTGAGTGAGATTAAAAGGATATGTGTGTTGGATTCATTATAGAATCTCAAAGATATATGGTTTAGAATATGCCTCTAGTTCAATCAGATCTCTAAGTGAAGAAACATGATGAAATTAAAATTTTTACGACTAAAATGAAGGGGATATTTCACACTCTTAAGAGTGTAGTTATAAGTAAGTTTTAATTACTAAAGGGTTTTTAACAAGGTTCCACACATTCTTTATGACCTTATATGGTTCCTAATTTTTAGAGTGAGTTTGAACTGCTATCCAAAAATCTAAACTAAATTTCTTATCAGATCCAACCACTTCAATGTTACCTGATATATCCTATGTTATTATAATATCTTAGGAATTATTTGTTTTTTGAATTCAATGACACCAAAGAACTTATCAAAAAAACTACTGTTGGAACTGATGTAACTTTTAACGTGATTATTGGATCATGTGCTTATATAGATGAAACCTTGAGTGTAATAAATCATGTTAGAGATATTGTTCCAATGATCTTGCTTATTATATGGAATGCCCGTGGTCTCGGGGCTAGGGTGAAAACATACACCCTTTCTTACCAGGTGTCTCTTAATAAGGTTTCCATTATTGTGGTCTTGGATCCCAAATAGTCTCTTTCTAAGATTAGGAAGTTTTCTGAGTGAATCAGCTTGCGTTATTTCTTGCATGGCGAGCTGGTGAATCATCAAATCTGAATCTTCTGGAGCACTAGTTTGAAGATCTACTTTTTTGCATCATCAGACCAACAATTCTTGGTCAAAGTGATGTATGTGAACCCCTTTTGATTAGGTTTATTTATTTATGCTAAGTGAGATGCTAACCTACGAGATCAACTCTGGATGGACCTTAGGTCCTTCAATCCAGGAGAGGAGCCTTGGATCATGGGTAGAGACTTCAAAACCATCATGAAACCATTTGAGAATAAAGTTGGTATGAATCTCCCTCGTAATGAAAGGTTAGACTTTTCCTATTTCGCAACACAAGAGGGGATTTTGGACCTTGTATTTATAGGAGATATCTATACGTGGTGTAATAACCAACAGGGCAATAGGATAACATGGTGTAGACTTGATCATTGCCTGGGTAACCTCCATGGAATCTCATACTTCAAGAATATTAAGGTCTCCCATCTACTCTGGGCTATGTCTGACCACTATCCCCACTATCCCCTCCTTATCCATATGAGATCGAGCTCCCCATATCCTAGCCATTTCTTCTTATCCAAGTTATGGTCTCAAAACTCTGGGTTTCTCGAGACATTGGAATAGTCATGGAACTCCCCTTGTTAGCAAAGTAGTTGGATCTGTCTCTATGCCAAGCTTCGGCACTTGAAGCAGGCTCTCCTGGCTTGGTCCACTTCACATGAAACTAATCATCTTCTCATGGAGGATATTATGAAATACATTGATAACATTGGAGTTTCATTGGAATATCGATGGGATGATGAGGATTTTGCTTCCCTCTATATTAAAAAAATCAGTTGAATGAGGTTATTCTTGAACATGAGTGATGCCTTCAGGAACATGCCCTTATTTCCTTGCTTAGAGAGGGGAATCGTAATACATATTTCATTCAAACCTTCCCAAAGGAGAAGCAGGAAGTTCATTTTCTCAATATTAGGCTTGAGGATGGGTCTTTTTCCAGCGACTTGGGGTTTATTGGTGTTATTGTGTGTTCCCACTTCAGATCTCTGTTATGTGATCCTAACCCCTTTTTCTAGAATAGTTATACCTCTTGATAGAAGGATATATTTGAATTGATCCCATGCAACATTTTTAGCTATGCAAACGACATTCTTTATATCATCCCAAATGAGAAGGAAATATGGGAGGCAATTAACTCTCTCAACCCTGATAGTGCACCTGGCCCAGATGGCTTCCCGGGTTCCTTTTATACACTTACTTGGAACATTATCAAAAAAGATCTATATAATCCCTTCTAGGATTTCTCCAGAGGTGGCTCTCTCCCATTCATGGCCACGGCTACCACCATGATCTTGGTCCCGAAGATTTTCTCCCCTCCTCTATTTCTCATTACCGGCCCATTAGTCGGTGTAACTTTTCTTACAAGATCCTGGATACCATCATGAATAGTAATATCACCGCCTTCACACACCAGTGGATTTCAGATGAGCAGCATGCCTTCATCCAAGGGAGATCGATCCAAGGGGTTGTTGGGGTCACCCGAGAGATGGTTTGGGATACGAACTGAAAGGTCATGGGATCGAATGTGGTTATTAAACTGGATATGGATAAAGCATATGACCGTTTGTAGTGGAACTTCATCATTCTCACCCTGAGATGTATGGGTTTCATAGAAGCTGTCATTTAAATCCTCTTCTATTGCTATAGATCCCTTTGGTTTGACACCAGATTTGCATGGAAACAATGTGGGTTTATCAATTCTGTTAGAGGCCTACGTCAAGGCAACCCCCTCTCCCCGATCTTGTTTATTCTAGCCCAAGACTCCCTTAGGAGTTACTTCTCATCGTCCATGCAGCAAGGCACTATCTGTCCTTACCATTGTAGGTCTCAGGTCCCCAGTATTCCCCCCCTCCTCTTTGCGGATGATGTGATGTTCTTTATTAATGGGAGGAGTCTTCCTATCAAGAGGTTGGTGATGATCTTGGATGAATATGCTCAATTGAGTGGAAAACTTATCAACTGGGAAAAGAGTGGTGTTTTTCTTCCTTCAAATTTCCTAAGAAGGTGAAAGGCTATTACTGAAAGTCTACTTGGGATCCATGGAATGAATTTCCACATAACCTATTGGGGGGCCCCTATTTCTCCTGGGAGGTTTTGGGTTCAACAATTTGAGGAATTTTCTAAGAGGGTTATTATCCGCATAAACAATTGGAAGAACGAATTCTTCTCTTTTGGGGGGAGGATTACTCACTTTAATAGTGTGTTGTCTTCTATCCCCATGTACATCCTATCTATTCTTAAGGTCCCCCGGCCAGTCATCAACTGGCTGGAGTCCATCCTTAACTTCTTCCTTTAAGATTCTCATGGTGAAGGTCGATGTAGATGGGAATCTTGGATCAGATTAGCGAAGCCTCTAGAGAATGGGGGCATTAATGTGAGAATCCTAGGCGAGTCCATGTTTTTCTTACAAGTCAATTTGGACTGGGCAGTTATAGAGGGCCGAACTTTGTGGAGCTATTTCATTAGGGAGAAGTATGGCTCCGGGCTCAAGGAGAATGGAAGTAAACCTTCCCCCCTCAAGAGTTCCCTCCTCACCCATGTTTCCTCCCTTCATGAACACTCCCAATGGATCATCATGCAAGGAACCTCCAACTTATGGGAGTGCAGCTAGGGTAGCGACTTCCTCGGCTTCTCAGGCTACCCAACCCCCAACCTATCGATTAAGGAGGCCTCCCTCCATCCTTCCTTTCTCAAGTCCATCCTCAAACCCTCCCAGGAATCTCAGTTCCACAACATATGTATGGACAAGTCCATGGGCAGGTGCATCTTCAAGGGTTCTTCTTCAGGATGATTCTCAGCAAGGGACTATAGGAAGGCCATTCCTAGGAAGATGGCTAGAGACCCTTGGGGATTTGTTATTTTATGCAAGTACATTCTATCGAAGTTTAATTTTCTTATATGGAGTTTCTGATACAGTGCTATCCCAACGGAGATGTCTATCAAGGCCAAAGGTATTCCTCTGGACTCATGATGCCTCTGCTGTCCAAATCCCTAAGAGGATACTTCGACCCACCTTTTACTTCAAAGTGACTGGTCTGTCAAGATGTGGAATGGCTTGGGGGATAATATGGCATTTTTTGGGACTATATCTTCTCTAGTGGAGTTCTTCCAGCATTGGTACAACAGTGGATCCACCAAACATGAGGAGGAAAATCACTCAGTTATTCTCGCTACTGGCTTTTGGAGCATATGGCAGGCCCTCAACCATGAAAGGCACCATGAGTCTCGCACTTCTTTTCATGGTTTGATTCTCTGGACCAGGATTTTAATAGCTGAGTAGGATTTTCTCCACAGGCATCACGAAGAAGCTCCCTCTTTTAGTCACTACTCCAACATTTTATGCTCACTGGGCCCTCCACCCCCTACAATGCCTGGTTTAGTGGTAAGATGACACCCTCCCTCTCACGGGCTCAAAATCAACACTAACGGGGCTTGCGGCCTGGGGGGAATGAGGTGAGGAGGGGATGTTCGAGACACATCTATCTCATTTGTCCTTAATTTCAATGCCTCCTATGGAGCTGGTGAACCTCTGGTGGTGGAGGCCAATGCCAAGATCAACGGCTTAGAACTTTGCTCCTTGAGGGATCTCACCTTAGCTACAACGGAGACATAATCGAAGATCATTTGGAGATCCCTTAAAGGAGACATCTCTCCTCCTTGGAATATCACCTATCTCATCTGAAAATGAAAGGTTCTTATTTCCCATGACACTGATATTCTCCATACTTGGCATGAGGGTAATCAGTTTTTTGACTTTTTGGCCTCTAGGGCAACCCCCGCCCCTCCTCTTTTGGTATTCATTTACCTTGGATACCTTCCTTCGGGTGTAGTGGACATTTCTATCGGGGATTCTCTTGGAATTCACTTTTTCAGATCTCCTTGATTTCACTTTTTGGTTTTGATTTTTGTTTTGGTTTTGAATTTCAATGTTGGGATGCTTTGGTTTTGTACTTGCTTTCGAATAAATAAAAAGTATGTTATGGTAGAAGAGGGTTTAGGTTCATCAGATTCTATGGAAACTCTTTATATAATAATTGAACATATATGAAAAGAGATTGTTGTATATGGGCCTCTTAGGTTAGTTGTTCTAGTTCCAGCTGCTGCTAGTGATTCTGTGCCAGTTGCATCCCTAGCCCCAATTTCCTTAGAACTATCCAATTTTTGAGTGAGGCTGATCAAGCCCTAATTGTGCAGTTATCCAACTTGGATCCCATATTGATTTATTTGAATGTTAGGATAAATAGTTTTTATGTATCAACTAATATAATTTTGAAAAGTCTATTTTCAAATCCTCTTGCTACTCCATCAACTTCTCATCCTACTTCCATGGTCAATGATCCTTATAATTTCTCTATTAGACAAATTGAATCTTTTAAATGGATGATGATCAATGGTCTAGCCATAGTTTATTAGATTTAGTGACAATACTCTACTTTCATTCTAGAATTATGAAAATCAGATATTATAAAGGGGATAGATATGTGAGATGATTCACTATTTTATCTAAGAGGAATAATATCTCTTGGGCCAGAACCAGTAGATACATATAGAGGTTCTAGGAAGAGATTAGATGTTGTGTTTGATCTAGCCAAAATTTATTAGAGTGAACATTCCAAGGATGTTGTTGTTATTGTTTTAAAATATACTAAGAAATGATCTTCTTATTTAGATCCCTCCAAGGAGATGGATTTTTTATGTATTGTATTTTATGACTTTAGGCTAGCTTCTAGGAATCTTGAGTAGGTGTCAAGAAAACCTACCTAGAGAATGTGAGATAGATGTGAATTTTGGAAAATGATGCTTCTTTGTAGCGAGGAAAAGTTGTTCTAAAAATAGTGGTTAACCATATAATGACCTATTCAACCTCTACATCCTTTAAGAAACCTTTTCCCAAACCTACATCTATGTTTGATCCAATGCACTAACTTGTGTTACCGGACTAATGTATTTATTTTTTGGATTAACTATATGTATTTTTGTAAAAGTGTACAAAGTTAACAAAATTACTTGATCTCTTGTTGTTAAGTAATTGTTTTCATTTAATGTTTTTATGCTCTTTTGGTTCTTAAGAGTATATTTTAATTTAATGTTTTTAATAAATTGTAATCTTTCATTTACTACACTTTAATGAAATTTACTCTGACCATTACTCAAATTCCGAATCACGACTATACTTAAACAGTCCATCATTAAAAGTGATATATTAAAATCATTTTTCCTCTCCTCACACTTTCTTTTTTTAATAACATAAAAAGGGGTAGATTTTTGAGAAAGGGGGAGAATTATAATAAAGGGAGATAAGTCAAATAAATGGGAGAATAAAGGATAAAAAATAATAATAAAATAAATAATATATTATATATAGTTTTTTGAAAAATCCTAAAATATGTTAAAATTTTATGTTTATTATTTAAATGGTATTGTGATCATCAAAAAGTGGGAGATTGTTAGAATACTAATGTTTTTTTAACATATTCCGTGTTCATTATGTTTTGATGATATATAAAGACCTTCATATATTACTAATGATTTTGTTTTTAAGTGTTCTCATACACTATTATCTTTATTTAAGTAAATTACGTAATTAAAATGTTTTTTTGAAATTTTACAAAGTCTATAAAATTGGATACATGAGGCAAATAGTTATATTGATATTTGGCTACATCAAGAAACTTACTACATCAATAAGCTATTTTAAAGAATCACCTACATGAATCAGCTACAACATACAATTAGCTACATGAAAATAACCTATGTGAGAAAACATATATGTAAATGAAACAACTACATTAATAAGTTACATGGAGTATTTGGATACATGAATTAAATCAATGGAAATTTCATTTATGTGGATCCAATCGACTATATGATTCATTCTTCCATGCCAAAATTCAACAACATGATAAAGTAGGCTATGTGATATGGCTACATGAGAAATCATCTATGTGAAGACTGACTACGTGGATCAATTTAGAAATCTGAATTCAAATCCATTGAATTTGACTATGTGGTGATCTATAATTATCTATGTTATTCTGTAACTTGTATATTTTTAACCATTAGATAAATTTAAGTGAAATTTAATACTTCAGTGGATGCCTTAAATATTGTAATATTTCTTTATTATAAAATTAATTTCCAAAATGTTTCAAGTATAAAGAGAATAAAATAGTAAAGAATAATTTATTTCTCTGTATTATTGATGAGGCATTTCTGAGAAAAAGGCATCTAGAATTTAATTCCAATACCAAGTTTTATGGGACATATTATTGAGGAATATAAAAAGATATTTATCCAAGATTATTCAAATATAAAAGAGGGCAGTATAAATAAAATAAGTTTTCACTTACACTCTCAACTCCCTCTCTCTTGATGCTATGTGTATTGTTATATATAACGAAAAATTTGAAGAAGAATATTGAAGTTCTATAGCTATACTTACAATGGATTATATTGAAATATTTTTAGAAAAATATCCTTGAGATACACCTCATTTATTTCTTCTATCTTGGATAGCTCTTCTACAATTTTAGTTTCATATTAAAATTGTGTGCTACTTTTATAGACTCTAATTTTATTCTCTCTCATTGATGGAAGTGTCATATTCTTATATTAAGTTGTGGAGGTTCATGGTTGAAGAACCTAAAGGTTTTTTCTTTTTTAATGCCTTGATGGATCCTAATAAAATATTCCTATTTTGTACCAAGCGATGGATACTTTCACTCTTCCAGTAAATTCTTAGGAAAAGGATTGGTTCTAGTAAAAATCACCAAGCTGTAGTAGTTAAGATTTGGTGGATTATACTAGGGTATTTCTTTTCCCTAAATCACTATAAATATTCTGTGTTCTATCTTTTTCTTTATTTTTTTATTTAAATAGTTTTTTTAGTTAAGAAAAGTTCAAAACATATCATATCTTAAATATGGTGGTTTTAAAGTGAATACAATTTCAAGAACTCAATTTACCCCTGTAGAGTCTTAGTGCAGTTGTTCTCAAAACAACAAGAAGGAACGATATCCAAAATGTTTGGAGTAGACTACATTTCATGCAACTGACCCACCCCCATGCCATGTACTAGATCCGAAATCACCTACGATGATACTCCTTTATAATAATACCACTCCTACATCAGGGAACCATTCTTATACCCTAGATTGTGCGACATGTGGAAATCCAGCTACCAATATTCTAAGGGGTATCTGAGTCACTCTTAGACTCTAGTATCTACCATGAAACTCCACCACTTTTCGGATACAAAGTTACCTTGTAGAATTTATATAGGTGACCCTTATTACCACAATCTTTATATCCATCCAACGAACCAAAGGCCTTCAAAATTTTAATTTTATTGAAATCAGATCCCCCTATTAAGGGAATTAGGGGGGAAACCCAAACAGACATCATTGACTTAAAACAAATCACTACATGAAGTTATAGTGAGATAAACCAAACTTAAAACATAAAGCAACCCCTCCCCAAAAACTGATCGTGAAAAAGCTCTCCATCGGTGCAAGGATGAATAGAAAGCAAGTGTCCTCTGTCAAAGCACAGGCTGGATCGGATGGAAGAAAACATACCCAATCAAACATCCAAATCCATTAAGCTCTATAACAATGAACATATATCTCTAGAACCTCCTCTGGGGCTTGATCCACATGGTCAAGTTCGAGAGTATCATAAAACCAATAGGGCTCACAAACCCTTCCACCATTCTGAGAATCGCAAACCATAGAGCTTCCAAAAAAAACTATCATGAACCAAACCCTATTATCCACCCCAGAACACCCCTTCCACCATATCCATATAAGTACAGAAGAAAATCTAAAGAACACGAGTTCGAGCCATTTCCACCTAGGACATGATGACCCAACCCTGCGCCGAGGGAACGTCACCGATGAGGGAGGTTGGGTCTTCCTGAAACAGAAACGCCACTTTGGGAATGAATCTACTCCAATCATAACCGTTGATGCACCCTCACCAGGTTCTATCAGAAGCCTCTGGATGACAATGAGAGCAGATATGACCAACTTTATTGAACCATGACAACCAAAACCATCCAGTCAGAGAATAAACCCACAACTAAAAAGAAATAACAATCTTCCAAAACATAGAGTCTCTGGCAAAGACTCCCCCCATAGAAGCCTTCAGATCTACCCTGAGCCACACTGGATACCCTCTGGGAGTAGCACATGTTCATGTCAGACGAAATCAAGCCCACTTTATCACCTGGAAGCGCTGGATGGAGGAAGTCCGCGCTGGGTAGACCACCATAGCACTTCCAATAAGCGGTGATGCTGAACCGCCACACCAAGCAGACTACCAATGCACCACCAAGAAGTAGTGAAACACTACAATGTGATGCCGATAAGACCTTCGAAGCACCATTGAGAAGCTGACGATGAAGGCACGATGATGTCGAATGATGCCGAACCGACCGTTGATGAGCCACTGTGATGCTGTAAATTTCCATCTCTTGTGGCTGGCCTTATCATAAAAATAGTACTACACCAGAATATAGTCCTAATATGATGGTATAATCTTCTATATTTTCTTCCCACCACTACCTTGGTGGAAATTCTCAAAGTGACACCTCTTTTTTCCTAAATAATAACTCCCTAATTATCATTCTAGAACTACCTTTCCACCACTCAAGGCATCCTTTATATTTCATTCAGTGACAAGATCCTAATTATCCATGCTAGATAAGTTATTAAAGTGGAATATATTCACGTGAGACTTGATTTCATACTAAATCCCATCTTGGAAGTTATTTTACCTATCTATCTCATATCATTCCAATGATATATAAAAATGTTGAAGTTCAATAAAACAACCTTCGTAGTACATCACAAACATGATCCCCTTCATCAGGTGCATGAACTACCAAAACCTTTTATCCCTTGTCATATTTTGATACAAATGACTTAGGAACTTCTGTTACAGTCCCTTCCATGCTATCTAGTCATTCTTTCCAACCTACACTATGATATCCCACTAGTTCTTGGCTAGTCCTCGAAACTGAGAGGAAATAAGATTCACCCTCCTCTCAATGGGTGTTTCTAGGTGACCAAAGATGACCTAAAAACACTCAATCCAAAAAATATATTCATGGGGTACCCCTACCCATCGAACATGGCCAGGTGCTTCATCTTGAACTCCTTTAGACCAGACATAGATGTTATGGAATATGTAGTCAACCTTTATATGTATTTCATGACCCACAAGAAACTATTCAAGAGTACATAATTCATCAGATTCCGTGGAGTTGTATTAATTTTTGGTTCTACTGCACGAGGTGTGTTCTCATTACCACTATCCCAATGTTAAACTAGAAGACAAAACATATTTATTTATCCAAAATGCTCAATACACCCCTCATATCATAATCTACACAAAATATTGAAATTCATAAGAGAAAATAAGGGGAAACAAACAACCATAGATACAAGTTCAGTTCAAATTCTGGTTTAACAAGTGAATTAACATGTTATAGCATATTTTTTTATCATAAATAAAATAGAGTTTAATAAATAATTATATATGAAAATATCTCATATGTAGTGAATATATTCCTACAAATAACAATTCATGATGGTATTATTTCCAATGTACCTACTATCATGTATGGGTACACAACTTATTCTATACCATCCCATGATTAAAATATCATATATCAATAACATATCATAACAAGTGTATCAACCAAGGTGAAGTAACATCACAATTGTAATAATAGAACCTTAAGAACAACAATCCCATCCTTGGGAACTTCGGTTTTCCCTTGTATAAGGGTTAGTTACTCCCAAGAAAAAGATCATTACAAATCCCTCACACATCCTATTCTATTTTCTACTCTAACCAAACATCAAATAATAATAAAATACCTACTTTGATACCAATTTTTAATATCCCAGGCCTGGTTCTCCCTCACGTGAATGGAACAGGTCCCCATGATACATTAGGAACACCACCCCATATGATGAAGGCTGCCAAATACCAGTGAGGATATAACAAGTATAGTGGGGATACTAAACCCTCTACAATAGAATTAAAATTAAAATGGAAAAATAATAAAAAAAATCAATTCAATATACTCCAACAGATAAACACACCATTTCCAAAATAACCCAATATCTTAAATCCATGTAATGTCACTCTGAATGTTATTCTAAGTTCATACAAGAATCCAAGTGAATGGAATAATAAAAAAATAAGGTCTCCCAAAACCAATCCCAAACCCCATTCTCGATCCCATCTCCATGATCCATTCCTTGTAAGAAAGTAGACCAATCAAGCATAAAGCCCCTTTCTCTTGTCCATATTTCCACTCGTGAAGTCTTATTAAGTACCAAATGGAAGCCCAAGTAGAGTGTGAGTAAAAATCAGTAGGACACCACCAATAATGTCTAAAATGGACCAGTTTGAGTAATAGTTCATGCAACAGTATGATAAACAAATGAATAAATTATAAATTAAATTCAGAACATTTAGAAAAACTTGTTAACCCTCGAGATCGAAGTTATCACCTAAGGTTATCCATTCCTACTTCAACATGTTACCAAAGGTCTCTTTCCATACCCAAAAATGACTCCAATATCAGTAAATATTGAATCCATTTATAAATTCAACTAAAAATATAACAATAAATAATTCCCTTTCCATGGGATAATTAATAATTTATTTCTCAATAGACCCAAGATGAATTCCCATGCCAGGGTCCAATTACATATTCAGTTCACAACTGGCTCAAAGAAAATTCTCATACTATGTTCTAATTACCTATGTTAAAGTGGTAATTCAATACCAGCATTCCAATTCTTTAGAATAGTCCAGCCACATTTAAATTTATCCAATTACAATATTATTAAGCTAGTTTCCTGATAACATGACAAATTTCCAATTTATATGTCAATTATACCCAATTAATAATTAATATGTCAATTACAAACAATTACCAATTCATATGTCATTTATACCAAATTACCAATTCATATGTAATTCCATATTTTTATTTCCAATTTATAACCCATAGGATGATGAGGTTCACATGTTTTGATCAAATAACCAACTCATGACTCCAAAATTTAGTTTCAATGACACTAAATCTATTTAACTTGGATTTATAACCTACTTTCAAGGATAGAAAAACCTCACGGGGGGCCATAAGTCTAGAGTTACAATCACCAATAGATCTGATGGGGTCCGTAGAAGGTCCAAGTAAAATGGATTCAGGGCGTACATGTGATTACCAATTAATATAGGTCACACACATAGTGTATTGGAATGATCACATATTTTACATGGTCTAAAAACCAAAACTAGACAATAGAGAGATGATTTACACCACCTAAATAAAATGAAATAAATAAGAGATCCATTAATCAAGGATCCGGATCAATATAAAATTCCTTGAATCCCTATGGAAAATGATAGATCCATCACATTGGGTCTGGATGAAAAATAATTTTGAAGAAAGGAATAAGATTCATCAATTTTGACAAAACATTTTCAAATCTATACCTCTGGATCAACCAATATATCAAGGGATCAAAGAAAGATATTAGAGAAGTAGAGGAATCTTATAATAACCCTTCAAGTTTTTTAATCCTGAATTATGGTGAAATGGAAGTATTAAATAAATTAAAAATACTATAGGAGAAATTTAGGGGGATTCCCAAGATTAAAATCCTTAAAGGGAAACACTAGGTAGTAGTTGTGATCTGATCAACTAGAAATAACTGTACCTTTTTGTTCATGTGAATAAATATTCATGTTGTATTCTACACACCTAATTATTATTGAAATGGACTTCATATGAATGAATTAAAATTGATACAGTAATTGAGTACACTTTCAGAAAAAAAAATTTATGATGGTTGGGATATTGGATATTTAACAAGATCAAGGAGTTATGGTTAAAAATGCATAAAGTATAATTGAAAGTGTGAGATAAAGGTTTTATGAAAGTGTGAGAAACCATCCATGGATTATATATTATTTTGGATTCTAAAATCTATGGATAATATCTATTGGATGAAGTTTGATAACAAATGACTTTGAAGCTAGAGTTAATGAGGAAGCAGAGTTTCATTGAAGCACTTAGTGTTTAGTTTTTTTATGATTTAAGGGGTTTTAAATAAGGTTTTAGAGCCTTTGAAATATTTAAGGTATTTAAAAAATTAATTTTAGTTTTTTTAAATGATTTAGAGTGATTTATAAGTCCTTGAGGATTCTAAAATATGTTTTAAGCTAATTTTTACAAGTTCTAAAATTATAAGTAAAATCTATAAAATTGAAAAGGAATTGATTTGTAAGATTCATTTTATTAGTACATAAAATTAACAGCTGAATATAATAGAAAATTTTAAAAGGAACTCAATTTGTATGAGTAACTCTAATGCAAACATAAGGATTAATCAGAGTGTGTATATTTAGAAATGGAAAATGATGTGATTATGTAAGAGTAAACATGGGAATATGTAAAATTTGTTCTAAGATTACTATAAATATAGAAAAGTCTCAGGGAAACTATAATGCATAATTGTACATTACATGATGTGTAATAATCACTTTTAGAATGAGTGAATTTGAAATCAACACCTGAAGTCCATTATAATATGTGAGAGTAACATTTCAAACATAATGTTTAATAAGGTGATGTGTAAAGGCCTATCAATTGTTGAAATCTAAAGTTGATATTTCCTGAAAAAAATATTCAAAAGATAAATCATTTAATGGTTAATTTATTGTGTGATGTGATAAACATCATGATTATCCAAAATTGATTGTGATTTAAGAAAATTGTTGGAGAGACTATCTTCACACCATGGAGAAGAAGATAACTAAGTGAAGAAATCTAAGAATAAAAAACAAGATGATGCATGTTATAGATTTTTTGACGTTTCTAAACCATGATTATGAAGCCCATATTATGATGACTATGAAATGGTAATATAATTAAAGCCATGATGAAGTGAAAATTGTTTTAGGATTATGAATTCTCTTTAATAAATGATGGGACTCATTTTCATTGTAGTGGAATAACTGGTGCCTCACACATGAATATACCTGATGAAATTAGTACCATTAATGGATGATCCATGCCTTAGTGATATTATTTTATGAAAATATAAAAGCAAACTAAGATTAAATTCAAGTGGGTTTCGTGGAGAAGTGATATTTTTAATTATTCTGATACTACATTAGTTTAAAAATAGAGACTTTAGAATATATTTTATGATATTAGTTTTACTCATTCATAAGTATTAGAAATGTAGGGGAATTAAATTGTGAAATATTATAGAAATAGTATATCTATGATTCTATGTATATATATTAAGAGAGAAATAATAATTAAAGAGATTATTGATAATTCAACCCTGTATTCCTAAATATTTTTATGTATCAAAGATAATGTGAAGAAAATGATAATGTGTGTATCGAAGATAGAGGGAGTACCTAAAAAAATTCAGGAAGAGAATACCTTGTGAATAAAATAAGAATAAGTAAGAAGAAGGATCCCTATAATATACCCTTTTAATAGAAAATGATTAATAAAAAGATAAAAATTGTGGATAAGATGGTTGACACTATCACTGCTATGTCAAGAAACTTGAGAAAATGAGAAGAAGAAAAAAATTATGGCCCTACGATATATTTATATCATAAGGAAAACATGTGATAAGAAGGATAATGTGAATATAACACTCTAGATTATTCAATTGTAGTCAAAGTCCTTAAATATGGAGTTTCTGTGGTGATGAAGATATGGACATGCATGATGCTGTAATCGACTACCTTGTCGTTGTCTAAGAATCTCATTAAGTTATAAGGTCTTAATATGTCTATGTAGTGGCAAACAATTATATACAAAATTTCTTATTTAGGAGTTTTAAAGGAGGATCATGGATGACTAGAGTGATATAGTCTAATAATATCTATGCTAGTGCAAAGACTGGATGGATTTTGGGAGACAACTACTGTCATGAAGTAGTATTAAGAAAAGTTAATACATACTAATGTGTTAAATTTTATTCCAACCAATATTTGTAAGCCTTGAGATTAGGATAATAAATTTATCATTATTTTGTGATCATTTTAATTGAATAGTCATAATTAGTATCTCGATTACCCCAAACCCAATAAGGAGTAGATTCCTATATTGGGGTAAAACATTATAAAAATATAACACAATGTTGTCACTTAATTATTTACTGCATTTCATATTGTACTATGTGTTCCGATCATATAGATAGATCTATATATCTTAAATGAGAAAATGGTTTAAATATTAAGAGGGGTTAATTCTAAGGAAATAAGAATTTGATAAGAAGAGTTACAATGATTGGCCCCCTTCTTAAGGGACTACATGATCCATTGAGACTAACAAATATAATCAATGAAAATCTAGATTCCCTTTGATTAGATCGGATTCTATTTTCTTGTTTTTTTCATTAATATATATATATATATATATATATGAAGTAAAAATTTGGAATAGGTAGTGTTTAATAAAATGGAGAAATTGATTTCCATTCCTATCTTGGAGGTGTCATCCAAAACATTGCAAAAAAGTAAGAAGAGATATATAAGGAAGTTGATAAATAATTAAAAGGAGAAAGAGGAATCACCACTACTCGAAGGTATTCAAAGTTGTATCTCACATATTGAATATTTTTAGAATCATTCTCATGAATAATCAAGATCAAATAATAAATAATATGGGTCTATTAAAACAATAAAAAAGCTTTACTAAAAGGTTATGGATTACTTGATAAAAGTTTATTATTTATATTTCACTCATATATTTTATTTTTTACTAGATAAACATGATGAAAAATCACATTTAATAGTTTATGAAATAGTTATCCAAAAATAATTGGCTATATTTTTTTTTTAAATTTCATCTCTTTAATAAAAAAAGTGAATAAATATAAAAAATATTTAATGATTAGTTGAGAAAATAACATGAGCCTCCGCTCGATTAGTGAGGACTAAACAAGTGCATCCAAGAGACCTGAGATCATATCTAGGTGGAGACATATTTCTAGGGCACTGTAGCAGTAATGTTGCAGGAACTATAGTAATTATTGTAGAATGTACTATAGCAGTACTATTCGGTACTATATTTACTGAAACTATTCATCCATCTGGGCCTTCAGGCCACTAGTTTGGTCCTTGGGTCCTGCAAGTCTTTCATGACACCCAAGGACTTATGGCCGGTTGTCTCTCAACGACTTCGAGCCACCTCAAGGCCTTCAGACCACCCTAAGGCCTTCAAGACAAATGAAATATGTAGATTTAACCATCATATTACAATGGATAAGGCTCCAGATGGGGATTTAGAATATGCGCATCCACCAGAGTAGAGCTAACTAGAATTAGAAGATTGAGAGGTTCTGACATTGCCATCAGTACCAGGCCTGTGCAGCTCTACACAGGACAACTAGTTGACTAGCCTTGCAAAGGTGGAGTGCTGATATCCGGACATTTTCTAGGAAAGATAAGTTCCAAATTTTATTCTCTAGGTAATTTCTTATAAGACTTATAGGACATTTAATTGTCTCTTAAGCCTCCGGGCATTTTAAGGGTTCCACCTCACCCCTTGAAAGTTAGATTATCAAAAATAATAAAAAATGAAGGTCTTCAAGCCATTCAAGAAGTAGAGAAAAATTATCTATATCTGAAGATTAATTTCAATTTAACATCTATGAGAATGTAAAATTAAGTAGAATATATGATTAAAGGATACATGATTTGGGAGAAACTCATAAATCTACCACTTGAATAAGGATGACCAACTAGAAATAAAATCTAATAGAATGAAGGTCCTTGATGATTCCTTATAAAAAAACATATAAATCATGAGGAGAATATTGTAATGTTGAAAAATGATTGACAAGGTAGATTAATATCAGTTGAGGGAGATAAAAATACTCTCTAATTGAAGTTTATTGAACTAGAAGTCAAATTGAGAAATCTAGAATCAAAACAGGTTAAGATTTCCTAAACTACCATGAAGATATGTGCTTCCATAGAAGATTATGAAAAGTGTATTATCTTAAAGAAGACTCATATTTATGGTAATAAAGTCTTGATAGAATATAATGATCTATCTACTAAAAGATTAAATAAAAGTGTAAACCATGTCTCAGAGAATATTTTATGTACCAATGTTGTTTCGATGGATAGTATAAGGAATAATTACAAATATACAAAATATGGGTGAAAAAGAGTGATAAGAAATCCATCATAACATAATAGATTAACATGATAATATGTAAGAAAAGTATCTCCCTAATATTACCCCAAAAGTATTATGAGTGTACCTATAAAATACAAGATAAAAATTAGGACATATTATAACTACTACAAATAGAACAAGATTTATTGGTTGTTGCTAGTGTTATTGGTGGTTTGGGTATATGTCCATCAAATGTTGGAATAACATGTTAATTCCTGAAGGATATAAAAGGTTTGGATTAAGGGTAAATATATCTAAGATCAAATAAAAACATGTTAAGAAAAAAAAATATAGAAGAAGATGGAAGTGAATCTATCCATTAAGAATATATTTTGATTCATGGAATATTTTTTGTGAAAATTTCAATTTAAGTGGTCATTGTGATGATAAATTCTAGTATAAATCTACCAATCATGAACCATATTTTATAAGAGAAATTATAACATGAAATATAAATAGGAAACCAATAAAAACATGTAATTAATATTTGTTAAAATTATATGTAATCAATCATTGGGGTATAAATAATGGAAGAAATGATTCAATGAAAATTCACCCAAGAAGAAAGTTGAGATGGATGCTACACCAGATAAGGGATTATTATAGTTTGAGAGAAAAGTTCTCATCATTAAAAATTGTGAATAGTCTATGAATATTAGATTTGATGAAAGTAAGATGGAATCAAAGTGATAGTCTATTGGAATACAACTTAGGTGTGGTATTGGATGGTGTTGGATTTATTGTCCATATGTTTCCAAAAATTATTTTATCCAATTGAGTAAAAGAGTTGAATATAGTTATTATTGATTTAATATTTAACTAGAATGTTTTTTTGGAGTTGGATGAATTTCATACCAACAAATTATATACGAGCAGTGTAGATAAGGGATGATATAACTAACCAAAGGAGTTGAATTTTATGAATTGAGAAATTATTACTTTTTAATGATAAATATTGAACTTCTAGAGGATAAGTAATGCTATCAAATTTATAGTTATACCATGAATCATATTTTTATGTGCACTTGGATAACTTTTTAAGTGTGACACATGATGTGAAAAATGTATCACACCACAAATGAGATTTTTGTGAGATTTTTAATATTCATATAATGGTTGGTGAAAAATATATCAAATTTAAAATTTTAGTTTTAAAATATGACATAATTAGTCATGTTTTGAAGTATGGTTGAGAATATATCTGTAGGTTTAACTCTTAGAGTTCCTTGTCTTGATGCTAATGGTTGTTCCACAAAGAAAGAGAAATGGATTTTTGGTAAACCTGGAGTGGAGATGCTCCCACTATGGAGATGAAACCCACGTTTTAAAGAGAGAATTTGCATGTTTCATAGGAAGTAAAATTGTGGAGACTTATATACCACAAATTTTGGTTAATACATAGTATTTCAAGAGAAATAGGTGGTCACTCTATGAATCAAATCATCACACCATGATAGGTCATATAATTTGAGAAATTTTTTAAGTATCACACTGTGGTACTATGTGAATTTAAAATAAGTGCACTAAACCATGACCAGTCTATAAGATTTCTTATTCCATGAAGAAAATGGTCATATCATGACTAGGACTTTATGACACTCATTCAAGGAACATTGTATGGATTTTTCAAACTATAAGATAATACATCTATCCATGAATGGTTTTTGTAGGGCCAAATTAAATCTTTATAAGGTTTATTCCTTTGTGAGATTTATCATATCATGTTGTGGACCACAATATAGTTGTCAAACAGAAAAGGTGATTGATGTGGTTTTTTATGGAACAATCTATGTGAAGATTGTGTTGTGTAAGGAATCACCCTATCCTGAGAGTCTAAGTTTAGTATTTGATGGTTCTGGTCTATAGGTGGACATGTCTCTAGAAAAGGCACACACCATGACTAGATTGGGTACAATTCCAATGGATTTTTCTAGGTGAGGCTCATGACATGATGTATTGGTTCAGGTCAAGACTATTTATAGAATAAATTTGGATTTTAATATCCATGAAATGTTTTTTTAAATTGAATGTGAGATATGGACTGGATTTTATGGATTTGATAATTTACCAGACATCACACCATTAAAAAGAGTGTCATTCTGTGAAGAATTTATAGTTATAGAATAATGAATACAATCACACTATGATGATATCGAGTTAAACATCAATGCTATTTAATATTCTCTACCTTTAAGGAAGGGAATAAGAAAATTGAATGGTATATCTTGACTTGATATAAATAAAAATATTATGATGATCTTAACTTAATTTTCAATGAATATCAAAGGATGGATTTTTCTATCAAGCCTATAAAGACATCCAGATGTTCATGATGGGAAAATTGGACAATATCACTTAAAAAAAGATAAAAGCTTGTTTGGATTAAAGAGAATCATGGATATATATTATCTCAATAAATATTTAAGACTCTCGTATGAAAAAGTGATATAAAAGAGTGAACATTGATATATCTAAATTTCATAAAGAGTAGATGAGATAACACTTTCACATCTAAAAAAAGAGAATAGAGTGGAATAGAATCCCTATCTTTAAATAAAAAGAGAAAGAATAAGATTATTTCTATAGTAAAAAAAAAGAAAATGAATTACATACCCTAGAATTAGAAATGAGTAATGATAGTTTAACACTTCTTGAAGATTGTTCCAACATAAGAGTTTTTATGATGTCTCATGGAAAGGTGGTGAATTTTCCCATGAAGGAGTTTACAACTTCTCTATAAAGGACTGATGAGTAGAAAAAAGGAACCTATATACATCTGTTAATGAAAAAATAATGATTCTATTAATCTTGGATTGTATTCTAATGTGTTAAACCTTTGTTAGTAGTAAGAAAAGAGAAATGAAGTAAAGAAAGTATTCCTTGAGTACCAATGATCTATCCCAAAATCGTTGCATGGGGAGTGACCCCAGGTAGGATTGATCTATCCTAAATCCAAAATTAATTATTGGCGATAGTGGATTTTGGTGCATCAACACATTTTTGATCGCTTTATCCTTAGATTATCCCAATGTGGGTAAACCAAGTAAAATACTTGTGTCTTGTGTTCTTACTGTCATTTATATTTTGTATGACACAAACTGTTAAATGCAGTTAAGAAAATATTGAAATAACTAGTTAAAATGGATAAATAGAAGAGAAGGGATAATCAGATCAACATATATAATAAGAAAAAACAATAACCCTTATAATCATGATGTCAACATAAAATTAGGTCCATGAGAGTTTATATAAAAAATGAATTAGATGAAGTCTCTATAACCTGATTCATCCCCCTTCTTAGAATCTTTCTCAACTAATCCCCTTGTGGGACTAACATGTAGTATCAGAGTATATGTTCCTTATCATTTTATTTGTTTCTCTCTGAAGTAATCCAATTGCTTTTTTTAGTGGAGTTTTTATTTTGGCCTATTATTATTTTGTTCCAAGGAAAAGGGAAGAAATTTTAATAAGTAGAAGAAATATAATGGTAGTTCATATATTGGAATGGAATATGGAATTTTTTTGATAGATTAATCCAATATCCATCCAAGGAAAGGAAAATAGAAATTTTATTTTGAATCTATTAGTTCATTTAATGATTCTATAGTAATTTCTGAGGATCATGATATGATAAGTGATGTTTGATCTAGAAATGAAGAGAAGATCCCATGGAGAAAAAATGTAGCGTTTTCCACATATCAAATGAGATATATTATCAGCTGTAAAAAATTACTTGAAGTTAAAATCATAAAATAATCCTCATGATATCTGTGTCAAAGTGATAGAAATTGATGTTGGCATATTAAAAGGCTTGAAAAAAAGGTGGTTTAAGGTATATACTAATCTATGGAAAAAAATGACTCCCAGGTTGAATAATTGGAAGATATGTTCACAAGAGTGGAAAATATTAAAGCTAATTCCAAATAGAGGGTCATAAACTAAATATAAGTTCATAACTTAAATTCCAATAAGTATGAAATTTATGTTTATATAGAAGAACTAGTTTAGGATAAAATGAGTATATGATAAGAGAATGTGTGATTTGATGCCTCTATTTTTAGATGAATACTAAGATAAGAGTGTAAATAAACATTCTAGATAAACTCAAATTTTAATTGAAGGATGATATGTACAACACAAGGACACCCAATGAATATATGGACTCTCAAATTAAAGCATGGATTATAAAAATACATTAATTGTTAGTGGAATTAATATTTTCCAGGGGGAAAGTGGAATAAGAAAATGAAAAGGGTAAGCCTAAACTAAAAGACTCTTTACCTTTTTTATTTGATTTTATTTTCAAAGATGATAATTAAATGAATAATAAATATGATATTTTTGAGGAAAAAATGAATATATTTTTTTTTGAAAATGTTATACTTCATGGGGAAATCCATTATTTTTCATGAAGAAACCCACTTGAAGACTGACATGATATGGTGGGAATTCCCAAGAAAGAAAAAAACAAAGGTGTAGGAAATAGATTCAAGAATGTCCCTAAAAAATGAAAGTACAGATGAATGAGTCCCCAATAAAGGTAAACATACCTTATTTTATTTTATGGTATGCATGTTTATACTTATAGTTTTTTTCATGATGCATTAAGATACATATCTTACTATGAAGTTGAAGAAAAATGTATAAAATAGAGTTAGTAACTAAATCAAATAAGGCATATAAATTATTCCAATAATTACCACCATGGTAAAAAAATTTCTATTATAAGTTTGTGGATAATTTTAACAAGAGTTAAAATAGAAAAATAATAATGATTCAATAAAAAATTAGTTATTTTGAGAAAAAAAAATTTATGGGCTGGATGAAGAAGATATCCATGCTAAAATTTTCTGGAAAAGGAGTTCCAAATATTCTATTGAATCGAGAATTTCTTGGAAAGATAAGAAGAAAATTTATAAATGAGAAAGGATTTCATAAGTAGATATAAATAAGAAATATCATATGAATGAAATGTTTAAAAATAATATTTATATTGAAAAAAAGAATAATACTTGTAAGGATGGAAAAGGTAGGAAGGATGTTTGGAAAAGAAAAGGCCAACATGATTAGTGATAAGAGATACTCATTGGTAAATCTATCTAAGAAGGAAAAACATATGATATGAGATATAAAGAAATGAAAAATCCCAAATAAGTTTAAAATAAGGGAAATAATATCAAAACAATTAAAAATATGAAGATAGACTGAAAACTTAAGGAAATAGGATAAATGGTAGTTCATAGTGTCTCACCATCATCCTTAACTTGAGGAAGATCATTATCCCTTATCCAAATTATTTAAATGTTAGTAATTATAATTTAAGTCTTTTTGGGTTTGGGGGGAGATACGATCCATGGGGAAGTTGTGTTAAGATATGTAAAAGTGAAGCTGTGACACAATTTGAAGTTTCGATTGAAGATTAAAAGTAATTCAAGTATTATTTTATTGAATATGAAATAAAATGAACATGATTACAATAAGAAGTAGAATAGTAATAATTTTTGGAATCACAATAGGTATCAAATTCTATTTGAAATAGTGGTGTTAAGATAACATATTATCTGAGGTAACCAAGACATTTCATGAATAAATATTACATAATTTTTTATGAATATTTAATAAATATCATAAATATATATGCCTAAGGATGGTAAAATTATAGTGTCATTAGAAACATGGATATATAAACAATTGGTACATAAAATATCTACATAATACGTCACTAAGTTTTTCAAAACTAGCACCCTTCAAAGACATATCATAATTAAAACCTTTATTCATTTCCATGGGAAAGGAAACATAATAAAGGGTGAGCTCAGATTATTATTAATGGGGAAAAAGGGAGATGTAAATCAATAATTATTTTTAATAATAACATAAGAATAAGGGTATGAGAATAAGATTTTAAAATTTTAAAATAATTACCACAAATTAATATATCAAAATCAAAATTCATGATATAAAGTTTGGTAGTTCATAATACATGAATCATTAATAAATATAAGAACATGATCCATGAGAGAATAACATTGGCATATGATAATTTCAAAAAAAAGTGACATAAAGTGTGGTATAATCATACTCATTGAAACATTATGTCAAGGATACCCACTAATTAATTTATCTCATGTTTGGATTGGGCTCACACTAGAGTAGAAAAAGATTTTTCACATAGGATTTTTAAGGTTCAACAATGTTTAAAAATGTTGTCTTAGAAAGAGACATTTTCAATACCTTTCCTATGTCAGTTATTTTTAATAGAAATTGAAATAAGATTTTAATATTAGATATTTTAAATACCTACCTTAAAAACACAATAATCTTATTAATATATTGTGAATTTTCAATGTCGATATAATAACCGTTGTTGGAAATAATTTTCAAAATTAGTTATTTTAAATAACCAACATTGACAATGATGTTCAACATTAGTAATTAAATAAATGAAGTCAAAAATATTTTATTTGATGTTGGTTATTAAATAAATAATTTTTGAACTATGTTTTTTTAAAATTATTACATGAAACAAGTTACCCACATCTAGATATAGTAGTAAAAACAAACAATAACAACAAAATAACAACTCCATGACCAATAAAATGTATTTAATTCAAAACATTCTTAAAATTAAACAATGTTTATACTTTTAAATTTATTGTAAAAATATATATTAAAAACTAAAATTGAATCAAACCTACAGAATATTCTATCCATATATCTTGAACATGATTCCACTCTTATTTATTTTACGTATGAGGGTCATAAAAAATATACAAATAGAAAAGAATGTATATTTAGCATATATTTTCAATATAAAGATAATATAAATAAAAAAGTTTATAATAAAATATATCATTGTGGAATTTTATAATTGTGTTTGTTTTAAATTATTTAAAACATATATCTTATAAAATAATATTTAGAATCCATTTCTCTTTATTTATGATGAAAATTATGTTTTAAAATAATTTTTCAATAGAAAATAATGTTTGATGTATATATAAAATTTTAGTAATTATAATTTAATTTACCTTTTCTTATACATATCTAATATTTGTTTTCCTCATTCCTATTAAAAATCTGGTTTGATGCCATTCCCTATTTGAAAATGATATTTATGAAATAAAATTGGAAGTCATTATAAAAAATAAGTACTCATATAATAAATCTTATGTAACTAATTTTTTTTCATGTTTCTCGCACATCACCTTTTATGAAACATAACCCTTAAAGTGTCTTCTCTTTTGAAAAACATAACCAATATTCAATGGCAACAAATATACAAAAAATATAATGCATGTGAATGCTAAATTATATGAAATAAAATTAAATATATTTTCATACCTATCTAGATAATGAAATATCCAAAATTGGATTACATCATTCTTCAATCATTAAAAATACATGCTTTTATTTCATCATTATTCATGATCCAAACTTTCAGAGTAATAAATTGGGTGTCCAAGAATCCATAAACTAACTCTGTATTATTTTTAAGACTTATTTCAAAAATATACCTAATAAAAATTAATTATTATGTTAGAAAAATCAAATTAAAATTACTATAAGAAATATTATAATCGATTAACTTGAAAACGAATTGTAGGAATTTGTGGCATATCATATCTTAAGTAACAATATCAATGATGATTCTCCTTCAAATCATCATTATAATAATGTGTCAAGAAATTTTAGTACCTATTGAAATCTCATAAGCATCCAACAACTAAGATTCATTTCTTGATATTTCATAATCCACTATTATATTCAAAGTCAAAGTGTATTTGACCTATTTTTGCTTTCTATACAATATTTATTTACCTTTAATGTATTCCTATATATATATATATTATATGTTAAAATATTAAAATAAATTTAACACTAATATGAAATAATGTTTAAAATATATGTATACCTTAATTGTAAGCTGCTGAACAAGTCAAGATGGGCATGCTAAAAAATGCGCAACACTGTGTTCAACTATCAAAGCCTCGCCTATAGGTAATGGTACTCCAGATAATGAATCTATAATATCCATTACCCTTACCCAAGTATAATCCATCTCTATCATATGATTATTTAAAATATCCCCAATATAATATATCATCCCATAAGTTATAATTTTATTATGGGGATCCTCAACATATAAATCATAGGAGATGAGAAGATAAGAATGAAGTGTAGAAGTGGGATCTGTAGGAGAAGGTGGAGGTGTCTGATCTATAAGTGTTGATAGAGAAGGGGTATATATATCAAGAAACTACCTCTCTATTTCACAAATCATTGACTATACTAAATCACTTATCCTCTATTCAACTATAGCTTTGATCCTCTCCTCCATAGTATGAACCATCTCTTAAACCATAACTTCAAAAGTCCATATTATTATTTTATATACATACTCCATTGAGGATGTTCTATAATTACCAAAAAAAATTTATTTGAAACATTGACCTCATATTCTCATATACAACCTATATGTTGGAGCTATCCCAATGCATTAACTAAAATATCTTTCTTAGTCTTAGGTTTGAAGGTCCCTTGTGTAGTTATCTCCTATAGGTATTTCAATGTAGAATATTTGGATAATTTATTATTGAAATAAAAAAATGCAAATTTTTTAAAAATATATTGAATAACTTATAAAACCTAAATAAATCGTTACAATCCTCTTACCTACAGTCCCTGATTATTTGGTAAGATATGTCCCCTTTTTGGTCATCCGGGAAATCCTCCATTTTTCATGTCTTGGTGGGGGGGGGGGGGAAGGAGGGCCAATATCTTCTGATCTTATAGAATTGAATCTCAATTTTTGAAGTTTTTCAATCATCATTTTCTCCTCTAATAATGAATATCCTTCATGAGAAAAATTATGAGGGTTATGTTTTTGGTTTTGATCTTCTGATGGGATCTTCTCAGTGCCTGTTAATTAAAGAAAACCAAAACATTTAGATGGTTATTATAGTGATATTAAAAAACTTCAAAAAATTAAATTTAACTTTCCAGAAATGAATATTTACATCTAACTTTTAAAAATTTATTCCATGTATCTTCATCTAGAAAGTGATATATATGATGTGGAATTTTATTCTATCTTATAAAAAAAATAAATCATGGCTTATAGTTGATTTATTATCCCTCCACATCCTAGGGGAAATTGAAAAAAATATCTTCCTACATTATTTTTTGTTAGTTATATCATATGAAATCTAATTAAAATAAAAATATAATATATATTAGTAAAAATATGTAATGACAAGTAAAATAATAATAATTGACCTTAACAAAGTTTTCTATCACAACTAAATGAGTGTCGTATTTGATACATTTCTCCAGTCTAAAATAAAAATGTTGATTTTTTCCTTTATCTTAAATTGCCAAAAAACCCCTTAATTAGGTCAAATTTTGGTTGGTGGGATTAAAATTATCATTAATCAGAACAGATATCCTTTGTTCCTGGCTATGAGAAACTAACAATTTTTCTAAACATATGAAGCCATGTTTTCCTACCCTTGAAGCATTTTCAGTCCCTATGGTAATATAAGGAACCTGTATAGTAGGATGAGGACCCTCATCCGTGGTATGTGTAGGGTCCTCACGAGACTACTAACATGAATCAATAGTATGATCTGGTAATTCCCTATAAATAAAATTATTAAACAATCTGTAAAAGAATCCAAAAGTTTCATATAAAGAGAAATATAAATTGAAATAATATCCAATGAAAATTAAAGTAAAATAAACATTTTCTAAGATGTACAAAAATTAATAAATATCCAAAAATTTATAAGTCATGTTAGGTAAATAATAAACACTTATAGAAGGATCTGACTGATTATTGTGTTTTTAATTCATATATCACTGATTGTAATTACATTAATATTAGTATAGTAAGAGAATTACATGTACTTTTTCTTTATTATTATATCATATTTTATTATCCAGGTAGGGGAATTTGAATCATTTTAGGTATATCAATTGATATATCATCCACCAGATGAATAATTGCTTACACATGATCATAAACTTGCACAACACTTAAAGAAATGAAAGCTCACTAGAAGCAAAGAAGTATCTCTTTGTGTGTGAATATGTACTCCTCCAAGTTCTACTGAAACATCCTTAAATTAGATATAAAATCAACAAAAATAATCCATTGGTTATAAAATTCCAATTCATTTTGTAAGTTATTGCGTGGAATGAATAATAATACACTTCTAATTGTTCTATCTATGTAAAAGTAACTATATTTTCTTGTTGAATCGTAATATGAATTTTATATAAGATAAGTAATGGAAGGATGATGCTTTTATATATTTATTATGGGTAAATAAAATTTTTTATAGGTCATGTAAGGGTAAACATAAATTTGTATAGGTTAATTAAGGGTAAATAGAAATTTTAATAGGTTAAGATAGGGTGAAAAATAGTTAATTAAATTTAAAAATAGTTATGGGTAAAAAAAATTATATAAATGTAAATACAAGTTATGTAATGGTAAATTTTTTTTGTAAGGGTAAAAAAAGTTCATTAAGGGTAAAAATAGTTTTAAGTAAAGGTAAAACAAAGTTATGTATGGGTAAAACAAACTTAAGTAAGTTTAAAAGTAAAGTCGAGGACATGCATAAGTATAAGTAAAATACTTATAAATAATATAAATATTGATATATATTTTATACAAAAAATAAAATAATTTTAGAATAAATAAAATAAATGATAAATAATATTAATAAAAATAATGAAATATAATAAAATATAATTAAATGAAAAATATTTAGAGACATTTATAAGATACAAAGCATAAAATTTTAATACTCTAAAATGTGACAAAGAATCACTCATATCTAACAAAAGTTACCTTTATTTTTAAGAAATAATTACTAAATGAATGAAATTTTGACCACTTTATACTTTTTATAAACATAAAAAATAATAATAATGATAAAAAAACACTTTTCATCAAATATATTATTTATGAAGTTGTATTGTATTTTTAATTGAAGATAAATTAAAATGATATAAAAAAATATCTGACTTAAGTAAAAAAAAGTTAATAAATATTATATCTAAAATTTTACAAAAATTGAAATGTAAAACAGGATATATATATATATATATTACTTATAATATTAAGATATTTCTAAAGGATGTTTTTCTTATATTATTTCCACATGGTCATTCCGTATAACAAAAACCATGTCTTCGATGTTTTCATCAATGTACTATGATAATCTGCCCATAGAAGTAGGGATCTCACATAATTCACCATTATTGTCTATTTTTTAATCCCTAAAATACTCTTTTTCTCTATGAAAAATGACATAACATTGGAAATTTTATGGAAAACAAACATATAATTTTTTACATATATTTACATTATAAGAGGTTCATTTGTGTATTCCAAACCTATTTAAATCTACTAGTTTCATGCCAAATTTATCATTTTTAAGACTTTTTTTAATAATAACCATTTTATAATAAAACATAAGAAATCATAATTCATTATAACCGATCTCCCATATTTTTTAAATAACACCATAATATTTTCTGGAGGAAAAGATTATATTTTTTGTATTTTCCACATGAAAAATATGTTGCTTTAGTAAACAATAATACACTACTATTCGGAAAAAACCTCTCTTATCCTGATACTTTTTATAAAATATATAGCCATCACTATCATACCCTAAGCATGTTATCACATTTTAACTTATCTCAACCACTAACCATTTCAATTTTTGTGAAACATTTTATCTACTAAGCATGTTATCTTTAAACCATCATATATATATTTTTGTTATCCTCATTAAATACCAAAAAATCATTCTTCATCACAAATCATTATTTTAACACATTAATATGCAATTTATATATGGATGTGCATTATATATGTTAGTAAAGCTGTATAAATGTGATTATTTTATTTTCTCACATTTCAATTATTTAATTTTCAATCCATGGATTCCCTTTCCCCAAAATTGACTCGATCATGAAAAGAGGTAGGAAAATTGATGTGATCCACTTTAGACAAGTTGTTTTTACAAAACTCTACAACATCCATAGAAATATACATCTCAAAAAAATAGGATTATTTTATATATGGATTATTAACATACCCATTCAACATATTTATATAAATTTCAAAAGGATATATCTAATGTAGATATATAGGACCACACAAATTAATTTATCACACCAAAGGAACCAATAAATTCACCATTATATCAAAATAATAAGGGGAAAGTAAATTTAATGTTAACAAGGTATATATACTACATAATTCTAAAACTTATTCAATTAAGTTAATTCCATCACTATGATACATATGGAATTTAAAAAATAACACACCTTAATGATAGTCATTCTGACATAGATGGGTTCTATTCCATGCAATGTAATTGTTATGTGATTTTTCAGTATAATAATAAAATTAAAAGATTTCAGGCCAATTAACTTAAAATATCTCATTGAATCAATTTTTTACATTTTATGTATAAGGATTAGGAACTTTGATACTACAAAGGCACTAACAAAAATCGATTTTATCACTCTTGGATAATGTATAACAAGAATGAGGTAAGTATGTTCGTTTTCCTTTAGGATTGGGAGATAACACTAAATATATTCCCATTGACATTAAATGAAATATTCCTATCAAACTATCCTCTATATTTACTTTAATATCTCAAAATGTTCCAATCAAACTATCACAAATATTCTTCTCAACATGCATCACATATATGTTGTGGTTGATCTCTACATATCTCCAATATGGAAGATTAAAAATTATTGATCATTTATTCAATATATTTTTATCAGTACCATTTCATTATAAATTTCCCAATGTGACAATAATTTTTTTTCACTCTCTCAAAATATTGATAATTTGATACTAGATTTGGGGGAATATGAAATTGTTTTAATCCATTGAATGATTTTTTTAATCTTTGATAAGAGTGATTCAATATAAAAAAACTTCGATGACCCAAATACATTCTTTTCCTCTCATTTTTTAGTTGAAACAACGAAGTAACTTATCAGAAATTAGAAAATATTTTTGGACCTTAACACTGTATCTAGATATATTTATAAATTCTAAGAATTAATTTATTGTAAAAAAATCATTTAATTCAATTGAAAATATTACTTTTTATTATAATCATAATCTCTGATACTTTCCTCCCATAAGTGTTTCAAATCATTAGTTAATGGTGACAAGTAAACAATAATATTGTTATTAGGTTGTTTTGTTCTAGGAACCATTAAGCTCAATATGATATATTTCCACTTCATAAAAAATTCTAGAGATAAGTTATAAATTACCCACACAACTAGCTAATAACTATGTTTACTTTTAAGGATATTATATAGATTCATTCAATTTATGTGAAATCCATGTATGATATTTATAAGTTAATTTCCAAATTTAGAAAATTGTATATAAATTTTCTTCCATTGTGGACAATCATCTTTATGACATAATTTTCTATCAAGTATTCTCTTATCATCATTCAATCTTTACCTTTTTGTATTATTTTAATTTACATGTAATAATTTTAGATTGAGAATTATAGAAAGATACCAAATTTCTTGAGAAAGAGTTTTGTAACTTGGAATAATAGATGAATCAATTTCTGATTTATCTTTCAAATTATATCTTGATTCCCCACATTTAAGACACTATAAAATACATTTATATTCCTTCAAATATAATAAGAAATCATTAGGGTAGGCATGCATATATTTATACCCCAATATTGTATAACATAACATTTTTTTCATTATAATTTGAATCTGGACGATCATTTCCTAAAATAAGTATGTACTTCAACTATTGTATCCATTTCATAAAAATCTTTATAATCCATCCATTTCTATCCTTCATGTTCATCAATAGTAACACTATTTTGTAACCCCTTTCTTTATTTCTAACCACCAAAATTAGTTATTAAGGTCATGATAGTTTATTAAAAATATGGTAAAAATTATATAGTCATTATATTGAACAATTTTTTCAATAAAAAAGTTAATTCCTCCAATTATTCAAATAAAAAAATTGATTAATTATAATTTTTATTAAGGAATAGGTCCGTATTTTCATAAAACCTTATTAAAATTTTATTCTTCCCTAGATTAGAGAAAATTATATGGCTACACTAGATGCATAATAGTGTAATTCATAAGTAAACCTTATGAAATAGAAACACAGAATAAGACATTAAAAAATAATTCAATCACTCAGAGTAACACTTGTAACCATTTATAAAAACAAAAAACATTACTCCAGGAATAAAAATACCTTTGAGGGATGAGGATGAAAAAAATTTGATAAAGAAATCCTAGATAGGTATAAATCCGTGTCTGAAGAAGGATGAGGGAGGATGATGTGTGTTAATAGTATTGGTTGATGAAAGATAATGGTGGATGATTAAAATTAGGTCTGGATTATGGATACAAGATGGAAGAGTGAAGGTTTAGGTCACTATAGGAGGGAAAACCAAAATCATGATGTGTGAAAAAATGTAAAAAAGTGGGGATCTCGATATTCTAATAAAATTTTTAAAGGTTTTGAATGTTAGTTATTTTATAAATTACATTGTAATACAAATTTTCTCATTTTCAACATCCATTATCAAATAACCAACATTTAAGGAATTTTTTATGTTGGTTTTATAAAACCAATGTGAAAAAAGCATCATCAAAAATTATTTTTTTCACTAGTAACCATCAATGTACCTACTTTGGGCTTGGGATAACCTATGGTGTACCATTGTTGGTCTTGGAATAACCCCCCCCCGTATACCCTCTTTTGGAATTTGTATAACCTCCTATGTAACCTTTGAACTCATAAAACAAAAAGATTTACCCTATTCATTGAAGGTTTATAATTTACCCAACCATCACACAACCATAATCTATTCATATCTGTGACAAAATATCATGAAAACATTTATCATTTCATCATAAATGAACATGCGGAAAATAAAATAGACTTCATTAATATTTCATCATCACAATCATAAACCATCCAAAAAAAGAATAAAAATGTTATCAAAGGATAATATCCCCAGTAAGGCACAAATAACATCAGAGGATATTATTATAGATAAAAAATTATTTTAAAAGATCATTAGGATATTCATTAAGTAAAAATAAATATTTAATTTTGAAATCACTTATTTAAAATATAATAATTTAAAAAATAATAAGAAACTAAATTTAATTGAAAAGAACCATGAAAATTTTTGAAGGAAAATTTAAATTAATTTGTATTTATGATGAAGGGAAAAGTTTTTCAATGTAGCATACATTAGAACAAATATTCCATTCACATTTTTTGTAAAAAATTTAAAAGTGCCTCAATTGAAAAAACAATAAGTTTGTCCCTTTTAATTGTTTTATAAAAAAGTAAAACATGTGAAAAAATAACTTTAAAAAATAATTCAATAATATTAAAAAAATTATCAAAAACATTCAAAAGAAAATATGGATAGTTAAGTAAAAGATTTTTGACTAAGGAGAGAAATAAAGCCGGTTATCCTTAACAAAATTCTTTTATAATTTTGAGTACATAGAGAGAGAAAAATGAAAATAAATTTTCAAATCACCATAAATAACAATAGGAGTAGAATATTCATGATTTTTTTCAGATATAGATTATATAATTTAATTATTAGAAATTTAACCATCAATATTACCAATAAAAATGAGTCTATTATATAAAACCCCTACCTTAAGTTAAACCTTCTTTATAAGTGCTATAAACTCAAATATAATAAATTTCAATATATTATAATTATATAATAAATCCATATTCAGACTTATAAAACCAAAAATAATCCACTTATAATATTTTAATAACAACTTATTAATAATTATTTTTTAAAATCATCATTTTTGGGTATTAACTATTTCATTTTTCATGAAAGATTCATTTTTGATATTAAATTACTTGCATATTGATCCTAGTTCCACCATATATAGAGTTTTAATAATTATATAAATATTATATATATTCATTATATAGATATTTAAAATGTATATAAAAGGAAGATATATAAAAATGAATTACACCATTCAGAAGACAATAGTCCATACATACACATGAATTCAATTTTAATTTTATAATTAAAATAAGAAAATAAAGATAAATAATATTTTATCATTTTATAATCATGATTATATAATAAATATCATATATATTTGGTAAATACATCATTATAAACTTCCATTTAAGGTGGTGATGGAAAATAAATCACATTGGTTTGTGGATATGGTATTCCACACATATACATGAGTGATACTTTCATTTACCATTTGATAGAAAATATGTGGTAAATTGATGTGACATCATTATAATAACAACTCATAATACTAATGATACTAGTGTCATCAAGTTTGACTTACTTTGTAAATTCTAAAACCTCTAGAATAATAAATTTAAATTTATTATAATTCTATAATAAAACTATATAAATACTTATAATACCATTATTGATCCTCTTATAATATTTCAAAACTCATTTATTAATAATTATTTATTTAAATCTTCATTTCCAAGTGTTAACTCTTTTGTTTTTCATGTAAGTTTTGATTTTTCTATTATGGTATTTGCATCTTGATCATCATTAAATAAAGTCTATAATGTTAATCATGATATAAATATCATATATATTTATTATATATTATAATTCCATCCATAAAATGTGTATATAGAAAAATTAATTACACCATTCATGGAGATGGTAGTCCATACATACGCATGAACATTGTTTCCATTTTCTAGAGAAAAGAATAAAAGATAGATAAATAATAATTTATCATTATAGAATCTTAACTATATCATTAATATCATATATATTTAGTAAATAAATCATTATAAAAATCAATTTCTGGGATGATGGAAATTGAATTACATCATTTCATAGAGGTGGTAGTCCACACTTTTGCAAGAGCGACACTTTAATTTCCCATTTTATGGAAAGGAGGTCAAAAGTGGTTGTGAAATAAATATAATAAAATCTTAATAAATTTATTATACTATATCAATAATTATACGATGGTTAAAAAATTTCAAAGAAGGTTTAAGAATAGAAAAAATTAAAATATCTTGGTTAAGAGTTATACCTCTTCTTTGGGAGTCCTCCTTTGGATTACACTTTAAGCCTTGAAATATTGGTCTTGTAAGAATAATGGGGGATCTAGGATGTAGGTAAGGATTATATAAAGTTTTGGGGGTAAGTATTTTCTAATATATAAGGATCAAAATTCATGAATAAGGGTTTATGGGAGGTTTCCTTTTATAATTGAGGGAGAGGACACCCATAGAATTACTTAAAAGTTTTAAATATAATTAATATCTTTCACAAGTATATTGATTCCAAATAACATAGAATTAGAATTTAAGATAATAAAAGTTCCAAATATATTCAACCAATAATAATTATAATATTTTATTTGTAATTATTACTATTATCTCTTTGTTTAACCCCCAGTAAACCTGTTTTAACCTTTACCACACTAATAATTGTTTTTTTTTATTTTTTTGTATTCATTTGAAAAAACATTAAGAAAAAACTATTAAATTTTATTAATTTTTCTTATTAAAAATATTTAATCCTTTCCAGAATATTCAATTTCAATAATTGGTAAAAATTTAATTTGAAATCAGTGTGTAGAATACAATAGATTATATTTGAAAAAAATGCATTTTAAGTATAAAACTGAATTTACTTTCATTGATTTCCTAGTAAAAAATATTATATGAATATAAAATATATGAATTCAATTATTTTAATTGAAATAATTAATAAATATTTATTTATTTATTTAATTCTGATAAAAAAATTCACACATAAAAATCTTTTCTAGAAAAATGTGTTTTTATGTCCAAAATTGATCTTTTCCCAAAATAAAGTATAAGAATTATTTTTATGTAATTAATTATATTATTTATAATTAAATGAAATTTATTTTAAATTTTTTATGAAATATAAATAATAATGTGACTATTAACAGACTTTATTTAATTAAAAGTGATGATAGTTTTACAAAAATCAGTAATTTTTACTATTCACTAAATAATAAATCTTTTTAGAAAATTCCCAAAAAAATTATAAGATAATTTTTATATTCTAATTAAAAAAATTAAATATTTTTTTTAAAAAAAAATTTATAAAAGGATTAAAAATTAATTACAATGTTCTCATACAAAATGAAATAAAATCTATTTCTGAAGAAGAAATGTTTTTTGGAATAGAAAATAACTTTACTAAAAACTGAGTTCCTATTTATTATGAAGTAATAAATAAATTAAAATTATATAAAATATTTTGATATCTATAATTTCATTATTTCTATAAGTACTTCCATTTTAATTGAATCTTTATAATCGTCTCATTTAAATAATAATTTTTTTATAGTATATCACTATTCTCTTAAAGCTTGGTGTGGCATGTTAGGAATTATATAACATAATATTCATTAAAAATATATTTTATTAGTGTTACATTATCACACTATTAATTAATTTCCTTCTCATAATTTTTCTCTCTGTAATTAAAGGTTCAATATTAGAAAACAAATTTTTTGAAAACTCACATCGTACAAAGGAATTATAAAACTTCATTTGAAAATTTGAAGTGGGAAACATAATGGTTACATGAATTACACATAATTAGGTTCTCATATAAAGTTAAAATTTTAGGGAAGTGAAATATGGACATTGAAGAGAAAGATAATGTTTAAATAATGGTATTGAGTGATAGAGAATATGGTCTTGAGAAAGTTAATGACCACGAAACCATAAATTTATGAGGATTGAAAATGACAATCAACTCTTTAGAATCACTATATAAATTAAAAAATTATAATTTTTATGATCCTTTTTCTAGAGTTAAGGATTTTTTTACCATGGTGGAGTTCCCCAGGCTAGATGAACCACTAGGGGGTGAATATGAGGTTTCTTTTTATGAATTCAATTTCTTTAAAATTTTAACCTCTCAAACTTGTTAAGGTTATTGATCCACTCAATATTATCTATCAATATCAACTCTTGTGTAGTTTTAATAATAGAGAGAGTACAAAACAAGGATTTATAAGGTTCAACATAAAATTATACTCCTTTACATGTTGGTTATTCCCCATAACATGGATTCTTTACTATAACTATAATTCAATACAACCACTTACTATCCTAGTCCAATCATCATATATCCCACTATATTCCACCAATTCTTGCACAACTAGATGATATAATTATCTTCTTTAGTAAATATCCAATAAGGAAATTCCCCCTTATACTACTTGGTTGCTTCTACACAACATGTAAATAAGATCTTCCTCCATGAGTAGATAGATCAGTAGGTCTACATTTTTACTTCTTCAAGAACTTGAACACTACATGTCTTGAATCTTTTCATCATATTTAGTGAGATATGATTTACCCTCATATTCTTTGAATACTCAGGTATATTTCCTCTATATAATCCTAGATTTTTCTCACATTATCCTCCTCCACAATTAAATATATATCAGACTTTTAGATGATGTTGTATTAATAACATGAGTTCTCAATTCTCATCTATCTTTCTTTGATACATGCATCATATATTCCAAGATTTAAATGTGTTACAAAAAAACAAATTTATTTTTATGAGTTTAAATAGCCATAAAGGATCATGTATTTTAATTTCATAGAAAGCTAATTTAAATTTACCATTTGAATATACCCATATTTCTATAATAAACCTCATTTGTTGAACCAAAGAGGATGCCTGAATTCATTTTTAAATACCCCAAAGTCTCAGGTAAATCATCATTTTTCACACAGTATCATCATCTTAAATACCTGAAATAATTAGGTATTTTTTTACATAGTGGAATAATGATAGATAACTTATTCATGAATCTCTTTTAAAATTTCCACACAACTTATTCTTCTCTATTTTAATACCTCACATTTATAATTATATAAAGATTTGGGTCAACCTGTTTCTTCATACAGAAACAAAAGACTACAGGTCATAATGTTTTTTGATTCAATTTTCATCACATGACCACATTATCACCTGAAATATGCATGAATCATAATTCTTAATTTCACATGAACGAATATAACATGCACTATATTTTCATACATGACTTTTTTTTATCATTTTATGTATGTAAATTAATGTTAAATAACATTTATATCAAATTATTTCAAATATACCAGTTCATAAATGCATTATTTTAAATCATCTAAAGGATTTGATTTGATTTATGTGTTGTGATGACTTTGTTTTTTCATAATAGTACACATATATGAACACTACACACATTAATATCATATGTAGGGTCAACCTTGAGCTTAGTTTTTCAATAGGGGACAATGGATCCATCATAGAAACTTGCTCAATCAATGGTCAAGGAATGAAATGATTACCATAGATTGTAAATGGTGGGGTAACAACATAAATATAATCTCATGGTCGATCATTACCTATTCAAGTAGTTGGATTAGTGATGGAAATACTACCACTTTATCATAATCATGTGATTGATCGATGTGGGAACAATCAATTTGTAGGTGTCACATAGTTTACACTTAGATTGTGGTTAATCTATGACAACACCAGAAACTAATCCAAGAGTTTTTGTACAATTGGATTGGAGAGGAAAAAGATGCTCTCAGCTTTATTGAATGACGGGGATTCATTGAACACATGGATTGAGATCTATCCATTTTTTGAAAAACAATTCTATAGTGACCAGAAATTCATTTATGCCACAAAAAAGTTCCCAAGTGCTGGGGTCCACTATATAAGAAAACCTAATCCTTCAGTAGCACGATTCTTGTATGGGGTCCACACCTAGCCACAATTCCTTGTAAAGTTGTCACCCTTGTGGTGGATCCCTCTACTCCTATACACCTACTCATGCATGACTGTGTTCAACTCTGTAAAAAACCACTTGCACTTTAAGGAAATCACCCATGCCTATAAGAAAGTTTATTAGACTGGCTCTCCCTTGAGTTTGAGATTCCTATCACAATAAGATCAAATGTTTTAACCCTTATGGATTATGTGGTTGGACTATATTTTATTATAAGTTCCACTCAAAAATGAGTTTGACTAATCGTTAGGTTATGAGCCCATAAGGGGCTTTGTGTCTCTAGGTCTTCTCCTGCCGCAACCTTCCTCCTCTCCACCCTGGGTCGTCTGGATCTCTTCTAAGCTCCTTACTCAATGCGTTCGTGGTGTGGATTCGTCCTCTGGAAGTGTCATGTGGGCTTGTCCTCTTCGGTGAACCTCTTCGTGACCTAGCTGTCTCCTCGCCCTAATCTGTAGTCTGTTTAGGGTTTCTCTCAGCGTCACAGTGTCGGTCCAAGTGGTGGGTTCAGATGCTGAGACCTGGGGGTTCCATTGAGGGTCGTGTCATCTGCAGGTGCTGGGAGGATCTGGCTTTTGGGTTCGGTGATGAAGGTAGTGACGGGCTCTCCTTCTCTGGCTTGTGGATTGGAGGTTTGATCGGGTGGCCCCCAGATCTGGTTTTGTTTTCATCTTTTGGTTTGAGTTCAGTATTTGGAAATGGTTTTGTGATGTTCTTGGTGGTGTGTGGTGGAATCACGGTAGAGGTATGGTTCCAGTTCCCACGACCGGTTGGGGAGAAATCGTGTTGGTTTCTTGTTGATGATTTTTGCGTTTCTGTTGATTTGGTGATAGTTTTTGGATTTGTTTATGTTGATGTGGTGCTATGTGGATCGTGGGTTTGGAGATAGTAGTGTGAACGCCGGTCCTTCGACGACGATGGTGATGATGAAGCTCGCCAGCAATCCGATTGAGGAGGATAATTCAGAAACCATGTGGTGTTTGTTCCAAGGTAGGTCGTGGCTCGAGGTGGCGCAGAAATTTAGAGGACCCGTGCTTCGAGGTCGTGTTCGTGGCTCAAGGTGCGTGGTTGATTTTTTTTATGGTTTGAATTTTGAAATTGAGATGTGGTTAATTTGGAATGTGTGCTAATTTGGATCTTTGCATGGTTACCACTTTCCAAAAAGTGGCTTTTATAAAATACCAAAAAAAAATTGTTGGACTAAGTCTGAGTATATAATATACTATCAATCAATACCTCCAAAAAAATTCAAAACTCAAAATTATTATTCAATTATTCTTCATTTAAAATGTAACCGTAAATTTCATGGCCATTATATTTAAAACTCCAAATGAAATAATGGAATTTTTCATGGCCATATTTAATTCCACTTCTTTACCTTTTTATAAAAAAATGCGCACTTCTTCAAATTTCATTTTCACATGTCTTAGGAATTTACACCAGTTCATTAATATTTATTATTAAAAAGAATAATTTCTCAATCATGACATCAAATTCCATTTTATAAATCCATAAAAATTCTCCAATAATCATCATCTCATATAAACCCACCAAACACATATTGACTCTTTTACAAAAAATTAAACACTTACTTAGGATTAATAATATCCGCATTTGTATTTTGTTGTCAATATAAGAACACACCATGAAAGTAAATATGTTGTAAAAACTTATTTTCTCCCCTTCATTAAAAATCAAATGAAAATGATAACTGTGGGTCTTCACATCTTATCAATTTTCCCTAAACATATTCTCCTACCTTATATTATTATTTCGTGAACACTTTTGAGAGATCATAGATATCACATGGTTCTCTTAATAAATATCCTTAATTTATTCAACTCCAAATCTACATGGGATAACCCAATGTAGAAAATAATATATATATATAACCAAGGTTATCTATGTTGTCTATAAACTACCATTTATGTGAAATCTTGATCATTAATTATCAATTCTTAAGATAGGTGATTTTAAGACAAGAAATACATGATCCTACTAACACTTTAACAAACACATCAAAAATTTCAAGTGAAAAAAAAATATCACCTCCTTTGTCTCAGCTTACAATCAACCAAGCACTCCCTTTAAAAATTATGATTAATAAAATTCGGAAAAAGGTATTGGAGTGTTATTGGAATAAATCAAGCTTTTTTATTCTGAATAAATCCAAAAAATGAAAAATTCATATAAAATTATTTGGCAATATCCTTTCTCAATTTTTCTCCACCTCAAATGATAAAATACTATTTTTCTATTTCATGGTAGGTAGAATAATCTATAATCGGAAATGTCTTCAAACAATTTAGTAGCTATAACCTCAAAATTCTACTTAAATTCCCTATATGTTTGTTCCAAACTAATAAAATAATATGGAATAAAGAGGGACATCTAGATTTCTCAGAAGTAACTCTCTGACTGAGATCTCCCTCTCAACCTAGGACACTCATTCTTTCCAATCTTATCCTTTACTTTGTGTGAAATATTATTTTCCATTATAGTCATTTGAGTACATGAAGCCTTAGATTCTTTCATTTTATTTTTAAATTGAACTAACTATCAAGAAATCCATGTAATTAATTTCATTGATATATATAGTAACTTTCTTCAACTTTTACAAAAGACATTATCCACCATTAATCATCCATTACCAGTCATCTTTCCTTTTTTAATTTTCTTCTTTTTAGTTGTTTAGTCAACACTTTTCTTTTGTTTACTCTTCATAGAATACACATGTTTCTTTTTTTTTTGCTTCAGATCTTGTTTAAACTTTTTTATTCTCTATTCAAATTTACCCCATTTCTTATAGATTTATATGATTTTAATGAAGTGAAATATTATGACCATATTCCAAATATTTATTCAAAAACTTTTAAAATCACCAAAAATAGCCCATGAATACTCTTATCTTAATTTTTGGTATTTCTGATTTCATAGGCTGTGAACCTTTCTATTTTTTATTAAAACCATAACTCATTTGAAAACTTCTTAGGGAATAGATCTCTATACATATTTTCTCATCCACCCTTGATTTTCGGGGTTTATAATTATTTTTCCTCATCTATACTTTAAATTTTTTTAAACCTATAATGAAAAGTGATACAATATTAGTACAAAATAATTTTTTTGGGTTATGGAAGACCATTTTCTTAGAGGATGTTTACATTTAATATGAGGATGATATCATTATATTCTTTCCACAAAATGATAATTACTGGATCGATGAATATCAATGAAAACTTCTGTGTAATTTTAACTTTTTCAATGAAATTGGTATGTTACAACTTGTCGTGATTTATTATACGTCGATATCACCTACAACTCAAAACACTTCATGTTGAGGGTGTTTTTTTATCCTCAATAGTTCCCATTCTATATTTACAATACTCCTTTATATTTTTTTTCTTCTCAATTAACTTTTCTTGATTTATATGGTGATTTTTTAAGCTCCTTTAACCCCTTTTCATTAACCTCTAATTGCACATCTTTTAAATCCATATAAACTTTGTGTAATTGTTCAAGAGCATGGAAAGTTTTTATAAAAAAGATATTAGATACAATTTTCTCAAAAAAATACCATTAAAATTATTATTTAGTATGAATAATGTATTTCTCCCTTTCTTCTTATAGGTATGTGATAGTGATGCACTTTATAAACTTCTTACTTATTATGCCTCCAATTCTTTAAATTCTTCTTCTAGTAGTTCTTTATCCAAAAAATTCCCTTGAAATCAAAAATAATAAACTAAACCACTTATTTTGTAAAATTATTAATATGATATTAAATTTATAATGAATATCACTAAGTGATATATTATCTTGATATCTTGAACATGCTTCATTTAAATAATCATAATCAAATTTATAATTACTACTTGTACCACTATGATTACTTTCAGTTTTTGGTGTTTCTATTTTTACTGTTGGATTCATCTTTAAAATCCTTTCTGCTCCTTTATCCCTATTTTTCTAGGCCATGTTTGAAATATTCATATTTTTATTCTATGGAGAAACTTATTATTTTTCTATAATAGGTAACTCAAACACTTCCTAAAGTCTTCACATCATAGTGCTATTAAAAATAATTTTGAAAGAACATTGGATATTTAGAGGGATCCTACCTTTGATACGACATGAATTTCCTAGCGCTAGATGAACTAGTGAGGGGGGGGGGGGGGGTTGGTAATTAGTGGTTTATTTTTAGGAATTCTCTTTCCTTATAATTTCAACCTCTTAAACTTCTTATAATTTTATTTCCACTCCATATTATCTCTCAATTTCACATCACGTGGAGTTGTAATAATAAAGATGTAAGATATTGAATTTTTTTGGTCATATATCGAGGTCATTTATAGGAAATATTTTTCATTTTTTGAGTACATTTTGTTTTGGGTTTTATCTTGGGTGTGTTTGGGAAAAAATTGGATGTTTTTTGAGGTGTTTTGGGAAGTTCATGGTTGGCAAACAGTTTTCCAAAATCTTCACCCTACCCCAAAAAACTATGAAACCCTAGATAGAGGGGGATTTCATAGTCGATACAAGATTTTTCAAACCATGAACCATCTTAGGAGTAACCATGAAGCCCCCATATGGAAGGAATGTGGTTTGGGATAATGGTTTGGAAAACCATGCACCCCTATCGAGGAAACCACACACGCGTGTTTTAGTATTCCAAAAATTATTTATGAAAATAATGAACCACCATAATTTACCCTCACTTGAACCAATCCAACCCTAAACAATTTCTATAGTTTTTTGAGTCACAAAAAAAGATTTTAATGCATTATAACCTCCTTTCTTGGTGATTTGATGCCTGGATTGAAGATCTTTACCTCTACTGGTTAGAGATTCTCATCCCGATTGGTTTACTATATCTCTCCCATAATTATCTCATATTTTAATGGGTTTTTTCATCCTTAGGTGATGGATCTAGATCTTGGTTTTAGTAGATCTAATTTATTTGATCATGGATCTAGAAGTCGCACCTTCACATTACCATGTCTTCTAAATGTTCATGCTGCAGCATTGGTAGGACTGAGTCGATGAATCAAATATTCATTGAGAGCGACTGGGCTCAGACCATCTAGAGATCCTTAAATGACTTCAAGAGATTCTCTTCCCCTTCCCTATTGACTCTCCCTTTCCTCGATTACTATTTCAATGGCATAATACCATTTGATCTAGAGAGAATGGAAAGAATGATGATCCTCCTTTCTGGTGCATTTGACACGCGTGAAATATTATATTCTTTGAAGGGAAAGACAGAAGTATGACCTCTATGATCATCAACACAAAAAATATTATTCTCAACTTCGACAAGTTTGAAATGATCTGGGAGGATTCAACCTCTCTCGGATTTTTTTTTGGTTTGGATGCTCGCCGCGCTCCTCAGCTCCTAGCTCCTCTTATAGCCATTAAGTGCACTAGATTCCTCCATGGTTGGGCCACAATATCAACACAGATGGATCATGTTTCTTGGGGGTTATACATGGTGGAAGTGTGGTGTGAAAATCATAGGGTTCTATCATCTTTTACTTCTTGAAATTCTTGGTCCATGGTCACTCCCTCCAAGATGTAGGTATGTCCTTCCTCACTAGTCTACGACATTTCATGCACAACAACATTGTACTTGAGGCCACTGAGATGGACTCTCTGATTCTCTGCAACTCCCTCTATGGTATTAGATACCCGCCATGGTTTTTCACTTATATATCCTGTAGGGGAAAAATAATGATCCCCCTAGATGTAAATCCTTCACAATTGGTGGGAAGGCAATCTAGTTGTGGACTACCTCTCCTCCTCTATGGCTCTTAGCTTAGGTATCACTTGTTTTTCTCACATTAACTAATTTCAACCCTAAGGAAATGAAAATTTTCATGGGTGATGCTCTGGGGTTGCACCATTATAGGCCCCCATAACTAACTCGTCTTTGTACGCAATCCTTTTTATATAGATAATGATGATAATTGTGGAATTGGATTAATTAATTGGTGAACTAATTAATGAGATATTGGGATTCTAAAATTGGATTAATTAATTGGTGAATTATTTAATGGGATATTCTGATTGTGTAATTGATGAGAAATTGGGTTTGTGTAATTGGTCAATTATTGAGATATGAATTAATTAGAAATGGGATTTATTAGATGGATGACTTAACCTTAATGGGTTAATGGGTTATATGAATTGAATAATGAAAATTGGTATAACGAGGAATTAAGCATATTATTTCATGAGATAAAATTATTGAATCATTATTTTATGTGATAAATTGTAATGGTATATCATGATGTGAAATTTTGGTGATTGGGTTAATGGTTATTAACTAGGATAAATGTGATAATTTTGATTTTTGTGACTTATTGATAATCATGTGTGAGACATGGACTACTGCTTTAAAATCCCCTCATGATAATGATTGTGGGACACAAACTATTACTTCAAAATCCCACTTAGGTGATTGATTGATAGCCCGGTGTGGTATATGGAATGCTATTCAAAATCCCATAGTGATAATGAGTATGGTATATGAACTATAGTTTCAAAATCCCACTTGTGTGATACATGTGATAAATGAGTGTGAGACATAGACCGCTTCTTCAAAATCCAATGAGGTCCAAGACATGACATTCTAGGCCCAAAATTATTTCATTGGACTATGGTTACAATTGGATATGATATTGAATTGAAATGAATTTTATTATGAGAGACTATGTGTTATAATGAATTGTGAATTTAATGTGTGTTAAGGTTCAAAATTCATTATGGACCAAAGCAGGTATTGAGGGTTTTGATGTCCTCAGGAACTTAGGGGGTTTATGTGGTTAATTAAAGAATAATTGAAAATATGATAACTAATTACTTATTCATTGTACCTTATTATTTATACAACTATATAAATTGTTATTTGACTAGATATTGTTTTAAATGCTGTTGGTGGTGACCTTATGAGTTTTACTCACACCCTAAACAAGCGGCCTGATTGATACCCAAATAGAATTCATGTTTTCAAGACAAGATAATGGAAAAATCCGAATGTTATATGGTTGAGTTAGGATTGAGAATTGATGAGGGAACCCAACATGGTATCAAGACCTACATGGGAGTTTTCTATGTCTATTTGTTTTTGGGTTTTTAATATTGAAACTTGACACTTATTATGGCATGACGTTTCTAATACATTGGTTTGGATATTTTATTCTTATTTTAGTCCTCATGTCATACTATTTGTTTATTTTATGGTTATACAATTTGGATATTGTTGATTTATTTCTACTATTATGCTACTTTGATAAAGAGGGTATAATATCCCCATGATTGATATTAGACCATTGCTACTAGTTGGAAACCTCTATCATATAGGGAGGTGCACCGAATGCCCTGTGACCAACTAGCTTGGGGTACTAGTGTGTGGCACCAAGGTTAGGATATTTCAAAGTGGTACCAAAGGTCTATTCTTTTCTTTTATTTTTTTATTAATATTTGTGAAAGGTATACCTGAGAATAGAATGAGTTGGTACTTGGTTAAGATCTCATTCATGGGAGTATCTAACCCATGTATTAGGGTAAAATCCAAGTACTTAGGGTGGGATTGCTATTATTGATGTGCGTCCTTATAGTTGGATGCTATTTCAACCTGAGTAATGCACTTATTATGTGATGTGATTATTGTTTCTGAGTTTTTATTTATTTGACTCATGGAATTGTATTAAATGAGATTTGAGTATTAAAGAATCATTCTAGGTGCTACGGAATTATTGTGACATGTATCATTTTTAGGCATGCACAAGAAAATGAGTTTTGGGTAAGTTGCTAAAATTGAAATTTTTTCCTTACTTGTTTAATTGATATGAAAATAGTTCCTCATATGTAATTGAAAGTTGTAAAATGATAAAAAATATGAATAATTGGGTGTCTAATGAGAAAATTGAAAATGAGAATGTGTTTACCTTGTTAACCAGGACCTAGATATATGATGGTTAAAGGTAGTGATTAAACCTCAGTTTTGACCATGTGGTGGGGTTTGGGGGAATGAATTATTATCGTTTTTTGTGATTACCTCTTTTGTACTTGTGTTAAAGTTGTGTTATGTTTCTTAATATATTCATTTGGAATTTTATAGATATAAATCCATGAAGATGTTTGTCGAAAGGATGAAAAGAGGTTGTGACTAGAGATGAACCACCAGTAGTGGAAGTAGAGGCACATATATTTCTTGGTAAGGAAGTTGGAGAGTAGTTCCTGATAACTTTTCTTACTTCATGTAGTTTATAGAAAGAGACCTTGGGTGGTTTGTGAAGTGTATGTCAAATATGACACATGAGTTTCAGTTTAAGAACCATCTGAATTTCGCTAGAGAGGGTGGAACTAAGAAAGCTAAGTTCTAGATTTATTCCATCCAAATTATGCTTGACCACATAGAAAATTATACTAATAAGAGATTCATGTTGGAAGCTTATATGTTATGTGGTTAGGTGAAGTGTTGGTGGGACATACATACTTGGGATGAATAGTTGGATGATATGGAGTGGAAGGAATTTTAGGGGAAGTTCTGGGAGCACATTTAACCTAATATGATTAAAAAGGAGTGAGTGGATTATTTTATGAAGTTTAATCATAGGAGTATGTTCATTATAGACTATACTGGTCACTTTATGGATTTGTATTTCTTTGTTCATGTGTTGGAATGAGATGAGGTGACATTGGAAAAGCGGTTTTAGGACAGAGTTAAAATTTGAAATTAAGTTTCAAGTTAATATCTTCTGGCTGAAGAAGTTTTTGGATTTGGTGAATCGGGCTCTCATTTCTAAGGGGAACCTGTAGGAGGCTTACAGTGGAGGATAGTTGGTTTCTACTAGATAGTCAGGAGGTATGACTTTCAATTGTATGGAGTGTCATTATGATATTTTTGACTAGATTAGTGGAAATAAAAGTAGCTAGAGGGATGGATCATTTACACAGGACCTTACTCGGGTGACTTGTCATCAGTGCGGTAGGTCAGGACACATTCATAGATAGTGTCCCTGACCATTGGTCAAGTGACGATCTTGTGGTAGGATAAAACACCTATATATGTTCTACAGAATTCCGTGATAGACAGTTAATGATGTGTAAGATCGACAGAACTAGAGTACAAGAAGAGGTTCTTCTACACTGTATTAGTCTGGAAGTTAGAGTTATACAGGCCATGGATGTAGAGGTAGTGGACTTGGAGATTCTATGAAATAGAAGTTGTATCAACATAGTGGTACATCTTATAATACTTAGACAATATCATAGGGAAGAGGGGTATGGAGGTTTCATGTCGTTCAGTCTACACTGGTGGAAAACAAGGCTAGACTGTCGAAAGATAGAGGTACTATTCTTATAGTTTATAGGATACCTAGTTCATTATTTTCTATTGGTGACTCTAATTATTTTATATCTCCGCAACTTGTGAATGGTTTGAAACTGATAGTGGAATTTGTTATCAGGGTGATAATGATAGATACAACACTGTAGGTATGGTCGAATGACATCTATTGGTGCAAGGGGTGTTCCATTGAGGTTGGGGAGTATCGGTTTATATATGATCTTTATACCCTTGATAATTTTAGATTCAACCTAATTATGGGTATGGAGTGGTTAGTAGTATACTGAGTCTACATAGATTTTTACCACAAGAGAGTGAATTTTACATCTCTCTTAGGTGGCAGTTATATTCACCATGTATAGTAAAATATCAAGGTGGCCCATGTATGGCCATTTCATCAGAAACTGTGGGCGATCACCACCCAAGTTTTTATTATTTTGTTGGATGATGGGGGTGTGAAGCATGATTCATTTCCACAAATATTGGATAAGGTAGAGGACATTTTTCCTGAGAAATTATTAGGGATACCACATGAGAGAGATGCAGAGTTTACAATTGAGTTCATGCCTAGGGATGAGACAATTTATATTCAACCATAGATAATGGGACTGACATAGATTCATGTGATCATTTCTCAATGACATGAGTTGATTGATAATGGGTTTATCCATCTGAGTACGTCTCCTTGGGGTTCAATAGTTTTGTTTTCTATGAATCACAATGAGACTCTATGATTATGTTTTTATTACCAGAGTTGAACAATATTATTTTAAGGAATTGGTATCATCGTCAATGTATCAATGATCTATTTTAACTTTTGAAAAGATGTTGTGTTTTCTCCATGATCAGATTGAGATTAGGGTACCATTAGTTGAGTGTTTGACCTTATGATATACTGAGGACTACTTTAAAAATATGGTATATCCTATATGAGTTTTTTAAATGCCGTTTGGGATGAAGAATTCCCCAGTAGTGTTTTTGTCCATGATTAATAAAATCTTCAATTAGTACTTGGATTAGTTTGTGGTAGTGTTTATGGATGACATCATGGTGTACTCCAAGACTCATGAAATTAATTCCCAACATATTGACATCATCTTGAGTACTCTGAGAGAGAATCATCTATACAACAAACTATCTAAGTTCTAGTTTTGTATTGATTAGGTACACTTATTAGGTCACTTTATCTTAGATTATGGTGTTTGAGTAGTCCCATAGAAAGTGATGGACATGGTATCTTGTGAGAATCCCAAGATTTTTTTTGATATCCATATCATTTTGGGATAATATAGATATTATTAGAGGTTTATCCAGTACTTTTCCTAATTGGTAATACCTATTTCAAGATTGAAAAATATGGGGGTAAGTTTCAATGGACATAAGCATGTGATAATTCCTTCCAAGAGATGAATAATCATTTGACTATGGCACAAATATTGATCGTACTTAAGCCATATGAGGATTATACAATGTTTTTTGATGCTTATGGGGTAGGTATTTGAGTAGTTTTGATGTAGGGAGATCGAGTTATGGAATATGAGTTGTGGTAGTTGAGGCCAAATGAATGGAATTACCATATGCATGACCTTGATCCAGCTATAGTTTTTTATGATTTGCAGTGTTGGTGGCATTATATGTTGGGATAAAAGAATATTATGTATACTGATAAAAAAATCATAAATTATATCTTTTATAAATGATATTTGAATCTTTGGCAGTAGAGGTGGTCTGATAATATAAATTCATTTTATTTTGAGTTAACATATATGCATGGTAAGGGAAACAGTATTACTAACACTTTAAGAAGTAAGACTCAGACTCGGGTAGTTCACGAGTATAGTGCTGAGTGAAAGATGATGACTTTACTGCATGAAATGCATGTTGTGGATTGGTAGGTTTAGGAGTAGATGAATCTCATATCTGTTTCAGTGGATTCTACAGCTTTGACCAAGATTAGAGCCAAGATGTATGAGGATCCATAATGTTTATCCTTCAGTAAATGCCTTGAAGGTGGGGAGTCACCTTCATATTGGACCATATATGATGATGAAATAAAATATATTAGGAAGTGTATTGTTGTGCCTACAAGTATGTGAGTGGAGATGATGCATGAATTCCATTCCTTGAAGTGGGAGGTATATTCAGGTTTGACCAAAATGTACCATGACTTATGACAACAGTATTGTTGGTCAGACATGAAAAATAAGATTACAGGGTTTGTGACATGATGTTTCCCCTGTTAATAGGTGTAGGATGATCATCAATGACCTAGTGGTTTAATATATCCATTGAACATTCCATAATTGAAGTGGTATAATATTACTATGTACTTTTATGTGGGTCTCCCAAGGATACCTTGGAAGAATTACACAATTTGGGTGGTTGTGGACCGACCGACCAAATTAGCGCATTTCTAAGTTATAAAAGAGACTTTCTTAGTGGATCCATTGAGAGATTTGTATGTTCGAGAGATAGTACATATAAATAGGGTTACATATAGTATTGTTTCAAACTATGAATCTCGGTTTACTTCGTGTTTATGTAAGGGATTGTAGAAGACACTTGGTATATTAGTTTTTTTAGTACAACTTTCTATGGACATAAAGATGGGTAGTCAGAGTATACTATACAGGTTCTTGATGATATGCTTCAAGTGTGTGTTCTAGATTTTTTTGGGTCTTGGGAGAATCACTTAGAACTTTTGGAGAATTCCTATAACAACTATAATCATGAAACTATAAATATGACACAATACATTTATCTTTATGGTAGGACATGCATATTACCTCTATGTTGGATGGAGGCTAGTGAGTTAGAGTTATTGGAACCATGTTTCATATTGGATACATCATAATAGGTTCATATAATTTATAAGAGTATGGGTATATCTCATAGTAGGACTTATTCATATGTTGATTGAGGTCAAAGATTCCTAGAGTTTGAAGAGGGTGATCATGTATTCCTTCACGTGTCACCTAGAATGGTTCACCATAGGATATGAAGATAGGGAAACTTGGTGCCTAGGTTTGTGGTAACATTTGAGGTTTTGGAGAGAATTGGGCCAATGTCATACCAATTGGATCTTCCACAAAGGTATAGTTCAATGCATGACATTTTTCATGGGCCACAAATTTTAAAGTATCACCCAGAACCTTCTCATTTTTTTGATATGGATGATATTAATCTTGAGATCATTGTATCCTATTAGGATCACCTGATACGTTTGTTGGATCATAATGATAAAGTGTTTAGGGAATAAAATATACCAATAGTTCATGTATTGTGGAAACATAGGAGTGTTCTGGGGAAAAATTGGGGGAGAAATGAGGATATGTGATATTAGTGGCCTGATCTTTGGGACTCAGAATCTTAGATATTCTTGAGAGTACAGCTCCAGAATGAGATATTATAAGGTGGGGAGATTATAAGTTCTCAACCTTTTCTGGTGATGTCTTAATCTCATTTATCGGTACTCTTTTTCATCATTTTGAGTATATTTTGTTTTGGGTTTTATCTTTGGTGTGTTTCGGTGAAAACTGGATGTTTTTAGAGGGGTTTTGGGAAGTGAATGGTAGGCACATCGTTTTCCCAAACAGTGCACCCTACCCCAAGAAACCATCCAACAATAGACAGAGGGGGATTTCAGAGTTGGTACAAATTTTTTCAAACTATACTCCCTATTAGGTGTAACCATTCACCCCCACAGGAGTGGCACACAGTTAGGGTGAAATGTTTGAAAAAATGTGTTCTCATACCCAGAAAACCATTCACATGGGTTTTAATATTCCCAAAATTGTTTTTAAAATTCTCAAACCTCTCGAACTTCACCCTAACTCAACCCAATTTGACCTTAAACAATTTATCTCATTTTTGGAGGCTCCCGAACTGATTCCAAGGCCATCCAACCCCTTTTCTTGGTGATTCAATGCCCAGATTGATGATCTTCACCTCTCCCATTAAGATATTATCACCAAGATTGGTTTCCTTTCTCTCTATCCATCCTTTAATTCTCTCATCATTTGAAGGGATGTATTACTATTATGGTGAAGGATATAGATCTAGGTTTTAGAAGATATAATCGATTTGATCTTGGATCTAGGTTTTAGACCTAGATCTCATTCTTTGTCATGATCGTGGTTGTTCCACTTCACTTGGGGATTTCCTTTGGAGAGCGTCATCATCAATTTTATGGTAGGGTTATAAATTCAATTCCCATAGTCTTGAATTCAAATTTCATGTATTTGTTGTTAAATTTCGATTGGAATGTTGATAATTTAATCTTGAATTTAATAAATTAATTGGTTAATTAATTTATGGAATTTTGGAATTAAGGAGATATTGGTATTGTGGAATGAGATAAATTAATTAGAGAATTAATTAATGGGATATTTGGATTTTAGAATTGGATTAATTATTTTGTAAATTAATTAATGGGATATTGTGATTTTGTAATTAATGGGAAATTGGGATTGTGTTATTGGTCAATTAATGATATATAAAAAAATTGACAATAGGGTTTATGAGATGGATGAGTTGAACTTAATGGGTTATATGAATTGAATCATTAAAAATGGTTTAATAGGGAACTAAAAATATTATTTCATGAGATTAAAGTGTTGAATCATAACTTGTTGTGATAAATTTTAATGGTATGTCATTATGTAAAATGTTGGTGATTGGGTTAATGATTATTAACATGCATAAATGTGATATATGTGATTTGTGTGATTGATTGATAATCATCTATGGGACATGTGCTACTGATTGAAAATACCATAGTGATAATGAGTGTGATACATAATATGCTACTTAAAAATACAACTTGTGTGATCGATTAATAATCATGTGTGGGACATGGACTGTTTCTTCAAAATACCATTATTATTATGAGTGAGGAACACATACATGTACTTCAAAATTTCAATTTTGTGATACATGTGATAAATGAGTTGGGGACATAGAATTATACTTCAAAAGACCACAAGGTCCTAGACATGGCATTCTAGGACCAAAATGTTGGCATTGGACTATAGTTCCAATTGGCCATGATATTGAATTGAAATGAATTGGATAATGAGAGACCATGTGTTATACTGAATTGTGAATTGAATGTGTGTTAATGTTCATACTACAACAAGTGATGAAGTAGGTATTTAGTGTCCAGGTGTCCTTGAGAACCTGGGAGTTTATGTGGTTAATTAAAGAATAATTGAAAATGTTATAACTATTTACTTATGCATTATACAGTATTATTTATAAAAATGCATACATTTTTATTTTACTGTATATTGTTTTAGATGTCATTGGTGGTGGCCTACTATGTTGTACTCAAACCCTACTTAGGTATCCTGATTATTAAATGAATAGACTTTATGTTTGTAGGAAAGGATAAGGGAAAATAGCCCATGTTAGATGTATAAGTTGGGATAAATCATGAATGAGGGAATCATACTTGGTACCAGGACCTATTTGGGAGTTTTCATTGTTTTAATTTATTTTGGGGCTTCTATATTAACAATTGAAAATTAATATGACATGAAATATCCACTATTTTGGTTTAAATATTGTATTCCTGTTTTAGTCATCACATGATACTATTTTTCTAGATATTGGTCATACCATTTTACAATTGTTTATTTATTTTTTCTATTGTCCTAATTCGATAAAGAGGGTATAATATCCACATGATCAATATTAGACCCTCATTGCTAGTTGGATTCCTCTAGAGTACGAGGTGGCTCACTTGTGGTCATGTGATCGACCAGCTCGGGGGACTAGTGTGTGGCACCTGGGTCAAGACATTACAAAAAAAGATAAGAACAAAGGGATTTAAAAGGTTTCAAAAAAATCATACTCTTGTCATGTTGTTTAGTCCCCAAAACATGGATTATTAAATATAATTGTTATTGAATACGATAAAAGAGTATCCTAGTATGATCAAAAAAGAGTCCCACTATGTTACTCTACTTACAGAACCAATTGGAATATATAATTATCTTCTTCAATGGACATCCAACATAGAAAGGCCTCCTTATACTCCTTAGTTTCTTCTACACCACTTGGAATATGTTATTCCTCCATGAGAATATGGATCGACAAGTCTTCACATGTACCTATTCAAGAACTTCAACACTACTAGTCTTGAAACCTTTCTACAGATCTAATGTGATATGAATTCTCCTCAGATTCTTTGAATACATAGGTATATCTTCATTTGGGGATCCTATATTTGGATCACCTTATTATTCTCCTCAATAATGTATGTATCCATCTATTAGATGATCTCTTATTAATCATAAGATTTATCAATTATTCTCTATATTTTTTCAATTCCTGCACCATATATTCCATGATTTAAATGTGTTATAAATAACAAATTTATTTTTCTCAATTTAAACACCCATAAAGGATAGAGTATTTTAATTTATTCTCAAACTCATTTAAATTAACCATTTTAATATACCTATAAACCTTGATTGAAACTCATTTGTAGAACCTGGAAGAATACATGAATTCATTTTAAAATACCCCAAAGTCTTAGGAAAATATTGTTTTGAACATGGTATAATCATTTTAAATACTAAAAATAACTCAGTATTTATTTTTTCAAATAGTTTAATACCAATGGATCCCCTATGCATGAATCTCTTTTAAAATGATCACCCAACTCTGGATTCCCCATTTTAATAACTCAGATTTGTAATTCCCTAAATATTTAGGTCAACCTATTTCTTCGTGCAGCAAAAAATGCCATAGTTTATCCATATATAAATAAATGTGGATTAAAATTTCATCACAAGACCACATTATCACCCTAAGTTTGAATGGATAAAAATGTTTAATTTTATGTTCATAAATATTACATGCACTAGATTATTGGATGTGTTTTTTTCTCATTTGGGGTAAACACATGAAAGTGAAACTACATGTATATTACATTATTTTGAATATACCAGTGCATTAATTCAAGATTAATAATAATACAAAGGTTTTTGTATGATTTAGGTTTTTTAAACTTGTTTTTTCATAAAATTACACATGAATGAAAACTACAAGATGAATCTCTTATATAGATTCATCCTTGAGATCAATTTATCAATAGGGGTAGTGGATCAATCATGGGAACCTGCTCACAAAATTTTTCAAGGCACAACATGATTATCAAGGACAATAAATTTAAGGATAACCATGCAAATATGAACTCACTATAAATATTTACCTATTCTTATTGTTGATTTAGTGATTATAATACAATGTCATTCTCATAACCCATACGGTTGATCGAGGTGGTCATAATCAATCTGTAGGCTTAGCATGGTCAATCCATAGCATGAGGTCGATCTGAAAAACCACATGCAGTCAATGTGAGAGATAATGTTTCATAGACTTCATAAGTAATAAAACACTCTTATCGTGATTGAATCACGGGGATGCTTCAATCAGATAGAAGGATATCTTCTTATATTTCTTTAAAACACCTCTAAAACCATCAAAAATTTATTTACCCATATATAAATTCGTGATTTTTGGGTTCTTCTATATAAGAAAACAAATTAGTTTTGTGGATTGATGCAATTACAGGGTCTGATCCTAGGCACCATGCCTTGACATACTGTCGCCTCTATGGAACAACCCACTGCTCCCATGCACTAACTCTGGATTTCTTGGAAATCTCTGTGTGCACACCCACTTACCCATGAGGGCACTCACCCATTCCACAATGTGAGTATCTCAAGATGGATCTCCCTTGTTGTTGAGATTTCTCCGATCGTAAGGTTTATTGAGCTGGCCCTTGTGGCATGTGTGGTTGGACCATTTATTTTTTATAAGGCCCACTCAAAAAGGACTTAGATTAATTCTAAGTATAGAATATAATGTAAAACCATAATTCACCATCAATTCAAATATCAAAATTATCCTTTTTGTAATATTCATGAAAAATAAAAATATATTTTACAGGGATTTAATAATTTAAACTTCAAATGAAATAATGGATTTTCACATGGACATATTTAATTCCTCTACATAATTTTTTTAAAAAAAACTCTCTTCTTAAAATTTCATTTTAACATGTATTTAACATTAAAATATTTTAAAACATAATTAGAAATTACAAGGTGGATTTCTCAAGAATGAAATCCAATAACATTTTCTAAATCTATAACAATTCTCTGAGCATCATCACCTCATCTCAAAACATGTACACGTATTGACTCATTGACAAAAAATGAAGCACTTATATAGGCTCATCACATGGAATATGAGAAAATATACTTACTTTATTTCTTTAAACCCATAAAATTAATTTCGTACTTTGGTTTCTTATTTTAATTATTTTTTACATTTTTTCATCCCACATTCCAATTATGAATGAACAATATTAATTTTTCATACCTGAACCACTAAAATAAACTTTTAATAGGACATAAGATCTACAAAATAATGAAAATATATTCCACCAATTTCTATTTGATTACCAATAAAAAATGTATAGTACTTGGTAGGATAAAAAATATTAATAAACTATAATTTGAAAAATTATTCTCAAATATTTCAATAACAATACCCAAATTTCTACTTAATTATTTAAACAAATTGATAAATTAAAAACCCCTCAAATCATGTTTAACCAGTACTAAAACCCAAATATTTTTAAAAAACATCACGAAATTATAAATATCAACTTAACTTTAATCCCCAAATATCCTTAAGTAGCTCTTAATTTCACATACCAAACACATGAATACCTAGATCATATATTCCCCTAAAACATTCTAATAATATAAATCATTAAAAAAACTTCAATGAAAGTATATATGCTTCAAAAAACTAACTCTATGTTTATTCCTGAAATAAAATCATAGACTATCAAATATATTAAATAAATAAAAAATGAAATAAACATAATCAATTATAACATAAATCACTTTTTTATAAAAACACTAACCAATTTTAAGTTCACCAATAGTATCCAATTTACTTTATCAATAAGAATAATCTCTTTATCCCAATTAAACATTATTATCACAAAATCTAGCACATATTAAGGGTTATCATTCCTTTAATCATTTGTTCCCCAAACATATCACCTTACCAATAATAAACTATTATATATTATTAGTAACATTCAACGTATACTTGAAAATCCTTAATAGAAAAATTCTATAAAAAAAATCTTAGATGTTTCCTATTTCTTATATCAAAAATATAGTTAATAAGATAGTTTTATAACATAATTTTTGAATCCCAATGACTGAAAAATTATATCATTCCAATTCAATGATTGGAATAACATAGGTCATTACTTTTTAGGTGTCAAACCTTGTATTAGGGCACTGAATAAAATTATGACCAAGTTCCCCATACATAAGACATTGAATTATAAATGGTTCCTTTGTATTTATTTTACTTTCCTCCATTGAAATATTCTTTTTTACTCAATAATTAGTTACTTTATTCCCTTTTTTCCACACAAAAAACATCTTACTACTCCTTTAATAAATTTCAACAGGTGCTTCTTACCCAATTCTAAGAATGTAGGTAGCTGAATATTTCCATGGTCTTTATAAAACTACATTTTTCACTTTTTTGGTTCATTTGAAAACTCTAATATTTTTAGACTATTAATCATATATTTTTATTTCTAGCTAGGAATAATCAAAATATTTTGCATTCCATCTCCCATTTAATTTGGGTTATCATGAGGAAATCCATTGCATCATCTGTCACATTTAGTGTTAACATGGTTCCTTCTATAATAATCATTGACTAAATCCCAAAACCATGAAATGATAAAAAATTATCATTGAGGGAAATCATATAATCATGAAAATTATTTATAGGATATAAATCATGACACCTTCTTTTCAATATGCCACACCTTAGGTTTAACCTAGGTTATCCATCATTGTTATCTATTCAAATCATTCAAAATTGTTTGTAAATACAATTTGAATTAACCCATGAATATCCATTGGGGGTGTCTGGCTAGGTGTGAAGTCTTATGACCACTCATCATGCACTAGTGACAATCAAGTTAATACCCAATACGACCCATTCAAATTTATTACCCCTATGTGAATTTTTTCCACAACCACATCCATTTGATAGTATCTTGAAAGATATGTATTTTATAGGAATAAAACACCTTTATTTCACATAACTTATGATATTCTCTTATACTTTTTCTTATCCTGAGGACTCCCACTAAATTATCTTAACCTAGTTTCCAAAAAATAACTAAACCTTCATCTTATTCAAACTGAGGTGAAGAAAAAATCGCATACATAAATTTGAATTCATTTTTTATGAACATTCAATACATATCACAAATACACATTCTTGAGGACCATAAAGGCTTAGATTCTTTAGAAACTTAGATATATAAACAACTAGTATAGAAAAGATCTATATCATATCCGACCAAGTTCTTCACAACTAGAACCCCGATTATATATATCATACTTAAAACCTCACTTCATACTATGGGGAAAAACATAATAAAGGGTGATCTCAAATTCTTAGTAAGGGTAAACAGGGGACATATCAATAAATAATTATCTTTAAGCACAACATGAGCATAAGGGTATATGAACATAATCATAAAATTTGAAAATCATACCCATTAATAATAGATCAGAATAATGAGTCCTAAAATAAATCTTGGTAGTTCATAAGATATTAAAAACCATGGTACCAAATAATATGGGTTATTAGTGAATTACATTAGCATAATACCATGTCATGAAAGAGTGGAATAAAGTGTGGAATAATTATAATCATAGAAATATTACATCAAGGAATTATAAAAAATCCAATATTTTTAATAATTTTACTCTTATTTTCAATGTTTTAATCGCACAAATCTTAATATTTTAAGGGAAATTGTCACCTTTTATGGTTTTATAATTATTTTTGTTTTAATTATCAGAATGTAGTTTTTTGTAATTTTAATTATTTGAAGTGAATTTTGTATTTAGGACACACATTTTTATATATTAATCCAAATTTCAAAATTCATTTATTAGGATTCTATTTTCATTGGTCTAAATTTAATTTTAATGGGCCTAAATATCAATCCAATATTTTGAGGCCCAAATTAAGCTCACGATTAATGGCTTGTAATATGTTCGCAAATCTGGAGAATTTTGAATATAGACACATATCTCAAAAAATGAAGGCCCAGTTGATTAGAAATTTTTCATAGAGAGAAAAAAATTTAAGGAACAATTTTCATAACTATGAACCCTTGTGATTATGATTTCTTGAAGGCCATTAATTCATGGGAACTTGGTGAAAGAAAATAAAAGTTTCATCCAATCCAGAAAGGTTTTCTGGAGTAAATTGGTTATAAATCAGGTTCTAAGTGTCTAATGAAGAACAAATTTGTTTTTTTCATGAAAAAGACATATGTTAAGACATTTTTAGAATATAACATTTTCAAATCCATCAATTTAATATTCCTACCATGCTTCCACTTTTGGTGAATGAATATAGAGTGAAAATGATCCACTATTTTACCCATAAAGATTTATCTTCTTTTCATTTCAAAGATTAAAATTCCTAGTTATGCATTTTTATAGTTATTTTTATTTTCTAATATAATAGTATAATAAATGTTTATTATATATTAGTATTATTCATCCTCTCAACATTTCATTTCTATATTTTTTGTTTCCATATCATTCTTCTTCATTTTGATCTCTAATACTCATGATCACATGTAAGTAACCCAATGATGAATCATAGTTGAACCCATATATTTGTTCATTCATGATTAATGTTACTTATTTGATTATAGTTAGGTTTTGGGGGATCTTTGTGGGAATGAATCCTTCGTGTCTCCAATTTCCACTTAAGGTTTAGCTTTCTATTATGTAATATTCACCCTTGATTGAGATGGTGGGTATGAGAAGCACTTAGAGATGATTGTTAAGTACACCTTATATTTACATCATATATAGAATATGAGGTTCACACATTTTATGGGGTGTATTCATTAATAAAAATTGAAACTAATAATAAGAAAATGAAGATTGACTCTGGGTATTCTCCTGGGAGGATTTCATTTCGGTATAACATCATTTCTTTCACATTACACAAACATATTTACTTTTTGTATTGTATTACCTATTTTCAAACCCCCGTTTCTTTAATTTTTATTTCATAAATAGAAAATAAAATATTAAAAATAAAAAATATTAATAATTAGTGAGTGATTTAATGAAAAATACCCTCATATGAGATGACTCTAGTTGGGTACTATGATGCACTAAGAAATAAATTAATAGCTTTACACTAATATATGATAGAAATGTATCAAAACCGAGCCTTGTTTCTAAGGATATATGAGGTATTCACTCACTCTCTTTATTCAAAATATTTAAATAATATTCTTTTATTTCATTTTAGAAAACATAAAAAATATCTTTATCCATGATGTATTTAAATTCAAATTATTATTCATGGAATAACCACACTCAGGTGTAAGAATATGTTAAAAAAAATCCAGAAACCAAGATGTAAAGTATTAATGGCATAATATAAAACTTGTAGAGAAAAATAGAATTGATAACTGAATATGTAACTGCATCAAAGGAGAAAAATCTGGAGTAAAAACCAAAACCAGTGGTGAAAGAAGTAGCTCTTCTCATTTTTCAATTTTAAGAACTTGTAAAGGCCTTGAAGGAATTAAATGAAGATCCATTCAAACTCTCTTGGCCATTTCTAGAGGAGGTCTCTATAGTAGATAGTGTAGTTGATATACATGTGGGAGATCAAGATTATTTAGATGAGTTTTGATTAATTTTTGTGGACATTTAAAAGGTAAGTTATTCTCATATATATGAAAATGAAAAATAAAATCCTCTCTACTAATCTCTTTCTTTTGGAGAAGATGATAAAGATGCACCTACTAAGATTGATTTTCTAATGGTCCTACTAGTAGAGATTAATTTACAAACTGAATTACATGAAAGTGAATATTTCTTTATTGATTCATCATGTTTTAATCTTTTAAAGATGAATTATTTTATGAATTATCTTTTTTATAATTTTTAACACATAACACATGGAGTAATCCCTATACATGGATGTTTTCGAATATGACACAAAGGTATTTGTAGATGAAGTGAATATGGATGTTCATATAGTGATGTGACTACCTCTTCTAAATCAACTTGCAAATCATGTGACGTACCAAACCCAACCACCACTTAACCCATACCCTGATCTCTATTGTCCACATGACCCCTTGAATGTCTCCCCATATCATAGGGGATACCGACTTGCAGTGTGGGTGTGAAGGTAAAATGGCGGGGAGACTATACCCCCATTTCATAAAACACAAAAAATACAACAATAATATATAGTTTAAGAATCATAATCTAATACAGAGATACAATAAATAGTAAAAACATAATCAAATAAAGAGGAATAATGAATAGCTGAATATCATAGAAAAATCCTTATAGGTAGTGTCTGATAAAAACATGCATGAATGTAATGCTATCACAAAAAGAAAACAGAAGACATGAAACATGCATGCTAAAAAAAAATTAATGAAGTAAAAAAATCCAAAGTTACTCCATAACATCTTGAGCCTAAGACAAGTCCTCTTTTCACATGCTCCATCTATGAAATATTAATAAAAATCCTGAACAATGGTGTTTACCACTAACCATACCTATAACAAAATAATATTCTCAGGTTCCTAAGGTGACCTGAGTAAGGTGTGAGATAAACATCTCCGCAGGCCACCACTAACTATGTCTACGTGTAATCTGAGTAGGATTTAGTAAGTAAACAGTGTGCAATAAAGATAGGTAAGTAAAACGATGAAAAATTAATAAATAACCTCCTGATTAGGTTTTAATAGGATACATGGGAGGTCAACCTACTTCAGCTCAAAGTTGGTAAGTCTGAATGGGTCACCATATATATAAATATATAGATATATATAAAATATAACTTTAATGGGGTAAGCATTCATCCCTTCCATACATATATACCATAGTTGGCATGGTGTAAGAATGCCCCCACCACTACATTCATATCAAGATGGCATGGGGTAATAATGCCTCACATCCATTGATGTATATACATTTTTACTGGCATTGGGAAAGCATGCATCCCACCCATACATATATATAATAACTAGAATATGGTAAGAATTCTTCCCACCCATACGTTTTATAAACTCATAAGCATAGCAGTGACATAACCATTCACAACATATGACATAAGGCAAACCAATCATTTAATATAATTCATTTATAAAAAAACATAATAAGGGAAAGTCCATAACATCCATTTAGACCATTCAAATAAATACAATACATCTTGAAGGTTTAATACATCTCATCCAAGCCAACCTATACAAGTCAGACATCATATTTTCCCAACAAAAACATACGTTTAAATGGATGGTGTTAACGCCAAAGAGTAAAAATAAAATACTCACTTTCCCATTTGGCCAATTCCCATTGAAAAGGGGATAATCATAATTTAGTATCCTTGGTATATCTCAATTATACATGAGATTAAGGCTAATTCAATTTAAAATCGATATGGGAGACATAAAAAAAATTATTCATTTTGGGAAATTTTCTTAAAATGGACAATTTGGTTGGCACACCCCTTGGGTTTCCTTATAGAGCATAAGGGGCATATAAACCCCTAAACTAGATTCAATTAACCTATATTGAAACACTATGACCAATTTTACATGAAGAAATCTACACATTAAGGGATCTTGGAATAGGCCAGCTCACGACACGATGAAATAAATACGAAACGACCAAAACTCAATTGGAAAACTACATGAATACCTATCTTAGGCCCTTAGATGAAGCCTCGATTGATATCGACCTCATATTCAAAGAAGAATGTAATATATCTGAATTTTAGTCTAATTTCTGTGAAAATAGGGCATTTGAGCTTGAATCTAAATAACACAAAATTTGGTGAAATTTACCAAGGAAGGAGGAATACGTGAGGTTATCCTTACCTTAGGTTATCCAATGCTTTCTTCGTATCGAAGATTAGTCACTGGACAGAGGATTTATCAAGGATTAGATATTAAAGGAGAAAAGGGATCAAGGAGGAGGAAGGAGGATGGTTCTGTCCACTAGAGAGAGGAGGAAAATAAAAATATAGAACTTAAGTTAAAGAAGGTGGGAAATGGTAATTTTACCCCAAAACACATTGTGCACAGTTTATATACACGATTTACAAACCGTGCACAAACTGTGAATGAAGGATCAGTCCACTTCCTAAAATAGGCCACTTGGCTGTGTACCTGGACCACATGGTTTGTAACGCCCTGACCCCAGTTACCCAGAGTCGGTGCATTATTGTGTAACATTGGCATGATCACAAAAGATCAAGTCTCGAAAGAACGATTAGTTTAGTAGCCTTGGAAACACTAGATACATTCATAAATGATACATTCCATCATAAAGTGAAAATCTACAATAACAAAGTCTCCATAGTCCACACTCATATCCTCTTCTGACTATCCCTGCAGGTCATTCATAAAATACTTCTTCACATCCTGGAAAATATTAAAACATTGAAAGGGGTGAGCTCAGATTCTCAGTAAGGATAACAATATTTCTGAAGCTTTCATCAATAAACATAAACATTTAAGGAAATGTATAACTAAAACAAAAGCCTTTTTAAACATGAACTTCAGCATAATATGGCAAAAAAATAAATAAATAATGCCTTTCACTTACTCACATGGATATTCTACTAGTCGAATAATCACATGCAATATCAATAACCACTTTCATAATGATGGAATGCATAATGTCAGACTATCATAACCACATAGCCAAGGCATCGTGCCAAGACTTCAAACAAGATTTTGTCAAGGCCTCATTCCAAGACACTAGTTTGTCTCATGATACCTACCGATGCATCGAGGAGCTATTGCGGGCTCCACCCGTCACTTATTAAGTCCAATGCATTCCTCATATGAACAGGTTTAAACATATCATAAACCATAACATAATCGTATCACATAAAACATGCATAAAGGAAACATAACATTTCTATATTTCAATCACAAGATATCAATACAACACATTGATATAATAAAAACATTATCAAAAGAATTTTCAATATCAAAATAAAAGGAAAGTAAAACCTGGCATTTATTCTTCATTTAAAAAAAAGTTATGGCTTATAGAGGAAGCCGAAACTCAAATAATAGTCACGGCGGTGGAGAATTCGTTGTCGCCGCATACGTAAGAAAAATCATTCCTTTTGTCGTTTAGTAACCATGCTTTGTATAAAAATATTCCTTTTGAATAAAAGTAAAAGTCAATGGGGTTTATACACCGTATAAAGGAAAGTTGTGTATAAAACCAAATATGACTCAATGAAAGGAGATTTAGACGAAGTCCTTAAAAAGATCATTTTTTAAAATAAAATAGATCTATTATGTGTATTCACTATATTTACACATAAATAAAGTATAAATACAACATAGGACATAATAATATAATGACATAATTTGAAAGTAGGAGATTAACCCAAAGAATGGAAATTGGGTTAAGAAATTCCCTTACCTCATGTCCGACTTGACTCGATCATTCTTTAAACTCCTGAATAATAAACTAGAGTTAATTTATATTTTCTTAAGAATATTTTCCATTTTCATTATTTCTTTTATATCACTTATTACCATGTTATGAACATTGTGTAATTATTTAAGTTAATAACTGTCATTTTGTCAATCTTTGGTACTTGAGTCAAAAATAAACTTCTTATAATTACAAGTTGTTCATGTGGTGAAATATCCATTATATCCAGAATTATATTCATGATTTAGATATCATATATATCATATATATCCAGTATATACATTCATTCATAATATTACGTAACATTTAGAGGTGAGAAATGAAATGCACCGTTCATAGAGATGGTAAGCCGTACGTACGCATGAACGCTACATGCATTTCTATTTCGTATTTAATGGAATGAAATTATAATTAGATAAAGTTATAATATAATTCCAGTATAATATAATGTATAATACAATTTACTCTATCCTTTATACATCCCACATATGGAATTAACAATTCAAATCACTTTGAGGGGGCGGTAGTCCACGCTTCTTAAAATGAAATTATCATGTTTACCCATAATGGAAATCATAAAGGTGTGCCATAAATGAAAAATACAGAAGAATAAGGAAAACATAAACATAATATATATCATATATAAAAAATAGTGTAATCATAATGGCCACCATGAGAGGTGTTAAAAGAAGTTTGAACAATCATCGTTTCGTGAGACAGTAATTCGCCACCCACAGAAACAATATGTTCTTTAGCCATTAGACGAATGTGTGTGTAAGTGTAAATCAAATCATTCTCATAAAAACATCCTAGTATATTGAAGATACTAGTGTTGTTACAAAATAAAATAATAAAAAGAGTTTAGGGGGTTGGATAAGCAAAATAAAACAAAACAACATTAGAGAAGACATTACCTTAAAATCGGGTAACTCTTTTTTGATTTGAGCCAAAGGCTTCCTTGGTAAGGATTCTGCCCAAAGTAAGGCTTCTAGGAGTAATATAGGGAAGTTGGGAGAGTATTTGGGCAGAGGTTTGCTGAGCCAAAAGGCTTTGATAGTGTGAGCAAGATGGTAGTGGTGGGGGCCTTTTATAAGTGGAGAGGAGGGGCACTCTTGGAAAGTAATGAAATGTTACTTTATTATAAAATGATTTTCGGATTATAAAGGTCTCACACTTATATAATTAGAGGATAAGGTGATAAGGGTTCTAAATATTCTCATCCAATAGGCTTTGGACAAGTTTAATTCTTAGATTTTACATTATCTTTCCATTTTATTAAAATTGTTAATTAATGAGGTAATCGCGACATCATCATGGTGTCATAAATAATTTAATTTATTTAATTTCTAAAAATTATAAAAAAATTATCATTATGTAGGAAATATTTTTATCTTTCTAATTAATATTATAGTAAAAAATATGACTTGTATAACCTCATTTAAAAATTGTTTTAGTAAAACAACTCATGTTTGTGACATTTTTATTTTAACATTAAATAAAACGTTTTTAATGTCATTTTCCTACCAAAGTGGCTCCATGGGGTCCCCAAGTTGACCCATGTATTTTCTTGGTCAGCCATGACTCATCCAATAGGGGTAGGACAAGTGTAAAGGTCATTTAATATTTTTATAATACCATTTTTACCTTAAATTTCACTAATTACCTTTAATCATGATTAATTAAACTTAAAAGTTACTATTCACCAAAAAATTATTTTAATCCCATTGAACCACATTTTAATTCCTAATGACAACCATGTTTGTTGGATTTTTTAAAATCAAATCATAGAAGTGGTAATATTTCATTTAAACGAAAAATCAGTTATTTAACTACCACTTAGTGGTTTCACTATTTATCAAAAATTGAAGTTTTTCAGAACAATGCCAAAATTTTACCCTAAGCTATAATAGATATTCTGAATTCAAAAAATCTGTCTATTTTTCAAATTTCCAAACATATAGGTTGCATTAATTAATTTTCTAATTAATTTCCGCTGTAACAACAAATAGCGTGTTTTTAAGAAACAATATATATCAAAAGATAAACAATTATTTATGTCTAATTTCAATGTTAAATTAATTATAATGATCACCATTGGATAAAATGGTAAAAATATATTATAATTATACTTTAAAACCACTAAATAGTATAATTTATCACTATAAATTATTTTGATTAAAAAATTTGTTTTAAGTATTTTTCACTATTCATAAACAAAATTGGAAGTTCTCAGAAAATTACAAAAAAATCAACTTAGGATATTTTTGATATTACGAATACAAAAATGAAGTCCATTCTGAAATATAAAATATATATAATTTCAAAAAGTGGGTATTAATATTCATAACTGCTACTTTGATTGGTCGCGGTGTGTTAGAATCTCGAACTTGCGTACAATGCAAGCTATTGCATTATTGAAAGAGAAGCGTATCGTGGATGTTCGGGGTGTTACATTCTCCCCTCCTTCAATAAATTGCGTCCTCGCAATTTGAAATTTTTCATTGAAAATAAAAGGTTGAAAATAGAAAATACCTGTGTGGAAAACCCACATCAGAAATAAGGTTAATAAAATTTAGCTTTAATAAGAGGGAAATGGATATAAAAAAGTCACCACCAAATTATGTGCTCGATAAAGAGAACATTGGTGGCAATTAAAGACATATAATTGGAGGAAAAACGTAAATATTTGTATGGATTGATTGAGGTCATCAATCACAAACAAGTGTAAAATTGAGGGCCTTAAAGCCTTCAATCTATGTTGATTTAAAATATTATCAGTTCAACAAGATATAAGGTATTAGGATAACACATTTTTTTGTTTTAATATCCCTTTACTAAAGTTTAAGAATTAATTTATTAATAGAATAAGAGATAGGTATATATATATATATGCTTGAAAAGTAGAGCTTCAACCTATAACTAATTTCTACCACAAACTCATCTTTCACTCAAAAAGATAATGGAACTCAAAAATATTATATTTATCCTAATCGTACAAGGTTCAAAGTATTAACACATACCAATTATATTAGGAAAACTATTTTGTAATAACCAGGGACTTCCTTTAGGCTAGTGGTAGGTAATAAAGGCCTTTTGCACTATGGTTGTGGGTTCGATTCCTGCAGCTTTGTCCGACGTGACGGGTTATCCCCCAACCTGTGGGTTGTCCTTTTCCTAAAACTATAGTATTATAATATTCCAAAAATAATCTTCATAAATGTTTTAACCTTAAACAATACTATTCAAAGTTAAACTTAATCCATCCCAACCTTTATAGTTATCCAAAATACCTCTGTCTAGACTTTCTCTAAAAGGTCTCTTAATTCCAAAATCAATTTATCAAATTCCCCAAACAAAGTAAACTTTCTCTTATTGTCACATACTAAAAATATGATTACCTTCATCATATTAAAACCTTAATGAAAAAAAAAGTACTGCAGTAAAATCCTTATATATATCACATTATTCTTATAACCAGAATATAATCCTTGAGTCCAAAAGCACCAATACATTAATTATTCTACTTCAACTGTAGTAACAATATAAGATTGTCCTTGATCCCTTGGACTTTTTTGAGGTAAGTTTCCCTGATGCTTAGGACATTCATTTGCATAATTCCCCATTTCCCTACATTTATAGCATTCAACATTGATAGCCTCTTTCTTTCCTTTGCAATCATGAGCCTGGTGACCTTTTTCTCCACATTTATAAAAAACTCCCATTCCTTTTAGGCAACTATCGGGGTGATTCTTCCCACAATTATCGCATAATGGAAAATATTTCTTTCCCCTTTTCCCTTTATCTGTCTCTTGTTCCACCGTTCTATTCTTCTCTTGCTTTACTTTGTTGTCATAAGACTTAGAGAATTCCTTTTCTGTCTTGATAGCAGACGAGACAATATCTTCATACGATGAGAAGGATTGTGATACTAAATCTAGAAGGAGAAATTGTTTTAACCCATCAAAGAAACGATCGATCTTACTTCTTGGGTTACGTATATAATCTGCAGCATACCTTGCTAACCTTGTAAAGTTGGCCTCATACTTTGTGACATTCTCATCCTCCTTTTTTCTCAGACTCAGAAATTGCTTTTCCATATCTGCTCGATGGTCACGAGGAAAGTATTTTTCTAAGAAAATATCTATTAACTCTACCCATTCCATACTTGATACTTCTTCATCTTCCTATGTATTTTGAATCAGCGACCACCATTGATCGGCATCTCCAGTGAGGTGGTAGACTGTCATGAAAACCTTCTCCCTTTCGATACTCCCCAAGGCATGAAATATTTTCTCTAAGGAGTTTATCAATTGCTTAGCTACTAATGGATTGGTACCCCCATTAAATGTTGGCAGTTGTTGCCTCATGAATCGGTCTAACATTGATCATCCACGTTGCGGATCAGGGTGCTCCATACGAGTAAGGTTATTTTTCATAACCTGAGTGAGTTGTCCCAGTATGGTAATAAGTTCATCAGCACCAGTTGTATCTCCAGATCCACAATAATTATCTTGAGCAGGAGGGAAATCCCTACATGGAGTGCGTGCATTGATACAGTTTCCATTCCTTCCACTAGGCGCCATTTCTAAACAATGGCATAAAGTATATTAGTTTATGAATCAAAATACATAATTCCATACTTGTAAAATACTTAACCTAAATTGAAATATTTATGGATATAATCCGTAATCATAAAAAAAAAATTCTTTGAGGAAGTATGTACTCATAAGGCTTTCATAATGGTTTGTAAATAAAATGATAATTATCCTAAGCATATCCCCCGGGAGTGTCGTAACCAAGAGTGCAGCAAGGCCTGTTGTCGTGCACCAGTTCCCATTCGAGTCTAGCTCAAAGAGGTGTTTTCGGGTTTTACCCCTAGGTAAATCTGTGCCAGAGCTGCCTCTACCTGATCGTATCCAGACAGGGATGTATTTCTCGGAAACTCACAAAATCTCTATAATACCAAAATTCTAGGAAGTTCTTCTATACTAATCCTTAAAGTCTATATTCGGGCTATGTGCTCTAATCAGAGTTTATTTAAATATAGCTTCCAAGGTTAGTACTAAACTGCCTCTGATACCAAATGTAAATCCCCGACCCGAGTTACCCGGAGTCGGTGCATTATTGAGTAACATTGGCATGATCACAAAAGATCAAGTCTCGAAAGACCGATTAGTTTAGTAGCCTTGGAAACACTAGATACATTCATAAATGTTACATTACATCATAAAGTGAAAATATACAACAACAAAGTATCCATAGTCCACACTCATATCCTCTTCTGACTATCCCTGCAGGTCATTCATAAAATACTTCTTCACATCCTGGAAAATATTAAAACATTGAAAGGGGTGAGATCAGATGCTCAGTAAGGATAACAATATTTCGGAAGCTTTCATCAATAAACACAAACATTTAAGGCAATGTATAACTAAAACAAAAGCCTTTATAAACTTGAATTTCAGCATAATATGGAAAAAATAAAATTAAATAATGCCATTAACTTACTCAGATGGATATTCTACTAGTCGAATAATCACATGAAATATCAATAACCACTTTCATAATGATGGAATGCATAATGCCAGACTATCATAACCACGTAGCCAAGGCCTCGTGCCAGGACTACAAATAAGATTTTGTCAAGGCCTCATTCCAATACACTAGTTTGTCTCATGAGACCTACTGATGCATCGAGAAGCTATAGCGGGATCCACCCGTCACTTATTAAGTCTAATGCATTCCTCATATGTATAGGTTTAAACATATCATAAACCATAACATAATGGTATCACATAAAACATGCATAAAGGAAACATAACATTTCCACATTTCAATCACAAGATATCAATACAACACATTGATATAATAAAAACATTATCAAAAGAATTTTCAATACCAAAATAAAAGTAAAGTAAAACATGGTATTTATTTTTCATTTAAAAAAAGTTATGGCTTATAGAGGAAGCCAAAACTCAAATAATAGTCACGGCGGTGGAGAAGTCGTTGTCACCGTATACGTAAGAAAAAAAATTCATTTTGTCATTTAGTAAAAATTCTTTGTATAAAAAGATTCCTTTTGAATAAAAGTAAAAGTCAATGGGGTTTATACACCGTATAAAGGAAAGTTGTGTATAAAACTAAATATGCCTCAATGAAAGGAGATTGAGTCGAAGTCCTTACAAAGATCATTTTTTAAAATAAAATAGATCTATTATGTGTATTCACTATATTTACACATAAATAAAGTATAAATACAAGATAGGACAAAATAATATCATGACATAATTTGAACGTAGGAGATTAACCCAAAGAATGGAAATTGGGTTAAGAAATTCCCTTACCTCATGCCCGACTTGACTCGATCGTTATTTAACCTCCTGAATAATAAACTTGAGTTAATTTATGTTTTCCTAAGAATCTTTTTCATGTTCATTATTTCTTTTATATCACTTATTACCATGTTATGAACATTGTGTAATTATTTAAGTTAATAACTGTCATTTTGTCGATCTTTGGTACTTGAGTCAAAAATAAACTTCTTATAATTACAAGTTGTTCATGTGGTGAAATATCCATTATATACAATATTATATTCATGATTTAGATATCATATATATCATATATATCCAATATATACATTCATTCATAATATTACGTAACATTTAGAGGTAATAAATGAGATGCACCGTTCATGGAGACGGTAAGCCGTACGTACGCATGAACGCTACTTGCATTTCTATTTCATATTTAATGGAATAAAATTATAATTATATAAAGTTATAATATAATTCCAGTATAATATAATGTATAATACCATTTACTACATCCTTTATACATCCCACATATGGCATTAACGATTCAAATCACTTTGAGGGGGCGGTATTCCGCGCTTCCTAAAATGAAATTATCGCGTTTACCCATAATGGAAATCATAAAGGTGTGCCATAAATGAAAAATACAGAAGAATAAGGAAAACAGAAACATAATATATATCATATATAAAAAATAGTGTCATCATAATGGACACCATGAGAGGTGTTAAAAGAAGTTTGAACAATCATCGTTTTGTGAGGCAGTAATTCGCCACCAACAGAAACAGTATGTTCTTTAGCCATTAGATGAAGGTGTGTGTAAGTGTAAATCAAATCATTCTCATAACAAAATCCTAGTATATTGAAGATACTGGTGTTTTTACAAAATAAAATAATAAAAATAGTTTAGGAGGTCGGAGAAGCAAAATAAAACAAAACAACATTAGAGAAGACATTACCTTAAAATCAGGTAACTCTTTTTTGATTTGATCCAAAGGCTTCCTTGGGAATAATTCTGCCCAAAGTGAGGATTCTAGGAGTAAGAGAGGTAATTTGGGAGAGTATTTGGGCAGAGGTTGGCCGAGAAAAAAAATTCTTTGATAGTGTGAGTAAGGTGGTAGTGGTGGGGGCCTTTTATAAGTGGATAGGAGGGGCACTCTTAGAAAGTAATGAAATGTTACTTTATTATACAATGATTTTAGGATTCTAAAGGTCCCACACTTATATAATTAGAGTATTAGGTGATAAGGGTTCGAAATATTCTCATCCAATAGGATTTGGACAAGTGTAATGCTTAGATTTTACATTATCCTTCCATTTTATTAAAATTGTTAATTAATGAGGTAATCGCTGCATCATCATGGTGTCATAAATAATTTAATTTATTTAATGTCTAAAAATTATAAAAAAATATCATTATGTAGGAAATATTTTTATATTTCTAATGAATATTTATAGTCAAAAATATGACTTGTATAACCCCATTTAATAATTGTTTTAGTAAAATGACTCATGTTTGTGACATTTTTATTTTAACATTAAATAAATTTTTTTTAATGTCATTTTCCTACCCAAGTGGCTCCATGGGGTACCCAAGTTGACCCATGGATTGTCTTGGTCGGCCATGACTCATCCAATAGGGGTCGGACAAGTGTAAAGGTCATTTCATATTTTTATAATACCATTTTTACCTTAAATTTACCTAATTACCTTTAATCACGATTAATTAAACATAAAAGTTACTATTCACCAAAAAATTATTTTAATCCCATTGAACCCCATTTTAATTCCTAATGAAATCCATGTATGTCTGATTTTTCGAAAATAAAATCACAGAAGTGGTAACATTTCATTTAAATGAAAAATCAGTTATTTAACTACCACTTAGTGGTTTCACTATTCATCAAAAATTGAAGTTTTTCAGAACAATGCCAAAATTTTACCCTAAGCTATAATTGATATTATGAATTCAAAAATGATGTCTCTTTTGCAAAATTCCAAAAATATAAGTTTCATTAATTAATTTTCTAATTAATTCCCACTGTAACAACAAATAGCATGTTTTTAAGAAACAATATATATCAAAAGATTGACAATTGTTTATGTCCAATTTCAATGTAAAATTAATTATAATGAACACCATTGGATAAAATGGTAAAAATATATTATAATTATACTTTAAACCCACTAAATAGTATAATTTATCACTATAAATTATTTTGATTAAAAATGTTGTTTTAAGTATTTTTCACTATTCATAAACAAAATTGGAAGTTCTCAGAAAATTACAAAAAAATCAACTTAGGATAATTTTGATATTAATAATACAAAAATGAAGTCCATTTTGAAATATAAAATATATATAATTTCAAAAAGTGGGTATTACTATTCATAACTGCTACTTTGATTGGTCGCGGTGTGTTAGAATCTCGAACTTGCGTACAATGCAAGCTATTGCATTATTGAAAGAGAAGCGTATCATGGAAGTTAGGGGTGTTACATGGTTGTAGAAAACCCATGAAGACTTGTAGCTTCCTTTGTGTGTGGCTACATCATTCAATCAAACATTGTGGCCTAGGTCACATAGTTTCTACTAACCATGCTGCCTAGCCTGCAACCCATTATTCTATACCTATGGGCTCTAAACCTTCCCCTAACACTCCTTGGGCCTTCCCTAGGCCATATCATAATTGTAGCATGATTAATGTGAGGATTAAACACAAAAAACCAATGATCCATAACTTGGTCAAAATTCGGGTCGTTACAATCTCCCACCTTATAGAAACTTGTCCCGGAGTTATCCTTCTAAGGGAAAAGAGGTACTGTAAATGAAGAGTTCTGACTACTAAGATTATATATCAACTTACCACTCCCAGGTCATGTCCTGTACTCGATCGTGCTGTCATATCACCCACAAAAGAGTAACATACCTACTGTAGAGCGTCTTCATGCTCTGATCAATAATACGTACCAGATACTCCTCAAAGGAAGCATCCATATCCAGGTCAACCTCATCAGGATGAAATATGTGAGATGGGTCTAGCTAATATCAGTGAAGATGAGATACATGAATAACATCATGCATGGACTAGTATCTCTGAGGAAGCATCAACATGGAAGCAACCAGTTTAGTCAACTTCACAACCGCAAAAGGGTCCAATGAATCTCAATGATATCTTACCCTGATTCGGAATATGTCTATGCCCCAACCTAAGTAAGACTTTCAATAAAACCCAGTCTCCAAAAATGAACTTGAGAGGTCTCTGAGGTCTATTGGAATAAGATTGTTGCCTAGAATAAGCTATCAAAATACTCTTTTTGATCAGCTAGGCCAACTCTGAAGTCTCATATAATAGATGAGTCCCAAGCATAACTTATTTCCTAGCCTTTATCCAACATGGAGGTGAGCGAAAAGTACTACCATATAATCATTTATAGGGATCTATATCAATGGTATCCTAGAATCTGTTATTATAATAAAACTCGATAAGGGGAATGTGCTTCTCCTAGGAACCCCCAAAGTTGATAACGCACGCATGAAGCATATCCTCCAGCACCTAAACTGTATGCTCTATCTACCCATCGGTCTATGGGTGATAGGCCATGCTCTAAGGTACCTACGTACCCAAGGCCTTCTACAAATCCTACCAGAACCATGATGTAAAATGATAATCTCTATTAAAAATGATATAATGAGGTGATCCATGAATACGTAACACCTCTTTGACATACAACCTTACTATATCATCTATCTGTAAGGTCTCTCGCATAGGTAAGAAGTGTGAAACCTTCATCATATGGTCAATGACAACCCACATTGTGCTGTTTCCACAAGGATATCTAGGTAAACTAATCAGGACATCCATCAAAACATCACCCCATTTTCACTCAGGAATGGATAACGACTGAAGAAGCCTTTCCAGATGTTGATGTTTCACCTTCACCTGCTGACACATGGAACATCGAGTGATAAATCCCGCTATCTCATGTTTTAATACTAGTCCACCAATATTGGCTTCGTAGATCTTGATACATTTTGGTTATACTAGGGGGAACCTCCCATGCTGAGGCATGGAAATACCTCATCATCTCCTCTCTAATGTCTGTTGGGACGCATACACTCCCATAGAACAATAGAGTATCATCCCCATCAACCATCCTAATAGAAAATTTATTTTCATCTGAAACAATTCCTCACAGGAGAAGGCCTTCAGTATTAGATAATTGTCTCAAACTTACTCATTCCATAAGTGTAGATGTCACCACTATGACTAAGAGAATATAATGTCCATGGTTCTCTTGAACCTCAATGTGCATCTATGAGAATAAGGCCATAATCTTTCATTCATCACTGGAATCCTAAACCACCTGAGTATAATTTTGTTGGCTCAGAACATTGGCTATTGAATTTAATTCCCTAAAGTTTAAGAAAGCTTGAAATCAAAGGATTATAGGTACTCAACCCACCTACGCTGCCTTATATCCAGATCCTACTGAGTGAATATGTTATTAGGCCCTTTTGTTCTATGAACACCACAAAATTATCTACAGGGAGGCTAATCAAGTGGAAGATGCACTAGAAAAGTGGGAACTCATTGATCCTGGAGAGATGTGGTCTTACATGGCCCTAGACTACTGTGCCCCACTGGTGGAGGTAGATAGATGTGGTGTGATGCACACTCATTTATGTAATAACCCCTTGTATGCTTGACTCGTTTCTTTTTTTATTTAATTTTATTAGGACCAACTTCCACCAATTCCTGGATTTTCTGGTAAGTGAGCTCAAGGTCATGAGTTTAGTAATTACACTCATGAGGCCTGAACTAATGAGAACCATATTCAATGACTCACTCCTACTGCATTAAAACAACTCCAAGCCCGATACATAATGAATCAAAACAAACTATATAGGCCCTACCTGGATCTGGTAGAATCAGTATCGATGCTAAAGTTAGTCACCCCTTTAGATCATGAAAGGCTGCTTCATAAGCTTTAGACCATTCGAATTTCACCCCCTTATTTTTCAAGTCCATAAGCAGTGCTGCAAGTTGTGAGATATCCTGAATGAAGTATCTATAATATCTATCAAGCCATAGGAAACTCATAATATTAATGACATTCGTGGGATTCTCCCAAGAAACCATAGCTCTCACTTTATCTGGGTCTATAGAAAATCATTACTCCAAGGTGATATGACCCAAGAAGTGGACTTCTTCGATCCCGAAGTGGAATTTACTGATCTTAGAATAGAGATGATGCTCTCTCAACATATTTTACATGATATCAATATGGGATTCATGGTCATGTATGGAGTGTGAATACAACATGATATCATCAAATCCTTTCATGTCAAGAACATACAGGTTCCATTAGAAAAAGGTAACCTCCTATCAAAAGGGGGAATTTGAATAGAGACGAACACTATTTGAACAGATACCAAAGGGTGTATCTAGAATCATGAAACCAATATAAAAATCTATGTCAAGGCTCAGAATATCAATGACTTCCTTAGATATGAATGAGTGATATGTACTTGTATAAAAAAATGAGTCACTAAAGTAGAGGTTACTAGAATATTACCTCATACAGTAGATGGCCCGACACTCTAATCTAGCAGTGTAGGATGAAATAAATGTCCCTAGTTGGTACCGTAGACTTGGGTCACAACCTGGACACCCTGAGCTAGACTGCTCTACTGGCTCTAATAATCATAATCCTGGTTATGTCTTCCTCAACCACCACATCAGCTTGACCAAACAATGGTATTACAACTGCTTAACTGTCATGATCCTGCCAACCCCTATCTCGATCTAGGAGTAGGTGTCCATAACTTCTTGCTAGGAAATGGTGGAAATGTCTTATAGAATGATGGATATGGCCCATCCTACCACAACCTCTTCTCTCAACTTGGTTTCATATACATTGCCTCCTGAAATGTCCTTGCACCCCACACCGGTGACAGATAGGAGAACAACTAGTGAAAGGATCCTGACCAATGCTACCTCTACGAGGCTCGTTGAAGAGTTAATTTTTTCCAGATGAAGACCCACTAGAATCCTTAGGTTCCAAACCACCCTAGATTAAACCATCAATATACTTAAAATATTTCTCTCTAATTAAGGACTGGTTGATGATCTCAGAAATGTTTGTCAGCCTAAACACATTGACCTGTGATCGGATGACGTAACACAACCTATCCTCAAATAGCATAGTATCCATTAGATCATCAGAAACTATAGAAGTAGTGGAACACTACAGCTCAATGTAATGGGATGAGTAATCCATAACTGACATTTCCCTATACTAAAAATTCATGAACCCTCTAACTCTGTAAGTCCTCAGATTTTGGGGAAATAAGTAGTTAGAGAAAATCATTTGGAAGTCACCCCAAGAAAATTCGAGGATGCTGCTGCTGAAACTCATGATTCAAATCTACCATACTAGGGTCATATATTACTCCTCCTTACATACTCTACATCATATGTAAGAATCCCTCACAAAACCAGGAATCAAAGTACAATCAGGTATAGGAGGAGGAGCAACAGGTGGCTCGGTTGGAAGAACAACTAGCGACTCAAGACCCACGACCTCAGGATCATGATCTTCACCACTTTTAGGGAACATGTATCAATGATTTCATGTAATCATGATGTTAAAATGCCAAAAAAACATCTTAGAAGAGATTCAATCTGTCCAAAATATTGAATTCAAGATGATTGGATAGGTACCAAAGCTTTCCTATGACAAAAAACACATATTTCTACCCACTTCAAAAGATATTCCTAGATGATAGAAAAAACCATAAGAAATAAGAAACACCCACTACCCACTACTATGGTCAGGTTCAGTTAAATATTCTATGTCAGGCATATGCAAGATGGTTGTTATCAAGTTAAAAGTCATTTCCCATTAAAAATGTGCGCTTGAGAACATTTAATGCATTTAAATCAGCTAAATCCAATGATATGTCATTTTTCAACCCATAAGAGCCCATACATCATATAAAACAAAATATGAAATAGGCTTGGATTACATTTTTTATTTATAATAATATTATCCATTTGAAAATATCATTCTTAAATGGTTGAGCCATTTGGAATTCCATTTTACAATCCATAAGGGCCCATACACCATATGAGTTAGAGAGTGGAACCCAGTGAAACCACACCATAGAATGATCCATATCCGGAAAAAGGTGTCAACACAACTGTATAAATGTATCAAGGAAGAACAAATATGAAAATATAGTGCTTTCTGAAAACTAAAAGTGACAAGAAAAATTGAATGGACTATTCATATTCTGCCTATTGTGATGCATGTTCTAATACATAACCCTCATTTCATTAGGTCAAGAAATTTAATCATAATCCAAATATCAAAAATGTCAATAAAATTAAAAAAATGTGGAGAACCCAATGATGAAATCATATCAATGGTAATAGAAGAATCAGTAACAATCACAAAATAAAGAAAATTGATCTTTACCCCATACATGGGATCGTGTCACCCAAGAACGAATTAATTCTAAGTCCCTAAGCATTTATAATCTCCATTCTATTGTCACCAAATAGTAAAGAATGAATGGAACCCCTATGATACCACTTTGTGATGTCCTAGACCCCACTGCCACTTAACCCATGCACTGAGCCCGATTGGCCACATGAACCCTAGTGTGTCTCCCCATATGCTAGGGGCTACCAACTAGCAGTGGGGGGTGTGAAGGTAAAATAGATGGGAGACGATTCCCCCATTTCAGAGTACACAATAGATGAAATAGTAATATATAGTATCATAATAATAATCAAATTGACATATACAATAAAAAATAGAAATATAATCAAATACATAGGAAGACTTAATAACTAAATATCATAGAAAAATCCTCAATGGTAGTTTCTGATACAAACATATATGCATGGAATGCTAGAAAAAAAGGAAAACAAATGATAGGAAACATGCATGCTAAAAAAAGTAAAAAGAAAACAAAAATCAAAAGCTACTCTATAGAATCTTAAACCTAATCCCAATCCTCTACTCTTAAACTCCATCTATAAAACATGAATCGATAGCCTAAAGAATAGTGTTTTCCCCTATCCATACCTATAGGAAAATAGACTTCTTGGGTGCCAAAGGTAGCCCACGTAGGGTGTGAGAAAACTCCTTAGTAGGACTCCACCAATGATGTCTACGTGTAATCTGAGTAGGTGCTCATAAGTAAATAGTTTTCAATAAGGATGATGCTGCCGAAACTCATGATTCAAATCTACCATACACGGGGCATATCTAACTCCCCCTTATATACTCTACATCATACGTAAGAATACCTCACAAAACCAGGCATCGAAGTCCAATCAGGTATAGGAGGAGGATCCACAGGTGGCTCGGATGGAAGAACCACTAGCGGCTCAAGACCCACGACCTCACGAACATGATCTTCACCACTTTTAGGGAACATGTATCAATTCTTTCATGTAATGATGATTTTACAATGCCAAAAAAACATCTTAGAAGAGATTCAATCTGTCCAAAAATATTGAATTCAAGATGATTGTGTAGGTACCAAAGCTTTCCTAGGACAACAAACACATCTTTCTACCCACTCGAAAATATATTCCTAGGTGATAGAAAAAACTATAAGAAATAAGAAACACCCACTACCCACTACTATGGTCAAGTTCAGTTAAAGATTATATGTTAGGCATGTGCATGATGGTTGTTCTCAAGTTAAAATTCATTTCCCATTAACAGTGTGCTCTTCAGAACATTTAATGCATTTATATCAGCTAAATCCAATGATATTTCATTTTTCAACCCATAAGGGCCCATACATCATATAAACCAAAATATGAAATAGGCTTGGATTCCATTTTTTATTTATAATAATATTATACATTTGAAAATATCATTCTTAAATGGTTATGCCAGTTTGAATTCAATTTTACAATCCATAAGGGCCCATACACCATATGAGTTAGAGAGTGGAACCCACTGAAGCCACACCATAGAATGATCCATATCCGGCAACAAGTGTCAACACAACTGTATAAGTGTATCAAGGAATAAAAAATATGAAAATATAGTGCTTTCTGAAAACTGAACGTGACATGAAAAATTGAATGTACTATTCATATTCTGCCTATTGTGATGCATGTTCTAATACATAACCCTCATTTAATTAGGTCAAGAAATTTAATCATAATCCAAATATCAAAAATGTCAATAAAATTAAAAAACATGTGGAGCACCTAATGATGAAATCAGATCAATGGTAGTAGAAGAATCTGTAACAATCACAAATACAGAATCTTGATCTTTACCCCATACATGGGATCGTGACACCCAAGAACGAATTAAGTCTAAGTCCCTAAGCATTCCAAATCTCCATTCTATTGTCACCAAATAGTAAAGAAAGAATGGAACCCCTATGATACCACTTTGTGATGTTCTGGACCCCACTGCCACTTAACCCATACCCTGAGGCCGATTGGCCACATGAACCCCAGTGTGTCTCCCCATATTCTAGGGGCTACCAACTAGCAGTGGGGGGTGTGAAGGTAAAATAGCTGGGAGACTATTCCACCATTTCAGAGTACACAATAGATGAAATAGTAATATATAGTATCATAAGAATAATCAAATTTACATATAAAAGAAAAAATAGAAACATAATCAAATACATAGGAAGACTTAATAACTAAATATCATAGCAAAATCCTCAATGGTAGTTTCTGATACAAACATATATGCATGTAATGCTAGAAAAAAAGGAAAACAAAAGATAGGAAACATGCATGCTAAAAAAAGTAAAAAGAAAAAAAAAATCTAAAGCTACTCTATAGCATCTTGAACCTAATCCCAATCCTCTACTCCTAAACTCCATATATAAAACATGAATCGATAGCCTAAAGAATAGTGTTTTCCACTATCCATACCTATAGGAAAATAGACTTCTTGGGTGCCAAAGGTAGCCCAAGTAGGGTGTGAGAAAACTCCTTAGTAGGACTCCACCAATGATGTCTACGTGTACTCTGAGTAGGTTCTCATAAGTAAATAGTTTTCAATAAGGATGCTGCTGCTGAAACTCATGATTCAAATCTACCATACAAGGGTCATATCTAACTCCTCCTTACATACTCTACATCATACGTAAGAATCTCTCACAAAACCAGGTATCGAAGTCCAATCAGGTATAGGAGGAGGATCCACAGGTGGCTCGGATGGAAGAACCACTAGCGGCTCAAGACCCACGACCTCAGAAACATGATCTTCACCACTTTTAGGGAACATGTATCAATGCTTTCATGTAATAATGATTTTACAATGCCAAAAAAACATCTTAGAAGAGATTCAATCTGTCCAAAAATATTGAATTCAAGATGATTGTATATGTTCCAAAGCTTTCCTATAACAACAAACACATCTTTCTACCCACTTCAAAATATATTTCTATATGATAGAAAAAACTATAAGAAATAAGAAACACCCACTACCCACTACTATGGTCAGGTTCAGTTAAAGATTCTATGTTAGGCATGTGCATGATGGTTGTTCTCAAGTTAAAAGTCATTTCCCATTAAAAGTGTGCTCTTCAGAACATTTAATGCATTTAAATAAGCTAAATCCAATGATATTTCATTTTTCAACCCATAAGGGCCCATACATCATATAAACCAAAATATGAAATAGACTTGGATTCCATTTTTTATTTATAATAATATTATCCATTTGAAAATATCATTCTTAAATGGTTGTGCCAGTTGGAATTCTATTTTACAATCCATAAGGGCCCATACACCATATGAGTTAGAGAGTGGAACCCACTGAAGCCACACCATAAAATGATCCATATCCGGCAAAAAGTGTCAACACAACTGTATAAATGTATCAAGGAATAAAAAATATGAAAATATAGTGCTTTCTGAAAACTAAACGTGACATGAAAAATTGAATGTACTATTCATATTCTGCCTATTGTGATTCATGTTCTAATACATAACCCTAATTTCATTAGGTCAAGAAATTTAATCATAATCCAAATATCAAAAATGTCAATAAAATTAAAAAACATGTGGAGCACCCAATGATGAAATCAGATCAATAGTAGTAGAAGAATCTGTAACAATCACAAATACAGAATCTTGATCTTTACCCCATACATGGGATCGTGACACCCAAGAACGAATTAAGTCTAAGTCCCTAAGCATTCCAAATCTCCATTCTATTGTCACCAAATAGTAAAGAAAGAATGGAACCCCTATGATACCACTTTGTGATGTCCTGGACCCCACTGCCACTTAACCCATGCCCTGAGCCCGATTGGCCTCATGAACCCCAGTGTGTCTCCCCATATGCTAGGGGCTACCAACTAGCAGTGGGGGGTGTGAAGGTAAAATAGTTGGGAGACTATTCCACCATTTCAGAGTACACAATAGATGAAATAGTAATATATAGTATCATAAGAATAATCAAATTTACATATAAAATAAAAAATAAAAACATAATCAAATACATAGGAAGACTGAATAACTAAATATCATAGCAAAATCCTCAATGGTAGTTTCTGATACAAACATATATTCATGGAATTCTAGAAAAAAAGGAAAACAAATGATAGGAAACATGCATGCTAAAAAAAGTAAAAATAAAACAAAAATCTAAAGCTACTCTATAGCATCTTGAATCTAATCCCAATCCTCTACTCCTAAACTCCATCTATAAAAAATGAATCGATAGCCTAAAGAATAGTGTTTTCCCCTATCCATACCTATAGGAAAATAGACTTCTTGGGTGCCAAAGGTAGCCCAAGTAGGGTGTGAGAAAACTCCTTAGTAGGACTCCACCAATGATGTCTACGTGTAATCTGAGTAGGTGATCATAAGTAAATAGTTTTCAATAAGGATGCTGCTGCCGAAACTCATGATTAAAATCTACCATACAAGGGGCATATCTAACTCCTCCTTACATACTCTACATCATACGTAAGAATACCTCACAAAACCAGGCATCAAAGTCCAATCAGGTATAGGTGGAGGATCCACAGGTGGCTCGGATGGAAGAACCACTAGAGGCTCAAGACCCACGACCTCAGGAACATGATCTTCACCACTTTTAGGGAACATTTATCAATGCTTTCATGTAATCATGATTTTACAATGCCAAAAAAACATCTTAGAAGAGATTCAATCTGTCCAAAAATATTGAATTCAAGATGATTGTATAGGTACCAAAGCTTTCCTATGACAACAAACACATCTTTCTACCCACTTCAAAATATATTCCTAGATGATAGAAAAAACTATAAGAAATAAGAAACACCCACTACCCACTACTATGGTCAGGTTCAGTTAAAGATTCTATGTTAGGCATGTGCATGATGGTTGTTCTCAAGTTAAAAGTCATTTCCCATTAAAAGTGTTCTCTTCAGAACATTTAATGCATTTAAATAAGCTAAATACAATTATATTTCATTTTTCAACCCATAAGGGCCCATACATCATATAAACCAAAATATGAAATAGACTTGGATTTCATTTTTTATTTATAATAATATTACCCATTTGAAAATGTCATTCTTAAATGGTTGTGCCAGTTGGAATTCCATTTTACAATCCATAAGGGCACATACACCATATGAGTTAGAGAGTGGAACCCACTGAAGCCACACCATAGAATGATATATATCTGGCAACAAGTGTCAACACAACTGTATAAATGTATCAAGGAATAAAAAATATGAAAATATAGTGATTTTTGAAAACTAAACGTGACATGAAAAATTGAATGTATTATTCATATTCTGCCTATTGTGATGCATGTTCTAATACATAACCCTCATTTCATTAGGTCAAGAAATTTAATCATAATCCAAATATCAAAAATGTCAATAAAATTAAAAAACATGTGGAGCACCCAATGATGAAATCAGATCAGTGGTAGTAGAAGAATCTGTAACAATCACAAATACAGAATCTTGATCTTTACCCCATACATGGGATCGTGACACCCAAGAACGAATTAAGTCTAAGTCCCTAAGCATTCCAAATCTCCATTCTATTGTCACCAAATAGTAAAGAACGAATGGAACCCCTATGATACCACTTTGTGATGTCTTGGACCCCACTGCCACTTAACCCATGCCCTGAGCCCGATTGGCCACATGAACCCTAGTGTGTCTCCCCATATGTTAGGGGCTACCGACTAGCAGTGGGGGGTGTGAAGGTAAAATATCCGGGAGACTATTCCACCATTTCAGAGTACACAATAGATGAAATAGTAATATATAGTTTCATAAGAATAATAAAATTTACATATTAAATAAAAAATAGAAACATAATCAAATACATAGGAAGACTTAATAACTAAATATCATAGCAAAATCCTCAATGGTAGTTTCTGATACAAACATATATGCATGGAATGCTAATAAAAAAGGAAAACAAAAGATATGAAACATGCATGCTAAAAAAAGTAAAAAGAAAAAAATATAAAGCTACTCTATAACATCTTGAACCTAATCCCAATACTCTACTCCTAAACTCTATCTAGAAAACATGAATCAATAGCCTAAAGAATAGTGTCTTACCTTATATATACCAGCAGGAAAATATACTTCTTGGGTGCTAAAGGTGGCCCAAGTAGGGTGTGAGAAAACTCCTTAGTAGGACTCCACCAATGATGTCTACGTGTAATCTGAGTTGGTGCTCATAAGTAAATAGTTTTCAATAAGTACAGGTAAGTAAAACAATATAAAATAAATAAATAACCACATGCTCAGGTTTCTACAGGATACCTGGCGGGTCTACCTTCTTTAGCCCAATGATAATAAGTCTGAATAGGTCACCATATGTATAAACATATATATTTTATAACTAGCACATGGTAATAATTCCTCCAATCCATATATATATATATAAATATATATATTTACCATAGTTTGTGCAGGGTAAGAATGCATCCCACCCATACATTCATATCATGATGGCATGGGGTAAGAATGCCTCACATATATAGACGTATAGACATTTTCACTAGCATCGGTTAAGCATGCCTCCCACACATACATATTTATAATAACTGGTGTGGGGGTAATAACTCCTCCCACCCATACATTTATATAATCTCACAAGAATAGAAGTGACATAACGATTCACAGCATAAGACACAAGGCAAAACCATCATTTCATGTAAAGCCTTTATGTTGAAAAATTACAAGAGAAATTCCATGACTTCCCTTGAATCTATTCAATTAAATCCAATTCATCTTTAAGGTTTAATACATATCATTCTATCCAACATCTACAAGGCAACCACCCTATTTTCCGAACATGGAAAATACATTTAAAGGCACGGTGTCAAGGCCAAAGTGTCAAAGTAAAATACTCACATTCTCATTTGGAAAATTCCAATTAAAAAAGGGATAAGAACCATTGATTCACCTTGGTATATAAAAATTACACATTAGATTAAAGCTAATTCAATATAAACACAAGTTGGGAGATATAAAAAAAATTTGGTTATTTTGGGAAATTGGCCTAAAATGGATAATTTGGGTTGAACACCCCTTGTGTGTCATTATAAAGAATAGGGGGTATCTAAAACCATAACCCTAATTTAATTAACCTATGTCAACCCACTTGGATTAATTTGACATTATGTAATAAACACATCAATGGAGATCAACAAAGTATGGCTCACGACATGATGGAATAAATACGAAACAACATAAAATTTCTAAATGAAATGGAATTACATGAAATGGGTTGATTGTTTAAATTGAAATGTTATAAGATAATTTTCCTTATGTTATATTAGTTTAATTTATATTCCATTTATATTATTATGATCATGTGACATAAATGTATGGCTATGGGGCATTCTTACCCCATGGAATTTATGATATAAATGTATGGGTGGGAGGCATTTTTACCCCACTACAGTTATGATATAAACATATGGGTGGGAAGAATTCTTAGCCCATGCTAGGTATAACTTCTATATACATGTATGGATGGGAGGTATTCTTACCCCATTCCAGTCTTGAGCTATATATTTATATATATCTGTAGATATTGGAGGTATGCTTACCCCATAACAGTTAAATAAATAAATATGTATATATATATATGTATGTATGTGTATATGGTGACTTGATGAGACATACCAGTTATTAACAGAAGTAGGTATACCCTCTAGGTATCCTTTAGGAACATGAGAGGGAGGTTAATTTTTTATTATGCATTTTTTTTACTTTCGTGTTGTTATCTTCACAATGTTTACTTATGAAATCCTACTCAGATTAAACATAGATACCATTAGAGGTGGCCTACTGAGATTTTTATCTCACACCCTACTCGGGCTGCCTTTGAATCCTGAGAAGAATTTTGGCCTACAGGTATGGATAGGGGAAAGCCCCAATCATCAGGCTATTGATTCATATTTCTTCAATTGAACTTAGGAATAGAGGATCAGGCTTAGGATCGAGATTCAATGGAGCAGCTTTTGTCTGTTGTTCACTTTTGTACTTTTTGTTTAAAAAACACCATTACCTATATTTACTTTCTTTTTTACTATAATTACATGCATACATGTTATATTAGACACTGCCTTAGAGGCCCCTATTATGTTATTTAGTTATTCAGTCTTCCCCTGTTTATTGTATCTCTATGTTTGGTTTTTCTTCTACCACTACAGGTTATAGTTGCATCCCTTGTGTAATATGATATGGGGGTATAGTCTCCCTATTATTTTAACTTCACGCCGTAATGATAGTATGTATCCCTTAGCCTTTGGGGATATGTTCTAGGGTTTATGTGGCCAATTGGGATAAAGGAATGGGGTAAGCGGTAGCTAGGTCCATGATGTCACATATCATATGGAGTATGAAAATATGAAAGTAAACAGGGAGCACCCATATTTTCTTTTCCTTCTCACTCTAGACTTCAAATTCGATTTTTATTATTTCTTGGGGGTTTGAAATTTTCTTCTATTCTTTTGGGATTACTTTGTTGATGTATAAACCTAGAAACTAATAAAATTTATATGTATTGGTTTATCTTAAAGAAACTTCATCTACCTTCAGATTGGAGATAAAATTTTGAAATATCTTGACAAGGAGAAATAAAAACCTACCACCTGCTTGGTGGTCTAAACCATGTTTTAACCATTTTCTTTATTTTTTTTTCATTTTATATTTTTCGTTTTGTTTCTTTATTTCTAGTATTTTTAAAATGGAATAATCTATCATCTTTACTCAAATTTACCCTATAAAAATAAATCGTATTGTGTCTCTCATTTTCTTTATTTTATTTTCCACAAAATTAAAATTATGCATTCAAGATGTCTTTATCTAATTTGGAATAAAAATAGGGTAGTAAATAGAAGAAGTGTTGGGGAGGGATATCTATATATTTATATGAATTTTATGTGTGTTTTCTGTTTTTTATTTTTTTGAATATTTCATATTTTTATTTTAATTTTGTGAATTTTTAATATTCTTAAGCTTAAATTGAATACTTTTGGAAATAAAAAACATATTATTTTTTTTATACATTAATTAATTTTAATAATTTAGTATTTAAATTATTATTGAATTTATATTATTTCTAGATTTTTAATCTTTTCATTTGATAAATTTTGATTGATTGTGAAACTCATGTGCACTAGTACTATCCAAATTGAAAATCTTACCCAACACGATAGGAATCTAAATTTTTTTAACTCTTATTTACATTATTATTTTTATTATGTTTATTGAGACATGTTTTGTGATCCATAACTTTTTTTATATTTATTGAAATCTATTATAGATCATGGAATGAGGTAGGTATGATTGGTGAAACAATTTGAAATCCCCCTTTTACATTCAACTCTTAATTTGGACTATATTTACATATGACCTTTATAAAGAGCTTATTTTCCATGAAATACCTTGTTAGGAAACCCTATTATAAGACATTTATCTCTTTATAACACCATCTAGAAGTAAAATGCATGATTATTGTTGAACTGAAGTGTAGAAGGGACTTTTTTTGTGATATACTCATTTAAATAAACAATTTGATCTGAAATTTAAGAAAGTTATAAGATGTTTTTTTATTGCAATAACTTTCATGATGAAAAGATGGATGGGTGGCCTAAATATAATTAAAATTACTTTTTGAGAGTTAACCAATACTTAAAGATAAAAATTTGCATCTATCTTCCTCAGAAATATGATTTTGAAGAGAAATTCTAGATTTTAATTGAAGCTAAAACAATGATTCAGATGAGGTAAAAGAGGGAATAAATTTTTTTTACTACTAAAATGATAAATTCTGAACTACCCAAGGAAATCAAGATGTTTTTTAGTTGATACATTTTCTAGCTGATTGAGGAGCACACCATTCTTGAGATAAACAATTTTCATGCATTTACTTCAAATTAGAGCCCAACCCTCCTCATTCCGACTCTAATGTTTTTATATTTAAAACATGCTAACTCTCATCCATGGAACAATCCTTGAAAAATACCCCATGATTAGCACAATTTTGAATCTATAAATTAGAGATACTATTAAGATAGTAATCATTTTTAGATCACACTTGTTAATGAGAATCATAAAATCTCCACAAAAAATAATTGGTGAAGAGAGATACATTTTTTAAGAGGAAGGTACAGCATAAACATGGGGATTAACATAGAATTGAATGGATTTTTATTATTTTTGATGAGTTATGGAATATATATTCATGTAGGAGGCATGTTATTTACTTTGATATGATAATTGAGTAATGCCATCATGTATACTTTGGAATGTTTTTTTTGACCTTAGTATAGATGATTTCCCAAGAGGGAAATTTTTAATTGTGGTTGATTTGTCAGAGCTAATATTTTTAGTAGTTTTACTTTAAATTTAAATTTTTTAATCCCACCAATTTAATATTTTAAGGATAATTGTCACATTTTATGGTTTTAGAATTAATTTTATATTACTTATGAAAATAGGATTTTTTTTTAATTTTAATTAAGTTAAGTTAGTTTTTTATCTCATCCACAAAAATTTATAGACTGATAAAAATTTAAAAACTCATTTTTTAAGCTTCTATTATCATTGTGTTATATTTCATTCAACTATATCCAAAGATCCATCTAAAATTTTGAGGTTCAAATAATGTCATAAGTCATACCATGGAATCTATTCCTAGATATGGAATCTTTTAAACATTAAACCGTATCTCACAATGACCAACCAATTGAGTTTAAATTTAATATTGAAAAAGAAATCATAATAATTAATATTTATAATAACTTATTCTCCACATGATTATGCATTCTTCAAGGCCATAACTGCATGATAGGTCGGTGCATGGGAAAATAAAGACTCATCCATGCTAGAAAAGTTTTCCTATGTAAATTGGTTATAACTGAGGATATTAGAGTCCAATTAAGCCAAAACATGTTTACCATACATTAAATATATATGGTAACTAATTTATATAACAAAAACTTTTTGAATACATCAATTTATTATTCATACAATGCAAAAACTTATAGAGGAAAATTAGGTAGCGAAATTGAACCACTCTTTTGGATATAGAAATGTATCTCCTATCCATTTTAATGAGTTGGAATTATAGTTGGCCATTTTTTTAGTTTTATAGTCTATGTACTATTTTAATAGTATTGTAAAATTTTAATATATATTATTCTTCTTATTCCTATTTTTTTTCATTTTTGTCTTTTGTGTTTCCACCATGTTCTTCTCTACTATGGTCACTAATACTCGTGATCATGAGTAACAAAGCTAAGGAATCTCTTGAAGGGATGAATCAGTTTTGTACACATGATTTCACTCATTAAATCTTAATGTTTATTATTTTATTAAATTTATTACTAGGGAAATATTAGTAGTAAATGTGCCTTTGTATCTCCACATCCCACTCAAGGCTTTACATTCTCTTCTGTAATATTCTCCCTCAACTGAGGAGGTGGATATGAGGTGTACACGGAAATCATTATAAAAACCATATATATAGAAAATGGGAAAAATATTTTATTTAAACATATTATGGAGTTTGTTCATTAAAAAATTTAAAACTAAAAATAATACAATGATAGTTCACTATGGGTGTTCTCTTAGGAGGATCTCTTTTATGTCTAACATCATTCAGTTTTCATTCATTAGGCTTTAATTTCATATATATATATATATATATATATATTTAAATTTAATATTTCATTCCCTATTATCAAAAACCCATTTATTTTTCTGTTATTTCATAGATAGAGAATTAAAAAAAAAGTGAATTAAAAGTAGTGATTGATTGATTATGATAGATCCTCAAGTGAGATGACCCTAGTCAGTTATTGTGTTTTATGAGTAAATAAATTAATATATTTTTCACTGGCATACACCATCCATGTTTAAATACCCAATAATACATTCATCATATGTTATTCTTGGGATAATTTCCTGTGTACTAACTTTAGGCTTGAGATAACCTCTCGTGTACCCTTGTGTGTCTTAGGATAACCACCCATATACTATCTTTTGGGCTTGGGATAACCTTATATTTACCCTTTGATATTGTAAAACATAAATATTTACTCAATTCAATTGATGGATATAATGCCCCCAACCATCACATAATCACAATCCATTTATATGTATACAACATGATCTCGAAATCATTTATCATTTCATCATAGAATAAACCATTGAAAAGAAAATGGGTTTCATCAATATTTCATCCTCATAATCATAAATCATCAAGAGAAATAATGAGGATGGTATCATAGGATCATATACCTATTAAGACATAAGTAACAAAATATGTTATTTTTATATATGAAAAATTCTTATAAAAGTTCATTGAAATATTTATTATAGAAAAAACCCTTTTCATTTTGGAATCACTTATTTAAAATGAAAACTTTTATAAAATATGAATGAATATATTTTTATTCAAAAGAAAAATGTAAAATTTTAAAGAAATATAAAATAAAATTCTATTCATGTTGATGAGAAAATACATTCTTGTGGTGTTCCTTTAGAACAAATATTTCATTCCAATTTTCTATAAAAGTGTCAAAAATACCTCATTTTTAAAAATGACATGAAACTTCATTTTAAAAATTTACTTAAAAAATAAAACATGGGTTAATATTTCTTTAATAAATCATTGAAGAATAGTAAAAACATTATTTAAAACATTTTAAAGAAAACATGGATGTGGAAGGAAAATATTTCCTACCGAAGAGAGAAATAAAGTCGGGTTTCCATAAAAAAAGGATTTCAAACTTTTAGAGATATAAAAACAATTTAAAAACATGTAATATATTTAAATAAATATAGGATAATAAAATTAATGAATTTTTTTGATATATTTATATATCATATAATTTTATCATCTTATGTTTAAGAATAAACAATCTTAGTAAAAAAATGTAATTATAACCTAAAACAATTACCTCAAGTTTAAATTACATGATGAATGATCTATTATCCTGTATAATAAAATTAAATATTTTATACGTATAAATTTTAACCATATTAATACTTATAATACCATTTATGATCCAGTTATAACATTTTAACACCAATTTATTTATTAATTTTAATTTAAATTTCTGCTTACGAGTGTTAATTATTTAGTTTTTATGTAAGTTTCGATTCAGTTGTTATGGTTCTTGAATATTGATAACTATTACATCATATCCCAAATGTTAATCATGATATAAATAATATATATTTATAACCTTCCAGGAAAGGTAGAGATATACATGTGAATTATACCTTTTATGGAAATGGTAGTCCGTACATACGCATGAACGTTGTCATGAACGTTGTCGTTATTTCCTAACAAAAATAAAAAAATAAAGATAAATAATATTTTATCATACTAGATCCTGATTATGTAAAAATATATATTTATATTTATTAAATCCATCATTATAAACAACCATGTGTAACAATGATGGAAAATGAATCACATTGCTTTGTGGAGGTGGTAGTCTACACTTACGCACAAACAATACTTTCATATCATACTTGATGAAAAGTAGGTGGAAAATGGTTGTACCATCATAATAATAACATCTAATTGTATTTATTATACTTTATTCAAAAATTATTATTGATAAAAAATTTTAGAGAAGGTGTAAGAATAAATAAAATTGAAAGAGCATGGTTAAGATTTATTCCTCTTCTTTGAGAGACCTCCTTTGGCTTACACCTTAAGCCTTGAAATATTATTCTTCATAGAGGGATCAATAAATAAGATAATAAAACTAGGAAGGTTCTATGGTATTTATTTTATTAGATATATTTCTTAAAATTCATTAATAATGGTGGATAGGAGGTTCCCTTTTATAAGTGAGGGAGAGGATACACTTGTAAGCACTTACAAGATTTCAATATAATTGCTGTCTTTATCAATTATAATGTGTATAAATGTATATTTATTATATTTTAAGAAAATATTTGGTCCAAATACTTTCAAATCATAATAATTAGGAATGTTTTTGGGTAATTATTACCTTTATCTCTTAGTTTAATCCCCGATAAACCTTTTTTAACCTTAATTGTGAAAACTAAATTTTACTATTTTTAAAATTAATTATGACCCAAAATTTTATTGAAACTATTAAATAATATTGATTAAAATGATTAAAACAAGGAATTTATTTTAAAATATTTAATTTCTATAAGTTTTAGATATTTACTTCAAAATAAGTTGAAAAAATGCAAGGAAAACCGTTTTTTGAAAAATGTATTTTTAAGCATAGAAATAAATTTACATTCATTCCTTGCCTAGTAAGAACTATTTGATGAATATTAGAATATTTAATTGAAAATATAATTTTTTATGAAAATAATTATTAAATATTGACTTACATAATTAACTATGATGATAATACCTTACACACATAGAATAGTTTTTAGAAAAATGTGTTTATAAGCCCAAGATTGAACTTTTTTCAAAATCAAGTACAATGATGAGTGAAATATAATTAATAAGATTTTTTATAATTAAATGAGAATTATTTTACTTTTTTCTAAAATACAAAACATAATGGAACTTTTATATTACTTTTTTAATGAAAATAAATGATAGTTTTACAAAAAACATCATTTTTAACTATTTACGGAAACAAATCTTTTCAGAAAAATCAAAACAAATTCATCCTGAGATAATTTTGATATGATAATTTTTAAAATGATATCATTTTTATAAAATAAGTTTTATAAAAGTTACATAAATAAATTATAATTTCTATGAATAAAATTCTATAAAAACCATTTTTTAATAAAACAAATTTTTAAATCATAAAATCACTTTACTAAAAATTGAGTTCTTATTTGTTAAGAATTAATCAATATATTTGAATAATATAGAAATTTTATATATTTATAATGTGTTTATTCTTATTCATACTACCAATTTAATGACTAGGTTATATCACACCTCAACCCACATAACCAGTCCACTTGGGCTCGAGACCGAAATGAGACATAACCTAAAGTGTGTTCCCAATCCCCATGTGTTATCGACTAGAACCCGAGCGTCCACAACGACCAAAGGTAATTATTTTATATATTTTTAAAAATAAAACATGACATATGTTTATATACACAATGGGAAGAAATATTGTAATAATAACCAAGAATATATATACTTTATAACAGAGAGAAAAAGTGGAAACAATACAGTTGAAAAGGTAGCTAAAAAATACCCAAGAGATAAGTCCTAAAAAAAGGAAAATAAAACTAATTAAGCCACTAGAAAAATATCCATGTGAAATCATGGTAAAACTCCCACCATATCACCACAAGATACCCAGACCCAACTGGCAGAAACCTCACTGCCTCATTGTGGCACCTTGTATTTCCCTACATTGAAAGACATACAAATTTCTTACACACCACCAAAGGGGTGCACAAGGTGTGAGGTAATATGCTTCGTATGATCCCACCCAAGTGTTCTATAAAAAGTATTGATAAAATAATATAATTTTTTTCAACTTTTAAAGAAAAATAAGGCATGATAAATGTTTATACAATTTTATATCAAAATCATGGTGAAATATTAAAATTATCTTTATTTCACATTTCCAAATAAAATATATAAAATAATTTGAGATAATTTCACATATTGTAATGAATTTATATATAAAAAAAATCATGTATCACATATAATATCAAATCAATGGCATAAAAACTAAAATAGTACAAGCCAAAAGAATAGGTAATGTCATTCTAAGGATCACACAAGGACAAGTTAACTAGGTCACCCTTACCCCAAAAATAGATAATGACACACACATCAATCCTCTAGAAATATGCATTGAATCTATATATTAGAGTAACCCCCCATAAATTGAATCTCAAAATAGAATTTATCAAGTCCCTAAAAAAATAATCCCAGGGAGAATAGGAACACCCCATGAGAGAACCGCCCACCCTTCGACAATATCAATATACAGAGAATACTACTAAAACTTCCACCAATGTACCCAAGGCCTCCCATGTTCTCAATTTTCAAACTAATTAATCAAAACTATTTTTTGAAAATCATTTCATAAAACCGTTTAATAATGCTTTGAAATCCCCTTTTTATTTACCAAAATCATGGGAAAACTATATTTTTTCAAAAACCCATTTACACACAAAACAAAATACAATAATTAAATCATGAAAATTAATTTATAAATAGTTTATAAAAAACTAGAGCATTGTAGTTCATCCAAAATAGGATAGAGACACAACCACCTACCTCAAACTTAGGTCGCACATGCCTAAAATGCGATCCAATAACAAGAAAGAGCACAATGATGATAACAGAGGCCCTAGAATCAATCCTCACATATAAGAGTCAATTATAAAGGAATAAAAATCATTGGAGAAGAAGAATAACTCATAAATCAATAAACCTACATGATTCACCACCACCAACACAAGGGCTAGCCTCTAAAGGAAGATTATACAACAAATCTTGAAGGAAACAAGAAAAATCAACATAATGGATCAAAATATTTACAAACATAATAAAATGGTGTGACCATGACCAAAGGAAATGAATAAATAGAAGGATTTATTACCTATATATAACCAACACAACAATAACATAGATCAATCACTAAATAAAGTGACTAGGAAGGATAATAGGTCTCCAAAATCAACTAGGAGAGCTCCTTGGTAAAGAGTAAAGAGGCTACGAATGAACAAAATAAGGAATCATCCATGAGACAACCTAAAAACTAAAACTCATAAGATTTAAATGGTGTGTAATCTGATCACACATTGTATAATCTAAGAAACCCAAAACACTAATAATAACACAATCTTTTTATAAACACATGACTTTAGACATTACATTATGTGAATTCAAAATACAAGGCATGTAAACATTTCACACCCTTTAAAATTTTATGGAATCTTCATGGATACCATTACATGACATGTAATACCATTACACATCATTTATTTCTCCCATAGATTAGAAGAAATCATGTTTTAAGAAAAAACTATAAATCACCTCGGATGTGCTCTGAACATGGGGGGATCCCCACAAATCCATTAACACATTTATAACATGAATATATTAATTAAAATAAATATACATCCCCAAAATTTAGTTCATTTTCACCTGAAAATTCCCGCCTTCCCCAGGAGTGCCAAGAGGCGCCCAAATAAGGAGGAAAATGAATAAAGAAAATGGAAAATCCTAAAATACGATTATGGGATATTATAAACTCCCCTCCTTATGATTTTTCATCACCAGGAATTCATGTGGAAGAATGATATATGATAAAGAGGTGAGGCCACTACTCCCTCATGAATGACTCATTCTTCCAAGTATCATAAGAAAATGATTCATGTCACTATAAAATCCTTACCAATGGAATCGACTTTAACAATAATTTCACTTGAGAGAAAATTATATCCATTGGCTGCTCTAATAAAAAATTATAGCACTAACTTGATCTCTTCCCAACATAGAATGTGAGAGGAATCAAGATGGTATTTCATGAGTTGAGATATATGGAAAACATCATGAATAACCATCAACTAAATCTATAATTCCAACTGATAAGCAACCTACCCAAGATTCTAAGTAAGATAAAACGTTCCAACATATCTCTAAGACAACATTTCTTACTTTACAAGATGACAGTGTCCCAACAGAGGAGAAACTTTCAAGAAAACCTAGTCACCAATGAAAAACTCCAACGAAATATTCTAAAGATCTACATTTGATTTCTTTGACTCGGATCTATAACAATATATTAAGTTTTATCCTAAATACTCATTGACATATTCCAAACAAGACTCGATACCACCAAATAAGCCTCACCCACCTCTTCCCAACAAATAAGTGCTCTGCATAGGCAACCATACAAAGAATCAAAGGGATATATTCCGATCAATAACTGAATTAAAATCAACTTGTCCCAAATAGATATCCCATGATCTAATAAATTCAATATACATGTATGAATCATATACTTGAGGATATGAATATAACACTCTATCTGGTCGTCTGTTTTTAGATGGTAATCTATACTCAACCAGACCTGAGTCCTCGTCACATTTTGGAGGCTCCTCCAAAGTTTTTAATTAAAACTAGGATCCCTTTATGAAAACATGGCATAAGGAACCCCTTGTAACCTCAAAATATATTATATATATATATTATACATATTAAAAAGATCTTAAACTTTATTGGTGTCCCTAATCAGAATGAAATGATATGACTTTGTCAGCCGATTAGTCATCTCCCCAATAGCATGTCTCCATTAGAAAGTCGATGGTAACCCAATAGAAAAGTCCAAGAATACCTCATCCCATTTCTAAACTTGAACTGTCAGATGTTGGATAAGACCAAAGGGTTCCAGATGCTATTACTTTATCTTTTGGTAGGTTTAATAGTGAGACACATAATCCCTAATGTCACACTTTGTACCCATCCACAATAATTTCCATATCATGTCATAATATATTTTTGTAGTTCCTGGATGAATAATCCACTATGAACTATGAAATTCAAACAAAGATGATCTCCTCACAAATTATGGGATAAAAAACCAATCCCCAAAATAGAGAATAAAATTTAAAGAGAGAGACAAACTAGAAATGGTCTCCCCACCATATATGGTTTCTTTAATTCCAATTAAATTTTCATCCTACTATTTACTCGGAAGAATAGATACAAGGAGAGTTGATGATAACTAAACACTAGTCAAAACCATACTTGAAACATCCTCATGAGCATCTAGGTGAAATTGAATGAAAATCCTTATAAGGTTCTATAATGACCTGACCCCAGAAGCTTGGAGGTAGTGCATTATTTTAATACACTATCATGATTACAAGGAATCAGGTCCCCAAGGACTAATCCGTTTATTAGTCTTGGAAAATATATTACAAACATGAATGTTACATTACACATTCAAAAATAAAACACCACATAAATAATATTTTGATAATTCCATTATTACTCTAGCTTAACCCAACATATCAAACATAATACACTTCTTGGAATCTTGGGAAAACAAACCATAAGAAATGGGTGATCTCAGATGCTCAGTAAGGGTAAATAATTTAACGGAAGCTATAAACTTTTAAGGAAGGATGTGTAATAAAAAAACATCCTTTTAAACATAAAATTTAATATAATATGTAGAAAATAAATCAAAAATTACTATATAAACATGCACATGGATATTATACTAGTCTAATAATCACAAGTAATAATTAATTTCATAATGAGGGAATTCCTAACACCGGATATCATTACCACATAGTCGAGGCCTCATGACAAGACTACAAATAATTTTTTTGTCAAGGCCTTATTACAAGAAACTAATTTGTATCATGAGACCAAACGATGCATTGAGGGGCTATTACGGGCCCCACCAATCACTTACTAAGTCCACTTCATTTCTCATATGAAAATATTGAAACATAACAAAAACATTCGTATTAAAACTAACATATGTAATGTCAATACTTCAACCATAAAACATGAAGGGTATAAAAATATATCATCCACAAACAAACATATCATAACTCATTCAATAAAATATGTAATATTGTATTATAACAAATCAACCTTAATCGAGAATAATATCCAGTAAAGTATATTGACATAGTTTAAAATGATTAGTAAATTTTTTTTGAGAGAACTATCCATTTTTTTGAAATAATTTAAAAGTAACAAATTTATAGAGGAAGTCATTTAAAAGATATTTTTTAATCAAAGTGTCCCATACCACTTTGAATATTTTGAATAGAATTAACATTTTAAAAAAATCCTGTCCATATAAATAAATCCATAAAACCATTTTGAAAACATGGACATTAATGAGAAAGATTTAGAAGAATAAATATTTAAAATATTTAAAATGATGTTTTATTTAAAGAGTACCATAAAAGAATAATTTTGAAATGTATTTTATGAAACATGGACATGGATTATAAATATGTCATAGAAAATAATTACACCAAAACAATCTCAGATAATAATGTGATTGAGGAATTAACCCTTACCTTGTACTTTCCTTTGGTAGAGGGTACGTTTAACTCCTGTATAATGACCATATAATGCTATTAAATTATACCAAAACAATATTAATATTTATGATATCATAAATTATTCATTTATGAATTTATACTACCCATTTAATAATAATTTCCATGTAAAATTAACATTTCAGGTAATAATTGGTTTCTTTATCGTACGTGCTTTAACTTGTTATTCTTGATCGTATCACTTAGGTAATGATTTAAATACTTCAATAATATAAAACATGATTTATATATCATATATATTTATAACATAAATATGTATAATAGATAGATATATGAAATGGAAAACACCATTTATGGAGATGGTAGGTCATACGTATGCATTAATGTTGTTTCCATTTTCATTTCGTATTGAACAAAACTAAGTGAATAAGATGTATGTAAAGACACACACACACACAAACATATATATTTAAAGTAGAATTATTATGTCAAAAATTACATACCGATTAAAAATATATATTTTTATTAATTATTATTGAACGGTGAATGTAGAAATGAATCTCATCGCGTCATGGAGACCGTAAGTTGTGCATACACACGAGCGACGATATCATTTAATTAATGATTAAAATGTGTGTAATTTAATGGTATATTAATTATAAAGAAAATTTATAATGTTATTTTAATTATCTATCATTATATCCATCCAAATAACATAGTGTTGAATAAAAAATTACACCACAACGTGGAGACGGTAAGCCGTACGTACGCACAATGGTGACATTATCATTCATAAGATGGATAGAATAATGAATATGGTTGTACCATATTTATAATAAAATCACAGTATATAGAAGGTTCTGGATTTATTATACTCGTATGGAAATAAAAAATAAATAGAAAGTGGAAGAAGAATAGAACTTTGAAAGAGGTGATAAAATAATTACCTCTTCTTTGGGTGTTTCCTTTCATTTGAAAAAAGGACTCCTTAGGTTGGATTTTTGATCAAGGTAAGGCCTTTAGGTTGAATTTAGGGAAGATGGATGGATATTTGGGTAGGTTTTGGCCAATACAAATGGCTTTGAGGTGTGATTTTGAGGGAAGGGGAAGTACCCTTTTATAAGAGAGGTGAGGGTCACTTTAGGCAAAGTTTGAAATATTATTCTATTATAAAATTATTTTCAGTTTCTAATGGCTCCAAATTTATTTATTTAGAAAATAAGGAGGTAATGGGTCTAAATCCTCTAAACCAATAGGTTTTAGATAAGTTTAGGTGACCATATTAACCATGTATTTTAGATTTAACTCTTAGTTAAATAGTTTAACTTTTACCATGTCCTCTTGTTTTATTATAATAAATTGTTGTTAAACATACTATAAAAATACAAGAGAACCCCAAGTAGTTAATTATTGATATATATAACCTTATCTAAGTACTTTGGATGATCCTTAGATTTTTATAAATATTATATCAATTAATAATACAATATTAGTTTTAAAAACTCATTTATGTCAATTTTGACACTATTTGGTATTTTGTTTTTTCAAGTCGTAAAAACTTTATAAATTCAAAAAAAATTACATAATCAACCCTAAAATTTCATATTAACCTATAAAATTCGTGTATGGAATCAAAATCCTGAATTTAAATTTAAACTTATATTTATTATATCAATTAATTTTATCTTTCACTGATAATTTATTTACTCCATCATCATTGTGTCATCAATAAATTTAATTATTTAATATCAAAAATTATAAATAAAATGCAATTATGTAGGAAATATTTTCAGATTTATAATGATTATTTATAGTCTAATTTATCTTATGTATTAGCCAATATTAAAAATGGTTTAGTTATTAAACATTGAATTTAACAATTTTCACACTTCTTTAAATAAAATAACAAAAAATGTCCTAATCTATTCCATGTGGAACAAAATGTTCATATTTTATTCCTAAGGTTTTTTTATTCTAAATACACTTATTCAATAGAATTTGAACATGTGTTATGGTAATTATAATATCATTTTTACCTTTAATTACCCTATTTACTTTTAATCGTGGTAAATAAAAGTCAAAAGTTATTAATGACCAAAAATTATTTTCATCTTATTGAACCAAATTTACATACTGATGTCAACTGTGTCTCTCAAATTTTTGAAATTTAATTCACATTAGTGGTAAAATTACGTTATATAAAAATTTGCAAATGTGGCTAGAAGGTAGGTAAAAGACGTTAAAAGGTTCAATAAAATTTTGTACATCTAATTTTATTATAAATGAATATAATGAATTAAATTGAACTTATATAGGTAATATATATATAGTTTTATTTAAAATAAATTTAGATAAAATAAATAATTATTTAAATAAAAAGTCAGTTTTAAACAACAAACGCATTGTTTTTCTCAATTCACCAAAAATTGAATGTTTTCAGAAAAATATCTAAAATTCACCCTAAGATAATTTTGATATTTAGAATTCAAAAATGAATTATATTTTACCAAATTGAAAACAAATAATTTTCATTAATTAATTTAAAATTTATTCTAGTTGTCCAAAACAAAAAAGCTGTATTTTTTAAAAGTAAAAACTATCAAAATATTGACATGTGTTTATGTCAAATTTAAATGTGAAATTACTTATAATGACCTAAAATGTATTAAATGATAATAATATAATGTAATTAAACTTCCAAACCATTCAAATGTATAATTTAACACTATAAATTATTTTGATTAAAAAAGTTGTTTTCAATTTAAATTTAGTATTTTTCACTATTCACCAAAATATGAAAGTTATCAGAAAAACACCAAAAAATTATTAAAACTAAATTTTTATGTCTAGATTATAAATAAAAAGTTTATTTTGTCAAATTTAATATATAATAGTGTCAAATATTAGATTTAAAAAGGGTTCTCCATTAAAATGTGCTAAAAGTTTACTTTATGAAAAATACTTCCTTTATCTGAAAATTTGAATTTGTTCTTATATTATGTCTAAGAAACACATAATATATATGTTAAAACTTTATAGAGTATATAAAATTCAAAATGTCGTTAATACTATTCATAATTGCTTTTTGAACGGCTAGTTTAGTAAGTCGTGGTGCGCTCGAACTCAGTGTTGCGTGCATCGCAAGTTATTGAATTACTTTGAAGAGATAACTTACTATGAAATCTTTGGGCGTTACATTCTCCCCTCCTTCAATAAATTGCATCCTCGCAATTTGAATTTTTTTTCAAAAATAAAAGGTTAAAAATAGAAAAATACCTTTGTGGAAAACCCACATCGGAAATTGGGTTAATAAAATTTTGTCTTAATAAGAGGGAAAGGGAAATGAAAAAGACACCACCAAATTATGATCTCGATTAGAAGAACATTGGTGGAAATTAGAGACACATAATTGGAGGTAAAAATGTAAATATTTTTAGGGAGTGATTGAGGCCATCAATCACAAACAAGTGTAAAATTGAGGGTCTCAAAGCCATCAATATATGATGATTTAAAATATCACCAGTTCAACAAAACATAATATATTAGGATAACACATTTTTGGTTTCAAGTTTCCTTACCTAAAGTTTAATAATTAATTTCTTCATAGAATAATTGAGAAAAAAATATATATTTTACATGTATAGTTCCATAATTTATCAAATTTCAACAACAAACTTATCTTTCACTCCAAAAGATAATAGAAATCAAAATTATTATATTTATCCTAATCATATAGGGTTCCAAAAAAATGAATTTATAATTCATCCATCATACCATTTAAAAAATATTACATTATACAATCTCGGACATCACGTGGGCCAGTTGTAGGTGATGCACCCTTGTCGCCCTTTAGTTGCGAATTCAAGTCTTACGGCCTTACTGGACGCGCGGGTTGTCGCCCGACCTCCATGTTTTCCTTTTTATAACAATCCAAAAATAATAATAATAAATGTTTTAACCTAAAAAAATAGTATTCAATTTCAAACATAATTCATTCCAACCTTTAGACTTATCCATAATACTTATGTCCAAACTCACAGTAAAAAATTTATAAGGAAAATCACATAATATAAATGTAAATACCTTCATCATCTATTCAATTAAAATGTGGTAATAAAATTAATTACTAGAAAAACATATTTGAATAGGTATGTACTTATTTATTCCTTCTTCAAAACATAGAATACTAGATATACTCCTTAAATCAAAAAATGTTGTAATATCTAACAATGATGGAATAAACAAACCATTAATTAGATCCAAGGTTGTCAATAATGTCCAATATAATTTATCCAAATCAATATCTCTTATTACAAAAGCAATACCTCGGTATCAGGACCATATTAAAGTTTATCTTTCTTTCAAACATATATTTTTCCAAATTTTTAACTTGAAATTATGTCACTTTTATTAGTACCAGGAAATCTCAAATCCTTAATGAAATAGTACTGCAGTACAATCCTTATTTATTTCCATAATAAATATAACTAGTACATCATTGGTACAACACTGAAATGAAATAATTATTTAATTACAACATAAGAACACTAGTTATTACTCTTCATATATGGTAGTATCATAACTTTATTATTATCCAATAGCATTATTTGGGGAATAATATGATGATTTGGAAATCAATTCACGTAGTGTCACAACTCCTTGCAAATGAAGCATTATACATTTGAAACCTTTTGTTACCCTTGAAATAAAATACGTGGTGTCCTTTTTCTCCAAACAAATAATAAACTCCCATTCCCTTCAATCATTTACCAAGGTTACTTTTTCCATAATTATCACATATGGTAAAATACTTCTTTCCCCTCTTCCCTTTATCCATATTTCTCTTTTCCATCCTCTTATTTTCTTGCTTTCTTTCAAATACATAAGACTCAGGGAATTGTTTACTTATCTTATTAAAACATGATACTATTTATTCATATGATGCAGATATGTGGGAGACTATTTCCCTTCTAAATTTTTCCTTCATACCTTGAAAGATATGATTCTTATTACTCTTTGGATCAAGCGTATTACAGAAGTTCACAATCCTTTTACTGGGCACCATTTCTAAACAATAGAATACACTAGTTTAGTTTATGAGTAATAATACATAATTCCAAACATGTAAAATGCCTAAAATAAATTAAAAAGTTATTTATATAATCAATAATCTTAAAAAAAATTTCTTTGATTATGTATTTAATCATAAAACCTTTATAATGGTATGTAAATAAAATGTGAATTATCCTAAGAATATCAATCAAGTGTTTCATAACCATGAGTTAAGCAAGGACTATTGTCATCTACCAGGATACCCCAGGTCAAGCTTGAAACTTCTTTTTAGAGTTTTCACTCCAAGGTACATCTGTTCCAAAGCCACCTCTACCTACTTGTATCTAAACATGGATATATTTCTTGGAAAATTCACAAAATCTATATGTTAACAAAATTCTAGTATGTCCTTCTATACTAATCCTCAATGTCTATCTTAGGATAATGTTCTATAATCAGAGTTTATCTAAATCTAGTTTCCAAGGTTTGTACTAAACTTCTTTGATACCAACTGTAACACCCTGACCATAGAATCCCAGAGCTGGTGCATTATTTTAACACATTGGCATGATTACAAGGAATCCGGTTTTGAAGGACCAATGAGTTTTGTAGTCTTGGAAAATAGATTGCAAACATGAACGTTGCATTACACCTTCAAAAATAAAACACAAAATAAATAATCCATTGAGAACTCTATTATTACCTTAGCTTAACCCTGAATATCAAAAATAATACACTTATTTGAATATTGGAAAAACAAAACATAAGAAATTGGTGAGCTTAGATTCTCAGTAAGGGTAAATAATTTAGAGAAAGCAATAAAATTTTAAGGAATGATGTGTAATAAAAAAACATCCTTTAAAACATAAAATTGAATATAATATTTTTGAAAATAAATCAAACATTACCATGTAAACATGAACATGGGTATTCTTCTAGTCGAATAATCACATGTAATAATTAATGTCATAATGAGGTAATGCTTATCACCGGACATCGTTACTGCATAGTTAAGGCCTCTTGCCAATTCTACAAATAAACTTTTTTCAAGGCCTTGTACCGAGAAACTAATTTGTCTAATAAGACCTATCGATGTATCGAGGGGCTATAGTGGACCCCACCCGTCACTTACCAAGTCCACTACATTCCTCATATGAAAATGTTGAAAAATAACATAAACATTCGTATTAAAACTAGCATACGAAATGTCAATACAACAACCATAAACCATGTAGGTTATAAAAATAGAACATCCACAATCAAACATATCATAAAACATTAAATACAATATGTATGATTTTATTATAATAAATCAACCTTAATCAAGAATAATATCCAGTAAAGAATGTTGAAATTGTTGAAAATGATCAGTCATTTTTTTGAGAGAGTTATCAATTTTTGTGAAATCATTTAAAAGTAACACATTTATAAAGGTAGTAATTTAAAATATATTTTTGAATAAAAGTGTACCATACCACTTTAATACTTTTTAAAATAATTAAAATTTTAAAATAATCATGTCCACATAAATAAATCCTTAAAACCATTTAGAAAACATGGACATTAATGAGAAATATTTCGAAGAATAAATATTTAAAACATTTAAAATTATTTTTAGTTAAATAGTACCTTAAAAGAATCATTTTGAAATGTCTTTTATGAAACATGGACATTAATAATAAATATTCCCTTGAAAATACTTACACATGAACAATCTCAGATAATAACGAGATTTAGTAATTTACCCTTACCTTGTTTTTTTCTTTGGTCGAGGGTACATTCAACCTTCTGTATAATTTCCATATTATGTTATTTAATTATACCAGATTAATATTAATATTTATGATATCATACATGATTCATTTATGAATTTATACTACCTATTTAATAATAATTTCCATGTTAAATTAATATTTCAGGTAATAATTTCTCTCTTTATCGTACGTGTTTTAACTTGTTATTCTTGATCGTATCACTTAGGACATGATTTAAATACTTCTAGAATATAAAACATGATTGATATATTATATATATTTTGAGTAAAATACATATAATAGATAGATATATGAAATTTAAAACACCATTTATGGAGATGGTAGACCGTACGCACGCAAAAACGTTGTTTCCGTTTTCTTATCGTATTGAACGAAACTAAGTGAATAAGATATATGTAAACTCAAACATAAAAAAAAACCAAACACACACACACAAACACATATCTATTAAAATTATTATGTCATATATTACAAACTTATTAATAATATATATTTTAATAATTATCATTGAATGGTGAATGTAGAAATGAATCTCATCCCATCGTGGAGATGGTAAGCCGTAGGTACACATGAGGGAAGATATCATTTAATTAATGATTAAAAGGTGTACAATTTGATGGTATATTAATTTTTAATAAAAATTAGAATGTTATTTTCATTATTTATATACATATTACTCATCATTATATCCATCCAAATAACATAGTGTCGAATAACAAATTATACCACGCCATGGAGACGACAAGCCGTACGAACGCACAAATGATGAAATTATCATTCATATGATGGATATAATAATAAATATAGTTGTACCATATTTATAATAAAATCACAGTATTTATAAGGAAATGAATTTATTATACTGTTATGTAAATAAAAAATAAAGAGAAAGTGGAATAAGAATAGAACTTTGAAAGAGGTGATGAAATAATTACGTCTTTTTTGGGTGTTTCCTTTTGATTTGAACAAATGGACTCCTTAGGTTGGCTTTATGATAAATGGAAGGCCTATTGGTTTATGTGAGGGATGTTGGGGGGAGATTTGCGTAGGGTTTGGATGAGACAAATAGATTTGGAGGTGTGATTTTGAGGGACGGGGAAGTACCTTTTTATAAGAGAGGCGAGGGTCACCTTAGGAAAAGTTCGAAATATTATTTTATTATAATTTTTTTTCAGTTTTTAATGGATAAAAATTTATTTATTTCGAAGATAAGGTAGGAATGGGTCTAATTCCCCTCAAACAATAGGTTTTATACAAGTTTAGGTTACCATATTAATCATGTCTTTTAGATTTAACTCTTAGTTAAATAGTTTTACTTTTACAATGTCCTCGTGTATTATTATACTAAATGGTTAATAAACTTATTATAAAAAGACATGTAAACCCCAAGTGGTTCATTATGGATATATATAACCTTATATAAGTACTTTGTCTGAACCTTATATTTTTAGAAATATTATATCAATTAATAATATAGTATTTGTTTTAAAAACTCATTTTTGTCAATTTTGAAACTATTTGGTATTTTGTTTTATTAAAGTCATAACAACTTTATCACTTAAAAATAATTTATTTAATCAACCCGAACATGCAATATTAATGTGGAAAAGTCATGTATGTCATCAAAAGACTCAATTTACATTTATTTCTATATTTATTGTATCGATTATTTTAATCTTTCATTGATAATGTAATTACTTCATCATCATTGTGTCATAAATAAATTTAATTATTTAATCTCTAAAAATTTTAAATAAAATACTATTATGTATGAAATTTTTTTAGATTTATAATTAATATTTATAGTCTTATCTATCTTATGTATTACCCTATATTAAAAATGGTTTAGTTATTAAACATTGAACTTAACACTTTTAATACTTCTTTAAGTAAAATAATAATAAATGTACTAATCTAATACAAGTGGACCAAAAGGATCATATTTTATTCCAAAGATTGGTTTTTGTCTAAATAAACTTATCCAATAGAATTATGGCATGTGTTAGGGTAATTATAATATCATTTTTACCTTTAATTACCCTATTTACTTTTAACCGTGGTAAATAAAAGTCAAAAGTTAATATTCACAAAATTATTTTCATCTTATTAAAACACATTTTACTTACTAATTTCAACATTTTCTCTAGGATTTTTTAAATTCAATTCCCAGACACAGTAAAATTATGTTTTATGAAAATTTGCAAATATGCCTAAAAGGTGGGTAAAAGACGTTAAAAAGTTCAATAAACTTTTATACATCTAATTTTATTATAAATGAATCTAATGAATTACATTGAACTTATATGAGTGTTATATATCTATTTTGACTTAAACTAATTTTTTTTAAAAATAAATAATTATTTAAATAAAAAGTTGGTTTTAAACAATAATGTTGGGTTTCCACTATTCATCAAAAATTGAAAGTTTCCAGAAAACTACCAAAAAATCACCCAAAGATAATTTTGATATTCAGAATTCAAAAACTAATTCTATTTCACAAAATTCAAAACATATAAGTTTCATGAATTAAATTAAAATTAATTGTCATTGTCAAAACCAAAAAGTGGGTTTTTTTAAAGTAAAAACTATTAAAAGATTGACATGTGTTTATGTCAAATTTAAATGTAAAATTACATATAATGACCTACAATGTATTAAATGATACAAATATAATCCAATTATAAACCATTCAAATGTATAAATTGACTGTATAAATTATTTTTATTAAAAAAGTTGTTTTCAATTAATATTTAGTATTTTCACTATTCACCAAAATATGAAAGTTATCAGAAATGCACCAAAAAAATATTGAAACTAAATTTTTATGTCCTGATTCTAAATAAGAAGTTTATTTTATCAAATTGAATATATAATTGTGTCAAATATTGGATTTAAAAATGGTTCTCCATTAAACGGCGGTAAAATTGCATTTTCTAAAAAATACTCCCTTTATCTGAAAAATTGAATTTGTACTTATATTTTGTCTAAAAAACACATAATATGGATGTTAAAATTATATGAAGTATATAAAATTCAAGATGCAGTTAATATTATTCATAACTGCTTTTTTGAACAGCTAGTTTGGTAAGTTGTGGTGCACTCTAACTTGGTGTGGCGCGTAACATAAGTTATTAAATTACTTTGAAGAGATAACATACTATGAAATATTGGGGTATTATAGGTTCTACTATTCCTTCAAATCTAAAAAATCCTGAAATTTTACTATCCTCTAAGAGAATCTATAATGACTTCCCATTCCCTGAAGTGTAGGAAATGTTGAAGTAGAACATATAAAGGTATGATACCAATCATCTCTATCAGAGATTCAACTATTTATGAGAAAATATATTGTTCAAACACTTATATTATGAAAAAACTATGAATCTATCCCCAAAAAGACAGTTCCTACAACACTTAAGCACATGCATAACCATGGAATGCTCTAAGTCATGAGTAGGGTAATTATTCTCCTATGATAAGAGATATAATGATCCATAATTGAGAACCTTATCATTTGGCATACGAAAACAACCCAAACCAGTATCATAAGAATCACATAAAATGACAAACCCCTTACTAGGCTCAGGTAAGATCAAAATAGGAGTTGATGTCAAAATTTGTTTCAGCTCGTCGAAAAAAGACTGTCACTTTTCATCCCATTTGAATTTCACTCATTTTCTATTAAGAGAAGTAAAATATGACACTAAATTTGAGAAACCCTTTAAAAACTATTGATAATATCAAGAAAGACCATGGAATATTTGAATATTAAGGACATCCCATGGATCTTCCCATGAAAAGATAGATTTTACCTTCTTAGGGTGAATTGATAACCCATACAAATAAATCACATTCCCCAATAAATTCTATTCCTGAATCCAGAAATTGTATTTTGAAATCTTTCTATAGTAAAGGGAATCCACATGATTTCTATAAACAAACCCAAACAGTTCTCATTGACACACTTAGATCATCAAAAAACTAAAATATCTTCCATGAACACTACCACTAAAGTGTCATGATACTAATGGAATATCTATTTATTCAAATCCATAAAAATGACAATAGTGTTAGCCATACTGAACAACATAAAAAGACAATTGTAATGATTATAAATAATCATAACTGCTATATTTGATATATCAAACTGAATAAATCCATGATTATGATAACCTGACTGAATATCGATCTTTGAAAACAACATTTCCCCCTTTAACAGATCAAATACATAATCCACATGAGGAAAAGGATTCTTATTATTAACTATTATCACATCAACATATGATAGTCTACATAAAATCAGAGGGAACCATATACCTTCTGGGAAAAGTGAATTGGGGTTTCCCCAGTTGAATATCTTGGGGGAACAAATCCTTTCTCTATCAGATCATCCAAATGAATATTTATCTATTTAATCTCCATTGGATACATATGTTAAGAAGGTATAAAATTTATATCTGTACTTGGAACCAGGTCAAATGTAAACTTTACATCCCTATCTGGTGGAAGATCATATAAATTTTATAGGAAAACATCAGGAAATTCCAAGAAAATAATGGGAACTTCAAAAATAGAAGAAAATTTGTCAAGACCAACCACTATAAAAGAAAACAAACTCCTAAGCTCTAGATGGGAATGTCCTACATGACCAGACCTCGGGTTCCACTATCCCAGAAACACCTAATATCTCCTATTTACCACCCAAAATGAGACATACCCATGATAAGAATCGACCTTAGCATGATGATCACCAAGATAATCCATATATATGATGATGTTAAACAAATATATATTGAGAACTAGGAAATCGAAAATAACTCCATTTCAGTTATCGATAGAAAACAAGAATGACACTAAAACACCTGCTCTTTCCTCTTCTTAATAGCTGTCACTAACTCCATAACAATGTGCATGAGATCTATTATAAGTTTAATCATATCAAAAAAAATGTTTAGATGTAAATTACTGGGAAGCACTAGTTTAAAATAAATCAATTACTAATGAAGATGCAATAAATATGGTACCTCTCACTATCGTTGGACCCAATTCTACCTCTACCAAAAAAACATATGTTACATGATGGTGCTTCAATTATGAGGCCAATTGGTGGAGACTTATAGACTTTGAAGAACCTGACTATGTCATATAATCCTTTGGAGTCATAGATCCATGGCCATATTGAGGAATAGACATAGCCTGACAGAAATGTTGTAGATGGCCATAATGTTCAAAACTATTGTACATATTTCCAGGTGCACAATAAAAACATAGGGTGTGTCTAAACCTTCCACACTAATATCAATTTAATAGAACATGACTAGATATTACGGAAGGTGCATATGAGGCCTTCCAAAAATAACCTCATCCACTACCCATGAGATTATCTTTCCACTTCTTCTTCTTACCCTGCACACTACTGAAGTTTCCACTAGTTGGAAGAGAAGTGGCATAATAACAAAAATTCATACTATATCCATCTCATATGTATTATATATTTCTACCACATCCACATAAGACAAAAAATATTTATTATAAATACCTTCGATATGATATCTAGTCGCAAACCCTGCAGGTTGATCTGAGCTTTCAGTTGGTCATTCATTACTATCAATAGAGAAAAATGAATGAGATCTGAAAACTAATTGGTCTATGAATACACTGAACTCTATCCCTATTGTAAATAGAGGAACTCTAGAGACATCACCACCATTAGTGACTATAAAAAAAACTTCTTAAATAATAGGGTCTTGAAACCCTTCTAATATAAGACCACATGTCTATCCGTATGTTCCATTGAATCCCACCATAATTGGCTAGGACCCAAAAGTTTGAACTCCACATAATTCACCTTGAAACTCTCTGGTGTGTCCATGAATTCAAAGATCTGATTAATATTTCCCACCCAATACTCCTCTTCTGGAGGTTAATTCATACCTCTAAATGTTGGTGTCTTCTCACACAAGAACTCTCACGATCAATATATTTCTCCAACGACTCCTCGATATACCTCAACAACTATGTTCTGGACTTGTGGTACATTTTGTTCAATATCATGAACTACTCACATGATAGACTTGATAAAATTATGATATAGGGATCGATTCCCTTGAATAGAATCTGTTGCACCCTCTTATGGAACCCATGGAAGACGTCTTGGAGGCATACAACTACACACCAAAATAGAATAAATGACCATACAATAGAATAATCTCCATTCTAACCAAAAAAACCATAATAAAAAACTGAGATTAAGATCAATAACTCAAAATTGGAAACATGCATCCTAACATCCCATTGGTAACTTGAGTCTCATTACAACAATAGTAGAACATACAATCACTAAAACCTACATCTCAAGTCCTGACAATCCTACCTATAGTATACCAAATGTCCCAAGATATGGACTGTTAGGTACATAACACATTTGATACCAAATTCTCACACCCCAACCTAGATAACCCATACACCTAGGCTCTAGACCATAATGAAAAATGACCTAAAGGCTATTCTCGATCCCCACGGGTTCTCAACTAGATCCCTTGCATAAAAAAACCAAAGAGAATGATTTCTCCCACACTTAAGCGGACAACATGAAATATATTTATATAAAAAATGATAGGAAAAAAAAGAAGAATAATCGAGAACACACACACACACACATTTATACTATAACAGAGAGAAAAATGGAAGCGATACAATTATAAAGGTATCTAAATAATATCCAAGAGACAATTCCAACAACAAAGAAAAAAACTACAACTTCTACTTGGAAAATATCCATGTGATATCATATGAAAAATAACAAAATATCACCCCCAACATCCCAGTCCCAGATGAAAAATACCTCAACACCTCACTGTAACACCTTTACTTTCATCGTATCGAAATATATACAAAGGACTATGCACTGCCGAAGGGGTGGGAAGGGTGTGAGCTAATAGAATCATTAGGATCATTCCCATGTGTTTCATTAAAATTATCTATACAATAATCTAAACATGATCAACTTCTAATGATAACAAGGACTAATAAATATTTAAATAGTTTTATATCAAAACCATGGTAAAATAATAAATTTTCCATTATTCCACATTTCAAAACAAAAAAGGTAAAATAGTTTCAAATATATTCACATCTATGAAAGTAGTCATATAAAAAAATATCATGTATCACATATCATATCGAATCCATATATGTATAACTAAAGTTATATAATCCAAAATCACAAATAATTTCACACAAAGGATTATATTAGGCCAGGAGGGCTTGGACACCCTTACCCTCAACATATACAATCGCACATACATTATTCCTCAATACATATGCATCGAATCTAGGATGTAAAGGAACACTCTAGAGAGTGAACCTCCAAATATCATATATCAAATTCCTATAACAATATGGATAGGGATTATAGGAACACCCCATGAGTGACCCCCCGATATTATAACCAGACAAGGACTATTATTAAACCTTCTACCTTAGTACCCAAGGCTTTCCATGTTCTATATTTTTCAAATGAATTCATCAAAACCATTGTTTGAAAACCATTTTATAAAACCATTTAGAAATTCTATGGAAAACCCTTTTCATTTAACAATATTAAGTGAAATCAATATTTACTTAAAAACCCATTTCCTTAGTCCCAAATAAATAATAAAAACATGAGAATTACTTTATAGAAAATTTATAAAAAACCAGAGCAATAAAATTTATCTAGTATAGGCTAGAGACGGAAGAACCTACCTCAAACACAGGTCACACATGACCGAAATAGAATCAACAAAAAATATAGAATAAAATTATGATGATAAAGGCCCTAGATTAAATCCTTATATCCCAGAATCAATTCTAAATGAAGAAAAGTTGGGAAAGAATAAGAATAAATAATACCTCGAGAAACTTAGAAGTTGTACCAAAACCAAAAAAGGGTTAACCTCTAGGGGAAGACCACATGACAGGTCTAGAAATAAATAAAAGAATCAATTTGATAGATAAAAATATTTATAAACACAACAAAATATTGTTATCATGATCAAAGTCAATGAAGAAGCAGATGGATTGATTGCCTAGAGATATGAAACACAACTTCAATGGATATTAATCATTGAATGATGCAATCTGGAAAGAGTGTGGGTCTCCAAAATCACCTAGGGGAGATCTTAGGTCAGGTGAAAAGAGGATTCATCCAAAAAAATAAGTAATCATTAGTGTCATTCCGTAAAAACCACAAATCCTAATATTTACATGGCATTTAATCCCATTATACAATGTGTAATCCACAAAACCAAAAAACATAAAATAAGTTATCTCATTTTTATAAAGAATAAACTTTATCCATTACATGATGTAAATTCTAAATGTAGGGTTAGTACCTTTCACACCCGATAAAATTTTATGACATATGCCTGGAATCCATTATATGAAATTTAATCCCATCACCCATCATGTATTTCTCCTACAGATAGAAAAAAAATTCTATTTTTCTGTATAAAACTAAAAATCACCATGAATGTTATCTGAATATGGGTAGAACCTCACAAATACCTTAAATAATTTACATCCGAACTCTATTAATTCAAACAATCATATATCCTTAAAAGTTAGTTCATTTACTAAAAAAATTCTTCATTATCAGGGGTTCACAAGATGTACCCAAATAAATAGGAAAAATAATAAATATTAGGGAAATAATTGAAATATTGTAACAACATGTTTCAGGCTATGACTATCATTTTTAAACAAACATATTTTTATAGTATATCATAGCTCTCTTAAAGATTAATATTTCATGTTAAAAAATATATTTCATGTAGTATTATTTTAAACTAAATTTTCCTAATATTATATTATCAATTAATATTAGGACTTGAGTACAAAAAAGAAATAATGATGAAGTATCAGTAGAAAAAATATTTTTTATGAAATATTTTTTTAATCTAACAAATGGTTTGTTATTTGGTATCATATTTTTTTTTCATAATATCAAAAAATTCTTGGAGAATGAATTGATTTTAATATTTATGGATTAAGTGGAGGAAGTTTGGGGGTTTTTTGGAGATTAATATAAAATGATAGTATCCCCATCAACCAAGGAAGGGAACCCTATGAATGAAATGCCCAAACTGCTTTCCAAAAGGTGGTGTCATGTTTTTCTAAACAATTTGAATCAGTCTTGATGTCCGAATATAAATTAAAAAAGAGACATATAATTTGAACCACACTCTATATTTTTAATTTTTATTCAGTAAATGTTGGGTGAATGTATGATTTAGTACAAAGTAAGAGTCCCTTAATAGAAGTTTAGGATTGAAACTTCTTGAAATTTAGTTAAGTAGGTGAGTGCAATGGATAATAGTTATTTGTTTGGCCGAATATGTTTTTTCGTAAAATTAGTTTCGACTCATTAGGCTTTAAGGTTTTGTTAATAGCTCATTACTAAGAGGGAAATCCACTAACAAAAAATGTTTTTAGTATTTATAAAAGGATGAGAAGTTTTTTGATCTTGAAAGACAAATATGATGTTTATTTAATAGTTGACATCAAAAAATTGGTATCATCTTGATATAGATATGGAAAGTGAAAGAGGCATGAAGTGTTTTTTAAGAGGGAGATCATAGTATCTTTGATTTTAATGAAAGAATTATATTCAGTTAGGGTGATGTTTTATAGATGATTCCCAATGAATAAAAATTGGTATCATTCCAAGTGATATTAAATGATTTTACTGAAGAATATTTTAATTTAAGAGTTCTAAAGTAAACTTTTATTTTTTAGATTGAAATCATGGAGAGAGGGGTATCATGATAATAAATCTAAAATGATATGACCCACTTTTAAGATTTTTATCTATTAATTATATATGAGGAATTAATTTGGATTTAATGTCAAATGGGGAGATAAAGCATCATGAATCCACAAAAAAACAATCACCATGACTCCACAAAGTGGGTGAAGAAGCTTTCTGAAGGAGTGTAGTTGGGATTCCTGATGAGTAGTGTGGCCAAAAAATCAAAAGTGGGATATTTTTGGCATCCAATTAAGCTTTAGTATTAAATTTTTTTTAATATGTTGTCAATAATTATTTCATCCAATTAAGAACAAGATATGAATACAAATATAATGTATCGAATTCCCACCACGGGTGTTTGCTGGAGTTGAATGAATTATAGACCAATAAAGTGTGGACTAAAAATGGATCATAAGAATGATTATACTAACTGGGTGATTTTATGTCCGGAAATTGATGAATTACAAATTCATAATGACACATCTATAACTTTATAAGGTTATATTGCTTCATGAAATTTATTTTCATACCACAAAGATTCTTTGAAACTGTGCATAGGAAACTTCATAAGTGTTCTAAACAACATGAAAGAATATTTTGTACCATGAATGGGATTTATGTGAGATTTGTAAAATAAATATAATGTTCATTGAAAATTTTTTAATGTTTGAATTTATAAAATTATGAAATTTTTGTTTTAAACCATGACACAATAGGTCACATCATAATGGATGTTTTAGAAAGTATTAGTAGTTCTACCACTTGGAATTACAAACCATGATGCTAATAAGCATGTTATAAAGCTAGGGAATATATTTTAGTGAACCTAAAATAGATATGCTCAAACAATGGAGAAGAAATCTGCACTATGAAGGGTTATTGAGAAAGATTCATTGGTAATGGAAGTATAAATACATACACACCATGAATAATGGTTTAACAACAAACTGTTAAGAGAAATAAGAGGTCACATCACAATGAAAAGTTCCACAATACAACATGTTAGTCTAATCAAGAATATTTCAATGTATCAAACCATGATACTCAAAAATTTAAAAGAAATAAACCATTCTGGGATTAGTCCTAAGGAGTTATCGTAATTACAACCTGGTGTAAGAGATCACACTATAAATAAAGTGGTAATTTTATGATCGAGACTTCATAAGGTTCATTTTGAAAAAATAATAAGGATATTTTATTCTACAAGATAAAAAATTATGTCTTAACATGGTTTTGTATGGTTAATGTAGATATTAATAAGGTTTTTTTCCTCTATGAGTTTGGGTGTTTCATGTTACACACTATAACATAGTTTTCACTCATCAAAAGTGTTTGAATTTGTTTTTAGTTGGACTATCCATATTATGGTCAAAACATGTATAGAATAACCTCATGATGAGAGTTGAAGTACATGATTTTATGGTTATGGTAAAAATGTGGCCATGTCATAAGTGAAGGCTCATGATATTACTAGATTAGGATTTATTTTTGTATATCTATGTATGTAAGGATTTCACCATGAATCATATGATTGTTTCATTATTGGGTTGAGTATAAAAGTATATTTAAATATCCACACATTGATCTTTATAAAAATTGAATATGAGATATGGAGAAATTTTTTCATATCTGATTGTCAACTGGATGTCTTTCCATGATAAATAGTGTTTCGCTTTGAAGACATGGGAGTAACACTATAAAGAATATTCTCATTCCATGAAGGTATAAATTTAGTAGACCTATAATCTTATATTCCCTACCTTTCAGGATGGTGATTAGAAAATTGAATGGGATATATTGAGACAATATAAATGGATATATTTAGAAGATTTTGACTAGGTTTCTAAAGAATAGGGAAGGAAATATTCACTCTTCCAGCTCATAAATACTTGAGGATCCTTATGAGGGTAAAATATGAATATTATTTAAAAATATAGAGAAGTACTTATGGAAAGGATAAAATCATTGAGAAATTTTTCTATATAAATATTGAAGAAACGTTTGTGAAGAAGTGATATAGAAGTGTGAAAATTTATATCTTTGAATTTAGGAGAAGGGAGAGGAGGATAGTTTACATTGAAAAATATAAACTAGAGAAGTATTTAGAAAATAATCACCATATCTGGACTAAAATAGTAATAGAAAAATGTATTTTTGTAGTATAATAAAGTAAAAGGAATTATAGTCATGAGAATTATAATTGAGTGAATATATCGTGACACTCTTATAAGATTATGCCAATGATTGAAGAGTTTACATGATGTATCATGGAATGTTGATGGTACTACCCATGAATGAGTTTATTGATTTTTTGGGATATAACAGTGAGGAGATCAAGGTAATATATCAACATCTAGAGAAACAAAATTAAAGATCCTTTGTGATTGTTTCAAATAATGTTTTTTATTTTTTTTCAACTTATTTTTCTTATGAATATATTTGTTTAACAGGAAATGAATAGTTTCTAGAAGTTGTGAAAGTTTTTGTTGTGAAGTTGATAGAGAAGAGGAATGTTAGAATGATAGATAGTTGGTAAGTTTCCTTAACTTTGTTAAATAACATCCAAACTAAGTCAGAAGATGATTTTATGATCTTAAAGTTTCTTACATCATGAAAATCTCATGATCCAAGCCGGTTTGTAAAAAATTTGTACAAAGTGTATATAGAAAAAGGTGGAGATAGACTTTGGCCCTCAAAAAATAATCTCTGCAAAACTATTCTAAAAAAATAATCCAAAAAACCATTATAGATAGACACTTTTGGTGAAATTTAAAAGAAGTGTTATCAAATTGTGATGCTGTTGAAAGTCCACTACATAATTTACTATAGTTTTTTCTAGGGAAAATTTCATTGCAATGTTGACGACGATATAGACCACATCAGAAAACCCTTTCTTAAGGATTCTTTTACACTAAACACTGGCTGAACAAAAATGATGAATTTATCAATGTTGAGTCATTGGTAAACCTTTTTGTAATATGTTTGAACATTAAAGTCATATGTAAAAAATGTATATCACCATAGAAAGTATGTTTTGGAAAGCTAGAAATATATTTTTTGAGTTTGAATTTCTAAAATTCATTCAAAAAGACTTATAGATATACAAAATTAAAGTTTCTAAAAAACCTTATTGGGGAAGTTATTGTAAGAAGATTTTCTGAATGTAAATATTTTACAATGTTTGTACATAGAGGAGAATATTACAACTAATTATTAAATATTATACAAAATAAAAACAAGGAAAACAAAATCAATCGATGTTTTTGTTGTTGAATTATAAAAATTCAAAAAATGTGAATGAAATTAAAAGTGGAATAGATACTAAGACTTTATTATTTGTGAAAATACAAATGGTGATATTTCAAATAAGTTGAATCTAGAATAGTGAGTTAATGAAATTTTCTTATGAATTAAGTCTTTATTAGTAGGAATAATAAATTTAAACAACTTTTGTAAATCAAGTGGAATGGAAAAAGGTAGATGTAGTTTTTTTTCAATAGATTAATGAGAAATAGATAGAATAAAATGATACTTTTATATTTATATTTTTTTTGATGTTTTAAGAGAAGAGCTTAATTATTGGATGAATAATGTTTAAATTTGAAGAAGTATTAAAGTACACTATTGGATGAAGTCCATTAGATGGAAATATGTAATAATATTTATCAGATGATATTTTTTATAAAATTTTTGTATTATGTTTGAGTTGAGGTGGGATAATCAGATAGAATCTACCAGACATAAAAATATAGAAGTAATGTTTTTTTCACCAGGAAAAGATTTTTGGACTATCATTTTCTTGATGAAGTTTTTATAATAAACTTTATTAAGTTCCAAACTGTAATGATTCTAGTTTTTTATTTCTTTTTTTTCATCTAGCTAAAAATGAGTATTTTTGAAGAGATTATTAACTTGTATTGTTAAGGAATGTTGAGGAAGATTTGAAGTCCTACAAAATTCAAGAAGATACATAATGATTCAAGAAGATATGAGATGTGTCAAAGTAAAATTAAAATGTGTGGGAAATTTTGAATTGTGAATTTTAGTGAGTGGGAAAATAAAAAAGGTTTCACACCTTTTCCATTCTAGGAGAACCTATATAAAGGGGTAGAGAATGTAAATTTATACTTGAAAATGTTTACATATATGAGAAATATGAACTGCTGAAAATTTAGTGGTAGGAGTGAGTTACCAAATGGAGTTTTTTTAATATTATTTTTTATTTTCAGATTAATTTTTCGATTAAGGAATTATAAAGAGAATTCAGTATAGATATTCCAAACAGATAGAAACATACAAAATTTAACATATAGAGTTTCTATGCATAATTATGTAATATAATGTTTTTTAAATCTTACAGAATATTGTTTGAATCTAGAATATTTTTAATTATGATTAATAGATATAAATTATTTGGTCATATAAAAAGACTCGTTATAGGAGGAATTATATGGATTTTTTGGAAAAACATTTCCCAGATCTATTTTGCAAGGATTCATATAATTTGTTTTTGGATAATGTTTTTGATGACTTTTTTTTAAAATAATGGGAGTCAGTATAATCATATATATTATGATATAGAAGGAGTATAAGAGAGTTGGATCAACATTTTTATTCACTAATTAACAATATAAAATTTCTAAGGACCCATGAGAGTGGCTATGGCAAGGATTTAGGTTCTCACATTGAGGCCGAACCTTGTAAATGTTGTGTATATTTTTTACTTTCTAATATTTTCATGTATGTGAAATTGGTATAAAATTAATAAGGAAAGTAAATATAAAAAGTTTAAGGGGTAAAATTACATAAAGTATAAATTTTTTAAAAAGTAAATCCCTGATTAACTTCCATATAAGAGTTTTAACAACACTTCAGAACTTCAATTGGTATCAAATGTAAGGTTCCCCTATTGAATTATTTTCAGGGAAAATATCTATTTAGTAAATAGTAGAGGTAATCCTACCAAAAATGGAAAAAATATCTTGAATAAATAGAATGATAACCTATCTTCTATATTTTATCTTGGAGGTTACTGAAACAACAACTGTTGGGTTTCCACCCATGGGGAACAATTTTCCTAATAATTTTTTTGAAAAAAGGAAATATATATTTATGGGAAAGATAAATATGATATTCTTATGTCTCATTTTGGAATTATTTTTATGAAGGTGATGGTTCTCAAAACCGCTAAGGAAACATGGGAAAAACTCAAAAGTATCTTAAATGGAAACATCAAAGTGAAAGAGAAAATGTGACAAATATTTAAACCATGTTAGAAGATATTATAATGATTAATGAAGAAACAATTAATGAATACTTCACCAAAGTTAATGTAGTCATGTGCAATATATGAGGATTCAAATATATCTAGGATTATTCTACCATTGTAAATAAAATTATGATAAACATTCATGAAAGGTTTTTTTCTAGAATTTATACCTTAGAAAATAATGATGATTAATTCCTTGAAAAATTGTATTACATTCTTATTTCTTAGGAGATAAGGAAATCTCTAGCATTCAAAATGAATGTCAAGGATAAAATGTCTTTTGTATCTATGAGAAATTTGAAAATACAAGACACTTAGAATGATAACATCAGTGATTCAAAAGATAAGGATGATGTTTAAATGAATGAAAATGTCATGTATCTTATCTCTAAAAACTATTGGAGAGGTAGTGGAATGTATGGAGGAAAATTTCTACTCAAATGTTTTTAGTGTTAATGAATGGAAAATTTTTCTATGAATTTTCCAAGTATAAAGTTATAGAGTATGAAGATCATTATAAATAATAACATATGTGGAAAATTTTTAACAAATATTCTAGGGAAGATAATAAATCAATGGATGTTAAGATAAAATTCATTCGAAATAGAAGATGCATGTTTAGTAAGAAAGTGGAATTTGACTCTACTGACAAACATTAATCAGAAAATGAATGTTTAGAGAAGTTCAATACCTTATTTTGAAATTTTTGGGATGAATAAAGATTCCTCAAATAATGAAAAATAATAATTAGGTGAATAAAGTTATAGATAATATCATTTGAGTTCATAAAAATTATTCTTATCTTTATGAAAATAGAAATTTGAAGAAATAGATTTAGATATTGAAGACGTAATGTGAAAAAAAACAATCAATAAAGGAAATATTCTCTTAAACATGAAGTTTAATATATCTTGGAAGTTTTAAAACTCAAAATAAGAGTTTAAAAGTAAGAAAAGATGATAAGAGACCTCATAAACAAACCAGAAGGTAAAGAAGAATAATTTTGTAAAACTCAATCCATAATTCTTGAGGTTTAAAGTAAATTAAGAAACATTTATGAAAATTTGAACTAACATGTAGAGGTAAAAGTTAAAACAACTCAAACAGTAGATAAATCTCATTCCATGAATCAGGTGAAATCCTCACCCACTAAATGTTAAAGTTCATCTGATTTTACTAACCATGAAGGTGTTAATAAAAATAATGGGAAATATTGGGTTGATAAAGAATGTGAGAAATTCATCTCATACACAAAAGTTTAATATATATCCCATAAGGAAGTTTACCCATATTGGGGGAAAGAAAAATATAAAACAAGTTATGAACCTTGAAAATCTTCCAATTGGGAAAGATTCAACCATTAAAAAATTTTGATATTTTCAGGTTTTGGTTAGTGTTATGGAATAGATGGAAAAAACATTAAAACTTATAAAACCATATATCTCTTCCTAAAAATAGTCTTAAAATAAGGTGGGGAAACAATAGATTAAATGTAAGTATCTTTCCTAAGTCACAAGTAGTTGGAAAACAAAAAACGTAAGGTGTTAGAAGGTTTCCAATGAAAAATCAGTTTGATCACTTGAAAAATGTTTATGGGAGATGTGATATAATAGGTCACATTAATAAATAATTTATGACTACTCTTTGTGAAAAAATTTCTTGTTCTAGAAAATTAATGTATGTTTGAATGAAAAAAGTTAAAGAAAGTGAATTTTTTGTTAAGATACCACTGAATGAAATGAAAAGGATGAAACCGTGGATTCTTGATAGTAGTTATTCCTTACACATGATCGGTGATGTGAAAATCATGAAGGGTTTTGAAAATAATGAAGGTGGAGTAGTTACTTATAGAAAGGATAGTTCCATAAAAATGAGATTAATTGGAATTATGGAGATTAAAGTTGAAAAACTAAATTATAAGGAAGTTTTATACGATAATTTAATCTATAAAAAATTAATTAGTGTGAAAGAAATTTGTGATAATGGAAATGAAGTTTTTTTAGAAATAATTTATGAAACATTTGAAGCATAAAATATGGTAAATTTGTTACCATGGGAGAAACAAATAATAGAAATATCATTCAAATAGGAGAACTTGGTTACTCTTGTTATTTGAGTGCTAAAGATAAGAATAACTTGTGCTATTGCAGGCTTGTGAATCTTGGAAAGAAAAGTGTGATCTTTTTTCTAAATTATATTATTTAAGAATATTTTAAATATTAAAAGAAAATAAAATGATGTTTTCACAACATGTGATAAAGGGAGTATGATTGTAACAATTCATATGAGAGTTTAAAATCATTCTATAAGACCTCTTGAGCTTATTCACTCTGATTTATATGGACCAATGAGACATTAATAACCAAAAGGGAATTTTTAATTAATCTATTTTATTTTTTATTTTACATGAATGACAAATATTATGTTTATGAAGCATAAATAAGGTGTCATGTAAATGTTTAGATTTTTTAGAAGAGATGCAGAAAGAGTGTTGAGAGGTTACACAATGAAACTAAAAATAGATAAAAAAATAGTAAACATGTCATTATTTTGAATAATATTTGATGAAAATTAAATTAATCATTAGCATTATGATTGATATACCCATCATTAAAATATAGAGGAAAAAAGAAAAACATTTTTTGTTTGATATGTGATGAATTGTGTTGGATGGGTAGAAACTTTCTATGTTTTTCTGGAGAGAATCTATTAGTATAGTTGTACAAGTAAAAAAATATGTTTGTTAAGGTTTAAATACAACATAACTCCATATGAAATATGGCATACAAAATCTTTATTGAAATATTCCACGCTTTTTGAAAGTCCTTATTTACTAAAGATAAAAAATGTGGTACTTGTAAATTTTTTTGAAAAATACAAAGATCGTATTTTCATGGGATATTAATCCAATGGAAGAATTTAATAAAGTTGGAAAAAACATATAAAAAAGTTTATATACTTATCTCTATTGTTGTAAATTAGAGTAAAAATGCTAAGGCCCATATCAGAATATTTTGTTTTTGAAATTGGAGAATGAATAAAATATATCAAATTTAACACCCTATAGAAATAGGTAGAATCTTAAAAAATCATTAAAAATTTGAAATCACTGGTTCATATCAAAATAAAATTGATATTAGAAAATCGTAAATCACTTATATTACAAGCTGGACCAAAATTAGTTTTAGAAGCTATTGAAAAAAAATAAAGGGTACAAGTTATGAATGAAGAGTTAGATCAAATTAATAAAAATGAAACTTAGGAACATGTTCAGCATATAGTAGAAAATAATATTATTGAAAAAATGGATGTATAGAAACAATCTGAATGAACATGGGGAATTTTCAAGTAACAAAGAAAATGTTGTATATAAAGGCTACTCATAGTTGGGATGTGTGAATTTTAAATAATCCCTTTCCAATATATTATGATTATAAACTATCAAAAAGGTTTTATCTGTGGTTGTACATTATTGTTATAATTTTTATTAGATGGATGTGAAGTTAGATTTATTAAATATAGAGATTTTGGTAGAAGTTTATATTAATAAAACTTGTGGTTTATTACTTGATGAAGATGAAATGAAGGATTGTAAGATGAATAAATTTATATAAGGGTTGAAATAATCTCCATGATCCTAGAAATCCTGACTTGATAGTTGTCTAAATTTTTTTAAAAAAACTTATATGTGAAGGAGATAAACTTAGGCACCCTAATTGATATTTTTTATATTTATGACATAATTTTTTAGGAGATACAGAAAATTATTATAAATAGTTTTTAGAATAAATAAAGATGAATTTTAAAATATCAATTCTTGGAGAATTAAATTTCTTTCAGGGATTACAATTTTATCAAAATTAGAGATACATTTTATTATCTTAAGAAAAATATTGTAGGTAATTGTTACATATTTTTATATTGGATTATTCTAAAAAAGTTTATATACTTATCTCTATTGCTGTAAATTTGAGTAAAAATGAAGCGGGGAAATGTGTGAATCAAAGAGATTTCTAATAGTTGATTGGAAGTTCACTCTATATTACAATTATAAGGCCCTACATTTTGTATGTTGTTACTTTTTTTTGTATATATCAGAGTAATCCTAAATAATCTCATATATTGAAAAAAAATAATTATGAGTTAGGTTAAAGGAAAATATTCTTATGGGATGTTTTATAAAAGAAAAGTGATATGAAATTTCAAAGATACAAAGATGCTAATTGGGATGGAGATTACAATGTTAGGAATTCATCATAAATAATAATATTTTTCTTGGAAGAATTTTGTAGGAGGTGGAATAATAAAAAATATATTTTAGTGTATTTGAATGCAGTAGAAGTAGAATATGTTTCTGAAACCCATTCTTGTTCAAAAATGGTTTGAAGGAAAGTTAAACTGGGAGATTTTAAAGTGAAAGTTTCTACACCATTAAAGATACATTGTGATAAAAAGAGTTCCAATGATATTTCCATAAACCTAATACAAATATTCGGATCGAAGAACATTAATATTAAGTATCATTTCATAAAATATGGAGTTTCTAGTGGATAAGTCATTCTTGATTACATTTATAATAAATGTAAAATTGTTGATGTTTTCATAAAAGCTATTCCAAATGATATATTTGTGGAATTGTGGTTATAACTTCATGTTCAAACTCTACTAAAGACTTCATAAAATTTATATGAAATCCACACCCCCACTTTTCTTAAAATTATGTTAATAAAGGGGGATCATTTTTTACAACATTTTACTAGAAGCAGGAGAGAAAGTAGATATCTTTTAATAAAAGAATCTAAAATAATTATTATCAGAAAAAATTAAAATCAAGAGATGTAAAGTGAGGGGGATTTTATATTTTAATGAAAGAAAATTTTCTTTTTAGTGAGGGATAAAATTCCTTCAAGAAAATTACTTTATCTAGTACTATAGTTTCAGTAGATTCTCTTTGAGAAAGAATATGATTTGATGGAACATTGTGAAAAAGTGAGTTCTTGAGAAAAAAACATGAATGTTGAAAAAAATTGATTAATAAATTCATTATTGAATTTTTTCAATAAATACAAAGGGAGATATTGAATATACATTGTGATTGTTTCTAACAATGTTTTTAATTTATTTTCAACATATTTTTATTATGAGTGTTTTTTTAAAAATAGGAAAAGAAGTGTTGTTAGAAGTTATGAAAGCTATTGTCATGAAGTTTTTGGAGAGAAAGAAATTCATAACCTTATAGATTTGGGGTGTTTACTTAACATTCATAAATAAATGCTTAACTAAGTCAAACAATTCATTACTAATATTAAATTTACTAACATCATGAAAATACCATGATCCAAGATGGTGTTTACAAAAGTTATACAAATCATGTGAAAATAAAGGAGGAGATAAACTCTAGTTTCAGACAAAAAATATTTAGAAAAACTATTCCAGATGAAATATTACAAAAAACCATTCTGGATAGACTTGTATGAAGAAATTTAAAGATGTTTTAACAAATCACGATGTTCTTAAAAGACCACTATAGAAGTTACTAAAGTTGTTGTAAGAGAAACTAACATTGAAAAGTTTATGATCATACATATCACATCAGACTAACTTTCCTTAAGAAAGTTTTCACTCTGACCATCAGATGAAAATAATATATAAGTTATCATTGTTGAGTCACTGATTAAATTTTTTGTAAAAATATTTAACATAAAAGTATGGTTTACAAAATTAAAATCATTAGATATTTTTTTTGTAAAACTAGTAATGTTTGTTACTAAGTTTGTATTAATGAAATTATTTCCCAAATTTAACTAGATATATAAAATGAAAGTTATCGAACAAACAGTCAAGATAAATAAATTATAATAATATTCATTGAAAGTTTTTAATTTCAAAAGTTTTTACAAAGGGGAAAGTAGTAAAATCGATCATCAAATATTATAAATGATGAACACTAGAGAAAAACCGATTGAGGTTTTTATTATTTAGTTTGTATAGATTAAAAAAATCTGAAAGAAATACATATTGGTATTGATAGTCATATTTTATTATCTATGAAAATATAAAAGGGGTATTTCAAATAATTTGTATCCATAATTGCGAGTTAAAGATAGTCTCTTGTGATTGAAGCCTTTTGAAGCTGAAACACAGTAGTAAAACATTTTACATAAATCTATAATAATGGAAAAAATAAATATATTCTTGTTTTTAATAGATTAAAGAGTAATAGATATAGGAATATGAATTTTCTAAATAGTATGTTTTTTAATGTTTGAAGGGTAGAGTTTCTTTGCAATTTGATTAATGGTGGAAGCTTGAAGAGGTTTTAAAGTGAACTACCGGAGGAAGTCCATTAGATAATATTTTATAATAAATTTAATCATAGAGATGCTTTTAGTAAATGGTGTATTAAAACCCTATATAAATAGATAGGATCTTAAAACCTCATTGAAAATTTGATGCATCGATTCATATCAGAAGTAATTTGATAATAGAAAATTAGAAATAACTTATCTTACAAGTTGAACCAGAATTAATTTTAGAAGATATTGAAAAAAATAATGGTTATAAGTTATGAATGAAGAGTTAAATCAAATTAATATAAATGAAACTTGGGAAATTGTTCTTCATCCAGTAGAAAATAATATTATTGGAAAAAATGGATGTATAGAAACAAGATGAATGAATATGTGGAATTTTCATGAGAAAAAGAAAAACCTGTATATAAAGGCAACACATAGTTGGGTTGTGTGAATTTTAAATAAACCTTTTTCATTATTTTAATATTATGAAATATCAAAAAGGTCTTAGAAGTGGTTTCACATTATTGTTATAATGTTTATTAGATAGATGTGAAGTCATATTTATTAAATAGAGATATTGAGGTACAAGTTTATATTAAGAAACCTTGTGGGTTATTACATGATGAAGACGAAACCAAGTTTTTTATGTTTAAGAAATTAATATAAGGGTTGAAATAATCTCCATGATCCTAGAAATCCAAAATTGATAGTTTTCTAAAAATGATGAATTTATCTAAAAAAAGATGAATAAAACTTATATATGAAGGAGATGAACTCCGAAACCCTAATTATTATTTTTTATATTGATGAAATATTTTTTAGGATATAGAGAAAATTATTATAAAGGGTTTATATAATAAATAAACATGAATTTTGAAATTTCAATTCTTGGAGAAATAAATTTATTTCAGAGAATAGAAGTTCAAAAAATTTAGAGATACATTTTCTTATCTTAAGAAAAATATTCGAGGGAATTATTACCTAAGTTTAGCATGGAAGATTCTAAATAAGTAAAATTATCTCTATTGGTGTAAATTTGAGTAAAAATGAAGTGGGGAAATGTGTAAATCAAAATGATTTTTGAAAGTTGATTGGAAGTTTACTCTATCTTATAACCCCAAGGCCCCACATATTGTATGCTATTACTTTTTTGTGTAGATATCAGAGTAATCGTAAAGAATATAATATATTGGCATAAAAAATGATTATGAATTATGTTAAAGGAAAATATTATTATGGGATGTTTTATAAAATAAAAGTGTTATGATCTGTCAAAGATACAGAGATACTAATTGGGATGAAGTTTACAATGATAAGAATTAAAATTAAAGAATAAAAATCTTCTTGGGAGAATGTTGTGTTAGATTTCATAATAAAAAATAAATTTTAGTGTCTTTGAATGCAGTAGAAGTAAAATATGTTTCTGAAACCCATTCTTGTTCAAAAATGGTTTGGATGAAAGTTAAACTAGAAGATTTTAATGTGAAAGTTTCTACACCATTAAAGATACCTTATGACAGTCAGATTTCAAATGATCTTTCCCAAAACCTAATACAACTCTCATGATCTAAGAACATTGAAATTAAGTATCATTTCATAAAAGAAAATGTTTCTAGTGAATAATTCATGCTTTAGTACATTTATAAAAAATATCAAATTGATGATGTTTTCATAAAAGTTATGCCAAATGATAGATTTGTGGAATTGAGGTTATGACTTCATGTTCAGCCTCCACTAAAGACTTCCTAAAATTTATATAAAATCCCCCCCCCCACTTTTCGTAATATTAAGTTGATAAGGGGGGGGGGGTCATTTTTTACACAATTTTCCTAGAAGGGGGATAAAAAGTAGATGTATTTTAATAAAAGAATATAAAACAATGGTTATCTGAAAAAATAAAAATCAAGATATGAAAATTGAGGGGGGTTTATCTTTTCATAACCAAAAAATTTATTTTCAATGAGGGGAAAATTCTTTCAAAAAAATTACATTATCTAGCAGTGTGGTTTCAGGAGATTTTCTTTGATAAAGGATGTGATTTGATGGAAAATTTTGAAAAAGTGAGTTCTTGAGAAAAATAAGTTCTGAAAAAACATGAGTGTTGAACAACACTGATTTAGAAAATTCATTAATGAATTTTTTCAATAAATCCAAAGGTATAGATTAAAGATACATTGTGATTGTTTCTAACAACATTTTTAATTTATTTTCAACATAATTTTATTATTAATGTTTTTTTTAAATAGGAAAAGGTGAATTGTTAGAAGTTAAGAAAGTTATTGTTATGAAGTTTTTGGAGTTAAAGGAGTCATAACCATAGAGGGTTGGGAAGTTTACTTAACTCTATTAAAGAAATTCTTTAACTAAGTCAAAAATTTATTTTCTAATATTAAAGTAACCAACATCATGAAAATAGCATGATCCAAGATGGTGTGTACAAAAGTTATACAAATCATGTGAAAACAAAGGAGGAGATCAACTCTAGTTTCAGACACAAAATCTTTAGAAAAACTATTCTGGATAAACTATTACAAAAAAACCATTTTGGATAAACTCTTATGAATAAATTTAAATAAGTGTTATCAAATCAAGATGTTTTTAAAAGTCCACTATAGAAGTTACTGAAGTTATTTCAGTAGAAACTGATGTTGCAATGTTCATGATCATATATAACACATCAGAAAAACCTTCCTTAAGGTAGTTTTCCCTCTGACTATCTGATGAAAAAAATATAAAAGTTATCATTATTGAGTCACTGATAAAATTTTTTGTATGAATTTACAACGTAAAAGTAAGGTTTTCAAAATGAAAATCATTAGATAAATATTTTATTTGGGAAGCTAGTAATGTTTTTCCTGAGTTTGTATTCATAAAATTCTTTCACTAATTTGTCTTGATATATACAATGGAAGTTATCAAACAAACCCTTCAGATGAATTAATTATAATAAGAGTAATTGAAGGTTTAAATGTTCCAAATTTTGTAAAAAGGGTAAAGTAGTAAAATCGATCATCGAAGGTTATACATGATGAACTCTAGAAAAAAAATTGATTGATATTTTTATGGTTTAGTTTGTATAGATTAACAAAATTTTAAATAAATACATATCGGCATAGATAGTCATATTTTATTTTCTTTTCAAATAAAAAGAGGGATATTTCAAAGAAGTTGTATCCATAATTATGTGTCAAAGAATTTATTTTGTGATTGGAGCCTTTAAATGTTGAAACTCTATAGTAAACCATTTACATAAATCTAGAGGAATGAAAAAATAAATATATTTTTGTTTTTTAATAGAGTAAATAGTAACAAATAGATGAAAATGAATTTTATAAATAAGAAAATTTTTTGAAGGTTGAAGAGTATAGTTTCATTGCAATTTGATTAATGTTTGAATGTGGAAGAGGTTTTATGTTGAACTACTGAAGGAAGTCTATCAGATAGTTTTTTAAAAAAATTTACCATACAAATGTTTTTGAGGAATTGGAGTATTAAGTTTGAGTTGAGGTAGGATGACAGGATAGAATTAACCAGACAGAGAAAAAATAAAGAAGATTTTTTTCAATAAATAATGAGTTCTGAACCATCATTCTTTGGGTGATGTATTTATAAGAAACATTTTTGAGTTCCAAAATTTGATGATTCTAGTTATGTTCTTTCAATTATTTTTCATCTAACTAAAAATGAGTTAGTCTAATTAGTTCCTTAACTTTTGATGTTCAGAATGTTTTAAGATGATTATAAGTCATGGAAAATACATAATGATTCTAGAATAGTGGAAAACCATCCAAGAAAAATTCAAATATGGGAGAAATTTTAAATTTTGAGTTTTAGTGAGAGGGAAAATGAAAAAGGATTCCCATCATTTCCATTATAGGATAACCTATTTAAAGGGGTTGGGAAATTAAATTTATACTTGAAACTATTCAAATGTACACAAAATCTGAACCACTATAGAATTATTATCAGGGGTGAGTTTATAACCAAAGTTTGTTTTTATTATTAAATAAAGTTTCTGGATATATATTTCAATTAGATAATTGGATAAATCCTTCAGCATAGATATTCATGGTAAAAAGGAACCGCTAGAATTCATTAGACTGAGTTTCCATGTAGAAGTATAAGTTTCTTAGTTTTATTAATCATTAAAAACATAGTTTTATAACAAAAAACAATAGTGTGGATGAATGGATAGACAATCATTAGTCATTGAAAAGGACACACCTGAACAACATTACCGGATAGAGGCATAAGACGGAATTTACATATTAATATTTATGGAAGCTATTTTGAAATTTTTTATATACTCTTTTTTTGGATCATGTTTTTTAAGATTTTTTTTAAAAAAAATTTGTATTTGTATAATCATACCTATTGGGAGATAGAATGAGTTTAATAGAAGTTAGCTTGTATTCACTTATTACTAATAGTGAATTTCAATGGACCTACAGGTGTGGAAATGGAAAGGATGTAAGTAATCACACCGAGTCTGAACCTTGTAAATCTTGCATGACTTGTTTAATTTCTATTATTTTAATACTTGTGATATTGATATTAAATTGATAATTAAATGTAATGTCTTATGTTTTGGACTGATTTGAAAATTCTAAGAGAATTTGAACCTTTTATTTGGTGGATGGGATGAATTTTAAAATGGATTTTGAATGTAAATCTAAGAGTTGAAACAATAAGTCTTGTTTTTAGAATGGGAATAGGGATGAGAGGTTTACGAGGTGTTTAGTTGTGTTTTAGAATCATTAGTCTTAGAAAAACTAGTTTTTGGAAATATAAAGGGGGGAACACAGTTATCACATGGTTAGATCTAACCATGCACCCCAACAGTGATAGGTCTGGAGGGTATCTCATTATTTTTCAAACCATGTTCCCCAGGATTCAAGGTTTTTTGATACCTTTGTAGTTTATTAAAAATGTAGGAACAATATCTTTTCCATGTTTTTTAAACCGTGTAGCTACCATGGGTCATGTATGTGGGTGAGGTAGTGACAAGGTAATGGTTTTTGTATGTTTTATTTACTAATTATCAAGAACCATGTGGGGTTTAGATATTGGTAAGTGTGAGATTCATAGTTGGTGAAAGGTAATCCAAAACATGAAGCCTAAACACATGCCTCTTAAAAGGATTTTTACCCTATTTTCTCCTCCATTTAAACAAGTGGTCCTCCACATGTGTACCCCTCTCTTTTCTCTTCTAGGATCCCATGGATATCCCTCATTCTTGGTCCTAATATCACATTATTAGGTGTGTTTTAAGTGTATTAGTAAGCTCTTTAATCCCCGTTCTTTCTTCATTTTTTTATCTTGTTGTATCAAATGATAAATCCATGCGATATTGTTTACCCTATTTTTGAGGACTTTGCTTCATTATTTATTTTTTATCGTTCTAGCTCAAATAAAAGGACGAGATTGGATGAGTGAATATTACTCAGTATAAGGTTGGTGGTCTAGTTTCTTTCATTTAAAAGTTTCATCATTTATAAAATAGACCATTGTGATTTGTGCCGAACCTTTTATGAATCACCTCTTAAATATTAAATTTCCAAAGTAGATATTACCCCCTTAATTTAATTAGTCTCTATGATTTATATTTGGAATTAAACCACCTATTTGAGGTTTGTTAACTTGAATATTTTAAAATGAGTTTCCAATGGAATTAAATAGAGTCTAAGAGTGGAGGATAACTCACTTATCTTGACCCCTTGATTCTATTATGCTTGAGTCATCCCTTCTAAATGAAATGAATAATTGAGTTAAAAATATTGTTAAATGAAAAGGAACCACCCTTTTCCATATCCCATAATTTACATGTAAATACTCAGTCATTCTTACGAGAAAGTAAAATGATAAATGGAATGGAAGTACTCACCATGTGGGGTGTATATGATGTCTTATACCCATTGGTCCTTGAATTTTCTTGATAGACAATTCCAACTAAAATGTTATGTTGGAATATAGAATGTATCTTAACTTGGACAGATTTAATAAATGAATTTTAATATGGCATGATTATTAAACCTGTCCTATGAATTATTGTAAAATAAATGTTCCTACTTATGTTATTAATGGTCATGGTGTTACATTTATTCACGGCCATGAAATCCTTTATTATTCATGTTAATGGAATTCCCTATTATTCATGAGCATGAAATCAATTATTATTCAAGGGAATGATTCCACTTATTATACATGGGCATGACTTCCCTTATTATTCATGGGCATGGAGTCCCTTATTATTCATGGGTATGGTGTACCTTATTATTCTTGGGCTTAGAATCCCTTATTCTTATATGATCAATGGGAAAGGAATCCATTATTATTCTCTAATACTAGACCATGGCATCCCTTATTACTTGTGATACACGAGCATAGTGTCCTTTATTATACTATGAGATATATTGGAATAATGACCATTATTTAATATCTGATACTCATTGTGCATGGATGTCTGAGTTATGCCTAAGGCCCCTCCTAGTTCTATATATCTATATATACATGTATATATATGTTATCACATATATAGTACATATATATATACATACCTATAGAAATATATATACCTATATACAAGGTGACATAAAATCACAAATATTTTGGCTTAAGCTGAGGCAGGTATAGTCGACCAAGTGACCTTGAGGCACTTAAGAAGGCTTGATTACATTTATTTATTTTATTGAACTACATTGCTTACTATACTTGAACATTGCTTTATTTTATATTCCAGGGCTAGATTTTATTAGACCCCATTGGTAATGTCCTATTGAGTATATCTCAAACCATGTTCTAGTCATCAATTGATACTCATATAGATATCCTGGTTGCATGTCTAAGATAATGGATTATGTTGTGCGTTGTTACCCTTGTACTAGGATCATAGGAGCATAGGACTGATTTAGTGCCCAGGATTATCATGGAGTTATCCCTTAAGTCTTTTTTTCTTTTTATTGTTCATTAATTATATTGTCTATATTCTTCTATGTATTCTTGTTGTATGTCTGGTTCTTATAAATTGTAGCATGTTCATACAAGATTATTTATTGATTTATATTTATGGTCAGTTGTTATTAGATTCCACTACCTTTATTTATTATTTATACTACTTTACTTATTACTAATATAGAGGGTACAATATCCCCACCAAACTAAAAATGGGGGGAAGCTCATGCTTCCATTGATGTGACTGATGTTTATATTTCTTGCTATTATAGTTTATTATTATTTCTCCTTAGGTGATTTTTGTACTTCTAATTGTTATTCATTTATGGATTCATGAGATTTACCTCTTAGCTTGGTATGATAAGAGATTATGTGTGTTCTTGCATCATTATCGGAATATAGAGATTTACATGTCATGAATATTCCATTCCATGTTGAATGTATTGTTTATTTGTTGATGTGTGATGATTTGTATTCTATGCTTGTGTGGTTATTTAGCATGCTTCCCTATATACCATTAAAGGGAGGTTATTTCCATATTTATATGAATTCTATTCTCATGCAGTATCCTGTCATGATTGGTTAAACTTATGATATACTGTTTGTTATTAAAGTGTCTACATAAACCTCAATGATGTATTACCATATAGCTTGATGGTGAAACTTTAAATAACCAATTATGATATGTTTGATCCATAATCCATTGGTTTCATAGGATAAAACATTTATGGTTGTAACATCCCATTACCAATATGACAAGTGTTCCTTTAACCTTATCTTGGTTTTTAATTTTCATTTACTGGGTAGGGTAGATAATGAATTGGAAGGATACCTATAAGGGTAAAGTTAGATATTTTTTGGACTCTCATCTTTAACCAACTTTTTTTTGCAGGCTGCAGTAGGGTTACACAACATAAAACTAGGTTAAACGACATGTAACGATTTTTGGATGAAAGTTGTGAAAGGCTTTACACTATGAAGGGTACATGCCCTAAAGAGCCTTTACATAAGGTTAATGAGTTAATGATCTATTTTTAATTTGAAGTGACATGTTTTTCAGTGGTTTCAGAAATTAACTATTTCAAGATGTGTATAGGTATTACACATCATGTAATACCCAGAATGTTGTTTTTAAAAATCCAGCATGACCAATCTATTTCTTTTAGCTCCCCTCCATTTTCATCTTTGTTGACCCAAAGTCTTATCCAAGTGTTCTTGAAGCTTTCCAACCCTTATGGATCTTCTCCTTTGGTGCTCTATCATCGTTACACATGTAGTGTGATTCCCGAGTAAGTTATATCCCTTGTTCTTTTTCATTCTATCTTTCTCCTCCTTTGATATTTCAATAGACCATCCTAAAATTTATGGATTCATGCTCCATAGTGTTGGATATTATTTATAGGTTGGGTTTCAAGGTCTTATACACCTTCATTCTCATTGATGGGTGTCGTTGAAAGTGTTCAGTTTTGGGATAAAGGTATGTGATTATGTACTATTTGTCCAAAGTTATTAACAATCAATTTATTGATTTATTTCAATTTTTTATTTAAATTCAATTTATCAAACATTATTTCAATTGATTTGATAAAACCCAATTCCATTGAATTGGGAGATTTGAAATGGTTTTGGTCTGAAAATTTGGAAAACCCCCAATTCCATTGAATTGGGGTGTGTTTATGGAAATTTATTGATTTAAATTATAGAATTTAAATTATAGATTTTATGGAAATGATTTTAATTAAAAAATTTAATTTAATTATGGATGTGAATTAAAAAATGAATGGAATCGGTTTTTAAGGATTTCAAGCTTGTGAAAATGGATTTGAGAAGTTTTTATAGAAACCCAATGGGTTTATCTTGTGAAAGAGGCATTTTTTGATTAAAATATATTTAGGTTTTAAATGGAAAATTGTAATTCGAAATAGGATAATGGGATTTTATTTTATTTCAAGAATTATTAAAATAAATTTCCCATCATTTATTGTGTAAGATCACATGCAAGCCTTTGGTAGTTTGTAAGTTATTTGGACACACTTTATGCTTTTACAATGTTTTAAAACATACATGCAACGGGTCATATCCCTAATGGGATGGTGAAAAGTGACCTTTGGCCAGTGTCATAGGGATGTGTGTATAAAAATATTTTTGAGATCCCTTAGAGAGTGTAGAGTCTTATATCTTGGAAAATACGTACCAATTTGGAAGATGACCATGTTGCTCGCTTGTTTTATATTTGAGATATAAATGTATTCTAATGTTGTTAAAACTGATTTTCATGCCTACAAAATTTATATAAGATGTTTTATATAAAATTTTTTATTGAAGATGTGGTTTTAGAAATATTCTATCACTTTTAAATTCGTTTCTTAATGTGTTTTCAATCATTTTAATTTTATATCATGATTTTTTAAAATATGATTTAAAATGCCAAACCTGTTTATTATAAATTTGAAATAATTTCTTTGGTTAATATTTTATTAAACTTTTTATGCAATCCTTTGTGAGACTCTACTGGGATTTTTATCTCACACCCAATTTATGACTTCAAGTGTTTATAGACTATCTCCTTTGAGGTATGAGTTAGGGAAAAGGATCACTTGGATGTGGATCCAACTGTTGAACTTTGGCCTTGGTGACTTGTATCCTTAGGGACTTGGGGTGTTTCCCTCAGTTTTGGTACTTGGGTTCTAGTAATTTGGGATTGTTTATACCTTATTTACTTTGGTACATTACTCCCAGTGGAGTTTCTTTTTTTATGCATAGTACCTTTCTTATTTTAGTTCCACAATGTTTGTGGAAAACCAATCCCACTTTCTGTTTGTATGATGCCAGTTGCTATTAGACGAATCATGGGGATCAGTAATTACCTTTAGGCTATGTTAGGGCCGGCTCAATTATCAAGTTACCAGGGTACTTGGGATATTTCATGATGAATTGGTATTAGTGGAGGTAGCATAGTTTTTCTGTTGAAGTTAGTAGGAATTTGTAAAATAATTTTGTGACTTAGGAGGTAGTTTCTATTGAGTTCCTGACCAAATCTCATCGTAATGAACCTTAAGTCTCCATGAGTGGTTAGAGAAATAAAATGTTTGGATTAGTTCTAGATTTTTACCTATTGTAATTTTATAGAGTGAAATCCAAATCTTGGTTGTTCTTTATGTTGGGTGTAATTTCCCTTCTTGAATAGTTTGAGTTTTAATCTAATGTCTTATTTATTGTCTGCTAATGCTGTGTGGAATCATGCCTCAAAGAAGACATACAATCTAGATCTATGTGAAAGCTGTTGCTGAACCACAACGAGTGAATCCTCCAGTGGACCCAAATCTGGTTGAGGTGATCATGCGTGTAGTCCAAGCTTCAGTTCATGCACCACTTCTAGTCCCTATTCGGGCTCCAGCTATGGATCCTCAAGGAGGATATTCTTCAAAATCATTCTCAAGAGTTCCTTTACCAAAACCCACTAGTTTTAAAAGGCTCCAATGATCCCCAAATTGTTTAGTAATGGTTGGGAAAGATATAACATTTGTTTGAGTCCTTGGAGACACTGGATGAGATCAAGGTGAACTGTTCCACCATTTTACTAGAGGGTTGGATCAGGAGATGGTGGGACGCGATGGTGAGGGAAAAGAAACATGATGGATTAGAATGTAAATAATTCAGGGTCCTTTTCACTAAAAATTTTATCTAGAGTCTATGGTGTTGGCCAAGGTTGTTGAGTTTTTAAATCTTGAGAAGGCTGGCAGAACCATTACTGAGTATTCCACTAGCTTTACTAAACTCATGAAATTTTCACCTTAGATTGTATCTAATGAAAGTATGAAGGATCTATAGTTTGAGTTGGTACTTTAATTAGATATTCATTCACATGTTTTATCTTGAAATATTCCCACTTATACTAATGTACTGGATAGGTTGATGATGGTAAAGATGGACCTGGTTGGGATGGTAGGGTTGAAGAGAGTTCCTTTTTTAGCAAGTGGTAGCGTAAGTAACTTTAAGGGAAAATGGAACTGTAATGATTCTCATAGAAATTATTGATGGTAGATTCATTCTCGAACTCTTACAAAACAAAATTAAGTCCTTTTATTTGCTAACAGTGTGGAAATCTTGGACATTCTAAGAGGGTTTGCACTAATTCACCCAAAACTATGGCTCCTTTAGACATTTATGTCTCTTATAGAGATTCTTCCATAGTTTTTCTACTATGAATAGTGTAACTATATCATTAACTCTTCCCAAATTTGTATGTAAACAATATGATTCACGTATAAAATGGTTCCAACCACTAGAATCCAAAATGAAGCTTCTTCATGCAGTGGAAGAGTCTTCAGAGGAAGCAGACACGTGTCCAACAATTTTGAGAGGTATCATTACTGTAGCTTCGTTATTAGTGGATGCTCTATTTGATACTAGTGCATCTGATTATTTTATTTCAACTTGCATTGTTAATATTATTAATCTTCCTATGAAGATTTTATCTTATGAAATGGATATTACAATACCCCTTAGATTGAAGGGAGAGAAGGGACTTTTTAGTCCCTCTTGTACTTTATTTTTGGCTGATGTCAAGTTGGTTTGAAGTTTCTGGTCCTAGAAATGAAACCACATAATGTCCTTTTAATAATAGATTGGCTCATTTCAATAAATCCTGGATTGATTTTTTTCCTTGGTGGGTCTACATTACTACACCCAGTGGTGTGTCTCTTATCATCTAAGGGGAATGGAACCCAAGGTCAAACAGAGACAGAAATTTTTGTCCATAGTTGGGGAAAAAATATTAGTGATTTCTTTTTATTTGGAGAAATATTATTTGGGTAGTGATCTCCCTCTAGTTTTCTTCATGTTTCCCGGCGTTTTTCCTTCAGACTTATCTGATTTTCCCCCAGTAAGGGAGGTCAAGTTTTCCATTGAATTAATGAATAGTACTCAACTTGTTTCTATTCACTCTTACCACATGGCTCTAACTGAAATTAAAGAGTTGAAGTCCCTGTTGGTCAATATTATCAATAAAGGCTTTATATGACCTTGTGTGTTACTTTGGGAATAAGTGGTTCTCTTCACAAAGAAGGATGATGGTTCTCTTTGATTATGTGTTGATTACCAAAAGATAAATCGAGTTACGATGATGAAAAAGTATTCATATCCATGTATTTATGATATTTTTGATTAGATGAAAGGGATGAAGTGGTTTTCAAAGATCAACCATTGATATGGTTACCATCAGTTGAGGATAAAAGAATTTGACAATCAGAAAATCAATTTTTAGAGCAGGTTCATCCATTTTGAGTACCTTTTTTTGCCCTTTGGTCTGAAAAATTATCCTGTAGTTTTCATGGATTTGATGAAAAAAAAATTCATGAATATTTCGATACATTTTTAGTAGTATTTTAAGAAACTTTCCTTATATAATCCAAGTCTGAGGAGGATCATGTGCATCATCTAAGAATAATAATGAGTCTACTAAGAAATAACAGACTTTATGCCAATATATCAAAGTGTGTTTTTTGGATTTAGGAATTGAAATTCTTGGGACACGTGGTGTCTAAACAAGGAATAACAGTTGATCCTGAAAAGATAAAGGCTATTATGAAATGGGAGAAACCATGAAATGTCTTCGAGATTCAAATCTTATTGGTTTTAGTTGAATATTATCGTCGGTTCGTGAATGACTTCTCAAAGTTGGAATCTCCGATAACAGCTCTAACTTTGAAGGGGATGAAGTTTGCTTCAAATGATAAATGTTAGAGTTCCTTTTTTGGGATGAAACGTCTTTTGAAAACTACACTACTGTTGACTATTATAGAGGTTGGGAATGGCTATTTGGTCTTTTGTGATGCATCAGGTTTAGGATAGGGATGTGTTCTTATGTAGGGAGATGATGTAATAGCTTATGGATCTCATCACCTTAGGCCACATGGGATGAATTATCCTACCCATGACCTTGAAATTATAGCTATGATGAAAGAACTGAAAATTTGGTGACACTAAATTTTTGGATAAAGGTTTAATGTGTATTCAAATCACAAAATCTTGAGTTACATCTTCTTTAAAAAATATTTGAATTATCTACATAGGCATTGAGAAAAGTACGTGAAATATTTCAACATTGAAATCACCTAAATCTCAGGGAAAGGGAATTTCGGTGTAGATGCATTGAGAAGGAAAATTCTGACCCATTTAGTGAATGAATCTTCAAAAGAGTGGAATTTTATGGTTCTTTTGCACAGTTTCATATTAGAGTCGAATAGAAAAATGATGATTTTTATTTATCTAGAATTCAGTTTACATATTCTCCTCTCAAAATGATTCTTCAGGATAAAGATCTTGATAATAAATTTTGTAGCATCAGAATCTTAATTTATGGTGGGAATATAGTGGCCCAATGTTTGTTCACCAAAGAGGGTATTCTATACTATCATAATCGCTTAGTTGTGACGTTAGTGGTAAGAAAGGCTGTGGTGGGAGATTTTCATAATTTTCAGTGGGATATGAACCTATGATCCAATAATATTTTTTCTAATATGTGGTGTCATTTCTGGTGTCCCGGTATGGGATAAGGAATTTTTGTGTTTGTTTCTCATTGTTATACATTTCAGCAGGTGAAAGCCGAGCACGAGAAGCATTCAGGTATTTTGTGACCACTTACAGTCCCTATGTGGAAGTGGGATGAAATATCTATGTAATGTATGTTTGGGTTTCCTCATACCTAGACAACGAAGAATGTGATATGGATTGTGATCAATGGGATGACCAAGTCTGATCAATTAATACACATTTTTGATGAAGCCAAAGTTGAGGAGTTGGAAAATCTCTATGTGAAACAGATTGTTCATTTGTATAAAGTTTCATCTGTTAGAGTATCTTTAGTGATCCTCATTTCACTTATTTCTTTTGGATATTCCTATAGGAGGCACTAGGATATGATGTATATTTGAGCACGACCTACCACCTGTAGTTGGATGGCTAAATAGGGAGAGAAATATCGATTCTTTAGGATATTATTTGTGTTTTTGTTCTCAACTTCAATGGGGATTTGGATGATCACTTGGGGATGGTTGAATTTTCTTATAACAACATTTACCAGTCCATGATTAGAATGGAACCTTTTGTGGCCTTTTATGGAAAGGCTTTTAAATATACTCTGTGTTGGTCGTAGATTTGTGAAATTTACTTGGTTGGACCAAGTTTTATTGAAAGAGACGTCAACAAAGATTCAACTAATTCTTCACATAATGGAGATATTATATATCTGATATAATTATTATGATGATCTTCATCATTTACATTTATAGTTATCAGTTGGTGGCTTGGTGTTCTTGAATGTTTCACCCTGGTTGGGTAATCATCATTTTGGGAATCAGGGAAAACACACTCTTAATGTTTTGGGACCTTTTGAGGTGATTGATCAGGTGGGAAAAGTTTCGTACCATTTGTAACTTCCACTGCAACTAACATCAAAACATAACATATTCCATGTATCATAGATAGAAAAGTATATCTCTGATCCATCACATGTTTTGAGTTGGAGTGATCTAGTTATTGAACCTGATTTTCTTTGGCTGAGCAGCCAATCATTATAGTTGATCCTGAGACCAAGGTACTTCATGGGAGGATGATTTCTTTGGTTCATGTGCTATGACATCATAGTTTGGATAATCATGAGACATGAGAACTTGATACACTAATGAAAGAGAATTTGCATCATCTTTCTATCATGTAATATTCTTCCTAGGCTTTATGGGTAGAAAATGTTTTTATAGTGGGGAGGTTGAAATATCCCATTACCAATCTGACAGGTGTATCTTTAACCTTGTTTTGGATTTTCCTTTTTTGTTGAATGGGTAGGGTTGAGAATGAATTAGGAGGATACCTATAATGGTGAAGTCATAGATTTTTTGGACTCTCATCTTTAGCCAACTTTTTATATAGGCTGGAGGAGGGTTACACACCATGTAAATAGGTTACATGATGTGTAAGGATTTCTGGATCAAAGTTGTGAAAGGATTCACCCTATGAAGGACATGTTTTAAGAAGATCCATTAAACATTGTGAATGAGTTAAATATCAATTTTTAATTCAATTTGACATGTTTTTCTACAGTTTTAGAAAATAACTATTTCACAACATGTATTGGAATTATATGTCATGTAATATGCCAACAATGGTTTTTAAATGGGCATCATGACCTATCTAATTCATTTAGATCCCCACTATTTTTATCTCCATTTACCCAAAGCATTCCCAAAGAAATATTGGATCTTTCCAACCCTTATGAATCCTCTACTTCGGTGCTCTATTGTTATTACACTTGCAGTGTGATTCTCAGGTAAGTTTTCTCTCTCATTATTTATCTTTCTCTCTTTCTCCTCCTTTGGGATTTCAAAATATCATCCTAAAATTTATGGATTAATTTCCCATAGTGTTCAATATCAATTATAGGTTGTTTTTTGAGGTATTCTACACCTTCTTTCTCATTGATAGGTTTCGTTGTGAGAGTTATGTTTCATGATAAAGGTAGTTGATTTCGTCTTGTTTTGGACAGAGTGATTAACCAAAAATTTCTTGATTTATTTCAATTTTTTAATTAAATTCAATTGAAAAAACTTCCTTTCCATTGATTTGATAAAAAATAATTCCAGTAAATTGGGAGATTTGAAATGGTTTTGTCATGAAAATTCAGAAAATCTCCAATTCTATTGAATTGGGGTGTGTTTAGGGAAATTTGCAAATTTAAATTATTGAATATATGTTATAGATTTGATGGAAATGTTTTCAATTAAAATTTCACTTTAATTGGGGATGTGAATTGAAAGATGGATGAAATCAGTTTTGAATGGATTTCAAACATTTGAAAATGGCCTGAAGATGTTTTGATAGAAACCCAATGGTTTTATCTTTTGAAATTGGCCTGTTTTTTTATTAAAACATATTTTTTTAAAAAAATGAAAAATGGGAATTTGAAATGAGAGAATGAGATTTAATTGTATTTTAAGTTGTATTATAATAAATTTCACATCATTGATTATGTAGTATCACATTCAATACTTAGGTAGTTTTTATTTTATTTGGGCACACTTTTTGCTTTTACAACATTCTAAAACATACATAAAAAGGTCATATCCCCGAAGGGATGGTGACAAGTCTCCTTTGTCATATGTTAGAGGGATCTGTGTATACACATATTTCTGAGATCAATTAGAGAGTTAAGAGTCCAATAGAATAGAATATATGTACCTATTTGGAAGATGACCATGTTGCTCACTAGTTTTATATTTGAGATATAAATGTATGTCAATGTTGATAAAACTAAATTGCATGATTTATGAATTTATATAAACTATTTTATATAAAATATTATTTATTTCATTTTTTTTAGAAATATTCCTTCACTTGTAATGTCTTTTCTTAAATCCCTTTTTGTCATTTGAAATCTGTGAAATAAATTGATTAGATATTATTTAAAATTCGAAACCTATTTATTTTAAAATAGTATGAATTTATTCGGTTAATATTATATTGGAAAATATTATGGAATCCTTGGTGAGACCCTAATGGGGTTTTAACTCACTCCCTACTTGTTCCTTTTGGTGTTTGTTGATTATCTCCTTCTAGGTTCGAGCAAGGGGAAATGATCACTTGGAGGTGGATCCAATTGTTGAACTTTGTACTTAGTGAGTTGTTTCCATAGGTACTTGGTATGTTTTCCTCTATTTTGGTAATTGGGTTGTAGTATATTGATCTTGTTTTTTCCTTGTTTACTTTTGGTATATTACTCCCACCAGAGTTTCTTTTGTTATACATACTGACCTGTTTTGTTTTCTTCCACAATATTTGTGGAAAACTATTCCCACTTTCAATTTTTATGATTTTGGGTGCTAGTCACCAACCCATGTGGATCGGGAACACCCTTCGGGTTATGTTAGGGTCGGCTTGGTTATTGGGTTACTAGGGTACCCGAGCTGGTTCGTGAAAATGGTTGTCATTAAATGGGTGCCAATAATAATTTATAAAGTGTACTGTACTTTATAATTTTGTAAGGGTCACCCATATAATCACACTATTAAATATTAACTTGTTATATTCTGACATCGATGGTAAAAACCCTATTTATGTTTACATGAATGTCAATTGTAACTCATAAAATAAAGTACCTTTATAATTTGGGAATGATGATTTATCTAACTAAACTAAGGTATATATATACATACTGTATTTTAATTTTTATAGAAAATGGTTTCCTTTATATAGGATAGTACCTCTAGGACTTGGGATGATGACCCATATGAATAAATTACTAAATGAACAACTAGACCCATACATGTTAGGTAGGACAATTTTCTTATAAGATAAATCCTTAAATGAAGAAATGGACCCCATTAGGTTAGTTAGGGATTATCATAAAGAGAAAAACCCATTAAATATGTTTTGAATTTTTAATAATTAAATAGATATGGGATGCACTTAATTAAACCCATAATAGCTTGACGCGACCCTATTCAGTCACCTTTATCATTTATGCCTTAGTACTTGACCCTATTGTGGTCTATTTATACTGATGTCATGGTTATTTTAAGTCCCCGCAACCACATATATGGTGTTACATAAAAATTAATGGTGTAATCTTTCTTGAAAACCCCCTCTAATGGATAAAAATCCTATTATCTTATATTTGAGCTTTCTTAATATAAGACTCCCATTAAATAAATTGAAACACCCCAAGACATTAAAATATTTTCCTTTTAGAATAAATATAATTTTCTTAGAATAATTTATACACAAAGTTAAACATACAATACACACAAAATTGATGTAGCTTGCGTTATATTCAGGAATGAGTTTTACCACCTTTCAATGGTGAACCTATTTTAAAACTAAATTTTGACTCTTTTATGAATATGATATTTAAAAATAAATAAATTTTTTGAATTAAGAATATTGACATTTTTTTATTGTTTTTTATTTGATATTTTAATGTTAAATTTCATTTTTGATGGATAGAAAACAATTAATGGAATTTAGTTAAAACATCCTTTTTTGTTTAAATAATTATTATTGTTAAATTATATTTTAAATTTGTTTTTAAAGTAAAAATAGATCAATTATTCATATATTAATCCAATTTAGTCTATTAGAATCATTATTATTTTTAAATTATATATAAAAACTTATTGTTCTTTTGAACATTTTAACTTTAAAATCCCCACATTCTCTCCATGTCTACGAGATTAGCATTATTCTTAATTTTCTAACTACATTGATTTGAATTTTAAAAAATAGACATAAAAAGTTATAGTAAGTATAATATTTGTGGTATAATAAGTTCGACTTAATTTTTGACTAAAAATATTAGTGAAAGTGATTAAAATTAATTATGGTGATTAAGGTAAAATTAATCTTAATAAAGGACTAAACCTTAATCTTAAGGACTAAATTACATGGAAAATTGTACAAAATAAATTGAATGCCAATAATTCAATCATATAACCTCTTGGTTCAAATTTTAGGGTTTTTTGGATATTATTAAATTGAAGTTCCTTATATAATGGTTAAGGAAATATAAAAAATGAACATTCCTTACCTTTAACTATTATAAAACATTGAGATATGTAAAAAACATCATATTTTTGGCCTTTTCTAAAGATCTCTTGTTAAATTTCCTTTATGTGACCCTAGATTCTACTTATTCTATGATTATATAACAAAAAAATATCCTTAATACTCTAGGATGATTTTAAGTTAATATTTTTATCAACATGTAGACACACCTCCATATAATGGGTAACAAATATACTATTTCAGTGTATGATGAACTACTACATCATAAAATGATGATTATTCATTTTTCCTTTACCAACTATCATGGTGGAAATTACAATGGAAACTATATTTTTTTTTATAATTTATATAATGTTCTATAAATTTTATTTATAACATACCCTTATGATTTCCATTTTGTGTAAATACGATAATTTCATTTGAGGAAGTGTGGACTACCGCCCCCACAATGTGATGTGACTCATTCATGCCATAAAAGTAATGTATAAAGGTTTTTTTGATAAAACTATGTAAAATATATATTATAGATATGATACTGTAATTATAATATACATATATCATTTACTTTTAATTCATTAAACACAACAAAGAAATGAAAGTAGTGTTTGTGCTTCTGTATGACCTACAATCTCCATGAACAGTTCATTTCATTTATTATCTCAAAACTTTATAGAATATTATAAATTCATATGTTCTAAATATATATGATAATTAAATCATTCTATAAATTATGTATATTATTAAATCATGATCTATTTAATGGTAATAACAAATGAAAAGTCAAAACATACTTGAGAAAACTAGGCAATTAACACAAAAAATAGTTAAAATAATGAAAGAGTGTTAACAAACGATTAATAAACAATTATAAGTAATTAATATATGATATTATAAAAATTATTATGGTTATAGTATAAGTTAGTAACATATTTTAAACCACTATAGAAGATGATAAATACCACACAACAAAAGGAATTTTAAGGTAAGAAATTTCATCTCAATTTACATTCCATTGTGACTATTTTGTTATTATGAACCAATTCAGTTTAAATAGGATTATTTACTAACCTTTAACATGTAATATCATGAATATTCCTACTATAATGATATTATAATTTTCATTTAATATTATTCCCTCACGGGGTTTATGATTTAAATGTTTTAATGTGGTATGTGACACATTGGAATGTTTAAAATGTCATTTCCCTCAAAATTGTATTTATGATCTTTGAATGGAATTTCCATCCATTAATGTCAATAACCCTTATTTTTACTTCACATGAACTAGGTAATTATTGATAAACCCATATATTTTAATCAATAAAAATATTTTGATAAGGCACATTGTTCATGAATATGAATAATGCTTGGGACTAGTACGACATGGGTGGGGCCCAATTATATATAGCCCCTCAATGCATCAGTAGGCTCATGAGAAACATAATTTGGCTAGATGAGATGGGTTTTTACCCGATATGTTGTAAACCATCTTGTGAAAGGTCTTGATGGTAAAGGTACCATGTATCTAGGAAACATGATTTCCAATAAATAATAATTTCCCTCATTTAGATTAAGTTATTATTAATCCATGAGATTTTGTGTTGACATATCTATGGATACATTTCATTCTAAATTTATTTATTTAGATGGAATGAGTTTATGTTTCTTACATTTTATATTATTATCGTCTTATTTTGTTATTTGAATGGAATGTTTTTTTTGTTATATACTTTTCAATATTATTTTTTTTCCTTTTGATTCATTATTTCTTTCAATTTACTTACCCTTACTGATCATTTGAGCTCACCCTTATTATGTTTCCATTCTCCAAGTTATGACGAATAAATTTTTGAATAACCATCCAAGGATGCAATTTATTTCATTTTATTATATATCACATCTGTATTTTCCATTTTACAATGTATTATTGGTATCAAGTTTTATTCTAGATTTCCAACACTGTAAAATCGATTGGCCCTTCAGGATTTGTTTCCTATTAACCATTTCAATGTAATAAAACAATCTACTAGAACCAGACTTTTGGGGCTCGGGCATTACATAAAATTCCAATTATAGCATAATGTGTGTTTTTGGATATAGCTTATAGTTGAAATTTTATTTAACTAAACCACATGTGAGAACAATTGGACAGATAAAATGAGTTCAATATGAAATTATGAGATAATTTTCCCAATGGTACCTAGCATTAGGTGAATAAAGTGATTCATATAGTGTGACTTAGAAATTGGTACATAATATTATTTATATTTGAGTAGATTTAAATGTTGTAGTAGATGAATATTTTTTAAAATGGATTAATAAAACCCCTTAAAGTAGTTAGTAGCTCAAAAACTTGTGTAAGGGTTAGATTTAGATATGCCTTTGGATATTCATTGAACTAAAATATGATCATTACTGTAGGTCTCATTTGGATTCTTTTATGCCTTTTCTACAATTTAATGGATATTAAATAGATCCTTATAGATTTTTTTAGAATGAATCCAGTTTTAAAAGTTAGATCCTTGTGTAAAAGTGGGGTTATCCCATTGAGTTAGTGATTCTGGAGATAGTAAACAAATAGACCTTTGAGTTGAGTTTCCATGCATGGTAAGTGCTACCCATTTGATCCAGTTTATTCAAGTAGGAAAATTATATAATTAAACGACACCCACAAGTGGATGGGTGGTTATCTAGAATGTGAACCTTAAAAAGGGTATTACGATATAAAAATACCCAGTGAGTGTTATCTCATTATCCTTATTGTTAATGTTTTCACTATATAGGGAGAACTCCACTATTTAGATGCTCAGAAGAGATCAGGGCCTAATAGGCCTATATTTAGTAGGTGATGTTATATACTTTGTTAATATGATTAACCATTGTAGTTCAATGATTCTTTACCAACTTCAGTTTTACCTCTTTCTAGAGAGTTGACTAGAACGTTATATGCCAGGTGATAAATTCCCTCATATGGGTTATGGTTCTTGTGAGAGAGACCTTAGGGATATGTGGATGGACCTAGGGGCCCTATTTTGTGAATTTATCCATAATTCTATGTGGATGAACTTGATTCCCTTACACTTGACTTAGACCCTAGCATGTCATTTTTTGGATTTTCCAAGGTCAACATGTGAGACAAGATGTCCAATAGATTAAGGTGACCACAAAGGTAATGATCTTAGTTTTGAGATCTTATTGAGACCAATGTGTGGAAGGTGCTCAAGATTTTCATTATAGGTATGATCATTCCTAGGTTTTCAAGATATCACCTATGGTTCTTATATATATAACTGGATTCAATGGGTAGGACTATTTTGGTGCCTGTCCAACTGGATAATGTTTTCACTATAAAAGCATTAGTTTTTGTAAATGATGCACTGAGGTAGGTAGTCATTAGATAAATAATGGAATAGGTGGGTGCCTAATTTTGAAGAGGACATCCAAGGGAGCTCTTAGAATACTTAAAATTTATATCTTCTGTAGCATGATCAGATTGAACTTGTTGATAGATGACCCGATGGAGCATGATTTGTGTCTCGAATTGGGTGGTATGAGATGGTATGCCCGTAGATAATGATAAGTTAGTTTGACCATATTCATGTGGGTACTATTATAAATTTAACATTGATGAATGGATAGGGGTGAGCTAAAGAATGATGGTTTCAAATACGTGACTCTTGTGGTAATGTTGAATCAAAGACACAGAGTTAATTAAATAAAAATCCCTATGAGAAGGCATAATTCAGAAATAAATCCAGTGATGAAAAATGGCTGAGCAGGGAATGACTGTGACATGCATCATCAAGAGACCTGGTTTTAATGGTTAGTAAAATAATATATAGTCCTATTTGATGTGATCGTGGCTCATAGGAATCTATACACACATATTTATAAAATATTAGGCTACTACTAGCCTAGAGATGATCATTCCCCTCATCTTGAAATCTCCCATAGTACACTGAGATATTTTTGACTATATGTAGAGCTATTTAATAGAATATTTATTATGGTTTGATCTAAAGACTCCCCAAGAGTTGCACTTGAGGAGCAGTTTCAATAAGACATACAGTGCGTAGTACACCAGTGTCCCTTTAAGGGTAGAGACCCTCTTTGTAACTTGAAATCAACATACTATATAGAAATTTTCTATAGGGTGTGATAATGAATGATGATTAATATTTATGTTAGCACTTAAGATGAGAGGGATCTTATCCATGCTATCTTTTATACCTGGGAATGGGATTTGGTCATTAGGAAATATTGTTTTTGGGGCAAAGACTATTATGATCCTAAGTTGGGGAGTAGGACATCAATTACTTGTGGATAAACCTCATGTAAATAGGGTCCCCAGATCTGGATTTCATTCGTTAGATAGTTATTTTGGATCTCATATGTTATTTAATTAATGAAAAAAAATGTTTGGATAGAATCCTTGGTAAAAATTAGGTACATATTTGATTATGGGTTTGGGTTAAATCTCTATGTGGGTGTTAAGAACATAGTGCCTTATGACGATCCATGTTTGTTGTATCGGGATAGTTTCAATGCTAGGGCTATATAATAATGATGATTTATTTGGGAGATGGTTTATTTTGGAGTCATCACTAGAAGTCAAGTATGGGCTTTAGTGAGCATTCTCAGAACAATATTGTGATGCCTTGTGATAATGTTTTAGAAGCTGGTTCCAATGAAACGTCGGCTATTGAAGTTGAGTGTTTAAGAAAGTATTCATAAGGAGGCTGATCAACTTGATTTTCCTCTTTTATTTGGATACGGTTGGTGATTAACCATGTTTATCATTCCATGGTGTGAGATGTGTGTTGTTTGAATTTTGGACATATCTTTTCAAGGAAAAGGTAGTACAACCAATATGAGTTTGGTTGACAAGAGTTTTACCATTTAGATCAAATCGATGAACATGGGAAGTGGCTTAATCAGTAATATGTTAAAAATATTGGGATTGTCTATAAGAAAATTAGGATGTAATTTTTTGGAAATTACAATGGTTGAAGTACTAAGACTCAGAATTGGTTGTCAAAAACTAGAACCTATGGTGGGGTGTACTATAAGATGGATGATAAAAGATATCAATATATAATCTCATATTGGGTAAGATGGGATCAGGTAAGCATCTTATTGATGATTGGGTATTGTAAATGTGCATTGGACTATGTTTTATTATCTTGAGTACTGTATATTTAATGTAGTGCTTTTTGGTGCATTGGGTGTATAAAATGTAACAAGAATATTTTAGTGGAAATTTCAAAACCCAATTAGGTTGGGTGATGTTTAAGTTATTCCCAATGGCTTATTGGGGATGAGAAGATATTGGTGGGGATATTGTAGAATTATTTTTATTAGACCAGGATGAAAACTACAAGGGAATTTGAACTTTTTTTAGTCGAGGGTACATATCTTAAACTGAGCTTCATAATGTAAATTTGATAGTTAGAATATATAAAAGTATTGTTTTTAGAAGGGTTTTAAATCCAGATAGGTTTCTTGGGGGTTTTACTAACATTTAGGTGTGTTTTTATTTGATAGAAAATATTTTGGGAAGCCAAAGTGAGGTTCATGGTTAGTGCACAATTATTTTTAACTTTTCCCCTCAAATGTGTTAGGCCAAGAGGGTGTTACATGGTTTATCAAACCATGTTCTCTAGGATTCACTACTATGTAGAACCTCTACAATTTATTTCACATATGAGAACAAAATCTATACACAGTTTAATCATCCATGAAGCTATCTCTTGTGGTGTATTGGGGTGATGTAGCACCAAGGTCATAGTTTGTGCATGGTTTTTATAATCATGCACATGAAATAATCAAGGTGTGGATCTTGGGTAGTGTGAGCTGCATAGTTGGTGCCATTTTATCAAAATTTCATAGCCTAACTATAGACCCCTTAAAACAGACTAGATGACCATTTTTACCCTCTCAAAATAAAAGGGGTCTGACCACTTTTCCTCCTCCATTTGACCCAAGAGGTCCTCCTTGCACACAACCCTCACATCCCTCCTCTAGAATTACATGGGTCACCCTTATTATTAGTCTGAATAAAATTATTTTGGGTGAGTTGGAAACATATGAATAAGCTCTTAGATCCCCTTCCTCCCTTTCTTCTTTTACATTTCTACATGTGATACCAAATCCATGAGAACTCTTTTACCATATTTTCAGGGTGTCTATTTGTTTCGTGAGTTTTTTTATTCAAGCTCTAATGAAAGTTCATGAATTGATGAGTGAATCTTGAGTGGTATAAAGTAGGTTTCTTAGTTTCATTACCTTAAAATTTTTATCATTTATAAAATATACAATTATGACACGTGCAGAACTCTCTATGTGCCACCTTATAAATATGAAGTTCATTAATTAAATATCAACACCTTAATTTAATTAGTCCTTATGTATTAGTTTTAGAATTAATTCACCTATTTGAGGTGCGTTAACATGATTCATAATAAATGATATGTTAATGGAATTAAATAGAGTATAATCTTGGAGGATGACTCACTTAGCTTGACCCCATGATTTTATTATGCTTAAGCCATCCCTTGTAAATGAAATGAATAATTGAATTAAATGTATTTTTAAATTACAAGGAACCACACTAGGCCATATCCCAGATAATAGATGTAAATTCGCAACCATTCTTATGGTAAAGTGAAATGATAAATGGATTTAAAGTACTAACCAGGTGGGTTGTATTTGATGTTTAATACCCCTTAGTCCTTGACATTTCATGATGGATCATTCTAAAAAAATTGTTGTATTATATTATGGAATATATATTAACATGTCTTAATTGTATAAATGTGTTGTAGTATGTAATTCATACTAAACATGGCCTATTATTAGTTATTAAATGCACATGCCTACTTATATTATTCATGGGAATGAAATCCATTATTATTCAGTGAAGTGCCCAGATCAGTGTGAATCACTGAGAGGGGGAGGGGGTGAATCAGTGATCCCTTAAAACTTTTTTACTAATTGATTCTTTATCAATTAAACCTCTATGGCTGGTTAAAGCCTCGATCCACTCTTCTTGTATCTCTCACCTTTCCACGAATGATGCAGTAAATGTAAAGGCACTGGACACAAGGATTTACAAGGTTCGGCACCAAAGGCCTACATCCTTGCCATGCTCTCCCAGCATGGATTCTCCATTATAACCTGTTAAAATTACAATGGTCGATACAGAGTCCCACTGTATCTCTCCTGAGTCCCACAGGAGGGTCTTTATACTGCGTCCCACAGTGTTACCAGAGTCCCACTGGCCTGCTCCAGAATCCCACTGAAGACTTCTTCTCCCTGAGTCCCACAGGGTCTTCTCCTGGCTCCTCGAGTCACACGAGTAGCTCTTCTTCTCTTTAGGCTTCTTCAAGTATCCTCAGCAGTCTGGGATAAAGACTGCTGGCCTTGCTCTGTACCTCTGATCACTTGTGATGATCAGGTCTTCTCGTCTTGCTCAGGATTTATCTCCTTCTTCTAAGGATGACCTGGCTTCTCTTCAACTACTGAATACTCAGACAAATGATGTCTTTAACTTCAGTCTGGTCCAGTCTCAGTGCATCACAACTTCATGCACTGAATGCATGGCATCTCTGTATCCTCATGCACTGATTTCATGGCTTCTCAATTTCTTCATGAACTGTTGTTCCTGGACTTCTCAAATGCACACAGCCTGATTAAGCACTATTCACGTGTGCACGTGCATGCATGCATGCATGCACTCCCCTTTCCTGCTTCTTGGTGTGATAAACCCTCAGAGGGTGTAGTCAACTATAGCACACACCTTCTCACTTGAACTTCACACTTTGTTCAATGTGTTTACACACTTAAATGTGTGTTATACTTTGTGTGAGTCTTCTTCTTCTTCTAAGTGTGTTCACTCCACTTAGAGCACACACATAGGTTCGGCCTTCTTTGTTACTTGTTCATGTACACATAAATTGTTCTTTGTTTTGCACACACTTGACTTTTGCCTCTTCCCACTTCTTGTTGCACACCCTTAACCCGTAGGTTGTTCTTCAATTTTGCACATACAAAATGTGTCTTCACTTGGTGCACACACAAGGTCACAACCCTCGGCCTCTTCAAATGCACATACTTAAAGTGTGTTCTTCTTTGTTCAAATGCACAAGGCTATGGCCTTTCCTTCCCTTCTTGCACACACACTTGAATGTGTCCTTCTCTACTTGGTGCGCACACAAGGCACTATGCCTCAGGTCCTCTTCTCCACTTGGCACACACCCACTGTCCGTAGGTGGTCTTCTTCATTTGATCTCAAAGGAGGCGCGCAAGGGTGCGGCCAATCTTCCTCAACACTGCCCGAACTCCACTTTTTTAATTGGCGTGCAAGGGGTGCGACCTTCCCTTATTCACAGCCGCACAGAGTGCACTGGCCGCAGGCGCGCAGGTGCTACTGCCACGCAAGCGCACAAGGGTGCAAGGGCGCGCAAGCCACAAGACGCCTCAGCCGCGGGGCACGCAAGTGATGCGGCCTCGGGTACTTCCTGCCGCGCAAGGAATAGGCGCGCAGGGGACTCCTTCCCTTCACCTCTTTCGCGCGAGGGGTGCGCGAAAGGAACTCCTTCGAGCCTCGGGTGGCACCAGGAACAATAGCCGCGCAAAGTTTTTGCGCGGTGGCTTCTTTCTTCGCGAGGTAGAGAGAGCTCTACGCGGATCTTTAAGTTTTCAGCAAGCATCAATGAGGTCTCGACCTCTCCTTTTATAGGCGGAGACGAGGCGCTTCTATCCGCGTGAAATAACTTCAAACACCCGAGATCTTCGGATCTTCAAGATTTCCAAAATCTTGTTTCTCCTCTGTTTCACGCGGCTTCCCTTATTTTTCGGCCTTCTTCACGTGCATGCGACTTAGAACGCATGCACGGCCTTCCTTCGATCCAAACCATGCAGAGCATCAACACCGAATGGCCTCGCACCTTCGGTTTGCTTCGGCCTTCATCAAAATCTCCCAAACATTGCATGAATGTGTATTTTTAAGCATGGATCGGTTCAGTAGGTCCAGACGATCACCATGGAGGCTTTACTTCGATCAGCAGTGGCCGGGAGCTCGAAAACACTGCTCGGGTTACTTCTGGTTCGAACGGAGTTCGCGGGGAGCTTCGGGGTTGCTCGACGAAGGAGACGAGCTGTTCGCCGTTGGATCAGGTGATCAATTATCCTCGGACAGCCTGGATTTGATCGCTAGTGGCGCGATTAGATGAGCGGCTCGGATCTGGCGCGCGATGAGACGGACGGCCAGGATCTCTTCCGCGGGAAAAATCCGCGTCCCACATCGAATCCTCGCCCGGTTTTCTCGCGGCTTATTAACATGCCGCTGCCGCAACACCCCAATTGAACTTCCTCCCTCCCGGTGCCGCCCCGCACCGGGTTCTCTCTGCGGGCGCGCTCTGCGCCCACCTTGCTCCCTGCGGGCGCGCTTCTGGCGCCCACTATGCTCTCCGGGTGCGCGGGTTTCACCACCGCGTGCCCTCGGGGGCTTACACACGGCCCCCTCTGCCTCTGCCGCCCGGGCTGGCCACATGGGATCCCCCCTTGGGCGTGGAGCCTTAGGCCCACATGTGCCTTGGGGGTTGAACCCTTAAGGCTGGCCTTGGCTGGCCAATTTTTTGCAAGTATAGAACAAGTCCTTTGTGTAAAAACAAAGTGACCAAGTTCAAATGCCAAATGCCACAACTCTTCTTCTAAGCCATTCTTCCTCTTCTTTATTTCTTCTTCTTCATTAGAATTCATCATCTAAGAATGGAATTTTTGAAGGTTCTTCCATCAACCGAGCTCCTTAATCACATGAAATCTCCAATGTGCTTCATTGATCTAATCAGAGATCAATTGGTTCTTCTTCACATTCACATGCACTAAGTGTTAGTGCATGGACTTCTTCAGCTCACTTCATCCACTTAGTACTTGTGGATGGATCTTCTTCAACTCCTCATGCATTGTCAATACAATGCATGGTCTTCAATCAATGTTGTGACATTGTATCATCAGGATACAAGTTCTTTTAACTTAAGATCAGCTCATCAATCGTCAGATATTACTAGAGAATGTTTCAACCACATCTCCTATGCCACTTAGTGAATTTCCTAAGTGACATGCATCTTAGTACTATGGTCATTCTCCATTCCTCACCAACACCATCACAACCTTTGGCATTCACATCTTGACATTCCTTGACTTCCATTCATTCCAAGACAACTTTATTCCTCATTGACAACAAATGCAACACAATGCACTTCAATCTCCCCCTTTGTATTTGTTGTCAATACACTCCTTCAGCACATATGAATGGGTCAATATGTGTGCCAATATTTTCTCCCCCTTATTGGCAATCAAATGCAAAGGTGTGGTGTGGTTCTCTTTAAAATATCACTTCCTCCCTTTAAAAAGTACTTTATTGAAAAACACTGAGAGAGGGATGATGCCACATGTTCTTCTTTAGCAAAGAACCTTTAGTAAATCAACTCTAAGTCTACTTGGGCTAACCCGGTGTAGAAAACAAGAGTGATATAACCAAGGAATTCAAAACTGTCCATAATTCTCTACACATGTGAGATCATGCTTCAGGGGTTTGAAAATTTTTCAGATATACCAATGAATTGCTAAATCCTGCACATACTTCACAAAACTCATTAGAAAGTTCAGTGCAAAGATAAAGCTCCCCCTTTCATTCATTTGTCTTCAATCAATACTCCCCCTTAATTGTCATGATGAATACAATTAAGAAACAAGGGATGAAAGTATGATTGGAATACCTTCAACTTTTCTCAAGATAGTATTAAATCTTACAATACCATCTTCTCCAGATTGGCTCCCCCTCAAGGGGTGCACTCCATTCTGTCCAAACCACTCTCCAGTTGAGAATGATCATCATCTTCAATTCCCTGCAATGTCAGCACATGTAAATACAAGTGATTAGGGAATAAGATGGAACCTCCTTGGTTCATCAATGTGAACAACAAGGTTGAGAAGATTCTCTCAACCGAGATGTCCCATTTTCACCATTCTTCACACTTGCACATTTGATCTTCAATGATGTTTGTGCTGGTGTGGATCTCAATACATCTTCATGTGAAATCTTCTTCTTCTCTTTTGCTTTAGCAATTTCCAGTACTTCCTCTTCAGCTCTTTGTAGATCTTTGGCAAGTTGCAACTGATTTGGCCATATGACTAGTAAATCATTTGGAAGAGTGGCCTCAGTTTTGGAAGTTCCACATGGTTCTTTGGATGCTGCTAAGCTACCTCTCTTAGGCAACTTATTTTCAATCAATCCCTTCTTCTTCTGGATTGATTGTCTTTTGGAGTCCAGTCTGCCTCTATTGAATTTCATGGCTTCTTTACAAAGATCCATGATATGCCCTTTCTTTCCACAGTAGAAGCATTTCTTCTTGGTGGTCCTTCTGGATGCATCACCCTTCTTGGATTTCAATTCCAAGGACTTCTCTTCATTCTTCAAACTCTTCTTGGGAGCATCTTCCACTTTCTTCTGCTTGCTTCCCAAGGATTCTTTCTGAGCCAGGTTCTGTGATCTTTTCTTCTTTTGAGCTCTGGATACAGTTGGAGATTGACATGTATCTTTTTGACCACTTTTGCAACCATCCCAGATGTTGTCAAGTAATCCAAATCTGTTAGCAGTAAACAGATGTCTCTGGACCTGTGGATGTTGCTTCCTTCCTTCTGGCTTGCTCCCCCTAGGCATGGGCTTTCGCTGTGCTTTGGAATTCAGTGGATTGTACCAACAATCCTTTGCACAATGCCCATACTTGTTACAACACCAACACTGACCCACAAATCTTGACCTTTTCAGTCCTTCTGATTGCTGGGTAGTTTTCTTGATTTTTTGTGCTGCTTCAGGAGAGCTCTGCTTCTTTAATGTCTTCATCCATACTTGTTTGGAATTATTCTTCCATCTTGCACTTTTTGTGGAAACACAATTAGAAGCATCATTACAAGATGGTATGGATGGTACCTTCATTTTAGAAGTTTTTGCCCTTTTATTAGAGGATGTCTTTCTTTTAGAATCATCCTGCTCAATGAATACTTGAGTAGCAACATTTCTTCTTTCAACTGACTGTGAGGATTCAGCTTTGGGTGATTGCAGGTTTTTCAATATCACCTCTAGTTCTAAGCATTTCATGTTGAGGGAGTTCTTCTCATCCTCAACGAATCTTAGCCTACCTTCCCATTTCTCTTCCAGCTGTTTTATCTGGTCTTCACGCACCTGCTTCATTTCAAGAAATGAGTTGTCAAGTTCCTTCACCCTTTTGACTTTGTCTTCTAGTTGAGCATCTTTAACAACCATTGATACTCTATGCCTCTTCTCCAGTGCATGGTAAACATCTTTGATTATTACTTTAAAGAATTCTTTCTCAGAAAGGCTTCTTTGCAATTCTTCACCAGTATCTTCATATCTTTCATTGCAAAGAGATACTGTTTCATCTTTGGCATTTACCAGCTTTCTGAGAGTGTTGGTTATGCCAACCCTTTTATCCAGCTGATCTTCCATAGCATTGGCTTCTTCTTCTAACTGTGATTTTTCTTCTTGAAGATCAAGGATGCCTGTAGCTATACACATTGCCACTTCCTTGGGGACTGTCTTCTGAAGATATTTGATTGCATTTAGAAGGTCATTGTTTCTTCCATCTTCATCACAGCTAGGACAGGCTTCATCAGAAGAATGATAAAAGGAATTGTCATCTGATGTGACTTTCACATTTCTTTCCATAGAAGGAGTTTCTCTGATTGCAGCAACCTTCTTCCTCATCTTCTTTGCCTGTTTCTTCATTCTGTTTTTCTGAGTCTTGGCAAACATCTCCATTTGAGGCTGGTCGCTCGTTTCCTCAAATCTGCACTTCATATAGACTCTCTTGGATCTTTTAGAGGTAACCTCCCTCTGATACCAATTGAAGTGCCCAGATCAGTGTGAATCACTGAGAGGGGGAGGGGGTGAATCAGTGATCCCTTAAAACTTTTTTACTAATTGATTCTTTATCAATTAAACCTCTATGGCTGGTTAAAGCCTCGATCCACTCTTCTTGTATCTCTCACCTTTCCACGAATGATGCAGTAAATGTAAAGGCACTGGACACAAGGATTTACAAGGTTCGGCACCAAAGGCCTACATCCTTGCCATGCTCTCCCAGCATGGATTCTCCATTATAACCTGTTAAAATTACAATGGTCGATACAGAGTCCCACTGTATCTCTCCTGAGTCCCACAGGAGGGTCTTTATACTGCGTCCCACAGTGTTACCAGAGTCCCACTGGCCTGCTCCAGAATCCCACTGAAGACTTCTTCTCCCTGAGTCCCACAGGGTCTTCTCCTGGCTCCTCGAGTCACACGAGTAGCTCTTCTTCTCTTTAGGCTTCTTCAAGTATCCTCAGCAGTCTGGGATAAAGACTTCTGGCCTTGCTCTGTACCTCTGATCACTTGTGATGATCAGGTCTTCTCGTCTTGCTCAGGATTTATCTCCTTCTTCTAAGGATGACCTGGCTTCTCTTCAACTACTGAATACTCAGACAAATGATGTCTTTAACTTCAGTCTGGTCCAGTCTCAGTGCATCACAACTTCATGCACTGAATGCATGGCATCTCTGTATCCTCATGCACTGATTGCATGGCTTCTCAATTTCTTCAAGAACTGTTGTTCCTAGACTTCTCAAATGCACACAGCCTGATTAAGCACTATTCACGTGTGCACGTGCATGCATGCATGCATGCACTCCCCTTTCCTGCTTCTTGGTGTGATAAACCCTCAGAGGGTGTAGTCAACTATAGCACACACCTTCTCACTTGAACTTCACATTTTGTTCAATGTGTTTACACACTTAAATGTGTGTTATACTTTGTGTGAGTCTTCTTCTTCTTCTATGTGTGTTCACTCCACTTAGAGCACACACATAGGTTCGGCCTTCTTTGTTACTTGTTCATGTACACATAAATTGTTCTTTGTTTTGCACACACTTGACTATGGCCTCTTCCCACTTCTTGTTGCACACCCTTAACCCGTAGGTTGTTCTTCAATTTTGCACATACAAAATGTGTCTTCACTTGGTGCACACACAAGGTCACAACCCTCGGCCTCTTCAAATGCACATACTTAAAGTGTGTTCTTCTTTGTTCAAATGCACAAGGCTATGGCCTTTCCTTCCCTTCTTGCACACACACTTGAATGTGTCCTTCTCTACTTGGTGCGCACACAAGGCACTATGCCTCGGGTCCTCTTCTCCACTTGGCACACACCCACTGTCCGTAGGTGGTCTTCTTCATTTGATCTCAAAGGAGGCGCGCAAGGGTGCGGCCAATCTTCCTCAACACTGCCCGAACTCCACTTCTTTAATTGGCATGCAAGGGGTGCAGCCTTCCTCTATTCACAGCCGCACAGAGTGCACTGGCCGCGGGCGCGCAGGTGCTACTGCCGCGCAAGCGCACAAGGGTGCAAGGGCGCGCAAGCCACAAGACGCCTCAGCCGCGGGGCACGCAAGTGATGCGGCCTCGGGTACTTCCTGTCGCGCAAGGAATAGGCGCGCAGGGGACTCCTTCCCTTCACCTCTTTCGCGCGAGGGGTGCGCGAAAGGAACTCCTTCGGGCCTCGGGTGGCACCGGGAACAATAGCCGCGCAATGTTTTTGCGCGGTGTCTTCTTTCTTCGCGAGGCAGAGAGAGCTCTACGCGGATCTTCAAGTTTTCAGCAAGCATCAATGAGGTCTCGGCCTCTCCTTTTATAGGCAGAGACGAGGCGGTTCTATCCGCGTGAAATAACTTCAAACACCCGAGATCTTCGGATCTTCAAGATTTCCAAAATCTTGTTTCTCCTCTGTTTCACGCGGCTTCCCTTATTTTTCGGCCTTCTTCACGTGCATGCGACTTAGAACGCATGCACGACCTTCCTTCGATCCAAACCATGCAGAGCATCAACACCGAATGGCCTCGCACCTTCGGTTTGCTTCGGCCTTCATCTAAATCTCCCAAAAATTGCATGCATGTGTATTTTTAAGCATGGATCGGTTCAGTAGGTCCAGACGATCACCATGGAGGCTTTACTTCGATCAGCGGTGGCCGGGAGCTCGAAAACACTCCTCGGGTTACTCCTGGTTCGAACGGAGTTCGCGGGGAGCTTCGGGGTGGCTCGACGAAGGAGACGAGCTGTTCGCCGTTGGATCAGGTGATCAATTATCCTCGGACGGCCTGGATTTGATCGCTAGTGGCGCGATTAGATGAGCGGCTCGGATCTGGCGCGCGATGAGACGGACGGCCAGGATCTCTTCCGCGGGAAAAATCCGCGTCCCACATCGAATCCTCGCCCGGTTTTCTCGCGGCTTATTAACATGCCGCTGCCGCAACACCCCAATTGAACTTCCTCCCTCCCGGTGCCGCCCCGCACCGGGTTCTCTCTGCGGGCGCGCTCTGCGCCCACCTTGCTCCCTGCGGGCGCGCTTCTGGCGCCCCCTATGCTCTCCGGGTGCGCGGGTTTCACCACCGCGTGCCCTCGGGGGCTTACACACGGCCCCCTCTGCCTCTGCCGCCCGGGCTAGCCACATGGGATCCCCCCTTGGGCGTGGCGCCTTAGGCCCACATGTGCCTTGGGGGTTGAACCCTTAAGGCTGGCCTTGGCTGGCCAATTTTTTGCAAGTATAGAACAAGTCCTTTGTGTAAAAACAAAGTGACCAAGTTCAAATGCCAAATGCCACAACTCTTCTTCTAAGCCATTCTTCCTCTTCTTTATTTCTTCTTGTTCATTAGAATTCATCATCTAAGAATGGAATTTTTGAAGGTTCTTCCATCAACCGAGCTCCTTAATCACATGAAATCTCCAATGTGCTTCATTGATCTAATCAGAGATCAATTGGTTCTTCTTCACATTCACATGCACTAAGTGTTAGTGCATGGACTTCTTCAGCTCAATTCATCCACTTAGTACTTGTGGATGGATCTTCTTCAACTCCTCATGCATTGTCAATACAATGCATGGTCTTGAATCAATGTTGTGACATTGTATCATCAGGATACAAGTTCTTTGAACTTAAGATCAGCTCATCAATCGTCAGATATTACTAGAGAATGTTTCAACCACATATCCTATGCCACTTAGTGAATTTCCTAAGTGACATGCATCTTAGTACTATGGTCATTCTCCATTCCTCACCAACACCATCACAACCTTTGGCATTCACATCTTGAAATTCCTTGACTTCCATTCATTCCAAGACAACTTCATGCCTCATTGACAACAAATGCAACACAATGCACTTCATTCAGGGGCACGATGTCCCTTATTATTCATGTGTATGATGCACCTTATTTTTCATGGGTATGACATCCCTTAGTATTCATGGGCATGAGGACCCTAATTATTCATGGTCATGAAAAACCTTATTATTTATGGACATGAATTTTTTTATTTTTTAGGGGAATGGAATAATTTAATATTCATGGGAATGGGGTCTATAATTATTCTATAATCGATGGCCATGACGTCCCTTGTTCTTCATTGATACTTAGGAATAAAACCCCTTATTACTTTTGGTACTTGGGAATGGTGTCCTATATTACCCAAAGAGAATAATGGGAATGGAAACCCTTATTTAAAATATGATACTCTTATCATTGTTCATGGATTCATATGTTACTCCTCAGGTCCTGACTAGTTTTATGTAAATATATATATGTTTATATATAGCCTTAAATATATTGTACATATATATACATACATAGCTATATAAATATGTGTACCTATATAGATGGTGACCCATAATCAGAGATATTATAGGTTAATATGAAGCAATTATAGTCAGTTAAGAGTCCTTAAATAAAATAAACGGACTTGATTACATTTAATTTTTTCATTACACTGCATTGTTTACTATACTTTCACACTAATTTATTTTATTTTAATGGATTTGATCATATAAATAACCATTAGTGGTGGTATAATGAGTATATATAACACCTTATTCGGGCCAATAATATTAAATGAAATGATCTCTTTGTTGCAAGTTCAGGATCATGGACTATGTTGTGTCTTGTTACCCTTATACTTGGTGCTTTGGAGAACAGGACTGAGCTTGTGATCAGGATGTTCGTGGAATTATCCATTGAGGATTTTATTTTATTCGTTATTCATGTATTTTATTATGTTTTTTTTTCAATGTATTATTTTTTTATTTCTATTTCCTGTACACTCTGGAATGTTTAAGCATGATTATTCATTCATTTATATTGATGGTCAGATGTTATTGTATTCCTTTGTCTTTATTTATTATTTATACCACTATATTTGTTATTTATCTAGAGATTAGTGTCTCTCCAATGTATCACCCTTAGACCATCACTAATTTTGTTTGCCTTTGGAATTTAGAGAGACACACTTGAGGCCTAGTGGCCAACTGGCTTGAGGAATCGTTTTAGTGACTCCTAAGTCGGGATTCTACGAAAAAGTTACTCTAACAAGTTACAGTGGTTTAATTTCATAAAGTTATGAATTTTTAAAAATAAAATAATTTATTCACCCCCCTTCGTAGTGGTTATAAAATCCTTATGATCTTCAAAAATATTAGTAAACATGTTTTCTTCGACTATATTCTACAGTTACAATCCTTTCTTATAACAGTGAGAACAGAGTGAGGAAGTGAGGAAAGCATTACTTGGGTTGCAATGAGATATTTGAAAACCATTATAAGGGGAGTGACCCCAAGAAATATTGTCCTAACATATAACCACAATTAATGAGTGAGGTTAGTGGAATTTGGTGCATCTTCAGATTATTGATCGCATGCTCCTTGGATTAGCGAGGTGTGGGTGAACTAAGTAAAATATTTATGTTTTGTGTAATTATTTTACTTTATATTATGGATGAATTAACATTATAATATCTTGTAATAAACTATTAAAATGTCTTGTTAAAATGGATAAGGATAATAAAATATTTAAATAGATCAATATTTGTAAAACCCCAAAATTTTAAAACATGATAATCATATTTGATAGCCTGTATGACACACACCACAAAGCGTTGAAGAGAATATAACATACCAAGACTTTATGATATATTTACTATTTGAAATAAATAAAATATATTATATTGATTGAAATGCACACAACACTGATTTTTGGTTTTATTACATGAAACAATGATTTTCTTTTAAAGATTGCATTACACGGAAGGTTGAGTTTTACGGAACAATATTGTTTTATAAATATTATTATTATATATGATAATTATCGCTCAGCTGTTGGAATGGAGGGTAATAATAGGATTAAATAATATTTTCAAACACATTTTGTACACATGTTTATTAATTATATATCAATTATTAATAAAATAAGTGTCATTGAAAATAAAATAAAATGGTTTTTTGAAAAATTATATTTTTTCTAAAAGAGGGATTAGTAGCTCTTTGTGCGCATAATTTAAAAATCAGTTTTAACAATTTTAGAAAATTTATATGAAATAATAATTTTTTTTGAAATAAGAATATCAAAATTATAATAAGGTGAATTTTTGATATTTTTCTGAGAAGTTTAATTTTTGATGAATAGTGAAATAATAATGAATTTTAATTAAAAACTACATTTTCGTATAAATATATTATAATGATAAATTATATTTTTAATTATTTTTAAATTAAAAATAATTAAATTATAAATATATTAATACAATTTATTTTATTTTTATCATTTTTATCTTAAATTTAGATATAAAAACATTAACAATTTATGAACATTTTCACCTTAAAACCCCGTTTTCTCATCACATCTACGAGATTAATTTTAAATTAATTTTTAGAAATTTTGTGAATTTAATTTAGAAAAATGGATTCCATATTTTTAATTGTAATAATTTATAATTTATAATATGGACAAATTAATTTTTTACCAAACTGACTAATGAAACCAGCTAAAATTAATTACATTGATTATGTTAAAAATGAGTTTAATCGAGGGTTAAAATTAGAATATTAGATGTATGAATGGAACAAAACTTGTAAAAAATCCATTATCTAGCCATATTTCAACCTTATCCATTATATTATCCATAATTTACTATTATTGGGGCATGGTGACATGAAAAAAATGTGGGCGTAATTCACTATTTCAATAAAATTACAATTGTGCCACTCACACGACTTATAAAAGCCCAAACAATCTCCTCATCTACTCACACATTAAAAACCAATTGTTTAGGCCAATAAATACCGAAATAACTTCCCAAATTCTATAAAAGCATATTTCAATCCTTATACAAGGCATAAATCCAACCTAGGATTGCTTTAGTGCAAACCTAAGGAGGATACCTGAAGAAGAGATAATGGTCTTCTTCTAGATTCTCTATTTTACATCTTTCTCCACCCCATAAAATTTTATTATACCATGATGATAAAACAAAAACAATATATTCAATATATAGGGAATTTATTATAAATATTTAATGACTTAAAATCCCCTTAACTTCTATCAAATGGGTTACAAAATCATTATTCGTCTGTACGACAAACTACCACCTCACTGACCAACATCATTCATTTTTCCATTTTCGAAATCTCATTGTTGGGTATGAAGATGGATAAAAATTATATATATATGATATTTAAAACATTATTAAACCTATTAATTTATTATATCACATATAACTTATTAGTTTTAATTCTGTAGGTTACATGATAACATCACTCGTCTGTACGGCGGACTACCTTCTCACGAAGCAATGTGATTGGTCTTTCACTAACGCTTTACATGGAAGGTGATGAGGAATAATTATATGTGATATAGATAAAATAATCATGATATTAATGTAATATTTTTCAATATATATTGATTATATATCTTTTTCTTTTTTACATTTTCACTCAATGAATGACGATAACATCTTTCATGTACCCGTGGACTACCGCCTTCATGAAGTGATGTGACTCTATTTTCATTACCACACCAAATGAATGATATATATAAGTATATAAAATATTATATATGGTATTATGATCATTATTTTAAAGTAAAATATTACTTACCTCGTCTTCGTAATGATCATTCAAAAATGAAAATGTTACTCATGCGTACATACAACCTATCATATCTATGATTATAAAATACATCCTTTATCAAAATTATATTAAATTATTTTTATTCAGATTATAATTGATGTATAAATTTTATAATTATTTAATTATTATTATTATGTAGGTTATGGAACTATATAATATATATAATAACTGAAACTTTCATAACGAAACACACATTAGAAAACAAGGAAATTAACACCCCAAACAAAGGAAATGATGAAAGATTATTGACAAATGTGTTATAAGACATTATAAAAAGAAAATATAAGATATTATAAATATTAATATTGTTATTAAAAAATTTAATAACATGTTTAAAACAAATACAAAGGATGTTAAAGGATGTTTTCCCAAAAGGGACTATAAGTTAAGGGGTTTCGTCTCAATTTACAAACCATTGAGACTTATTTGTTATTATGAACCAATTAAATTTTATGTGGTGTATATACTTACCATTTGTCATGTAATATCATTAACAAGTAATTATTAATGATATTTTATGTTTTAATTTTAATTATATCATCCAATGGAATTTTAATTGAAAATTAGCAACTGGTAAGAGTTATTGTACAATCTCGCTTTTTTTTTAATTTTTAACTTTCTATTAAAACAATAACTTTATTGTACCATTATATTGGGTAGGGTTCTGCCATTGGGGCAGAGTTATGGGAGATGATAAAATCCATTTCTTATGTAGTTAAATATTGTTGGCGATTTCTTTGGCTGGAATCAGACTCGATGGTTGCTGTTGAAGTCATTAAGAGACGATCAAGGAATGTCCTTTGGGTGATTTTGCCTTACTGGATTAAATGCATTCAACTCCTTGATGGTATTATCTTGGATGTATCTCATGTTTATAGGGAGGCCAATAAGGTTTCTGATTCATTATCTAAGAAGTATATTGTGGAATCCAGCTCTGGATGGTCATTCATGGCTTTTGATAGTTGTGTGCCCCTTGTGGATACAGATGCATGTGGCACTGTATTTACTAGCCTTTTTAAACCATCTTTTTGATTCCTTGTTCTCTTATTTATTTTTCAATAAAATTTGGTAGGGGCGGGTTTTAACCTGACTCTGGGCCTTTTTGGTAATCAGTTTATTGTAATAATTTTTCATTGTAGATTTAATTTATCTTATATTTCCATATTATTTATTAGTAAATATGATTATTTATTAAACTGAATACCATTTTTATATGCAATTTTTTACTTCGAATGTTATTTGATGAAGTGGGGGAATATTGATAAATCTATATCCTTTACTCAATATAGATATTTTATAAGGAATATTGTTTATTAATTTAATTTATCATTAGATATATGAGGAATTATTTGTACATGAAATACATGGGTTGGGGACTGGTTAATGAAATCTCCTCGATGCGTTAGTTGTTTTATGAGACAAAATCAGTTGGACAAACCCTATGCATTTTTAACCTGTATGTTTTAAACTATGTCGTGAATGGTCTTGATAGTAGTATGATAAAGAATCTTGTGAATGTTATTGATGGTAATGGTATCATGTTCTTGGTAAATATTAAATCTGATAATTAAAAATTTCCTTCATTTTAATTATTATTATTGTCCATGATATTTTCACAATGATATTATCTCTGTATGAATTTTATTCTTAAATTATTGATTATATAGAAAGTTTGTTATGTTATTTACCTTTCTATATTGGTTATTCCTTATCTATTTATAAATTCAATTTATTTATTTGGAATTTTTTTTAGCCATTTACCATTTCCATATTTATTATGCTAATTGATTCATGATTGATTCTTCTTAAACTTAACCCGTAATGAGCAATTGAGCTCACCATTATTTTTTTACTTTAAGGAAGAATCTATAAAGTTTACTATGACTGATATGAAGGTATATTCTACATTAAATAAAGTTATTATTAAAAAAATCATGTTTTAATATTTTTTTATTGAAATGTAATACGTGAATCAATTATATATAGAGTTTACCAAGAGTACTAAAATATTTGGTCCTTCGGGATTTGATTCCATATATCTTACACAAATATAATAGTAGCAAGACTGGCTCTAGGTTTCTTTGGTTGGGGTCACTATAGATGGTATCATAAGAGTTTTGGTAGAATCCTTAAGAAATATAGTTAAGGAAACATAGATTTTGGATCAAAACCCTATGATATAATTTAAGGATAAGTATAGAATAATATCCTACAGTTTTGGAAAGATAGAGATTATATGGTTTTTCATTACAATACATCCAATTCTAGATACTACAATTTGACATGGTTCTGAAATAGATGTACCTAGGGATAATAACTCTGAAAAGGGTGCATTAGGATTGACTCGAGCATTACCTAGTGCATAACAATGTTCCTTACTACACACATGGTTTTACACTCGCTAGGGATATTCTTAGGATAATAAACATTTTCTTTAAAAACCCTTATAAAGTATTTGAATAGAAGATATATAATAACATGAACTTAGACATAACATAATCTCAAGTTTTAGTCAAGAATTTACTTTCTTTTACATTGATAATATTTTCAGGTTTAGAGTTTTATAGAATCAATTCATAATTCATACATAACATCTCATGATCATAAAAATTGGATATTACTAAAACAATATCCATTTCTTCCAAAATATAAAACATCCAATATATAACATGATTAAATTTCATGAAAAATACATATCTTTCAACTTGATTTCATCCTTTCTGTTACCCACAAATATAACCTATGAAAAACATTTCAAAACTTGTGATGAGCACAAAAATCTAAGTAAGGTACATAAAATAAATAATGAAACTGTTATCCCATGAATACTTTAAACTCATTAAAACATTTTTACAAAGTTATAATTTACACCCATAAAATGTAAGATCTTTAGTTTGCCTCATAAAATCATAATATTCCTATAAAAACCTATATAAAACATAAATCATAATTGGAAACTATGGAAACAATTCCATATCACTATTATATTTACTATAGCTATCGTAGATATATAGGGAGTAGCCATCATGGTTATATTTGGAATACCCACTGCAGTATATTACCTTAATCTATTTGGAGAAACCCTACCGATTAACTCTCTCTAATTACCCAATTAATTGGAGAGATATAAAGGGATCACCAAACCTCAACTTATCATGAAACCACCCATACTCATAATCAATTCCAAATAACCATAACATAATCATAACATATAAAACAAGTATAAATTAAATACAACACTTGCACATAGAAATTACATTTCATTTTAACAATTTTGTGCCCTCATAAATGAGAAATATTTATTTGAAAATTGAATCATAACAATGTAAAAGAAGCATAAAAAATTAAAGGAACATGAAAGAGGGAAATTCCATTTATGTTGTATATGTTAAAAAACATCCCTTTTTGATTGTGTAAAAATAGTTGAAATAGTTACATTAAAAGTGGTTTTTAATATAAATTCCATTACCTTGAGTTTTAATGATAATGTATAATATTCATATTACTGAATAATAATAATTTTTAATTATTTTTTTTTCTTGATAATTTTTAAAGGTTTATTATTCCATTTATATCACATATTATCATGTTATAATAATTATTTAATTACACATGAGCCTCAGCCCAGTTGGTGAGGACTCTAAAAGTGAATCCAAGAGACCCGAGATGAAATCCGAGTGGAGAAATATTTTTCGAGGTACTGTAGCAGGCACTATATAATGCACTGTAGCAGGTGATATTCGATACCGTAGCAGCTGGAACTATTCGTCCATCTGGGCCTCCGGGACACCGGTTTGGTCCTCAGGTCTTACAAGGTCTTCAAGCCACCAAATTCCTTTGGGAAATTTGTCTATCAAGGACTTCGGGCCACCTTAAGGCATTAGGTCCACCCCAAGGCCTTCTGGACATGTGATTATGCAGAGGTAACAATCAGACTAGAAGGGACAAGGCTCCAGATGAGGATTCCGGGCAGGCACATTCACTTGAGCGGAGCTAATAGTAATTGGAAGAATGAGAGGGTATGGCTATTCATTTAGTACCTGGCCTGTGTTGTATTGTATAGGACAGCTAGCCGACCAGCCTTGTGAAGGTGGAGTGCTGGTCATCATGACATATAGTAGGGAGGAGTAGTTCCAAGTTGTCTTGTCTGGGTGATCCCCTCTAAGACATACATTTCATGTAATTGTCTTTGAGCCTTGAGGCCTTGTAAGGGTTCCACCTCACCCATTGAAAGGTTTATTAACAAAAATAATAATAGTTTAAGGTGTTCGGGCCATTAAATAATAATAATTATATAATTATTTAAGTTCATGTTGGACGTTTTGTCAATACTCAGTACTTGAGTCCAAAATGAATTTGATATAATATAAATATTTAATGAGGTCATAAGTCCATCATATCAAGAATAATATTCGTGAAATTATTATCATTTTTATACATAAATAATATTTTAAAATCATATCATTATGTATGGTTATAAAAATGAACTGTGTTATAATCATGGAGACAGTAGGTCGTACGTACGCATGAGTAACATTTCCATTTTTCAATGATCATTATAGAAAGAAGTTAAGTATTGTTTTATCTTTAAAAAATTATAATAATTTCATCAATATAATATTTCACATTTAAATATAATTATATATATCATCAATGTGATGTGTGGATGAAAAACAAATCACATCTTTTTGTGGAGGTGATAGTTCACACGTACACACGAATAGCATTATCAATTTTATGTGTAGGGAAAGGTAAGAAGATAAATGATATATTACACATTAATAGTGATAAATATGTAATTAATGTCACTTATAAACATTATTTTCATCATTATAACTAGTCTTGAGAGATGGTAATGAAAAGTGAATTATTTCTGTTCGTGAGGTGGTAGTCTGTCGTACACACAAATGATTAGTTCCTTTCCCATTTTGTGAAATCATAGACGGATTTAGGTAATGATATTGAAATAATAAAATATTAATATATTTACAATACTGCATTTATTATTTCATCATGGTTTAATTATTTTTTAAGGAAGTAGAATAAGAAATAAAATAAAAACACATTATTAAAAGTGATATATCTTCTTCAGAAGATATCCTTTGATTAACACTTTAACACCTCTAAGGAGGGTGTTATGCCTAAAATAAAAACTCTAGAATGTAGGGTGGGATTATATTAATGTATTTGGGAATATATGTTTTAAAACAAATAAGTTTTTATCTGTGAAGAAAAGAGAATAATGATTTCCCTTTTACAAGAGTGGGGAGGGGCACTATTGGAATTCTTCAAATTATTAAATTACTATAAATTAATATTATATTAAAAATAGATCAATAATGAATTATTTATAAGATATTATAACATTGAGTCTAAATATATTCATCTAATTAAAATTACCAATGTTTATTTTTTATTTTTTAATCCTTGTCTTTTTGTTTTAACACTTATTTAAATCTTTTAACTCTTACCATAATATCATGTAATTTACACATTGAGGGTTAATATAATTACTATAAAATTAAAAATAAAAATGAATGAGTCATTGAAGAAATTTTATGACTTATCCAAATAATTTGACCAAATTTTATATTTTTAGGAATTTTATATCATCTAAGAAAATATTATTTATTTTAAGATATCAATAATATCAATTGTGAGACTATTCATTGCATGAATTTTTAAAAATATACTAAAAACATGATATATTAGAAACAACTATTTTAAATATTAAATAACATGTAAAATAAATCCATAAAATTATTGTATAACATTAATAATTTCTAATTATGTTTATTTTAGTTTTTTAATATAATTTATTTGATATTTCTATTAATTAAACAATTATTACATCATTGTTGTGGAAGCCCTTAATTTTTTTTCTTCCTTAAAAATTAAAAATAAATTATCATGATAAATATAAACATTTTATATTTCAAAATAATATTTATATTTGAAAATATCCCATATATAACTCCATATTAAATATATTTCAATTGTTAAAAATAAGAGTGTGACATAGTTGACTATTCTTTGTATATAATAATATAAATGTCATACTCTCATCCAAGTGGTTTAAAAAAGTTATTATTTAAGCCCGTGGATGATTTGGTTTGAAGCAAGATCATACAATTAATTTAGGACAAGTTTTAGGGTAATTTTATAATATTTATAATATTATTTTAACACTTAATTACCTGATTTACCTTTAACCATGTTAAAAAAAATTACTAAAGTTTCTATTTATATTATTGTAATGACCCGAATCTGGAGCCCTTACAATGGTGCCCCATACCCGGTTCGCCACATGACCTCAGGTGCATTTCCCCAAATTCCAGAGGCTACCGACTAGCAACGAGGGCCTTGGTAAGTTATTGGGGAAACTATGCCCTCATTTGGTAAGGTATACAAGGAAAGAAAACAACAATCAATGGAAGAAGCTGTAAACAACATACAAACACATAAACTAAACAGCAGAAGCAATGAACATATAATAATGATGATAATGATGCAGCAGGTACAAGTATCTAAGGAAAGCAGCAAACACAACAACATGCTAAAATACAACTCAAAACAAAGTACGAAAGTAACAACAACTCCAGCAGCATCGCAAGCATAAGATCAGTCTTATGCTCTCCAGCTCCAACCAGCAATGACGTACCCGAAGTAGAAGGGCAAAAATACCTATTTACAACTGCAACCATATAACCTTCTTGGGCAGAAAGTAGGACCCAAACAGGGTGTGAGACAAATTCCAGTAGGCAATCACCACGAGATCCGTGCCCTATTGTCAATGAGTAATATAGACAAAGTAAAGGAAATAAATGCAGCATAGAATCAAAAATACACTAAAGTAAACAATCCTACCAATCCCCATTCACATATATTTAACCATTTAGTACAATCATTTAACTATCAACCATGGAACCTAGCAAAAGCTCTATACTCCCAAGGCAAGAAGGTAATCACAACAGGTAACTCAGTAGTCTACCTAAATAGCAAGCAGTACAAACCCAAGCTTTTTCTTTGGCTTGGTGGACTCATCACAACCAACCAGAAAAAATCACACTGACTCTCTGGGTGGCTTAAACTAGCTGACCCCTATAGTTTAGTAATCAAACAAGGCACATACACTCTGGGAAGATCTCACATCAATTCCCCTATGGTCTTGCAACGATAGCTACAGACTCTCTGAGAAAGCACTTACGTCTAATTCCTCTTGTGGTCTCGATGCGTGGGTAAACTAAGAACACTCTTGGGAAGCACAAAGTCCCATTCCCATAGGTCCTTCATACGAAACTAAACCAATAGATCCTCTAGGGAAGCACTTTAATCATCTATTCCCTCTTTGATCTCCCACACCAGGTTCTCATAGCCCTGAGCAGTCCAGTCGTGTGTAATCGACTATTAGCAGCCCTATGTAAGTTTAACAACTACTTGGATAATAACTACAAATGCATACAAAAGAATATAAACAGCAGTAAATACATGCAATCAAGTAAACAGGCATACTAGCAATGTGCAAAAAGGGTTTCCTCTTTGGAAAACCAAGACAAAAGGCAATCAACAGCCAAAAAAAGGGAAACACCCGTGGGGTGATCCTAAAACATGCTAACAAGAAATTATTAATCATCTAATAACCTCAAGAATACAATAAATCTAAGTAAGATAACCAAACAGTATCATAACCCTAACCCGAGATACCCGATACATGGGTATCCGGCACTTTTGCACCAAAAACTAAAAGACATTCAACGTAGGGCAACAAACCACCTACCTCAATCCTTGGTGATAGATATTCTTGAACCTAGGTCTGTGAATCAGCCTAGAATGGAGTAAATCTACAAAAACATCTAAAATGTTCAACCTCAGATAACTCTCACAAGAGGGGGAATCAAGAAACATGGCCAAAGAAGAATCGAGAACTCACGGTTGTGATTCTATTGCACCCGACGACTTTCGATTCGGACAACCGTTGAAGAATCGGTGGCTCAGATAAGAATTGGCTCTCTAGGTCGCTCTGGATGTAATTAGGTGGAGAAGAAGATAAAAATGGAGATTAGGCACGACCCCGGTCCGATTAATGAAATAAAAAGAAACGTACACGGTCTGTACTTCTTGAGTACACGACGTGTAGTCTCCTTTTCCATATTCCGTATTAATTGGGATCCACCTCATCGCTACACCCCGTGTGACTGGCCCAGACACGGCCAGCGCACGACCTCGAGTGGAAGAAAATTACACGGCATGTACTTACAAAATTTCCAGATTCTCCTCTTTTTCTCGAAAACAGCCAGAAAAAGGAAAACATACCGGAAAAGAAGGTCCGGGTTCTTACAATTTTACAAAAATAAAAAGGACATAATTACATAATTTTGAAATTCTAATTTAAAATATTTCATCCATTTTTCCAAGTTAATTTATATAATTTTCTAAAATTAATTAAAAATTAATCCTGTTGACAGAACGAGAAAACGAGTTTTTAATGTAAAAACATTCCATAATTAAAAAAGTATTTAAATCCAAATTCAATATAAAATTGATTAAAATGAACTAAATTAGGTTGAATAATATAAAATTTAAATATTTAAATATTAAAACAAAAACAAAATATAATTCAGCACCATAAATTATTTTGATGAAAAGTCATTTTCAATTAAAATGCAATATTTTCTCATTATTAATCAATATATAAAACTAATCAAAAAATACCAAAAATTAAACCAAATTAAATTTAGATATTCCTATTTCAAATAATAAGAATATTGTGAAAAAAATATTTTATAAAAGTGTAAAAAAGTATATTTAAAACAAGTGCGCCATCAAAAGGTGACAAAATTGGCTTTTTAGAAAAATACTTCTTTTATTCGTAAAATTGGATTTGTTCTTGTATCATGTATAGAAAATAAATAAAATTAATTTTAAACATTAGATTGAATATTATATATATATATATATTTCATTGATATAACACAACAACTGTGATTTTTTTATTTATTGGAATAAAACACAGTTGTACACATTTAAATAGTTTTTTAGAAAAAACATTTCCTTTTATTTTAAAAAGGGGTTTATTTTAATTTATAATTAATTAGTCAAGAAATAATTAATTATATATACATGTGTAAACCATATTTAAATAATTTAGTCAATACTTTTCATTCTATCCATTGTAATGGCTTGGTCATAACGGTGATATATAAATAATAATATTTAGTAGTTCGTTTAAACTCAATGTAGTGTATCATGTATGCTATCGAACATTATATTTTATTTTAAAAACTTGGGATGTTTTATTCTCCCACATTTAATAAAATGTTTGTTCAAAATTTTAACTTGGGTTGGTATCTATGGTTTGAACTTTCAAAGTACCTTTTCTGAAATCCCACATCAAAACAAAGGTCAATAAAACATCCACTTTAAAAGAATGAAAGTGAAGTACAGTGGTCACTAGTATTAACACATACGAGGATTACATGTTAAAAAACATGGATCTGGAAGGAAAAACTAAATATAAAGTTCTTACAGAGAGTGATAGATAAAATACTTTAGTGAAATTTAATAATCAGGATTCCATAAATCTGTAATGGGTAAGAAGGTTATTGATTTCTTAGTATGAAAATTAAATGGATAACATTTTTGTTTCAAGATAATTTTCATATATTTGAGGAATTAATTTACTAAATGGACTAAGAAAATGATAAAATATACTTACATGAATAGTAGAGTGTATACTTTAATAGAATAAGTTAACATCAATGGTTATCTTATACCTCTCATTTATATCCCAAACAATAATTAACTCAACTAATTAATTAATGAAGTATTTTATATCTTATTTTTTTATCTCATCTCTATTTGATTTTTTAAAACTATTACAAGGAGAAATAACATCATACCTTAATCATGGTGTCAAACTAGTTTTATCATCATTTTGTTCATGTATATAGAAGGTTCATGCATAAAAATAGTTATTTAAAGCTTCTTCAAATTCCCTTGCCTTCTTTGTCAAAAATATAACTTTTAAAACATGGGTTTTATGGGTGTTAGTAGAGAAATAGTTTTGGAATATAATTTTTTATAACATATAATTTAAAAAAATCTAGAAAAACATGTTTTTTATAAAAAAATCATATCGAGTTTGTTTTGAAAATTTCAATCTCAATCAAGGTATATTTTGGTATATCATAAGTATATAATAAATGAATATAAGTTAAAACCAAATATAAATATTCAGTTCAAGGCTCTCCTTCTTTAAAAGCTACTTCAAAATAATAATATGCTTAAAAATCACGTGATAATGAAAAATATCTAAAAATTCCATGAAAATATTTACCTTGTTTGAAAACATTTGAATATTGGGAAAATAAGATTTCATTAATAAAAAACATGAACCATGGTGGTATCAAGGTATAAAGGAGTTTTTTTATATTTCATATAACTGTATGGAATAGAGTTGTGTGTTAAAAAAAGTTTCAAAATAATTAGGACATTACTTTTTAAAAATTATTGCAAGCAAGTCACCATGAATGGATAAGAATGTTGTTTAAGACCACCCACATTCCATTTTTAACAGAAATTCCTCAGCTTAAAAAATTTATATAATAAGGATTTAACTAAATTAATATACATAGAATCTTAACCTATGTTTTACCAAAATTGATATTCCCTAAAGTTGTCTAAACCTTTCCTTTGAAATCAACTATAAAGAACCAACCTTAAACATTAAATAATCTTGAGTTTTAGTTAAGAATTTACTTTATTTTATATTGAGGATCCTTTTGGGTTTAGAGTTTTAGATAATTATTTCATAATTCATACATAACATCTCAAATTCATGCAAAGTGGATACTATTAAAATAGCATCCATTTCTTCCAAAACATAAAACTTTCAAAATAAAACATGATTCTTTTTCTTGAAAAAATATTTATAACTTTCAACATGACTTTCTCCGTTATCTTACCAATACTTATACATTATGATATGTTTTAAAACATTGGATGGGTAAAAAAATCTTATTAAGGAACATAAAATAAATAAATAAAGAAACAGTTATTCCATAAAACTTTAAACTCATGAAATTTTTTTCACAAATTTATTCTTCTCACCCATAAAACATAAGATCTTTAGCTTACCTCATGAAATCATTAGTTTCTCATAAAATTCCTTAACAAAAATAAATAATAAAGGTAACTTATGGCATAAATTCTTTATCAATCTTAAATTTACTTTAGCTATCACAAATATATAGGGAGTCACATTCATGGTTACATTTGGAATACCCACCACAATATATTCAATTAATATATTCCGAGAAACCCTACCGATTAACTATGTCTCATTACCCAATGAATTGGAGAGCTATAACAGGCTCACCGAACCTTATTTTATTATGAAACCCCTCATACTCATAGAAAATTCCCAAGAACCATAACATAGTCACAACACAAAAAAAGAGAATAAAGAAAAATTACATTTCCACTTTAAAACCACATTTCATTTTTACAAAGTCACACCCTCATAAATGAAAATAGTTTATTTAAAAATATAATTATAAACATGTAAATGAAACATAAAAAAATTAAATCAATGTGAAATCAGAAATTCTTGTCATGTAATATATGCTAATAAATATTCCTTTTGTCTATTGTAAAAATAGTTGAAAGCGTAACTTTAAAAGAGGTTTTTAAAGGAAAGTCCCTTACCTTTAGTCAGACTCATCACATACAATATTTATATTATTTAATAAAAATCATATGTTAATTATTTAATTTTATGATATGTTTTTAATAGTTTATTATTTATTTCATATCCCTTATTATCATGTCATAACAATTACTTAATTATTTAAGTTCATGTTTGACGTTTTCTTGATACTCAGTACTTGAGTCCAAAAATAAATAGGTATTATTTAAATAGTTAAAGTTTTCATAATTCCATCACATCCAGAATAATATTACTGAAATTATAACCATTTTTATATATCAATTGTAATTTTTAAATCAAACCATTATGTTTTTTTATGAAAAACTAACTATGTTATAATCATGGAGATGGTAGGTTGTGCGTACACATAGATAACGTTTCAATTTTCAATGATAATTATGGAAAGAAGGAAAGTATAAATTTATATTTTTGGAATTATAATCATATAATTAATATCATATTAAACAATTAAATATCATTCTATATATCATCCTTGTGATTTGGGGATGAAAAATGAATCACATTTCTTCGTGGAGGTGATAGTTCACATGTACGCACGAACGATGTTATCATTTTTATGTGCATGGAAAGTTAAGAATTTAAATGATATATTATAAATTAAAAATGATAAATATTTCATTAATATCACATATAAAAATTCATTTCATCATTATAACCAGTCTTGGGAGATGGTAATGGAAAAATATTTTATCGGTTCGTGAGGTGGTAGTCCTCTGTACATACGAACGATTAATTTCATTACCATTTGGTCAAAGTGGAGATGGATTTAGGTGACAAAATTATTATTATAACATATCTGTATATATTTAGGATAATGGAGTTATTAATTTATCATGGTTGAATTATATTTGATGGATGTGTATGAATAAATTAAACAAAAACACTTAATTAAAAACGACACCTATTCTTTTTGTGATCTCTTTTAATTAACACCTTAACACCTCTAGAGAGGGTGTTATAACTAAAATATAGAATATATAATGTATATAGGTATTATAGGAAGTTATTTGAGAAGATATTTTCTAAAATAAATATGTTTTTATGTGTGAAGAAAATAGAATAATGAGTGCCCATTTATAAGCGAGGGGAGGGAAACTCTTAGAATTCTTCAAATTATTAAATTAATAGAAATTAATTTTCTTTTACAAACAAATCCAGAATGATATATTTAGAATATATTTTTATTTTGGATTTAAATATATTCATACAATGAAAATTAATCTAGATTTTATTATTTTTAATCCTTATATTTTTGTTTTAACCTTTATTTAACCATTTTAACTCTTACCATGATATCATATAATTTACATTTTGAGGATTCATATAACTATAATAAATTTTAGGAAGACCAATTAATGTGTCATTTATGACATTTTATTAACTATAGAAATAATTGTGATGATTTTAATAATTTTTTAAATTTTAAATCATTTAATTAAATATTATTTATTTTAAGATATCAGTAATTTCAATTTTGACACTATTAATTACAATACTTGTTAAAAATATCATAAAAACGTAATATATTCTAAAAAATATTTTAAATCATCACTAACATATCAAATTCTTCCATAAAATTTTTGGCTAACATTAATTATATAGAATTTTATTATTTAAATACTTTGAATATCATTTATTTGATAATTCCATTAATTAAACAATTATTGCTTCAGTATTATGCAATCCTTTAATTTAATTATTTATTCCCTAACAATTAAAAAAAATATAATGATAAAAATAAAAATTTTATATTTAAAATTATTATTTATAGTTGAACATATCCCATATATTATCCCATATTAGAAAATTTTCACTTGTTTAAAATAAGAGTGTGTCAAAATTGAATTTTCATTCAATATAATGTTATAAATGTCATACTCTAATCCAAGTGGATTCCAAAGGTTATGATTTTTACCAAATAATGATTTTTATCAAAAAACACTCATATAATGAAATTATTACAAGTTTTATGGTAATTTTATAATATTTCTAACAATATTTTTACCCTTAATTACCTGATTTAGCTTTATCCGTGTTAGTAAAACAATTACTAAAGTTACTATTCTTATTGTCTAAAAATTAATGGGAACTATTTAAGTAATTTTTATCTTATGATTAAAATATTGAATCCATTTTTACAAATTCAATTCCCATAATTTACATAAATTAATTAAAAATTAATCTCGTTGACAAAATGAGAAAACGTGTTTTTAAAGCTAAAACATTCAAAATATCATAATGTTTTAATATCCAATTTCAATGTTAAATTGATTCCAATGACCTAAATTTTATTAAATGATAAAAAATTGATCTATTTAAACTTTAAAAACAATCAAAACTATAATTTAACTCTATAAAGTATATAGAAAAAATGTTTTTTTCAATTAAAATGTGATAATTTTTAACTATTTCTTAATACATGAAACTAAACAGGAAAATATAAAAATGTAAAAAAATTAAATTTTGATATTATAATTTCAAATAAAAGGTCTATTCTTTCGAAAATAATTTATTAAATTGTCAAAAACTAGTTTTAAAACAAATGCTCCATCAAAAGGCGACAGAATTGCCTTTATATAGAAATATTTCATTTATGTGTAAAATTGGATTTGTTCATATATCATGTTAAGAAAACACATAAGATGAATTTTAGAAATTAAATTGAATATATTATATATATTTAAGTAATATAATATAACAATATTAATTTTTTTATTTATTGGTATGAAACACACTTGTGCACATTTAAATAGTTTTTCTGAAAAAGTATTTCCTTTTATTTTAAAAAATGTTTTATTTTCATTTATAATTAATTAGTAACAAAATAATTAATTATATATACATGTTTAAACCATATTTTCATAATTTAGTTAATATTATTCATTCCATCCATTCTAATAGCAATATTATAATGGTAACATTTAAATAATATTATTTAGTTTTTTGGTTAAACTCAATGTAATATATCATGTATACTATCGAAAATTGTATTTACTTTTAAAAACACAGGATGTCACATGATAAAAATGAATTAGCTAGATTAAACCTAAGGTTTCATATATTGAAAATAATATTTCATGATTTATACATCCTGAAATTACTATATGGTTCCGCATTATAATTGTTGTCACTCACACTGTGTTTTTTTCTTTTTGTTAATTGTGGGAACCCAAAGGAATAATGTTAATATCGAACATGAAGGACAAGGTTGTGACAATGAGGAGACTAATGGAATGTTTATATGATTTAATGATATCATCTATATTCGTAATAATTTTCCTGGAATATGGTTGACAACATATATCTTAACAAACTCCCAAACACACCAAAGAAGAGAAGGATACTGTTTGGTAAGAGCTTGGGAGGTGGAGATCATGTAGAAAATAAGGATAAATTTCCATCATGAAGGAAATGTGAAATGATACACCTAATAAAGTGTCTCAATGGAATAGATAAATAATTTATGTATGGAAAAAATGGAATAATGCAAAGGATTATCAAGGAAAAACGAAGAGTACAATGGAGAGAAATTAATCTCATCATAAGGATCCATTTACTATTTATTATATTAAATGTGGGGAACCTAGGAATTACCCAATTCAATTCCCTATTTTAATGGGTAACCCATAGGCCACATAAGAACTGAAGACAAAATAAAATGTATGAAGTATTTATGTATTTTTATTCAAGAATTTAATTATCGATGCATTTCCCCAATAGTATTTTGGTTATAAGAACCATGAAACAATTAATTATTTCATTAATTTTTAGAAGAATTTGTGTATTAATTAACATAATAGTTATGGGTACCCTTATGGGTTAATGAGTTTAGAATAGATCATAAGTTCAAATTCTTAAAAAAAATTAAGGTCTTATGTGGTAGGAAGGTTACATTATTAGGGATATTTTGGAGAAAGTTAAGGAAATAATAAGTTTTAATGGAAAATTAATTTGGGGAATAATACCTTTACATTTTGTTGACATAAGATTAGTGGTATTGATAAAAATTAGGTTCAATATGACCACTAATTACATTATAATAATAGTCCAATAATATTAATATACATTGTAAAAAATTATTTTGAAAACCATATAAAAATTTTGTTTAATGATTAATTTTATTTTAAGGATGCCTATCATATTTTTTTGGGTAATTTTATGGGAAAAATATTAATATAGTTTTAGAAAACAAAAAATCCACATGTAGGGTGACAACCTGTCGCTTCTATAAAGGCAGTGGGGCTTGAACCCCTCACTAAAGGATAGTAAGGTTTTCATGCCTTCCACAGTCCTACATGATGTCCTAGTTATTGTGTCATTGTTTTTATCTAAACAATTTTATGAATAAATATTAACTATGAAACGATGATGTTATCATTAAGGTTTAGAGATTAATTTATTACATTGGATAACATATACGAGCCATATTATTTTTCATGAAAAATTATAGAAAATTGTAAATAGTTATTTTATGTATTATACAATCTATTAAAATTAAATTCTAGTGCTTCAAGAATAAAATTTCACTTTTGGTTATTCATTTTTTGGAGGAATGGGATATATTTGGAATTGATCCAAGAACAAGAAAAAAATGAAATTGTGTTTAGGAAATAGAAATTTATCATGTAAATATATTTACTTAAATTCATAGAGAGTAAAATAATTCCTTAACTTTAGGAAAAATATTTGGAAACAAAAATTTATTGTATTATATTCATATTCGATATATAAAATCATCGTTAAATCAATAAACATTTATGCCCCCCTTAAATTTCAATTAATAACAAAATTTCTTGTGAAAAATGACTTCAATCGCTCCTTCAAATTATTTTTTATTTTCCTCTATGATTATATCTTTCTTTATATAATTTTTCTATTCATAGAAACCTAGATATGTTTTATTCCATTTGACCATTTCACTTCCCTTTCTCTCTTATTAAGAGGATATTTTACCAATTAATTAATGATGTATGGTTTTTAACAATGGTATTTACAAATTTAAAACCCTTGAATACTGATAGAAAGTTTATATTGCGAGGACACAATTTATTTAAGGTGGGGAGAATGTAAAACCCTCAAATTTTAAAATACGAACATCATATTCAATATTGTATATGACACACAACACCAAGTGTTGAAGAGAATATAACATCCTGATACATTATGAAAAATGTACTATTTTAAATCAATTAAATATATTCTATATTTTTCAATTAATTAAACAATAATTATATATTTCATTACATGCAACAATGAGTTTATTTGAAAAATTGCATTACACACATGCCCGAGTTTTACCGAACAACAATATATTATTAATATTATTAATTACTATGATAATTATCGACAGCCGTTGGAATAGAGGGTAATTATAGGATTAAATAAATTATGGAAATACATATTTAACACATTTTTATCAATTATATGTCGATTATTAATACAATAAGTATATTTAAAATAAAAATTAATGTTTTCTGAAAAACTGCATTTTTTATAAAAGATGGTTTTGTAGTGCTTTCTGTACATAAATTAAAATTAATTTTAAAATTTTTTAGGAAATTTATTAAAAAAATAATATTTAGTTTTGAAATAAAAATACAAAATTTAGTTTAGGGAGAATATTTGTGATCTTTCAGAGAAGTTTAATTTTTTGATAAATAGTGAAAATATTAAATTTTAATTATAAATAGGCTTTTAATCTAAATAAATTATAATGTCAACTTATATTTTTTATTGGTTTTAAATTAAAAATATTTCAATTGTAAAACTATTAATCCTATTAAAGTAATTCAATTTTGATATAATTTTTTGAACCGTTAGAATATTTTCAATTTAAAAACCCTCTTTTACGTCATGTCTGTGAGATTAATTTTAAATTAATTTTTTCCACTTAGGTGAATTGAATTTGAAAAAATGTATTCCATTTTTTGAATCAACATAATTTATAATTTCTAATAATTAAAAATTATTTTTTCCCCAAAGTGATTTGTGAAAACTGTTAAAATTAAATACATTTATTTAGGTAAAAATGAGATTACTTAGTGGTTAAACATAGAATATAAGGTATAATAATGACATAAACATTTATAAAACCCATTGGGTGTGAATATTTAGACCTCATATCTTCTATTATTTATAATTAACCATTATTATGTCTTGGTTACATTAAAAAAATTTGGGAGTAATTCACTCTTCCAAAAAAATTACAAGTGTGCCACTCACCCCACTTATTAAAGGACATTCCTCTCATCCTCTATTTATACCTTAAAAACCAATTGGATCAGGCGATAAAAACCCAAAACAATTTCTAAATCCATTATAATCATTATATATGATTCATATTGGGTAGATATCCAACTTAGGAAGGATTTAGTGAAAACCTTAGGAGCATACCCGAAGTAGAGGTAATTTTCTTCAATGAGATTTTTTATTTTACTTATTTATGCCAATATTTAAATTATTATAATAACAAGAATATGTAAGAAAATAATTATATTAAATATAAATGTATATTTTTATAATATGTTAATGAGCTAAAACCATCTCCACTTCCATAACATGGGTTACAAAATCATCGTTTGTGTGTACGGTGGACCACCACCTCGCGAACCAATGTTGTTTGTTTTTTAATTTCAAAATATAAATGTTGGGTATGATTATTTATATAATGTATATATATTGGTGATATTTATAACATTATTATTCCTCTAGATTCATTATATCAAATATAACTTATTACATTCCATTTTGTAGAAGACACGATAACATCACGCGTGTGTACGCAGGACTACTGCCACACGAAGTGATGTGAGTTGTCTTTCACTAACGCTTTACAGGGAAAGTGATAAGGAATAATTATATTTGATATAAATGAGATAATTATTATATTCAAGTAATATTTATCATTATGTAAATACAATATATCATTTTCTTTCCTTAAATTTTCACTCAATAATAGACGATAACGTCATTCCTATACACGTGGACTACCACCTTCACAGAGTGATGCGATTATTTTACATCACCACACTACATTATTGATTTATATAATTATTTAATATGATATATATTACATTATTAAAATTATTTTACAGTAAAATATTACTTACCTCATTTCTATATTAATGATTGAAAAATGAAAACGTTACACACTTGTATCTATGGCCTACCATCTCGGTGATTGTAATTACTTCATTTTTCAAAACGATATTTCATGATTATTCCGAAGATTATAATTGATGTATAAATATTATAATTATTTCATGATTATTATTCAAGATTTTATGGGACTATATAACATATACAATAACTAAAACATTCATAAGGAATCATGCATAAGAAAACAAGCAAATTAACACCCAGAACAATGAAAATAATGGAAGATTATTAATGAACATGGAATAAGATGTTATAAAAAGATAATATATGTAATTAAAAATATTTATTTAGGTATTTAATAAGTTAAAAACATGTCTAAAGAGAATATACATGAGTTTAAATCATGTTTAACCAAAAGGGCACATAAGGTATGGGATTTCATCTCAATTTACATTCTCAAAAGAAATATTTGTAATTATGTACCAATTCACTTTTATGTGTTCTATATACTACTCATTTGGAATTTAATTTAATGAATACTTCATTATTAATGATGTTTTAAGTTTCAATTTTAATTATCTCATCCAAGGTGCTTTGACTGCAAAATTTCCAAGTCGTAAATGTTACTATGAAATCTCACAATATTTTGAGATTGCTAACTTTCTCATAAAATAATTACTTTATTTTAATAATTTATTCCTTATAAATTGAATTTATCTGAAATATCCATATTCTTGTGTAATGGAGATTATTATTTTCTAAAATTTATACCATATATACATACAGTGTTTTCTTTGAAAGTTATTTAATTAACTTGAGAAATATTGATATATTTGTATACTTTACTCAATACAGATATTTGATAAGGCACATTGTTTATTAAATAAATCGATTATTCCATATATGATTAATTATTTTTACATGTAATACATGGGTTGGGGACGGATTAATGCAAGCCCATCGAATTATCTGTAGTATAATGAGACAAAATCAGTTATTCAAACCCTATGCCTTTATAACTAGTATGTTTTAAAATTTCATGTTAAAGGTCATGAAAGTAGTATACTAAACTATATTTTGAAAGGTATTAACAGTAAAGGTATGATGTTTCTTGGAAACTTGATGTCTGATAAATAATCATTTCCATCATTTAAGTTATTATCATTATCTAGGATATTTTCTCAATGATATTATATATAGATGAATTTCATTCTCATAATAATGATTATATGAAATGTATGTTCAGTTATTTACATTTTCATATTAATTATTATTTATCTATTCATGTATTCAAGTTATTTAAATGGAATGTGTGTTCTTCTATTTATCTTTATATACTGATTATGATTTTTGATTCATGATTGATTTTAGTTTTAGTTAACCCTTACTGAGCATTTGAGATCACCCCTATTTTTTTCTTTTCCACCAAATTCATTAAAGTTTACTATGTTTTCTATTAATTGATATTCTATATGGAACTAAGTTATTCTGGAAAAACAATTATGTTTAAATTTTCATATTCAAATGTAATATTTGATTAATTTATACATCTATTTTACTAAGATTAATAAACTATTTCGTCCTTTGGTATGTGATTCCATATATCTTATACCAATTTAAAATAACAGGCACCGACTCTAGGTTTCAAGGGTCAGGGTTGCTACAACATCAATCATAAGAAAAAAAAATGAACCTATAAATCATGAGGTCAATATTAGATTAGGGAAGTGAGAGTTTAATAAAAGTGTTGAATTGGATTAATTTTTCATACCCTTATTAATCCCATTGGGATTCTATCACTTATTCCCCTTGCGGGACTATAAAAATAAATCCATGATAGAAATAAAAATATATTTTTTGGAAGATGTCCAGGATAAAGAGCATGATAATTTACCTAAAAAGACAACTCAATGGCTGTTAAGAAACCATGTGGATAATAGTATAAAGTTGAGTTAGTTAACAAATAATGTTTGACTATTTGGATAAATCATTTAAAAATGGAAATAAAATAAAAAGATAAAAATAAAAGGAAAATGGTAAATGGAAACATGTAATTTCACATGATAAATAACTAAAATTCCAAGAGAGATTTTCTAAAAAAGATAACCTAAGAATTATTGAAGAAATGTGTGCCAAGTGAAAATAAGTTGCTTAATATCTTTAAAAAAGAAGGAAAATTATTCCTGAATACGAGGATATTTTAGGAAAGAAAGATAAATCACTATTTAATTTAAGAGGATAAACTAAATATTTTGAAAATGATGCTTGTTATTTACTAGACACCATGAAATGTAAGCTTCTCACAATGTGAAAGATGAAGGTAACATGAAATCCATAATAGCCAAGGATATCTGGGTTTGGAAGATAAATAGTTGATGAATAATTAAAGGTGGAGTTGAATTGAAATTATTTTATGGTTTTAGAATAAACTATCATCTTTATTTTTAATAATCTAGGTTTTTCGGTTTATAACCTTAAAATTTTTTAATAAATGATCCCAATCTTTATTTTGGAGATGGCATGATCACCCGGGTTCATTTGAACCCAAAATTGTGAAATTAAATTTCATTACATATTCACTATTCTCATCCATGTGTTATTTCATATCAAATAAAAATATTTTTAGATAGATAATACTTGAAAAAATTGATTTTAGAATGTGGGATTTACCCTAGGCATGATATAAGTTTCGTTTGCATCATGTTTTTGGACGTTAAACAGTTGTAGGATGAGATAAAAAGAATTAATTAATTAATTAATTAATTTATTATTTATTCCCATTTAATTTTTTTTGAATATTTATGTCTCTCTATAATTGATCCCTAGGACTAGCTGCATAACCCTAGAGATTATGGAGAGGAACAAATTGAGCTTTCAGTGTGAATTGACATTGGCAGGTGACTTGGGATTGGGGAATCATCAATAATGAAAATTTGAGTATCTCTTCTATAAAAATTGAACATAGATATTCATGGATATAAAAATGGATTCTTTGACAACTTCACTAGAGAACATGTTCTTCATGGAAGACTGATCTGTTCTTGAGAAATGGCTTTATTTTAATGATGTTTTCCTCTTATAATTGTTGTTTTTAAAATGAATTAATTCCTCTAAAATTAATTACATTTTCTTCTTTGAATAGAATTGTTAAATAATAATTTAATCTTATATTATGAATTTATGATTCTTTTATATTGATTTTTGAGATACATATCAGCATCTATGATTTCTTTCAAAGATGTTGTCCAAGCTAAACACAACCTTTTGTTTCTTACATACTTTTATTTTTTTTATATTTTTCCCTCCACTCTATCTTAGATCATAATCACCACTAGATTAGACAATGGTTCAACCATTTACATAGAACCAATTCATTGTGGGTCTGATTATCAGTACCTTGTATCATTTTTGATAGCTTATCAATTTGTATTTCAGCATCATGGAGGTTTTATAATGACAGTGGAAATCCAGAGGAGGTTTGGATGATGGTGAATTCATGACGCAACACACAAAAGGTGAAAGAAATTCCATGGGATGTGGTGTTAATTTTTTTTAATGAAAAATAGTGGATCATATCCATATCCCAATGAGGAATTGATAATGAACTACATGTATGGTTAATATCTTTATGTTATTTGTTGCTGATTCAGTGGAGGAGGCTTGAAGATCACTAACATGTTGAATGAGGGAAGTTTCTAGAAATTTACCAACTAAACACAACATATTTTAGAATAAAAAACATATTTTTGTCCCTTTTTATGTTTTAAAGGGTTTTGTTTGGAGTTCAGAACCATATAACCATGTGTCTAATGCACACATCATGTAATCCCTACCTGATCAGGTTTATGAGTACTGAGAGGACATGTATTGGGACCTGTGTGGCCCCATACACCTTGTGTGTTTGGAAACAACCTCCTTTATAGGTACACATCAAGTACCCTTGAGTACATTTCACACTATTTTATCCATCTACATGACATGTATTTGGAATAAGACATGCCATGTGGATTTGAAAAACAATACTCGATGGAGGACTTGGGACAACACACAATGTTTCTGTAGTTATGAAAATTGAATACCAATTAATTGTTTTAATGGACCTATTGATGGTATTAAAATTCTTTATAGGATATTTCATTATGGAATTTTAAGTATGGATTGATTTCTTAATGGATGTGATGGTTTCATGTAAGGATGATTCAGGGATTAATTTATATCTTTTATGGTTGATCTAAGGGCCTTGGTGGTGTTTACAGAACTACAGGAAAAATTGGCCAGCTAGTTCCATGTGGACAAATCCATCAATTCAATAGAAGTCCACCAACTACTCCATGGAGAAGTATCATCTAGCCAGTGGTAGGCAATTGATACAGGAGTTATCTAGGAGTCTCATCAGCTAGCTGGTGGCAACGATCCACCAAGCCAAAAAATATTAATTTCAATGGACCCCATAAATCATAAATTGGGGCTCATAATTCTTAGTGACCGAGAAGGCTTCTAGAAGTTTCCCAGCACCTTTGGAGGCTATAAATAGAGGAACTTTTTTGATTGGTTCTATAATGGTCATAATAGCAGATTAAAAAATAATCTGGATCATACCAACAACTAATTAAAATGATATTCTCTAATCCCATTTTCTAGATCCATTTTCAAATTCTTAGTCTCAAAGGATCTATTCTTATATCATCTATATCTCTTGTATAAATTTTAGCATCATTTTAAATAGATATGGGAGTGGATTTTTAACATATTCTTGCTAATAAAATCTCTCTTCTCCTCAAACACTTCTTCAATGTGTGATCACTATTACAAAGTAGGGGGATGTGTTCCTTGGGTACAAATGAATTCAAGAGGGAGACCATAACTATAAAAATGAAGGATATGGGTTTCTTATCACAATCATAAATAGTAATGAGTTGAATTAGCTTCTTAGTATCCATTAAAATCAAGGGAGTATTATGGCAAACCTACTAACTTGATGGGATGAGATGTAGGGGCTCACACTGATCTATTTCTGAACTCCTTTATCAAATATCACTCCCTATCCTTTTTTTACATTCTTTATTGCATACTTATATCGAATAATATATCACATACCTTTGATATCTTAATTTAGATTCTCTTATTGTTTATTTTACTTTTTAATTATCTTTTATAAATTGTATCAAAATCATCATGATATTTTATAAATTTTGAAATTGATATTCCTGAACATAATTTCTTCAGAATATCTAAAATAATAATTGAACATATTCATTAATTTATTTCATTTATCACTTGATCTTTATTTGTTATTATATTTCTACCATTCTTACTTCTTTTTTTATTGTATTATTTTTTAATTACCATCATACTCTTTTTTTTAATTTTTAAAAGGGAAATTCTTCCCCTCCTGCTATCACACTCCAATAAATATTTGGCATCAAAGGAGATCTTTATGTTTTTAGAAAAATATAAAAGTTTTTATTTTTTTATATAGTTTTCATTTTTTTATCCAAATCAATTTCAAATATCAATATTTCTAAAATGGAATCCTCTTCAAACACCCATGTTGTCCAATAAGGGAAATTTATGGGTTGTGCACCTTATTTTGATGGTTCTATATTAAATTATTTGAAAAAAATTCAATTCTATTTTTATTATAAGAATTGATTATCCTGTATTAGAAAATGTTTATTCATGGTTACACTCTTATAAGTAAAAAGGAAGAAAAATAAACACCCACTGATATTTATTATTTTTAATTAGATGGAAAAACATTGAATATATTTTAATTTTATTAGACCCAAAATAATTTAATAATAATTATATATGAAACATTTAACATTAAATCTAGAAATTTCTATAAATTACTCTTTATGGAACTAAAAAAATTAATGATAGTGGAATTTATATATGCATAAAATATTTTGGAAGATTTAGTATGCATCTATTACTAAGATGTTTACATGGTTCACTAAAAATTATCTTGAATATATCTTGGTGATTATTTGACAATAAAAACATTAGTTACAGATATTATCTAGGTTTTACCAATATCCTGAGATATTAAAGTAACAACTATAAAATATGGGAAATACATAAAGAATGTACCTTTATAAGAGCTAAACAACTCTACTATAACATATGAAATCGTGATGAAGTATCAATTTTATGAAGTTAAAGAAGTAAAGGAATCCAAATAGTGTTAAATGAATTTTTTTAAAGCCATTAATGATGATTATTAATCCAAAAATAAACAATATATTGAACAATTGAATAAGATATTGAAGAAGTTGAATAAAAAGAAGAAAACATCCTAATGTTCCAAGAAGGAAAATCAAATTTAAGTAATAGATGCGACACATTATGAATGAAATAAGAATGAACATATTAGAATGGATTTAACTATTTTAAAAAAGAATTTTAATGAAAATAAGAAAGGTAATAAAGATTTTAGAGTCCTAACCTAGAATGTATGTGATGAATCTATCAACTAAACTTCCTCAAACTCCTCAAGTGACTCAAGTCTCAAATGCCTCATTGATCATATAGAGGTAGACTATGAGGTTAGTTATCTAGATTATTTTTCTTATTCCCATTCATAATATTTCTCTTCTTCATCTATATATCTCAATAATTAAAATCTAAATGATGATAAATCTTAAATTAATAATTTTTGGGATTAAATCATTTCAAAATAAAAATATCTCAAATTAATATAAAAATTAATAATGAAAAAAGTCAAATTCTTAATTAGAAGGATCTCCATTATAAAGAAAAAAATGATTTGGTACTGAATTTAAAACAATTACCAATCATTGATAATTTAGATACTCAAATAAAAGAGATTAAAAATATTATTGCTTAATTAAACCATGGTGATCAATATCTAGATATGATTTTGGGTTCTCAAAATTTTGTTAAATTTACTCTAGAATTGGTATATCATATTTAAATATATATTTTTTTTATCAAAAATACATTTTTATAAAGGATGTTCCTAAAACAAAATTTTTAAATACTTTTGAAAATTCAAATGTTTTATTTATGAATGCGGTTGGAAAAATTATACATATGGTAGACCTAAATATATTCATTTTTTCCCATATCTATATCATTTAATACTTTTATAAACGATTTTGGGTACCTAAATCTCTTATAAATAACATTTATAGACCCAAAATCTTGGCACCAAAACGCACTCATATTTGAGATTTTATAGGGCAATGCTGTTAGACCTTATCGACATATCATACGGTGGATTCTCAATAAAAATATACTATCCAAATCTAAAAGGGAAATGATTTATACTTCCATTTCCCCATTAGTCAAAACTATTGAGGGGGGACTTATCCATTGAATATTTTATAGATCTACTTTATTTATAGGGGTATCATGACTCTTGGTTTAAAATTCACCTCTTATGAACTTAATTTCTAGATCTCTCATCTCTCTATCTCTCTCTTAGATTTACCTCTATGATTTGTATAGAATAAAAATTCACATCTTATTTTTCGAATATTTAATAAAGATGAGATGTTAATATTTTTAATTTCTTATTCTTATTTCTTCTCATTCTCTATAATTCAAAATTGATAAATTTTTTACCATTTTCATTTATTTTTCAAATCTTCTCTTTGAAGTCATTTTTCAAATTTCTTTTTCAAATGTTTTTTGTATTTGTTTTTGAGTTATATTTTTCAAATATTATCTTTTATATTTTAAAAATCTTGAGAATCACTTTTATCATTTTCTTTTAAATTTTGGAATCATTTTTGAAATATTTATTTTAATATATTTATAATTTGATATGATAAGTATTTTCAACTTCAATGTTATATCTATAATCACTCTCATGTTCTTTACTTATTTCTACCTTATGATTTTCCAATGTTTTACGTACATTTTCTCTAAATTTATATTTTTAAGCTTATTCGAATCATTATGGGGAGATAATGTTTCATATATATATTATGTTATCTTTTATTTAAGTATATTTTTTTATATGGATTATTATTTATTTGACTCTTTTTATTTTTATTTTGATAATCACAAAGTGGGAGACATGTTGAATGTATCAAGGGAGAAAATATCTAATATATAATAGGGAAATTTTGTAATATTTTAAAGGGGAGAAATTATATTTATCTTCATGTGCATATTGAATATCTTTAAAATATATTTCACTTTAATATCTTGAATTACGTTGAATACATGATTCACTATTAATGTAATCTTGTTATATGTTTTTAAATAAATTCTTTATGAATATGAAAAGGGGAATATTTCTGTACCTATCACTCCCTAATTATATTTTCATGATCATAACCACTCATATTTTTATCTAATGATTTCATTTAAGATATTATTATTTATGAAAATTTAATACCAATGGTTTTAATAGAACTAGTAATGCAATTAAAATGATTTGGAAGATATTTATTGATGAACTTTGACGTATCAATTGAACTTTTATTAAACATTATGGTTTCATGGAAATAATATTTAGTGAAAAGTTGAAGGCATTTGGGGATGCTTAAATTTCCTGGGTGGTGTTTAATTAACTACAAGTAGCAATAGCTAGCCAGTGTAGGGAACCGACTAGTCTATGCCATGTGGAAAGATACACCCTTTTATAAGGAGTCCACCAGCTACTCGGTGGAGGATATCTAGTCAGCTAGTGGTAGATAATAGATTCATGAGTTCTACATGAGTCTCACTAGCTTGTAGGTGGGATCGTCTGGAAAGTCAGTGGATTGGATCTATCAATTAAAAACAAACTTAATTTCAGTTTACTACACATATCTTAAATTTTCATTGATGATTCTTAAGTTATAGGAAGACCTATAGAATATTCTAATCACCTTTAGAAGAAATAAATTATTGACCATTGTGTATTGTATCTATAACACTCATAATAGTGTTTTGAAGAAAGGATTTTGAGTGTGAAAATGGTGAATCAAAGTGATCTTATCTAAGACATATTTTTAGATCCATTTTTAAATTCTAAATATCAAAGGAATTATTTTAAAAAGTAATATGGATTCAAACTGCAATAATGTGCCTCACATGCCACTATACTTTCAAAATTCATTAACTATTTCTACAACGATGTTAGACCAACCCATAATGATGTTCCTTGTTTCGCTGGAGCCGGACCCTCCTCTACTACCCCCGATTTCAATAAAAAATGTTCTCTATAGATATGTTTCTTCTCAGCCACATATGGGCTCAAATTTCCTTTAAAGGCCCCCATGGGTCATCTCAGGTGGAATGTGCCCAAGCGTCTAGGGCCAAATTTTGATGCTACTTGTCTTGATGATTTCGTTCTTTATCTAGAATGTCAGCCGTCTGGGAGAAAGGGTTAGGACATACATTATGTTTAATGAAATTCATATCAACTCTTCCTCACTGGTTGTAGTTCCGGAGCCTAAACAATGCTCATCTAAAATCATGTATTTGGAACACCATATTCATTTTTGTAAATGCATGCATACAGACCCTCAAAACATTCGTATCTGGATATTTTGGATAAATGATATCTTGTTGGAGTTACTAGCTACTTTGGATCTATTTTTTTGACTAAAATTACTTCGAGGGGGTACTGTTTTCTATTCTATTTTTTTTATCAAAAATGTGAGGATCATTCTTGGGAGGTTCTTTGGCATGATCTTGGATTGTAAGATTTTCGAAATACTCCCTGGATTGTTGGTGGGGATTTTAATGTAGTCATGTATTTGGAAGATAAAAAGGGAGGGGGAGCCTTTCCTCAAAAGGCCAGTTAAAATTTTGGGACTTTCATGGCTAGTAGTGGTTTAATTGATGCTGGTTTTTCAAGAGATTGTTTCACCTGGTGCAACAATCAAAGAGGTTCCAATCTCACATGGTTCCATCTTGATAAATTTCTAGTGAACAATCACACCATTTAGAATTTTCTATATATCAATGTCACTCATCTTTCAAGGAGTTTGTTAGATCATTCCCCCTTACATTTGGTTTTTGTCTCCCAAGAATAATAGCTCCAACCATTTCAACTTTTCACATTCGTGGACAGAGGACCCGAGATATCTTCATGTCGTTAGGGAGTCTTGAAACAAGCCCGTTGGAGGTCTGTCATGGATGGATCTGAAAATCAAGATCAACTGTGTCAAAAACAATCTACATACATGGATTAAGAGTCTGTCGTCGCGTGCTCATGAAATTGATATGATCATTGTGGGCATTTAGTTCCTTGAAGAAAGGATAGAAAAAGAATGGAATGAATCCCTCTTTGGTGATCTGGTGAACAAGAAAAACATTCTGGCTGAACTTCTTTTCAAACTAGAAATACAGGCTCGAGGGAGGCCAAGAATTAAATGGCAATGGGAAGGGGACCTCAACTCTAGTTTTTTCCATTCCTGTATTAAGGAAAGTAAATGCTTTAAGAGACCTAACTTTATCCAGGAAAACGAATCTTACACAGACGAAAAAGGAATTTTTAGAAGCATGTAAGATTCTCATTTTAGATCTATTTTTTATGGTCTAAGATTAAGTATGCATAGAGGATATCCGAGGTGGAAATATGATATTTTCAAGGCCATTCCACATGTAATCATTTCCCTCGATAATGAGTCCCTGGAAGGTATTCCTGATGAAAGGGAGGTTAAGGATGTAGCCTGGTCACTCAACTCTAATAGGGCTCTGGGCTAGATGGTATCCCCGGCTCCTTCTACATTGCCTCTTGGGACATGATTAAAAAATATATTCTCTAGAATATGGAATATTTATTTCATGGGGGTATTCTTCCTCACATTTCTTGTTCTTAAAAGATTGTGATTCTCCCTGAGGTCAAGGATCCTCAAACCCTCAATCAATATAAGTCGATCTCGATGTGAAACTTTTCTTACAAGGTGTTATCAAGTGTTATTAATAAGAATCTATAAGCTCATCTCCACAACTGGATTCCTGAGGAGAAACATAGATTTATTAAGGGGCATTTGATTCAATAAACTATTGGTCTTTCTCAATAAATGATCAGATATATCAATCAAAAAACATTTGGATAAAATATGGTTATTAAGATGGATATAGACAAAGCATTTTAAAGGATTTAATATAACATTATTATCAATGTTCTATCTTAAATGGGTTTATCACCATGGGTCATGGATTTTCTTTTTCGATGATTTAGTTGTTCTTGGATCTCTACTTCCTTCATGGGGAAATATTATGGTTTTTAATGAAGTCCGGGGACTTAGGTAAGGAGACCCTCTCTCCCTGTTGACGCTCCTTTCGTCACAGAATCTAAAGATCGGAAAAGGGGAATATCTGAGCTCAAAGTGATTCAACCTTTGAAGAAAACATCAAAAATCGACAAAGGCATGAACAAAGGATCAAAAGAAACTGAACCGTGAAAGTTATATCACTGTCGCGCAAGTCCACTTGCGTGACGCCCTTGGTCGCGCAAGTGACTTGCACGACCTAAGTGATAACCGCCCGGTAACCGCCCGAGGTCTTCTCCTACCTATAAATAGACCCTATGGGCCCCCCATTCGAGAGGATCTTTTTCCAGAAACTCGGATTGAAGCTCCTGACGCCCAAGTCTCTTCTCAAAGCTTCCGGAACACTTCTAAAGGTAATTTCTTACCTAGAACGGAAGATTTAAAGAGAAGAAGGAAGGCCTAAGTGTTGAAACTCATCAACACTTGCGTGACGCCTTATTCCTTCAATATAAATTGCGCGTCCCTTTTCTGTAAGAACCTCAAGAGGATTCTAAAGTGATTAATAAAGAGTCGCTCAAGCATTCTAATGCTGGTTGAAAATCGCGCAAGTACCCCTCATGTCGCGCAAGTATACTTGCGCGACCAATACTTGAGCGCCGCCACAATACTTGTGCGCCTTTCAAGAATTGCGCGCCCCTACCTTTTTGGGTGCCCATCTTGCCCATTTTACCCCTCTTAAGCCATTACACCTTTCCTTTTCAAGATTCAGTCTTCAAGACACTCTTCAAAGTCATTTATGGCATGATTTCTTGATTTGACTTCCTTATCTGAAAGGAATTCTGTGGAATATCTCTCAAAACCTAGTGATTTAAATATCATTATGTCACTAAATATGGAGAGTTCATTCATTCAACATCATCCTTTAAGATGAGAGAATTCTTAACTTGGGTCTCCTTTTCAGGAATAATCCCCAGTTATAAGTACTTTAACTTGGGCATCTTCCTCAGGAGTAAGTCCCAAATTCTTAAAGTTCCCAAACTTGGGCATCCTCCCCAGGAGTAATCCCCAAACCTTAATTCCTTAAATTGGGCATCCCCTTCATGAGTAAGCCCCAATCATAATCCTTTAATATGGGAATCATTCTTAGGAGTAAGCCCCGTGTCCCTTAATTTGGGAATCCTTCTTAGGAGTAAGCCCCAACCTCAAATATGGGCATCCTCCTAAAGAGTATTCCCCAAACCTTAACCCCTAACCTGGGCTTCCTTTTCAGGAATAAGTCCCAGTTATAATCTTGGGCTTCCTTTTCAGGAATTAGCCCCAAGTCCCCTAATTTCTCTTTAACCAGTCCTAATTTACCCTTGATTTGGGTTTCCTTTTCAGGAGTAAAACCCAATCATAAGTCCCCTCCTAACTTTGGCATCCTCTTTAGGAGTAAGCCCCAAGATTAGAGTATTCAAATCTCCATGAAGCACATATACCTTTATGGACCCTGTTCCTGGATTTTCTCCCTAAAGTAAATCCTTTGGGCAGTCATACATACATAAGCCCCAAACCATTTCTTATGATTGCATCTTTCATGGCACAATTGTCTAAATTTTACTAATAACTCTTGTTTCTCACACCGAGCATGACTCACGTGAGCTTAGAGTGTAAAAGTAATTGTGACATCCTACTTTGAGCCATCAATCATAAACATCATACCCTTATTTGAACTACGTGGGTTCTGATTCCTTTTTTAAAACAAAGGATACGTAGGTAGCCCATCTATGGGTTCGATCCCAACTCTGAAGTAATTCATTGTCTTTCTGAATGACGATAAACTTCAAGTGCCCCACTGAGTGGCTTTAAAACCAGCCCGGTCATCATAATGACCAAGAGACTTTTATAAATGTTTTTGAAGGATACCATTGACTAAGAATCTCTAAATAGATACAGATGATTCTCTATTGATGAAGAACCTAGAATACATATAAAAGATCCTCTAAATTTCTTACATATTTAATCATTGATTGTTAAACTGAAGGAAAGCTCATTTTATACTTGGTAATGTAATAAGGATTCACGAACATAACTTAAATCTATAAAGAGAGTCCCGGAGTAGACAATAATTCCCCTAAAAAAGGTGAGATGAGTCTGACCTCCCATCCTCTCGACCAATGAAAATTCCTAAGCCTCATTATCCCACAAGATAATGAGCGCCTACCTTTGGAAAGTAGGTCCAAATGGATGTGGAATCATTGGATGTTTCCAGTTCTACGAACAAACCCGCTAGAAACCGATCGGAACGTTTGAATCTCCCATCCAGGAGGTCATCCCCGGATTCCGTGTGAAACAAAAAATGGTGAACCCGACGTGAATCTTTAACCAAGTTAAAGTGATATTCTTCTTATTTGTTAGGCCCCTTGGGCCAAAAAAGCAATCATTGACATGTGCTCATCCAAAAGATGCAGTGGCCGGATTCATCTTGATTATGTCTGTTATATGGAACAGACACTCTTTTCTCAAGATATTCTGCAAAATGGATTTCCTTAAATTCACCCCTTTGAATACTATTGCTGTAAACACCTCTACTATGAGGTCTACTACTGTGAAAACCAATGCTGCTACTCCTGCTAGAACGTCGTCCGCTCTGAGGATGACATCACCAACTCAGCGTCTTCAACGCTGGGTTTCTAATGCAATGGTTAAGGAGTATCATCGCAACGGTACTATCCCAACTCTGGAGGCCGCTCGTCAAGCCCTCCAAGTTAACAACTCTACCTGGTCGTCCGGACAACGGCGGCCAGCGATCAAGAAGCAGATGGTGCTGACTACCGTGTCCAACCGTTTCAGGTCGTTATCCCCGGAACGCAATTTCCATTCACTCCCTTACTTTGAGGAAGTGAATGAGCAGGTCCCGCAAGGCCTTAATTCAAAAAGACAGGAGTCCTTCCCGAGGGATCCCATCAACAATCGCCGCTAGACTCGTGCGGTAGTGCACCCTCAACATGATGAGGGTACCGACTCCATGCATTCAGCTCAGGTTTCTCGAACCCGAGCAGGCAAGATGAACCGCCAGAGATGGAATCCGGTTAACAATAGGTAGGTTGTCATCCCTGCCATCTCTGGAGAAGTCCACCAACCTAACTTGGTGGAAAACAATGTGCAGGAACACACAACTGTCCGATTTAATTCCGCTGTCCAGCAGACTCGTCTGGCAGCATCAAACCAATCCCGCCAGGCAAATCCGGCGGAGTACTATAGGTAGGAACATGCACCTGCTTATGCATCATCAGTTAGTCAGCAGGCTCTCCTGACTACATATAAAGGAGTCCACCAACCTAACTTAGTGGAAAACAACGAGCAGGCACACACACCTGTCCGTTTTAATTCCGCTGTCCAGCAGACTCGTCTGGAAGCATCAAGCCAATCCCACCAGGCAAATCCGGCGGAGTACTATAGGCAGAAACATACACCTTCTTATACATCACCAGTTAGTCAGCAGGCTTGTCTGACTACATATGATGGATCTCATCAACCGCATTTGGCGAAGTGTAATCACCAGGCACATACACCTGCTCATACTAATCAAGCCTACCAACAATCTCGCTTGGTAGCACACAGAGAAGTCAGTCGGAAAGCCCCGACGACAAACAGGAGGCAGACTCAACTCTCTGCCTCCACACTTGAGTATTGTCAGGATTCACTGATAGGAAAAGGAGGACAGGAGCAGGCACATACACCTACTCCAAACCCGAAATGGACATATATCCCCGTTCCAGCGGCTGAAGTCACCAAACATATTTTATCAATGGTGAAAGAGCAGAAGAAAATTCCTGCTCATATTCTGGATGCTTGCCAGGATATCATAACAGCTTCAGCATCATCTCAGGGATAGACACATAAATATATCCCTAGCAATGGAGTGACACATCAACGATTCACTCCGGAATAGACACACACATCTGTTCTAGTCCAAGAGGGTTATGAGGCATACTCCCCCATATAATACGGACAACCAAGTCAGGCACATACACCTGATTTGAGTGAAGATCGTCAGACTAACCTGACCATCTTTCCTGATCAGGAATATACACCTACTCAGAGTAACCACTTTCGTCAACAAGTGGTTTCTAAAGTGAGTAAGAAGGCATCTAAGAAAAAGATCCGCCCAGCACAGTCAGGAGATCAAAGGCCAATCTATAACAAGGCCTTGCTCGATGCTGGAGTTCTTGAAGCCCTCAGACATTTATCTGTCGGAATTCAAGATTCTACTCCCTCAGTTTCCAATAACGGGAACATTAATTCTGAAGTTCTTCAACAGACACTTCCTCATGAAGACTTGGTTCATGAAAATTCGGTCAATCTTGAAGTTTCTTCTTCAGATGAGAGCCACAGGAACCCTCTGTGTGGTCATAAGACCAAGGAGCAAGAGATCTCATCTTTTGTTGTAACCCATTATGGTGGTCCTCCCCATGATGATGAATTTCGCTGCAAAAGTCCTCTCCGTAGTAGTGATTCACATTGCGTGGAAAATAATCCAGTGGAAAATGTAGTGCCGAGAAAGCCCTCTTATCTTGAGGCACTTGCAAATGCGAAACCAGTCATGTCTGATGCTTTATCGCTAACAAGTGAAATACTTTCTCAATCAGAAGATATCCTAGGGTGTATGTCATTCTACAAACCACCCCTAAGTCATGCATCTTCTAGTTTGAACAATGATCTCTCTACCAATATTGTTGAATCCGATGAAGCAATAAGGAAACACCAACTCTGGTCAAAACAGGTAGAAGAATCTTCATTTAATGATAAAGAGGAAATGTTGAACATGAGGAAAAAACTGGCAAAAGGTGAAGTACCAGTCATGTTTTGGCCTTTGGCTGACTCCCAGTATGACATTCCAAAGATGTTAACGGATGATGGAATCCCTGATATTCTTCTCAACATATGGAAAACTCTTTGTCAATTAAAGAAGAAGGTATTATCTTATAATGAATATGAAAATCATCTTAAGATAATATAAGGGCTACAACGTCAGATTGATTTGGCATCTCTATCAGTCTCTCGGTATCCGAAGGCTGAAAAACAACAGAGAACCCTTCAACGTTCATGCCTTGGCGCACTAAGAAAATTGCGTCAGTTAATTTCCAATGCTCCATCGGATGTTCATATCAGAGGATGGGGTGTTCACGGAGCACTACATTTCACAGTGCTTTCCAGTCAGTAAAGCCCGCCGAAAATGGTCTCATTCAATGTTATTTCCCATGGCCGGCCATAGTCAATGGGCTTTGTTCATAATCAAAAGCTTGCTCAAGAACATGCTTTAACTATTTCCTCTCAAAATCAAGCATATAGAGAACAAGTTCTTGAATTGCTCCTACATCAAGCAGGCAAGAATATTTCACAAGCCTCTCGTATGGAGAAAACACATCATCAAATGACAGAAGTCTCGGAAATCATACAACGGTCTGTTGAATCAGGTGATAAAAGTGGATACAGGTTAATGCATCCAGCTAATTTCTGAACTAAGATTCGCAAGATCAAGAGATCTTTTAAGAAGATCTCAGACGTAGCATGTCAAGAGCCACCCCAGCTTGTCAGACTGGGGACTTCTCTAACCCAACCCTCAGAGTCAACAAATGGAATTCGAGGAGTTGAGCGGAATCAGCAGGAATATCCCCAGTTCAAGAGACTGGGGACTCTTTCAAATCATCAATCCCCTTCTAAGAGAATTTCGGTCTTTTCTCGATTGGGGAAGAATCCCCAAGAGGAACGAAGAGCCAAATTATCAGGAGATTCCCTCCAAATTATAGCTCTTCAAGAAGTTCCTAAAAGATTGAATCAACAAAAGGCAATGTCTCATCAAAGATATGAAAGAAGACAATATCACAGAAATGTTGATAGAAGGTATGCGATGCATTATGCATCAATCAATGTCATCAATGTTGTTGTTGTTAATCCACCAGAAGAGACTCACTCAGGGGACTCAGATGAAGAGCGTCCTGCTCAAGAAAATGTACGCACCGATACAAATGAAGAAGGTGTACATACACGAAGTCAAAGGATTACTCAGAACCTAGGTAATCCACTTCCCTCCCTCCAAAAGGTATCCAACAAATGGAAGGGAAAGAATCAGGTTACATATCCTTCCTCTGGAGAAGGTCAATCGCTCTCATTAGAGCAAAGGTTTGAACAACAAGAGGAAGAAATGAAAGAATTAAGAAGGTTGAATGCAGAACTACTTCAGAGTAGTCTTCTTCTTAAGAATGCTGAAGTCCGACAGCCAAAGGAATTTGTTGCAGTTACTGAGATGGATCAAGAATATCCTCCTTTATCAGTACACCCTTAGAGGTCTAATCCTATGGGTCAAGCGCAACAACGGTTGGCAGTGCTACCATCAGTTGCAGCACCAACCACCACGTCTGTCCAAGCTCCATTCATTGCACCTACCCAAAACCAAGTTCAACCTGATGTTTATCAAAAGTTAATAACTACTATTGAGTCATTAACAGCTCGGTTAGAAACTATGGAATGGAAACGGGCGCAAGTTCAACCTGAAAAGAAATTTTACCCTGAATGGGTAGATTCAATTTCTCCTCCATCCTGTTTTGGAAACCCTGTTTTCCCTACTTTCAATGGATCAGGCAACCCTGAACAACATTTGACGCATTACGTGTCTTGTTGTGATCCTATGATGGGAACTCCAGAGCAGAAAGAAGCAGTGAAACTCAGATGCTTCGTGCGAACCTTGCATGGACCAGATTTTGTCTGGTATAAAATCTTGCAATCCCGGTCAATCATCGGATGGGAGGATCTTCATTAAAAATTCCTTCTTCAGTTCAGCTCAACTTTGCCAAAAATGACAGTTTTCGATCTTACAAACTGCAAGCAAAGGGAGAATGAAAGAGTCTCTGATTTCATTGCTCGCTGGAAGGGATTAACGTATTCCCTGAGTTTAGCACTCCCTCAGGAAGAGCTGTTGCCAATCTATGTGGCAAATTTGCGTGACGAATTACGCACACCATTGATCCCTGTGAAATACATAGGAGGGTTTCGAGACCTTACTTCAATCGCTCAGCAGATTGAAGATCCCCTTATACAGGATAAGGTTAAATCTCGTGTAATCCCATCAGCTCCAGGAAGAAGAATGGGTAAAGCAGAAACTGCTACAGTTATGCTTAAACAAGCACCTGTACCTATATCTACTTCAAAACCTTCATCTTCTCGAAGGACTCCACCTCCTGAATGCCAACAACAAGGGTCGTTTCGTCCAAATGATCAAAGAGATCAACGACGAAAACAATTTGAGGATATGAAGAGTAAAACATACTCTTTCCGAAATGAGCAAGTTCCTGGTTACTTCATTTCAGCTCTGGAAAATAATTTGGTTCAATTACCAGTGCCCAAGAGGCCAAACAAGAAAGGAGATGAAGACCGTCCCAATTATTGTCCCTTTCATCAAATGTTGGGGCATCCCATCAAGGAGTGTTTTGTCTTTAAAGACCTCCTACAAAAGATGGTCGACTTGGGACAAGTCAAATTGAAGGGTTCTTCAGCTCATGTTGTGTGTGTTACCGCTACAGATCCAGAGGAAGGAGGCGAGTGGCAGGAAGTCAAAAGCAAAACTGCGCAAAAATATGATGATTGGATGGTCAGAAAGACAATCAATCGGACCCATGCCATTTTTCAAACACAATTGAAGAATCCAATTGTGTCTCCTACAAAAGCTACAGTGAAGCCTCCATCAAAAGACAAGTCCTCAAAAGGGCAGCGCAATTCAAAGAAGAAAGAGGAATCAGAAGAAGATGAGTATGTATCGAGGCCTAAGTTGTCTTTGACTCTGGAAGATTTCATGCCATATACTTCAAAGCAATGGGCACCGCCCCATCAAACGGAACAGCCTAAACAGGCTAGTCAGGCAGGGTCTTTATTAGACGAAGAGTTAATCTTCGGTTCTGTTAATATGATTCAATTAACAGATCCATATTCTAGTCTTGATGAGCCTGAATTCCCTGTATCAAATAAGGGAATCCGAGGAAGTTCCATAGGTTCAGGATACAGAGGAAGACGTGGATCTTTCCGAAGCCACTACTCCAATTCTACCCCTGCTAGCACTGTGTATGCAGCAGAAACTCGTGGCAGAGCCCTTCAGCGAGCTCAAAAAAAACAAGCAAGTTCTTCTGCTAATGGCCAACTCAGTTTTGGCACAGTTATTTTGGAAGACCGATTAAAGGTTCCATCGTCTTTATCTCAGCAAGTAAATGGATATAATCAGTCTAATATTCCAAAACCAAGGATGTTGCCAACTTCTATCCTAATACAAAATGCATCAGTTTCCAAAGCATCTGCTTCCAAGGAGTTTGAAGCTGAAATTGTTGTAGCTGAAGTCTATCACATAGAGAATAATCCTGCAGAATACCATGTAGTGATATCGTTTACTGATAAATATGAAGATGATGTTGTGCATGGGCACATAAAACCTCTCTACTTATCTGGCAAAGTCAATGGTGTAGATATCTGAAGAATTTTCATTGACAATGGTTCAGGAGTCAACCTCATGCCCATTCGTACACTTCGTCGATTGGGCCTCACGGAATCTGATTTATCTCCTTCTACCATGATGTTACAAGGATATGATAAAAGTGAACAAGAACCACTGTGCGAAGTTACACTCAGAACCCAGTTTGGAGATCTTGTATCCAATTCTGATTTCATGATTGTTGATCAAGACTCAGCTTTCAACGTCTTGCTTGGAAGACCCTGGCTACATCAGCATGCAACTATTCCTTCATCATACCATCAATGTCTCAAATACTATTTCAATGGTCAAGTTGGAACATTGTATGGTGATAAGGCCCCATTCAAGACATGTGAGTCTCAATACATTGAGGCAGAATTTTATCACATGAAGGGAAGAGAAAAATCTACAATGAAGGAAATTACCAAAATTAATGCTCCATATGGTTTGGAGAAAATTCCAATAAATCCATTTACACATGTGAGTACAGATTATGTGTTACCTATCAGTCAAATTGACAAAATAGGACCAAATAAAAATACTCTTATGGAAAGATCCATAATGTCAATTACGGCAATTGATCCAGAAAACATGGGAGAAATTGGTAACCTACCAAACAGTGATGAAAGCCTAAGTGGTGACGTTTTCATTTCATCTGTTGAAGTCCAACAAGTCTATACTTCTCCAATCAGTCCAGAAGAATTTATAGCAACACCAGAGGTGAATAATGATGTCGATTCTCAATCCATCATCTCTTTATTTCCCAAAGAAGGACCTTTATCATCAATAGGGTCGGAAATGGAAGCTTCTTCTTCAAAATGTGAAAATTTCGATATCTCTTATGATCAGGAAAATTTGGTTTTGTCATCTACTATGCAAGTAGAAACGGAAGAAATAGCACATGATGAAGAGGAAGAGGAAGATCTTAGAGATGCTCCTCCAACATTTGAATAGGGTATCTCTACCACTGTGGATGAACTCAGAGAAATAAATATGGGTACAGAGAAAGATCCACGCCCCACTTTAATTAGTGCGGCCATGACCCTTGAAGAGCAAGAGATGTATATTTCTTTGCTAAAGCAAAATAAAGATATTTTTGCTTGGAATTATATAGAAATGCCTGGGCTTGATCCTGATATTGCTACTCATCATTTGTGTTTACCAAAAGAACATCGAGGATTTAAGCAAGCCGCGAGAAGAACACACCCAACCTATGCTTCCAAAATTGAAGCTGAAGTGGATAAGCTGATCAAAGCTAACTTCGTCAGAGAAGTTCAATATCCCAAGTGGTTGGCTAATATTGTCCCTGTAAAGAAAAAGAACAGACAATTTAGGGTTTTCATCGATTTCAGAGATCTTAATCGGTATTGTCCTAAAGATGATTTCCCAGTTCCGATTACAGAACTCTTAATTGATGCGACGGCTGGTTATGAAGTACTTTCCTTCATGGATGGATATTTCGGATATAATCAGATCCAAATGGCCCCAGAAGATGAGTAATCTACAGCCTTCACATCCCCTCAAGGTGTGTTTTGTTACCGGGTGATGCCCTTTGGTTTAAAGAATGCAGGTGCAGCATATCAACGCGCCATGCATCGTATCTTCAAACCTTTCTTAGGGAAATTTTTTGAATGCTATGTAGACGATTTGGTAGTTAAATCCAAACAACGTTCTAATCACTTGGATGATTTGGAAGTCATATTCCACAAGCTTCGACAACATAATTTGAAGATGAACCCCTTAAAATGTGCTTTTGGGGTAACCTCAGGAAAATTCCTCGGCTTTGTTGTACGCCATTGTGGTATTGAAGTTGATCCTGAGAAGACCAAATCAATACTTAGTATGTCACCTCCTCAGAATTTGAAAGAATTAAGAGGACTTCAAGGGCACTTAGCCTATATTCGGCGTTTCATCGCCAATTTGGCAGGCAAAAGTTTACCCTTTACCAAATTATTGAAAAATGTAGTCACTTACTAGTGGACTGAAGAATGTCAAGAATCATTTGATGTTCTCAAGAAATACCTCTTGAGTCCACCAGTACTCATGCCACCTGTTGAAGGAAGACCACTTATCCTATATGTGACAGCTCTAGAGCGATCATTGGGGGCCTTTCTTGCTCAAAAGAATGATGCTGGGAATGAAAATAGCCTCTACTATCTCAGTAGAACTATTCTTGAAGCAGAAACCCAGTATTCAAGTATTGAGAAGTGCTGCCTGGCATTAATCTTTGCAGTTCAGAAACTGAGACACTACTTGCAACATCACGAGGTCCAATTGGTATCTCGCAATAATTTGCTCAAATTCATCCTTAGTCGTCCAATGCTTACAGGACGTCTAGCAAGGTGGGCAGTTATTTTGCAACAGTTCGACATTCAGTATGTGTCTCAAAAGGCAAAAAGGGTCAAGCTCTGGCTGATTTCCTGGCTGAACATCCTTCCATGGAAGACACGTCTTCAGATATTGAACTCCCTGATGAGGAAGTTTTATCTATTCAAGATAATCCTCAAACATGGGAAATGTATTTTGATGGTTCTTCCAGAAGTCCAACAGGGAAGAAAATGGAAAATCCTAAATTCAAGAAAGTTGGTTTAGGAATTGTACTCATTTATCCAGATAAGGCATTGTTACCTTATTCCTTTCTATTGTGAGAAGGTGGTACTAATAATGAAGCCGAATACCAAGCTCTCATTACAGGCTTGGAGTTAGCGCTCCAAGCACAAGTGAATCACTTAAAGGTGAAAGGTGATTCAGACCTGGTAATCAAAAAAGTCAATGGGGATTATGCCATCAGAAAAGAAGAATTAATCCCTCTGTATGATTACGTCAGAGATTTAATGGCGGAATTCCCTTCAGAACTGACATTTTCTTATGTCCCAAGATCACAAAATGCTCAAGCTGATGCACTGGCTAATATAGCCACAACTCTAACAGATCCAAATCGGGATGAGACAACCATTAGTATTGCCCACTGTCATGCAATTTCACCTTATGTTCAAGCTAGAACAGAGGAAATTAATGAAATTAGTCCCATTCCTGAACCGTATGGTCATACTACAGGATGGATGACACCTATCAGGGAATACCTTCAAAATGGAACACTTCCACCTGATAGAGCCGAGAAAGAACAAATCCGGCGACGTGTGGTCAATTTTACTCTTTATGATAGCCCAAACCACCTAGATAAAATTCTCTACAAACGTGGTTTTGATGGATTTTTCTTCAGATGCATTGATGGTGAAGAGACAATGGCTGTCATGAAAGAAGTGCATGCAGGAGTATGTGGTGCCCACCAGTCTGGACATAGATTGTCTGATCAAATTCGATGGCTTGGATACTTTTGGCCTTCAATGATACAAGATTGTGTTGATTTCACAAAGAAGTGTCATTCATGTCAAGTATATGCCAACTTCATTCATCAACCTCCAGAGTTGCTTCATACAGCTAAATACTCATGGCCATTTTCCACATGGGGAATGGATGTGGTGGGACCTTACCCTTCAGCTACGGCCAAGCAGTTTAAGTACATTCTTACTGCTACTGATTTCTTTTCCAAATGGGCAGAAGCAGTACCTCTCAAAGAAGTCAGTTCTAAATGCATTGTTAACTTCATCAAGTCTAACATCATTACTAGATTTGGTGTCCCTCATACCATATTGACGGACAACGGAACCAACTTTTGTTCTTCTGAGGTGAAGAAATTGTATCGAGAATACAACATTAAATCCAACCATTCATCAAGGTATTATGTGGCAGCCAATGGCCAAATAGAAGCCTTTAACAAGACTCTTTCAAATATACTGCAAAAGATGGTGGATAAAGATAAGAGGTCATGGACTGATAAACTCTTTCATGCTTTATGGGATTATCGGACTACCACCCGCAATGCAATGCGGTCAACTCCATATTCGTTGGTATATGGAACAGAAGCAGTCTTTCCAATTGAAGTTCAATTTCCCTCACTCAGAGTAGCCATTTGTTATCAGTTATCTACAGATGAGCAATCCCAAAAGAGATTGAATGAATTGGAACAGTTAGATGAGAAAAGATTGTGCACTTTGCACCACTTGGAAATCTATCAGAATCGAATAGCACGAGCTTTTAACAAAAAAGTTCATCTTCGTTCATTCATTCGGGGAGAATTGGTATTAGTTCTCAGAACTCCAATAATACCAGGAAAGAAACCTCCCAATCTTGAGCCAAAATGGGAAGGACCTTATTCAATACATAGGGTCTACTCCAATGGAGCTTATTCATTAACCTCAATGGATGGAGAACTCATCACGACTCCAACCAATGCCAGATTTCTGAAGAAATATTTTGTATAAACACCAAATATGGTCCCCAGAACCAAGACTCTTACAATTGGTTCATACCTTAATAGTCCAGTATGACTTTAAACTGCATCACTATCCACGGTCCATGCATATGACCTTAAACTATTCGCACTTTTGTCCAGTATGACCTTAAACTGCAACTTTCGTCCAACATGACGTTAAACTGTAGGAAAGTCCCTTACGTCCGGAAAGACGTTAAACTACATAAGCACTTAATAGTCCAGTATGACTTTAAACTGCATCACTATCCATGGTCCATGCATATGACCTTAAACTATTCACACTTTGGTCCAGTATGACCTTAAACTGCAACTTTCGTCCAACATGACGTTAAACTGTAGGAATGTCCCTTACGTCCGGAAAGACGTTAAACTACATAAGCACTTAATAGTCCAGTATGACTTTAAACTGCATCATCATCCATGGTCCAGTATGACCTTAAACTACAACTTTGTCCCACACGACGTTAAACTGTGAAAAAGTTCCCTAAACCGTCCAGCATGACCTTAAACTGCATCATCCTTGGTCCATGCATATGACCTTAAACTATTCGCACTTTCATCCAACATGACATAAATGGTGTGTTATTTTGTCCTTACTGCATGACATTAAACTGCACAGTCCCCCTTTCGTCCAATATGACGTTAAACTGTATTGTCCCCATCGTCCTAACTACATGACGCTAAACTGTACAGAAAGTCCTTGATATGTCCTACATGACATTAAACTGTTATTTTGTCCCTGCTACATGACACTAAACTGTGCAACACCAATAGTCCTAATTGCAATACTTTAAACTACATAGTCCCTTTTTTATGTCCTACATGACATTAAACTATGCATTGTTAAGGTTGTTGTTACCTCTTGTTTCTCACACCGAGTATGACTCACGTGAGCTTAGAGAAAACCTCAACCGTAACACTCTCTTTGGGCCGCAAACCATGTATAAGTCCCAACAAACAACATTTTTTATTAGATCATTGTCCCCAAGAACAACTTGATCATTAATTCATTCTTTAATTGAACTACATGGACTTTGATCCTTTCCCTCCAGGCTGGGTATGTAGGCAACCTCCCAGGGTTCAATCCTGAAAACAATCTCTTCACATCGGTTCACCACCATCTCATATGATGTTGATTTGTGAAACCGCACCTAGAATCAATATCTTTACATTGATTCACTTTTGTCCTTGTTATATGACGTTAAACTATGCAACACTTTTGTCCAGTACGACAATAAACTACAATATTCTTTGATTTCCTCATTTGAGGGAGAACTATTATTGACATTGATTTTTCAATCATGGTTTTCATTTTCAAAAGACTATGTCCATACATGGTAATGCCTAAACTTTTTATCTTAGGTTAAACCATCATTTCACTAAAGTCCCCTTTCACCCTTCACATGTACGAACCAAATTTGTACAAAGGGTAGTTCTAGAACTACGTGGACTTGATTCCCATCCCTATGGGATACGTAGGAACATTCGAGTATCCCTCGAATCCAATACCAAGTATTTTGGGCCTAACCCCAAATTTCACTTTCAGTCCCTTGGCTGAAAAGTCCTCATGAAAACACACACTGTGTATTCATTATTATGGTCCGAATTCTATGACCCTAAACTAAGATCACTCATACTTTCATCCTGCACGACGTTAAACTGCATTTCAAGAACTACGTATGGCTTGATTCTCATTCTTATGAGATACGTAGTGAAGTCCAAAATTTCAATTCAGGACCCAGCCACAACATAATTATTGTTATCATTGACCTATGTATCTCTATATACATTAGACAATACCCATCTTTATGTGTTATAATCCTAACCTTAAATATTTTCAGATCTTCATAACCCTTTCCATGACTTCTAGTCACAAAAATGTCAAACTTCTGAGAATTCTTTTGCCTAACTATGCAGCACGTGCCCATAGGTGGCCTTTCATAAACAGTCCACATAACAAACTTGTTAGCCAAAAGATACTATTTTATTTAACTATGCAGCCAATGCCCTTAGGTGGCCCTGCATAATTCAACCCCCTAACAGGTTTGTTAAATGATGGTAACTTCATTCTTGGGAAGAATTCCTCTTTTGTTCTTATTTGTCTTAAACGACAGTATGTAGGGATCTGCAAAAAAAATAGTCATCCTTAACATATTTGTCCCATATCCTATTTCATGATCTGAAAGTATTCAAGTCTACGGTTTATTCTTCTTCCCTACGTTTGGGTCAGACCTTCGTAGGAGTGATATTCATCCAGTTCTTCGATATTATTGTTCGGAAATATCTTCTCCATATTCAAGTACCTATTTCCATACAACAAACTCTATACTTTAGAAAATTTGAATCTCCATAAACTTTCACTGGCTTTTAGCATTAGGAAAGTAAATTTTTGAGAGTTCTTTTCGCCTGACTATGCAGCACGTGCCCATAGGTGGCCTTGCATAAACAGTCCACATAACAGACTTGTCAGTCGAAAGATACTATTTATTTGACCATGCAGCCAATGCCCATAGGTGGCCCTGCATATTTCTACCCCCTAACGGGTTTTGTTAAATAATAGTAACTTCATTCTTGGAAACTACTTCTTCTAATGCCTTTTAGCTATTTTTCATATCATTCCTCAAATTCAAATATTCTTAAGCCATAGTTTACATATTTTCTCTCATACTTGAGTATGGTAATATGTTTTCAGATAAATTGTCAAGGAATTGAATCAATTTTAATCCATTTTGGTCAAAGCTATTTTGACCTTAAACAATAGCCCCTTTATGTCCGGTGTGCATGACTTTAAACTGACCACAAAAAGACAAAGGAACTCTGAATAAAAGTCAAGTTCCAGCTCACTAAACATACATTCTGTATGATTTAGGTAATATTGAGCAATTAAAAGATTCAATTTTGTAGGGTTATTTATAAATAATCCTAGTAAAAATCAAACTATGCTTACTAAGCCCATTGGATTAAGTAAATTTGAAGCAGGTAGTGAAAGAATGCAGGTACAAATTATTGAAGACGAAAGTGTTTTTCATTGATACACAAGAGTTAGAAGGACATCCACAGACTGGAGTCTCTTCTCTTTTTCAAGAATTACAAGAGGCTTTCAACATAACACTTCATTCAATTTACGGCATCCCGAGCTTCATCAGCAACCACCTGGAATTCATTCAGTCAACTGGATACAATAAGAGATGCAGTGATACCAGCTCTGCTTGGAACAATTGTAAAAGGATGTTCTTAAGTGCGGTTTGAGAAAATTTTCTACTGATCAAACAGTGACTCTGTTTCTGTCCAAGGGACTTGGTAGATGGATACATGGATTTGAGAATGGAGCATTGGAAGTAAAGAGCCATTTGGAGAGAGTACTCTTTTCAGATATTGCTCTAATACCATGTTTGTCTTCTCTCCACCAACCATTAGTGGAAAACATTTCATCCCATGGGTTTTCCATTTTCATATCTGCAAGGAAATGACATGGAGGAAGAATTTGAAAGTTCACACCATTGTTGTTGCTCTTAATGCACAGCATAATCGAAATGAAGGAGTAGCAGCGTAGCTGCATTTCAGGTGTATAGTTCTTTGCATCAAGAACATTGACTCCTTGCAGGTGACCATGACCATATAGAGGCAGGTAGATGCTCTGTGGGAAATTAAGATGATATTTCTTCAAGTACTTAGCCAAATCTGGGAGAGTGCTGTTGCAGATATCATAGTAATCATGGCCAATAATGTTCATCATGTCATCAATCCGCTTTCTAGCCAGTTCATCAGCCATTCCAATTCCCTTGGGAACCACTGAATCTGCACAAAAGATGAATAAACTAACTCTTAAATGGAAAAAATGGCCAAGGAATTAAGGAGGGCAAGTCCAAAAAATGGCGCGCAAGTATTCGTGTGCCTCACTAGTTTTTGACGCGCAAGTGTAAACCGCGTAAGTACAAATACCTTTACAATAGCGCAACATCGAAGAAAACATTAGAAAACAAAGCACCTTGCGCAGCTAAGATAACCTGCGTGACGAGAGCTCGTGAAGGTATGAAGTCCGGAAATCCGGATGCTTGTACGGAGTTGAGGCCATGTATTTATAGGCCAGGAGGCCTATCTGCGCGCCATACCCAGTGTGCTCAAGGCCTGCGCGGAGAGAACTTGCGCGCATCCCTCTATGCCTTGAAGACCTGTGCGCCCCTTTTCCTTTGGATGGATTCGATTTCCTCAGAGTCAAATCCTTATTTCTCTCCGGATCCAACTCTGAGGGGGGACTTTTGTTGACGCTCCTTTCGTCACAGAATCTAAAGATCGGAAAAGGGGAATATCTGAGCTCAAAGTGATTCAACCTTTGAAGAAAACATCAAAAATCGACAAAGGCATGAACAAAGGATCAAAAGCAACTGCACCGCGCAAGTTATATCACTGTCGCACAAGTCCACTTGCGCGACCTAAGTGATAACCGCCCGGTAACCGCCCGAGGTCTTCTCATGCCTATAAATAGACCCTGTGGGCCCCCTATTCGAGAGGATCTTTTTCCAGAAACACGGATTGAAGCTCCCGACGCCCAAGTCTCTTCTCAAAGCTTCCGGAACACTTCTAAAGGCAATTTCTTACCTAGAACGGAAGATTTAAAGAGAAGAAGGAAGGCCTAAGTGTTGAAACTCATCAACACTTGCGCGCCGCCTTATTCCTTCAATATAACTTGCGCGTCCCTTTTCTGGAAGAACCTCAAGAGGATTCTAAAGTGATTAATAAAGATTCTCTCAAGCATTCTAATTCTGGTTGAAAATCGTACAAGTACCCCTCATGTCGCGCAAGTATACTTGCGCGACCAATACTTGCGCGCTGCCGCAATACTTGCGCGCCTTTCAAGACTTGCACGCCCCTACCTTTTTGGGTTCCCATCTTGCCCATTTTACCCCTCTTAAGTCATTACACCTTTCCTTTTCAAGATTCAGTCTTCAAGACACTCTTCAAAGTCATTTATGGCATGATTTCTTGATTTGACTTCCTTATCTGAAAGGAATTCTGTGGAATATCTCTCAAAACCTAGTGATTTAAATATCCTTATGTCACTAAATATGGAGAGTTCATTCATTCAACCTCATCATTTAAGATGAGAGAATCCTTAACTTGGGTCTCCTTTTCAGGAATAATCCCCAGTTATAAGTCCTTTAACTTGGGCATCTTCCTCAAGAGTAAGTCCCAAATTCTTAAAGTTCCCAAACTTGGGCATCCTCCTCAGGAGTAAGCCCCAAACCTTAATTCCTTAAATTGGGCATCCTCCTCAGGAGTAATCCCCAATCATAATCCTTTAATCTGGGCATCCTTCTTAGGAGTAAGCCCCGAGTCCCTTAATTTGGGCATCCTTCTTAGGAGTAAGCCCCAACCTCAAATATGGGAATTCTACTCAGGAGTAAGCCCCAAACCTTAACCCCTAACCTGGGCTTCCTTTTTAGGAATAAGTCCCAGTTATAATCTTGGGCTTCCTTTTCAGGAATAATCCCCAAGTCCCCTAATTTCTCTTTAACCATTCCTAATTTACCCTTGATTTGGGTTTCCTTTTCAGGAGTAAAACCCAATCATAAGTCCCCTCCTAACTTGGGCATCCTCATTAGGAGTAAGCCCCAAGATTAGAGTATTCAAATCTCCATGAAGCACATATACCTTTATGGAACCTGTTCCTGGATTTTCTCCCTAAAGTAAATCCTCTGGGCAGTCATACATACATAATCCCCAAATTATTTCTTATGATTGCATCTTTCATGGCATAATTGTCTAAATTTTACTAATACCTCTTGTTTCTCACACCGAGCATGACTCACGTGAGCTTAGAGTGTAAAAGTAATTGTGACATCCTGCTTTGAGACATCAATCATAAACATCACACCCTTATTCGAACTACGTGGGTTCTGATTCCTTTTTTAAAACAAAGGATACATAGGTAGCCCATCTATGGGTTCGATCCCAACTCTAAAGTAATTCATTGTCTTTCTGAATGACGATAAACTTCAAGTGACCCACTGAGTGGCTTTAAAACCAGCCTGGTCATCATAATGACCAAGAGACTTTTATAAATGTTTTTGAAGGATACCATTGACTAAGAATCTCTAAATAGATACAGATGATTCTCTATTGATGAAGAACCTCGAATGCATATAAAATATCCTCTAAATTTCTTACACATTTAATCATTGATTGTTAAACTGAAGGAAAGCTCATTTTATACTTGGTAATGTAATAAGGATTCATGAACATAACTTAAATATATAAAGAGAGTCCCGGAGTAGACAATAATTCCCCTCAAAAAGGTGTGATGAGTCCGACCTCCCATCCTCTCGACCAATGCAAATTCCTAAGCCTCATTACCCACAAGCTAATGAGCGCCTACCTTTGGAAAGTAGGTCCAAACGGATGTGGAATCATTGGATGTTTCCGGTTCTACGAACAAACCCGCTAGAAACCGATCAGAACGTTTGAATCTCCCATCCAGGAGGTCATCCCCGGATTCCGTGCGAAACACTCCCCCACCCTCTTTATTATCTCTAAAGACTCTATTAATTGATATATTCACAAATGTGTTGGGTCGAGTAGCATTATTCCCTATCATTCAAGGTAACACTCTAGAATCATCTCTCATATCATAATTTCTAATGAAACTATCATTTTTATAAATGGTATAAATAGATCTGTTTGAGGAATCAATGCTATTCTAGAGGAATATTGTAAATGCAGCGGTCAATTGGTGAATCGTGACAAGGGTAGCTTTTTTACTCCCACCAAATACATGGATAGATGTATTGGAGCTACGGAAAGAGGTCTTGGTATGAGAAGAGGATCTTTTCCCTAGGATTATTTGGGTGATCCAATCTCTCAAAAGAAGCAACTGATTCGCCACTTTGAAAAAATTGTTAACAAACTCTCAGAGCGTATCTTGAACTGGAAAAACTAGTTTCTCTCTTTTGGTGGTTGTATCACTCCAGTTAATAGGGTCCTGTCATCCATTCTGATGCATTTTCTATCTACTATCAAGGTTCCATTGGGGGTTATCTTGAGGATTGAAAACTTTATGGTTTCTTTCTTATGGGATGCCCAATCTAAAGTCATGCATCATTGGGTGTTGTGTGATAGGATGGAAAGACCTCTTTGTGAAGGTGGCATTAATTTGAGAAGAGTTTCAAGAACCATGAAAGGCTTACCCACAAATTTATCTTGGGAGGATCTTGAGGGGAGGATGATTTGGGGAATGTTCATGCTGAGAAATTATGTTTCGCTTCCTGATTTTCATAGCGGCGGGTGATCCACTGATTGGATCATGATCAAGACTCATTTCCTGAACATACAAACCCATGTTCACTGGATTGTTTGGAAGGGGGTATTATTTTATGGAAGAATAATTGGGCTGGTTCAATGCTCGGTTTCCCTAGGTACCCCACCCTGAATATCAATTTTAGGTAGGGATGACTATACCTGAACATCATTCATACGGTCTTGGATGTGAACCAATGAGCATTCTATAGTAATATCATGATTTTCCCAAAACCCAATTGGTGTGTATTCACAGGCTCATACTCAGCATCTTTATCAATTAGAGACTTTCACAAGATGCATTTTGTGTCAAATTAATAGGATCCTTGGGGTGACCTGCTATGGTGCAAAGAGATTCTATCAAAGTTAGTGTTTATGGAAAATGCAAAATGACACTCAACACAAGGGCCTTTCAGGTACCAACATTGGTATTCATTTTATGTTTTGGAGCATCATGGTTTATCTGGTTCTCTGATCTAAGGGGTTTTCTCATGCTTCCTCTCTACATCCTATTATGTCATTCATCTCTAAATCCAATAGCGCTCTCAGCATCATGCAAGGGTGTTGGGTCTGATGGTTTCCTCATCATTCAGGTATGAAGCTTAATATTGATGGATATTGTACTATGGGTAGGATGAAAGGCATATGAGTAATCCTGGATTCCAGTGTCTTTGTGGTTCTAGCCTTCTAGAATAATTTTAGAATAGGTGAATCCCTCCAAGCGAAGGACAATGTGACACTTTCTAGCCTTCTTTTATATAGATAGTCGAATATACAACCCATGGCTATTGAGATAGACTCGCTCACCATCTACAATTCCATTCTTATCTTGGGCCTTATCACATGGTCTATTGCATATATCATTTCGAAGTGCAAGGGTCTAGTGACTAATTATATATATTTTCTACACACATGGTGGGAAAGGAATATGGTTACAGATTTTATTTCCTCCGAGGTGTCTCAAGATGAGAAGATCATTTCTTTTTCAGGTCTTGGGTCCTTTCCAACTGAGGGTATGAATTTTTTCAGAGAATACGCACTCAATATTCATTACTTCAGAACTCCTTGACCCATTGGTATTTATTTTATTTCCTTTTATTTTTTGATTGCTTTTGTATTTCCAATTGTTTAATAAAAACATTATTATTCTTGCCAAATATCAAAGGCTTTATTATTATTTATTTTTTATCTTTCCTTCGAATTGTACATCCCTTATAGAGAGTTATGGGAGAAAATTTGTAATGTATGTGAGCTAAAAATATATATCTTATTCTCATCCACTTCTATAATGCTTTATCACTATCGAAAAAGAGAGGGTCAACTTTCTTGTTTACAAATGAAGTTCAATAGGGTGCTCAAAACTATAAACGCGAGCAAGAGGAGTTTATTTTCTCAACTAAAAATGTAAAGGGATGAATTTATTTCTCAATATTATTAAAATATAATTATTAATAATAAAACCTCTCAACCATAGGGGATAAGATGTAGGGGATCACACATAGCTATTACGAAACTTCTTTTTTAAATTTACATCTCTCTCTCTCTCACTTTATATATCCTTCATTAAATTTTCACATTACATACTCATATAAAATCAATGATCCCATAATTTCTATATTCTCAATATTTCTTTGATCCTCCCAGAATTTACTTCAAAATATTCTTTTATAAATCACATTAAAATTATCATGATATTTTGTATTCACTTTAGTTCATAATCATACGTTCACATTCTTCATATTCTATAAACTAATTATTAAATACATTAATCAATTGATTTCCATTATCACTTTATATTTATTTGATGTCATATTTCAACTACTCTTACCCTTTATTTATTTGATATTATTTTATTTTTTAATTTACAATAGGCTTGTTAATTTAGTTTCTAAGAGGGAAATCATCCCCCCTCTTTCCATAATACTCTAACCAACATCTATGACATGCCATGTATATCTTTTTTACCTTTTATACTTTGATTAGGATCATGCTTTCTTATCATTATTCCCAGGCGGGGTTTCTATCTCACTAGTTGGTTCTAGGATCCTACTAGGGAATAATTTTTTTCCCACGTGAGCACAAGTATGATATCCTCAACCCCAAAAATTTGAAAAAGATGGTAATTCAAGAACCTTTATAGGGAATAGATCCTCTACCTGTAGAGTGTTATTTTGTACATCCATAGAATTAAGAAATAGTAGAGTTCCTCCATTGGAGTAATTATTTCACCCATAGAAATGGGGAATGGATAGTCTAAAATCATCTAAGGGAATAACCACATGAGTTGATTGAGAGTTCAGAATAAGAAGGCATTAATGTATTTTTGAGTTAGATGTGAGAGTAGGAATACACTTTGGGATGTGTATGCTTTTATGATGAAATATGGGTTCCCAATTTCCTTTCCCCAGTTGATTATGTTTTTGAGCTCAATATTTAATTTTTTTTACTTCTTGGTAATTTTGCGGGTACTGAGTATGTATATACTCACCCTTTCAAGGGATCTACCGGAACATGTTGTTCCATTTGATGATGATAGGATTTTTCAAGTATATTCATGGGGATCTAGTGTAAGTTGTGCTTATAAGCTCATAGTAGTTGTGGAAGTGAGATTGATGACCAACTAGTGTATGCATGCTAATATTACAGTATATCTTGTTATCAATGTGGACTTAATTACTAGTTGTTGGGCATGTATTTTGAATCTTTAAAGTGATTTTGTATTATTGTACATAGATGTGGGATATTAGTGGTTATTCATGCATTTATTTATTCAATTTGATTAATTTTTACATATCTATATCATGAATGGAGATACATGTGAGTGTATACATGTTTAATATGTTAAGGTCTCCCATATATGTGCTATGCCACTTGTTTCTAGTCACATTACTTGGTGTATAAAAGGTAGGCTTGTGGTGTTACTTTTGATATGCTCCCAACTTAGATGGGGCGCTAATTGGCCAAGATGGGAAAGAGTGGTATCAAAGGAGGACAGGGTTTCATAGGATTGATATTAGAGTTATAAAAGTTATGGTGATTGGTTTTGTATTTATAGAAATTTTGTTTAATTGTACTGAGTTCTATTCTCCATCCTAGAAACCTAGTGGTAGTGGGGTGGAAAGGGTTTCCACTAACATGGATTCTGATTACCCACTTGTCAAATTGATACATTGAGACACTATTTTTATAGTAAATAATGATATATGAAACATATAGTAATTGATTATGGTTTCCATGTCCTTCCTGTGTTAGCTCATAAAATATTATCTTTTGACTATGTAACATATTGACTATTACAATATTCCTCCTTGAAGATAGCCATATAATATTATTCAATATGAGTTTTTTGAGGATGAACTCATCAGTGAGTCCATAGTTTCCCATTCAGGAGATGTTACCTCCAGGTGGAAAACAAGTGACACTTCCACCCATTAAGTAGTGAGAAGACCTACCTCAAACAATGCATATCGATGGTTTAAGTCTTGATGGAAAAAAGATCAATCCAATGAGTCTAAAATGATAATGAATATAATTTAATCACATTACATAAGTTTCAGATGTAGTGAACATCCATGTTTTGAGGTGATCCAGACCCATAGGTGGCAAAGGGATAGTTGAGTCTATTGTTAGAGCATTTAATCCCATCCAAACCCATTCAGATTAGATGGTAATTGTAATTGTTATTTTACTTCATTTATTACTATGAAGATGGTGGAGATTGATGACGGATCCCAATGATGAGGTGATTCATCCCTAGATTGAATTTGAGATCCTTTTTTGGAAGGATTACTTTACATAAACTCTATGACCAGTACACATCAAAGACCTTCTTGAGCTTTACATGTGAAACATGTTAGTGAATGAGTATGCATCAATGTTATCTGATCTCATGTGATATTCACATATCTTGGTCTATGATTTTTATTTCTAGGAAAGGACATTTGATCTAGGTATACGTAGATGTATTCAAGTTGTATTTTTTACCCTTTGTATCCACTCATATGTAGGGGTAATGGAATATTCCTTATTGGTAGAGATATTTTTGAGAGATTAGATGTTGATAGATAGTGTTTATTACAATCACTTAGGAGATGATTCATTATTAGTTAGTGGACACTATCAGGATTTAGACATTTGTAACATGAATTCTCAATATTTCTAGACTTAGAATAAGGATTCATAACCTGGGGTTCATAGGTAGGTTCCAGTCATCTAAGAGAGAGACAGTGTTTTCCCTATGATGAGTGAGGTCATATCACCTAAGATTTACCAAACCACTAGGAGACAGTGGACTGGAAAATAATGGATGGGTCACCATGGAAAAGGATACAACACAAGTAGGAGGAACAATATGGTTGTTTTTGGGGTAGAGGAGATGAAAGAGTTGCATGAGTTGGTAGATACTATGATATGATATCACCAACACCACCTACATTAAATCTTTTTGAGGTTATGGAAGATCATGGGAAGGGATATAGCCAGTTATATGTAGTTGAGGATTATGACCCAAAGGCTCCAAATATGTTCTACTTTATGATATGTATATCCTCTATCCTAGATTCAGTTTTGATAGGCACTAGTGTGATCCATTATTTCCTAGAATTATCCCTTATTCGATAACTATAGATTACAATATAGCCTTTAGGCCGACCCTTATGGTTAGAGATTCCGATTAAAATGGATTACGTGATCAAAATCTTTTATCAACAGTGTTATCTGTTGATTGGGGGAGAGAGTTTCTCATTGGGCCTTTCCATTGTTATGATGAGATTTTATGATGTCATTCTTAGTCTAGACTAGTTATCCACTATCCATGCCCTAATTTTTTTGTTTCCATTAGAGAATGTGGTTAACCCAAGTAGATCGGTTGATATTTTCCTTCCTTGATGAGAATTAGTTTTGAGAAGATTAGGATAGGCTTGTGTATTAGAGATTATAGATGATATCTCATCAGTTGGATAACTTGAATATTGGTGTAAAAAACTCAACACATGTTTGATTCCATATAATTGAATAATAGAACTCAATTTTATTTCTTGAGGACACACCTTATTTACCTCTTTTATTTGATATGAAATTCTATATCTGTAATGAAACATATTTCCATAGTCCATTACTTTATGAAAATCCATTTCTTGTGGTATTATTGGGGGTCATAGTGTCTTGTTTAAAGAGTATGTCAAAAATCTAGTTTCACCAAATGGTTTCACTAAAATGGTGGAACTATGATGGTGGTAGACCAGGATGATGGCATTGTAACTGTGGAACACTAAAACAGTGGCACACCAAAATAATGGCACTATAATGGTGGAACTTTGATGGTGGTACACTGAAATTATGGCATCGTAATCGTGGATCATAGAAATAGTGGCTCCATGATGGTGGCACACCAAATAGTGTCTCACCCTTTTCCAAATTTATAGTTTTTTCCATTTTCTCACAGTTTTTCAAGTTTCACCCCTCCTACATGTTATTTGACGTAAACTGAGTTTAAATACTTGTTTGGGAATTTTAACGAGAGTTTCAAAGGATATTAAGTATATATTTAATATCATAACACCCTAGAGACATGGAGATATTAAAACTGTATGATCTTGACCACGATCCCACATTAATGACTTTTGAAACACTTCTTCCTTTAATACCTGATCTGGATTTTCAAACCTGGGATCTTCCCTTCCCAGTGTGTTTTCCTTTCCCTCATAGTGCTCCTAAAGACTTCTTCTCTAGACGAGTCATGTGCCTATGCTAGATCCCCTTCGTGATCAATTTTCTTGTATTTTCCTACTTCTCATGAGATCCCATGTTTTGGCTCAAAGAGTAGTTTTGGTCACCTATTGTTTCAAGTAGGGATTCTTCTACCTCTCTTTATTTGTGTATCATGCGGGGTGGGTGTAGTAAAGTTTCTTCATGAAGAACAGATTAATCATTTTCCTTAAAAGGTAATAAATTAGGGGAAGGGAATATGATGACCAAAAGGTAACATGGATCAATGATATAATGGAAGGGAAGTGATGATGTTATGTATGATGTTTTAATTGTCATCCATGAACCTTGTTTTGAATTGTATGGGTTGTAAGGCCTTATAAAAATCATGGATGTTGGTGGTCATTTCTTTTTCACTGGTGGTGTTCGGTATTTTTGTTGTGATGCCATGAAAAATGGATGTAACATGATATCTTATTAATAACATATACCTATTTAAATAAATGGATCCCCCAGGATCAAACCCATTTTTGATCACCCATATTATTTAATGTGGAATTAAAGAACCTCTCTTTCTAAATCTGAATATTCTTGGTATAAGGGTGTGGTTGTGTGTTGTGTTTTTTTGGGTTTTGTATTTTGTGGGAGGCATGGTTGGAGTTATTAGGGGTGGATAGAGGGATTGGTCTTGTGAATGGGGAAAGGTATGTTTGTGAAGCGGGACTACTGTTTAGTGGTGTTTTATTGTGGTATTTATGTATAAGTTTGTCCAAGAGGTGTGAAGAAATATCAGTTTGAGAGATTGATTTTTTTGTGGAATGGATGTACTTGATATGCAGTGGGACTGCATATGGGAAATGATTGGGCAACAGGGCTGCAGGACTGGATTTTCATTACTTAATGTTTATGGGTGTGCTTGGTGTGGTGTTGTTCTGCAGCGGTGTTACCAGTTCAAGTTAAGAGAGGGTGATTAAGCGAGATAAATTTGAATAATTATAGTCGGTAGTGGTTTTACGGGTGTATAAGAATATGGGGCTGTGAAGTGGGACTGCAGGTTGGTTATTCTCAATTGTTTTCACGAATGGGTATTAAAATTGTTTTCCTTACCCTGATCCCTACTTCCTTGTTTTCCTTGGTATTGTTTAGTGCCTTCTATCCTTTAAAAAATGGTTTCAGATGTTGTCTTTGGTATTTTTTCTGGGTAGTACTATAATAAATTAAAGTGACCCCCTTAATTAATGAATGGAAAGTTGTTAAATGAAAAAGGTATTGGGTTTATGATTTCGTTGTGGCTGGTTGTGTGGTTGTGTATATAGGGGTAGTGGAGATATGGTTCTGCATGGGCTTGTTGTTTGTTTTAAAAATCATAGGATGGGATGAGTGTTTTCTCACCTATATGTATAAATTGTAGTTCCTTATGATTTCTATATGCACTTCACCCTTATTGAAAAGCATGTGACGAACACCCCCATTTCATGGGGGTGGGAATCTTTCCCAACATCCTCGTGGGAGGATGGATGACTGGTTACTGACCTTCTTCCTTGCACCCTCTTCCGGGTTCTTAATGGTTGACCATATTTGGGTAGGCTGTAATGGATTAAAGTTTACTATATCCCAATATCCTTCGGGCAGGTTATGGTGTGGGTGAGAGGCCTAGGTGTTTGCTGTCCAGGATGGTTTTCCCAAGTGTCTTCAGGATGGTCCCCATGTGTCTTCGTGCTAGAGGCATGGCTGTTGTGTCCCAGGTGTCCGGGGGTGTAATGTGTGGTGTGTTTGTGGCCCATTTGTATACGGGAAATATTTGTGTGTGGTTTTACGACCAAGTGTGTGCAGGAAGGTTGTGGAAGTGGGACTACATTTTAGAAGAGTGGTTGTATGAAGACGTCAACCATTAGGAATGAGTAGCTTACCAGTGGGAAAGTGGTGTGGGGTACCCAAACGTTGATGTTCTTATAATAATACTTTACTTGACCTGTGTTATTTGGTGAGTGTGCCTTGGTAATGATGGGATTGTTAGTACTCCCTGGTGGGTGTTTTGAGTTTCTACCATTCTCTCACAGGGGCTTAGTATGTTCCCCCACTTGTGCATGAGTGACTTTAATTTTCCTAATTATAATGCTTGTATGATCACCCTATGATATAAAACTATTTTTAGGTTTCTAGGAGGACTTTGAGGTCCGTTATGAACATTATTAGATTGGGTGTCAGGATAGTTGATGTGTTGCTGTTTAGGTTCTTTTTTTTGTACTTTATTTGATACATTGATTTTACTTTTGTTGATGTTTATGTTTAAATCATGCATGGGTTGAATTTTGGTTTCCTTTATATAAATGTGTGGTGTTTCTTGGTATTTTTACTATCTTAACTCCTTATCCCATTTTCATTAAAAAGGGTAATGCATTCCATTTTGTTTGAGATTTTATACCCTTGGTTCTAGTCTCCACTATGGGGCCTATTGAAGGTGGGACTTGGGGGTCATTGTCTCTCCTTCATCTTGAAGAAAGAAGGGTGTGGCACTTTTCTTCCTCTGCCCTCATCTTGAGGAAGGTGGGTCATGACAGGATGTCATCATAAGTGATGGTTGAGATATAGGATGGATTTTAGAGTTAGGCATAATGAGGATTTCATGGGATGGTAGGGAAACAATGTTAGGAAATCTTGATGCACGAAATAGTCTAGGGAATACCGACTAGGAAATGAGATTTTACCCCCCCCCACCCCGTGATCTGATTCCAGGAATCTGGACCTATTGAAAGACCAACCGAGGATACATTGATTGTAGGGTAGAGACCCTAGGAACAGTACAGGCATCATAATGACTTGTGTTCTTGTGTTTCTTCGGTGTTTTGGGAATTTATTTTATATAAATAGTTAAAATATATATTAAAATAAAATTTTATACTACTGGGGCTGAGAAGTTACTTATTTAACTTTTTATCTATGTCACCCAGATGTTACCCACGTGTGGTATGAGCAGCTGAGACACAACAGTCTTACTTGGTTGATCAAAGGAGGGCCGATTGAGAGGAGGAACATGTTTTGTGGAAAAATAACCTTCATGCTTTCCAAAAGAAAACCCTAGGAATGTATAAAAGCAACATTTCAGACTTAGAGATGAAAGAATGGCTTGAGGAGATGATAATTACCTTTAACTTGATTCGGGATTTGAGGGAGTATTTGATTCCTTTAGCTGTGGTCCAGATGTGAGTAGGGGTGCGTTAGTGGTGGATGCTTTACATCAGGGAGAGGAAGGAGACCAATGTATCATGAGATGACATTGAGAAGGAGTTTCACACAGAGTTTCTTTCCTCGACAATGAAGGATGAGAAGAGGCATGACCTACTATACATCTAGCATGAAAGTATATAGGTGGGGGAGCTGGGTTTCAAGTTCAAGGATCTCTGATGCTTTTCTATGGATCTCTTTCTGGATAGGGATTCATGGGCGAGACACTTGGAGGATGCACTCTGACCTTCTATTCAGTATGTCATCACTCCCTCTACCCTACCAAAATACTTAGATGTTTAGAAGAAGGAAAATTTAGTAGAGATGATTCAATCATAGGGATGTGTACTATGAGAGGGGAGCCATAATAGTTCATCAAATGGGAAGGAAGTTAGTAGCATGTCTCAAGAGTTAGGGCCTTCTTGGTTTCATCCAGCGGGATGTGGGCTTTAAGAGTTCCAGTTCTGACCTTCTGGTCCTCCCACTTTCCCCATGGGCTAATGACCAAGGTTCTTTTTTTTATGGAGGTCGTGGGAATCCTTGAAGCCAATTCATAGTTTGAGCTCAGTATAGTGGGGGTGGGAATCTTCATCGACAACCTTAGCAGCATCAGTTTCTGGTCAGACCATTCCAGTAGTAGGGGCAGCAGACTCTCACTCCACCGTGGTTAGATGGTGCTAGAGGAGGCCAACCTCAGTGTTCTCCTTAGGGACCTCATCCAGGGTGTGGTTGGGGAGGAGTTTGATAGTCGAGGGGTAGATGAGATAGGCGTGAGTAGTTTCACACAACCAAGACATCGGTTCTAGTAGGGTCGGAGGTTGTTTGAGGTACGATCAGTCTGTTTAGTACTCTTGCATGTGATTTGTTTGATTCATGAGCTTCACAATCCATTTTTTAACCCAGTATATCAATGTCTTAGGACTAGAAATACAAAAAAAATCTATTCCCCTAGTGTCAAGCACACTAGTTTGAGGTCAGACTAGTCTGTTTGATGTTTTCTAGGGATGTAGACTCATGTTGGGGCCATATCATTCCAGTGGGGATCTTCTTCTACTATAGATACATCCATAAGATATCTTCCTTGTAATCAATTGGTTGTTCTCTATACATGTCATTATCGAATGCTTCGGGAGGATAGTCATGTTTTCAGATAAGGATGGTCGGCATGTAGCCTTTTTAGGTTAGCGCAGTTGTCAGGAAGGCAGTTGACGTGTGAAACTTCTTATTTCTGTGTTATCCGAGATGTTAGAGGGGTCGATGGGTGCTAAGATGGTGGAGGTTCCAAGAGTTATTAGGGATTCCCGAGATGTTTCCTTGAAAAGGATGTGATGCTACCCCCACCATGTGATTTTGAGTTTGGAATAGACTTTTAACCTGATGCTCGTCTGATTTCTATGCCTCCCAATCAGATAGAACTTTCTGAGTTGTGGGAGTTGCGAGTTCAGGTTGACGACCTAATGAAAAAGGGTTTTATTCAACCTAGTACGTCGTCATGGGGTACTCTAGTCTTGTTCATGAAGATGAAAGATGGTAGCCTAAGGTTGTGCATAGAATACCAGACACTAAATCAGGTAATCGTCACGAAGAATTTCCCTCTCCTGAGAATAGACGATCTTTTTAACTAGTTAAGGGGAGGAGGTTGGTTCTCCATGATTGATCAGTGGTCTAGATATCATGAGATGAGGGTGAAGGAGGGTGACATCCTAATGACTGCTTTCAGGTGTAGTTATAGGAACTTCGAGTTCATGGTCATACCCTTCAATGTTATAATTTCACTAGCCATGTTCATGGGGCTCAGGATCTTTATCTTCTGCAAGTTCTGGGACTGATTTTTCATTGTTCTCATCAATGTTATTATGATTTACTCAATGTTGGAGGAGGAGAATTTTGAACACCTCATGATAGTCTTGGAGGTCCTTCAGCACCACCAAATCTATGGGAAGTTATCCAAGTGAATGTTATGGACACAAGAGATGCACTTTCTAGGACATATGGAGTCATAGCAAGGGATATTAGTGGACCCATCAAAGGTTGAGGCAGTTTTTTCTTAGGTGGAACCCAAGAATGTGGAAGAGTTTCACAGCTTCCTGGTTCTAGAGGGCTATTACTGGAGGATTGTTCCTGACTTCACTCAAGTTGCAGCTCCATTGATATCTTAGACAATAAAATACCAGGCCTTTGTGTGGATTGATCAGTGTCAGGTAGATTTTAGCTACCTAAAGGGGAAGCTGGTTAGTGCTCTAGTTCTTATTTTTCTAGAGGAAGGGGTGACATTCAAAGTGTTCTGTGACGCTTCTGGTCTAGTCTTGGTATGTGTGTTGATGCAATAGTAGGGAGTTATATCTTATAAGTCTAGGAAGTTATGTCCACATGAATGTAACTATGCCACCCATGATCTAGAGCATGCAACGGTCGTATTCACACTGAAGTTGTGGTGACATTACCTTATCAGGGAGTGCTTTTTCATCTTCATGGATCACAAGAGATTGAGTTATATCTTCTTCCAGCAAGACCTGAATGGATAGAAGTAAAGGTGGATGGATTTTCTCAAGGACTATGAATTGAAGATCTATTACACCTCAGGAAATAGGAACATGGTGGATGATTCCTTGAGTAGGAAGTCACATAAGTAGGTAGTTTGGGATTCCACAGATGCTTGGAAGTATAAGGCCCCCGCATTAAACATTACATAATATTGAATTATGTTAATAATTCATATTTAGGATCTTTTTAGGTTTATATCTTTAGATAATTAGGTCGTAACATATACATAACAACTTGAATATTTCATTTAGACACTTCAACTCAGTATTCATTTTATTCATAAAATAAAATATCTTAAAAGAAAATGAGAATTATTTTCTTGATATAAATCTTCTTGAATACATACTTTCTCTTACCCTTCCTTATACACTGTGAAAAACATTTCAAAAACATAGGATGAGCATAAAAATCTCAGTAAGGGTTATAAAATAAAGAAGGAAAACATTATCCCATTAATACATGCACATTAAAGAGATCATACATTTCAATCATAAATCATATACATTTTAACATACCTTATAAAATTATAATATTTATGAATAACACATAGAGATCATAAATCATAATGGTAATTTGGGGCATGCATAACCTACTATCATTGTATCTTACACAACTACATAGGAAGTTTTGTCTGGAATACCCATCACGATATATTCATTAAATCACTTAAGAAAATCATTAATGTTTACATCCATTACATTACCCAATGCATTGGAGAGCTATCTTGGGCTCACCCACCCATGGATTATCACGGAACCACTGGTATATGTAAACAATGCCCAAGAACCACAACATAATCATAGCACATAACACAAGAAAAAAAAGAAAGATAAAATTTCCACATTGAAATCAAAATATATAATTTCAATATATTGACATAATAAATCCATTATCAAAACAATTTTCAATACCAAAATACGTAAAAAGAGTATATGGTATTTATTTTCCCTTTAAAAACATTATTGCTTGTTAAGGAATCCAAATATCAAATAATGCTCGCGGCGGTGGAGAGGTCATTGTCACCGCATACATTAAAAAGATACATTCCTTTTTCCGTTTAGTGAAAAAAAATTGTAGAATAAAGATTCCCTTTGAACGAAATGGAAATTGAAAGGGTTTTATACACCGTATAAAAGAACTTCGTGTATAAATAAGAATATGTCTCAATGAAAGGATATTGAGATGAAGTCCCTTACCTTCAGTCCAACTCATCATGTAGGTTTCTTGTTCTTCTGGAATAATCAAATTAAGTTTATTTCTACTTGATTCCAAGAATTTTTCAAGATTATTATTTCTTTTATATCACTTATTAACATGTTTTAAACATCACATAATTATTTAAGTTAATATAGGTCGTTTTGCCGATATTTGGTACTTGAGTAAAAAATGAACTTGTTATAATTACTAATTTTCCTTGCTATCAAAAGTCCATTATCTCCGGAATTGTATTCATGATTTTAATATCATATATATACAGTATATATGTATTTATAATAGTCCATAAAATTTGGATATAAGAAATGAAAAGCACTGTTCATGGGGATTGTAAGCTGTACATATGCATGAACACTACTTCCATTTATTTTTCATATTTAAAGGAATGAAAACAAAATAATACATAGTTATATTATAATTATAGTATAATATCATATTTTATATATGTTACATAATTTCATTAACACCATCCTTTATATGTTTCATGTATGGCATGAACAAGTCATATCACTTAGAGGGGGCGATAGTCCGCACTTCCTCAAATGAAATTATCGTATTTACCCATTATGGAAATCATAAAGGAATGTTATAAATGAAAAATACATAAGCATAGAGAAAATATAAATATAATATATTAAACATATAAATACAGTTCCATCATAATGGACACCATGAGAGGTAGTATGGAAAATTTGAAAAATCATCGTATCGTGAGGCTGTAGTTTACCATCCACAGAAACAATATGTTCCAAATCCATTAGATGGAGGTGTTTGTAAGTGTAATATTAATCCTTCTCATAAAAACATCCTAGTTTATTAAGGATACTGGTGTTGTTATGTAATCAAAGAAAAAGAATAGAATAAAGAGTGAAGAAGAATAATAATGGAATTGAATTTTAGTGAAGTCACTACCTCTTAAAATGTGTAACTCTCTTTGATTTGAGCCAAATGGCTTTCTTGAATTTCCTTCTGTAGAGGGAAAAGATAATATAAGGAATAGGGGGATGTTGGGAGCTTATTGGAGCAGATTTTTGATTATACAAGGGTCTTTAGAGGTGTGTGTAATGGGTTAGAGGTCGTGGCCTTTTATAAGAGGGAAGAGGGGCTCTTTAAGAATGTTTTAAAGTATTATTTTATTACAAAATTATTTTTGGTTTCAAAAGGTCCAAAACTCATTAACTTCTAATATAAGATAAATATAAGTTGAAATATAATCATCCAATAATAATTGGAAGAGTTTTAGATATTTTTTAATCCTTATCTTTTTTATTTATCTTTTTTTAGTCTTACCATTTTATCAATCATTTATCAAGCATTATCATGAATCTTTGTTTAAAATTCACCTTTTATGAACTTCATTTCAAGATGTCTTATATCTTAATTTGTCTCTTATATTTACCTCAATTATTTTTATATATGGGAAATTCACATCTTCTTTTTCAAAGCTTTATTAATGAGGATGTGTTAGTATTTTGAATTTCTTATTCTTATTTATTCTCATTCTCTTTAATTCAAATTGATACACTTTTTACCATTTTCATTTATTTTTCAAATCTTCTCTTAGAAATACTTTTTCAAATTTCTTTTTCAAGTCAATTTTTGATTTTTTTTCAATTTTTTTCAAATATTATCTTTTATCTTTTAAAAATATTGAAAATCACTTTTATCATTTTCTTTTAAATTTTTGAATCTTTTTTGAAATGTTTGTTTTAATATCCTTATAATTTGAGATGATAAGTGGTTTCAACTTTAATGTTATATATGTAATCACTCTCATGTTCTTTACTTATTTCTACTTTACGATTTTTCTATGATTTACATACATTTTCTATAAATTTAGATTTTTAAGCTGATACTAATCATTTTGGGGGAGATAGTGTTTCATATATCTATTATGTTAAATTTTATGTAAGTATCCTTTTTTTATATGTTTTACTCTTTTTTTTGACTCTCCTTATTTTTATTTTGATAATCAAAAAGGGGTGACATGTTGAATGTATCAAGGGATAAAATGTATAATATATAATAGGGGAAGTTTGTTAAATTTCAAAGCGAAGAAATTAGATTTTTCTTCTTGAGAATATTGAATATCTTTAAAATATATTTCAGTTTAATATCATGAATTACTTTGAATACATGATTCAATATTGATTTAATCTTGATCTTTGTTTTATATAAATTATTAATTAATCTCAAATGGGGAATATTTTTGTACCTATCACTCCCTTCTTATGTTTTCATGATCCCAACCACTCATATTGTTATCTAAGGATTTATTTTAAGTGATTCTTATTTATGAAAATTTAATACCAAGTAATGGTTTTAATGGAACTTGTAATGCAATTCAATATATATGGAAGATATTTCATGATGAAATTTGACATATCAATTGAATTTTAGTGGACATTATGGTTTCATGGAAAAAAATTTCAGTGATTAGTTGATGGCTTTTGACGAAGTTTAAAGGGCCTTGGTGGTGTTTAATTAACTACAGGTAGCAGTAGATATCCAGTGTAAGGAAATGACCATTATATGCCCTTTGGAAAGATCCACCCATTTAGAAGGAGTCCACCAGCTACTCGGTGGAGGATATCTAGTTAGCTGGTGGTAGAAAATAGATCCATGAGTTCTATAGGAGTCTCACTATCTAGTAGATGGGATTGTTTAGAATGTCAGTGGCTTGGATCTATCAATTTAAAAAAACTTAATTTCAGTTTACTGCACATCTCTTAAACTGTAATTGATGATTATTAATGTATATAAGTACCTATATAATTATTAAATCACCTTTAAGGGAAATAAATAGATGAACTTTGTGGATTGTATATATAACACTCAAAATGGTGTATTGAATAAATGACTTTGACTATGAAAATGGTGAATAAATGTGATATTATCTATGAAATATTTTTAGATACATTTTTTAATTCTAAATATCAAATGAATTATTCTGAAAAGGAATATGGATTAAAATTGCAGGAACACGCCTCACGTGCCACTGTACTTTCAAAATTCTTTAACCATTACTACAGCAGCATTCGCCCCGCCCATACCAATGTTGCCTATTTCGTTAGAGTCGGACCCTCGTCTGTTACCTTGTCTTTCAATAAAGGATGTTCTTTGCAGATCTATTTCTCCTCAACAATATATGGGATCAAATTTTCCTGCAGTTCCTCTAAATCCAACATCTTCTTCGGAAGGTGGTTGTCTGGTTCTTTCTATCTCAACATCCTCTATTTAAGAAGATTCAGTGCATCTTATGTGGACATTGGATACAATATTTGGTTTTGACAAGCCTCCTCTATCAGTCATTTAAAAATTGGTTAAATCATTAGAGCTATATCTACTAGAAAGGATCTCGGTCCCGAACCAGAATTATTTCTGCGTCGTGCTAGCCTTAAGTGATGATTTTATGGAGGTCTGGAGTGAATGTTCTAGTTCTGTGGGGAGGTGGAACTTTTTTCCTTTATCGTTGGTCGATGGAGGTTTACTATGGTTGGGACCCCTCTCTGGAAGTGGTGTGGGAATATCTTCCCAGATTTTATTAGCATTTTTAGAATGAACCATTCTTACACGAGATCATATATTCTTTGGAGAATTTTCTATCCACTGATGCCCACAATGTCCCGATATAATCTCCTCACTCTCACTGACTATGAAACGGTGCTTTATCACATGTTCTCCCTGGTATTTCTCATATCCCTCTATAGGTATCTATATCAAATGGTTGTGAAGATATCTATTAACTGGATGGTCCCCATTCTCCTCCTTTGGATGGTACGTGCAACAAGACTCTTCAGGTTGCAATCTCGGATGTTTGTGAATCCATCTCTCTCCTGGACAACCCTCAGTCTTCTACTTGGGATAGTTCTAGTAGAAATCCTCCTCCCACTATGAATGTATGTCATTATACAGCTCAGGCTCTATGTGGTGTGGATCTAGTGAATGTTCTTAGTCCACTGGATTCAAATTTATTTCTTAGTTTCCCAGTTTCATCATTGAAAACCCATATCTCTCCATCTCAAGGTGTTTGTCCTAGATCATAGTCAATGTTTAAAGGTCCCCTTGTGTCAACTCAGGTATAATGTGCCCAAGCATCTATGAAAAAATTCAGATTCTTCTCATCTCGATGATTTTGTTCCTCATCTGAAATGCCTGCGGTCTGGGAGCACAGGTTATGAATTACTTTATGTTTAATGAAATTCATATCAACTCTTCCTCATTTCTAGTATTTCTTGATCCTAAACAATTTTCATCTAAAATCATGGATTTGGCACACTGTATTTATGTTTGTAATTGCATGCACATAGACCCTCAAAACATTTATATCTGACTGTCTTGGAAATATGATATATTGGTGGAGTTACTAGGTGCTTCATATCAATTTTTGATGACTAAAACCATGTCAAGGGTGCACTGTTTTCTATTCTATTTTTCTTACCAAAAAATGCAAGGATCATTCTGAAGAGGCACTTTTGAATGATCTTGGATTATTAGATTCTGGGAATACTCCTCGGATTGTCTATGGGGATTTTAATTTAGTCATATATTTGGAAGATAAGAAGGGAGGGGGAGCCTTTCCTCAGAAGGCCAGTAAAAATTTGGTGACTTTCATGGATAGAAAAAGATTAATAGATGTTCATTTTTTAGGATATCATTACGCCTGGTGCAATAATCAAATATTTTACAATCGCACATGGTGTCGTCTTGACAGCTTTCTTGTGAACAATCACGCCATTTCAACTTTTATAGATATTAAGGTCATTCATTTTGCAAGGAGTTTGTTAGATCACCCCCCTAACATTTTGTTTTGTCTCCCAGGAATACCAGCTCCAGCTGTTTTATCATTTCACATTTGGTTTTTTCACCCATGTATACACTCACATGTATCTCCATTCATGCTAGAGATATGTAAAAATTAATCAAATGGAATAAATAAATGCATGAATAACCTCTAATATCCCTCATCTATGTATTCAATTTAGTTGATAATCATGCGTTCACATTCTTTATAATCAATAAACTAATTATTAAATACATTAATAAATTGATTTCCATTATCACTTAATCATTATTTGATATCATATTTCAACTACTATTACTCTAAATTTATTTGATAATATTTTATTTTTTTAATTTCCAAGGGACTTATTAATTTAGTTTCTAAGAGGGAAATTATCCCCCCCCCCCTCTTTCCATAATACTCTAACTAATATTTCATAATTTTCAATTGATAAAGAATGTAGGTTTAGCACATTTTATAATTTTCAGATGTAGTGACCATCCATGTTTGGAGGTGATCGAGACCCATAGGTGGCAGAGGACAAGTTGGAGTCTATAGTTAGAGCATTTAATCTCATCCAAACCCATTCAAATTAGATGGTCATTGTAATTGTGATTTTTCTTCATGTAACAGTATGAATATGGTAGACATTGATTATGTATCCCCATGATGAGGTGATTCATCCCTATATTGAATTTGATATTCTTTTTTGGAAGGATTACTTTTAATAAACTCTATGACCAGTACACATCAAAGACCTTCTTGATCTTTACATGGAAAACATGTCTGTGAATGAGTATGTATCAATGTTATCTGATCTCATGTGATATTCACATATTGTGGTCCATGATGTTTATTTCTAGGCAAGGAAATTTGATATTGGTATACATTGAGGTATTCAAGTTTGATTTTTTACCCTTTGTATCCCCTCATATGTAGTTGTGCTGGAATATTCCTTGTTGGTAGAGATATTCTTGATAGATAAGATGTAGCTAGATATTGTTTATTGCAATCAATATGGAGATGTTTCATTAGTAGTTAGTGGAGACCTTTGGGATTTACGCTTGGGGAACTTGAATTATCGATATTTCTAGACTCAGACTCAAGTATCCATAACCTAGGGTTCATAGGCAGGTTCTATTCATCTAAGAGAGAGAAAATTTTTTCACTATGAGGAGTGAGGTCATATAACATGAGACTTTTCAAACAACTGGGAGAAAATAGACTGGTAAATAATGGATGGTACACTATGGTAAAGGATATAGAACAAGTCGGAGGAACCATAGGGATGTTTTTACGGTAGAGGAGATGAGAGAGATGCATGAGGTACCACGTCTAGTTGGTCCTTTTTAGGATTAGGGAGTTCATGGGAAGGGATGTATCCAACTATAGGTGGTTGAAGATTATGGCCCAAAGGCTCTAAATATGTTATAAGTTATGATATGTGTATCCTCTATCCTAGATTTTTTTTGATAGGCACTAGTGTGAGCCATTATTTCCTAGAATTATCCTAGATTTGATAACTATAGATTCCAATAGAGCCTTTAGCCTGACCCTTATGGTTAGAGACTCCTACTAAAATGGATTATGTGATCAAACTCTTTTATCGATAGTGTTATTTGGTGCTTAGTGGAGAGAGTTTCTCATGGGACCTTTTCATGGTTATGATGAGATAGTATGATGTCATTCTTAGTCTAGACTGGATATCCACTATTCATGCCCTAATTTTTTGTTTCCATTGAAGAATGTGGTTGACCAAAGTAGATGGGTTGATATTTTCTTTCCTTGGTGAGAATTAGTTTTGAGAATATTAGGATAGGCTAGTGTATCAGAGATTATAGATGATATCCCATCAGTTGGATAACTTGAATATTGGTGTACCAAACTCAACATATGTTTGATTCCATATAATCTAATAAGAGTACTCAATTTTAATTCTCGAGGAAATACCTTAGTTAACTCTTGGATTTGAGATGAAATTATATTTTTTTAATGACCTATATTTCCCCAGTACATTCCTTTGTAAAAATCCAGTGCTTGTGGTGTTCTTGGGGGTCACATTGGTTTGTGATCACCCATATTATTTATAGTGGAATAAAAGAACCCCTATTTCTAAATCTAAATATACTTTTCTTAATGGTGTGGTAGTGTGTTGTGTTTAGTTGGGTTTTTTATTTTGCGTGAGGCATGGTTATTGGTACTAAGGGTGGATAGAGGGGTTGGTCCTATGAATGGGGAAGGGTATGTTTGTACAACAGGGATACTATTTTGTGATGTTTTGCTATGGTCTTTATGTATGGAGTTGTACATGAGGTGTGACAGAATCTCAGTTTGAGATATTGATTGATTTTGGAATGGATGTATTTTTTATTCAGTGGGAAAACATCCAGGAAATGTTTGGGCAACAGGGTTGTAGGACTAGATTTTCATAACATCATGTTAATGGGTGTACTGGGTTTGGTGTTGTTGTACAGTGAGGCTACCTGTTCTAGTTAGGAGAGGATGATTTAGTGGGATAACATTGAAGAATGATAGTCAGTAGGGGTTGAATGGGTATCTAGGAAGAAGGGGTGTGGAGTGGAACTACAGGTTGGTTGTTCACAATTCTTTTCATTAATGGGTGTTAAAATTGTTTTCCTTACCTTGGTCCCTACATCCTTGTTATCCTTGGTAGTGTTCAATTTCTTTTAGTGTTATAAAAAATGGTGCAGATGTTGTTCTTGGTATTTTACCTAGGTATTACTAGAATAAATTAAATTGATCCCCTTAATTAATTAATGACAAGTGGTTAAATGAAAAATTTGTTGGGTTTATGCTCTGTTTGTGGCTGTTTGTGTGGTTGTGCATATAGGGGTAGTGGTAGTATGGTTCGGTTTGAGATTTTTGTTTGTTTTCAAAACCATAGGTTGGGATGAGTGTTTTCTTAACAATATGTATAAATTGTAGTTCCTTGTGATTTCTATACGCACCCCACCCTTGTTGAGAACCAAGTGACAAACACCCCCATTTCATGGGGGAGGCTGTCTTTCCCACCATCCGGTGGGAGGATGGATGGCTGGTTACTATCATTCTTCCTCGCACCCTCTTCTATGTTCTTACTTATTGAGAATATCTGGGTAGGCTATAATAGCTTTTGGTTTACTATATCCCAAGATCCTTTGGGCAGGTTATGGTGTGTGTGAGAGGCCTAGGTGCTCACAGGCCAAGATTGTTTTCCCAAGTGTCTTCGGGATAAGGTCCAGGTGTCTTCGGGTGAGAGATGTGGTTGTTGTGGCCTAGGTGTCAGTAGGTGGAATGTGTGGTGTGTTTGTGGCCCATGTGTCTGTCGGTAGGATTTGTGTGTGGTTTGAGGCCCAGGTGTGTGCAAGAAGGTTGTGGCAGGGGGACTACATTTTCGAAGAGTGGTAGCATCAAGAAGTCATCCATTAGAAATGATTAGCTAACTAGTGGGAATGTTTTGTGGGGTAACCAAATGTCGATGTGCTTATACTACTACTTTACATGACTTGCGTTATTTTGTGAGTGTGCCTCGGTATGGCTAGGATAATTTTTACTCCTTGGTGGATTCTTTTTAGGTTATATTGTTCTTTCATAGGGGCTTAATATGTTCCCCCACCTATGCATGGGTGAAGTTAGTTTTCCTAATGTGTATACTTTTATGCTCACCCTGTGATATAAAACTGTTTTTAGGTTTCCAGGAGGACTTTGAGGAGCATTCTAGACATTACTGGCTCGGGTGCTAGGATAGTTGATGTGTTGCTGCTTACTCCCTTTTTTGTACTTTCTTTGGTACTTTGGTCTAACTTTTGTTGTATTTTACGTTTAAATCATGAATGGGTTTCATTTTGGTTTCCTATATATATATATTTGGTGTTTCATGGTATTTTTACCATATTAACCCCTGATCATGTTTTCATTAAAAATGGCAATTCATTCCATTTTTTGTGATATTTTATACCCTTGGTTCTAGTCGTAACTCCTGGGCCTATTGAAGGTGGGACTCGGGGGGGGGGGGTAATTATCTCTCCTTCATCTTGAAGAAGGAAGGTTGTGTCATTTTGCTTCCCATTCCCTCATATTGAGGAAGGTAGGTCATGACAGGATGACATCATAAGTGATGGTTGAGAGATAGGATGGAGTTTAGAGTTAGGAACAGTGAGGATTGCATGGGATGATATAGAAACAGTGTTAGTCAATCTTGAAGCATGAAATGGTCTAGGGAAGACCGACTAGGACATGAGATTTTAGGCCCCCCCCCTGTGATCTAATGCAAGGACTCTAGACCTACTGAATGACAAATTGAGGCTACATCGATTATAAAGGTAGAGACCCTAGGAAGGGTACATGCATCATAATGAATTTTGTTCTTATGTGTCTTGGGAATTTTTGGAATTTAATTTAAATAGGGTTAAAATAAATCTTTAAAGAAAATTTTATACAATTAGGGCTTAGAAGTTACTTGTTTACATTTTTTGTCTATGGAACCCAGAGGTCGTCCACGTGCGGTATGTGCAGTTGTGGAAGAGTAGGATGACTTGGTTGATCAGTGGAGGGCTTATCGAGAGGAAGAAGATGACTAGTTGAAAAAGAACCTTCGTGATTTCCAACATCAAACCCTAGGAAAGTATGATGGAATCATTTCAGACATAGATATGGATGGATGGATTGAAGAGATGACAATCACCTTTACCTTGATTCGTGCTCTGAAGGAGTATTGGGATTCTCAAGATGTGATCCATATGTGATTAGGGGAGTTTTAGTGATGGATTCTTTACATTAGGGAGAGAAAGGAGACTGATGTACCATGGGATGACTTTGAGAAGGAGTTCTAGGCAGAGTTTTTTTCCTTGAAGATGACGTTTTAGAAGAGGCAGGAACTACTCTCCCTTCATCATGGGAGTATATCAGTGAGGGAACTAGGGTTCGAGTTCACGGATCTCTGATACTTTTCTCTGGATCTCTTTCTGGATAAGGAGTCATGGGCGAGAAGCTTGGATGAGGGACTCTAAACTTCTATTCAATATTCCATACTCCCTTTACCCTACCGACATACATAGAAGTTTATAAGAAGAAAAAATTAGTGGATAGGATGCAATCATTGGGAGGTGTACTGTGAGAGGGGATCTAATAGAGTTCATCGAAGGGAAAGATAGTCAACAATAGGTCTCTGTATTTAGGGCCTTTAAGGTTTCTGCCAGTAGGATGTGGGCTTCAGTAGTTCCAGTTATGACCTTATTGTCCTCACACTTTCCCCATGGGTCCGAGAACAAGGTTATTTATATAGGGAGGTCATGGACATATTTGGAGCCAGTTACCAGTTCGAGCTCAGTTCAGAGTGGGTGGGCATGTTCAGTTACCACCATAGTAGCAACAGTTTCTGGTCAGACAGTTCTAGCAGTAGGGGTAGTGGGATCCCCCACCATAGAGAGTAGACGGTGATAGAGGAGTCCAACCACATGATTCTCCTTAGGGACCTCAACTGGGGGTGTGGTTGGGGAGGCGGTCGATCACCGAGGGGTAGAGGAGTAAGTCATGGGTAGTCTCACACCACCAAGGTAGTAGTTCTAGTGGGGCTAGATGTTTTTCAAGGTACGATCAGTCTGTTTAGTACTCTTACATGTGATTTGTTTGATTCAAGAGCTTCACACTCCTTTGTTGCACCCAGTATATCCCATACCTTGGGATTAGACATATAGATACTTTCTATTCACCTAGTGTTGAGCACGCCAATTGGAGGTAAGTCTAGCATGTTTGATGTTTTCCATGGATGTAGACTGATGTTGGGGCCATATATTAATAGTGGGGATCTTATTCTACAATAGATACATCCATATGATGTCGTACTTATAATAGATTGTTTTTTCTCTATATATTTCATTATCGACTGCTTTCGGAGGATATTCATTTTTTCAGATATAGATGGCCAACATGTAGCTTCTTTACGTGAGCATAGTCTTCATGAGGGCAGCTGGCGTGTGTAGCCTCTTCGTTCTGTGTTAGCAGAGATTTCAGAGGGTTCGATGGGTGCTTAAATGGTGGAGGTTCTTGGAGTTTTTGGGGAGTTCTTGGGTGTTTTCCCCAAAGAGGATGGGACACTACCCCCTCGATGTAATCTTGAATTTGTAATTGACTTGAAACCTTATGCTCGTCCAATTTCGATGGATCCCTATCAGATGGAACCTTCTGAGTTGTGGGAGTTGAAGATTTAGGTTAATGAACTAATGAAAAAGTGTTTTATCCAGCCGATTGTGTCTTCGTGGGGTGCTATAGTATTTTTCTTGAAGAAGGTAGATGGTGGCCTGAGGCTGTGCATAGAATACCAGAGACTGAATCCGATAACAGTTGAGAACTGTTACCCTCTCTTGATAATAGAAGATATTTTTTACTAGTTAAGGAGATTAGGTTAGTTCTCCATGATTGATCTGAGGTCTAGATATCACTATTTTAGTGTGAAGGAGCATGAAATCATGATGATTGCTTTTATGTGTAGGTATGGGCACTTCGAGTTCGTGTTCATACACTTCGGTGTTACAAATGCACTAGATGTGTTCATGGGGATCATGAACTATATCTTCTGCATGTTCCTAGACCGATTCTTCATATTTCTCATCAATGATATTCTAATTTACTCAAAGTCATAGGAGGAGCATGATTAACACCCTAGGAAAGTCTTGGAGGTCCTTCAAAACCACAAGCTCTATGGGAAGTTGTCCAAGTACATGTTATGGATGTGGGAGGTGCACTTCCTCGGACATGTGGTTTCTTAGCAAAGGATATTAGTTAACCCATCAAAGTTTGATGTGGTTGTTTCATGGAAAACACCCAAGAACGCGGCAGAGGTCCAAAGTTTCCTAGGTTTAACGGGCTATTACCAAAGGTTTGTTGCCAACTTCACTCACTTTTCAGCTTCATTGACATCTTTGAACATAAAATTTTAGGCCTTTGTGCAGAGTGAGCAGTGTCAGTATGATTTTAGCTACCTGAAGGGGAAGCTGGTTAGTGCTCTAGTTCTTAGGTTTATAGAGGAAGGGGTGACCTTTGAAGTGTTATGTGACACTTTTAGTATAGGATTGGGATTTGTGTTGATGCAATTATAGGGAGTGATCTCTTATGGTTCTAGGAAGTTAAATCCACATGAAATTAACTATGCCACCCATGATCTAGATCTTGCAGCAGTCGCATTCCCATTGATGTTGTGGTGAAATTACCTTATCAAGGAGTGCTTTTTGGTCTTCACGAATCACAAGATCTCGAGGTATATCTTCTTCCAGCAAGACCTGAACTTGTAGTAGTAAAGGATGGTGGAGTTTCTCTAGGACTACAACTTCAAGATATATTACACCTCAGGAAAGGGGAACATGGTGGCAGATTCCTTGAGTAGGTAGTCATTGAAGGAGGTAGCTCGATATTCCATAGATTCATTGAAGTATAAGGCTCCTAATTTAAACATTACATAATCATGAATTAAGTTAATAATTCACATTGAGAATATTTTCAGGTTTAAGGACTTAGATAATTAGGTCATAACATATACATAACAAATTGAATATTACATATAGACACTTCTACTCATTATCCATTATTTCCATAAAATAAAAACTGTTAAAAGAAAACAAAAATTCTTTTCTTAGTATAAATATTATTGAATTCATCCTTTCTCTTACCTTTACTTATACCCTATGAAAAAAAATTCAAAAACATGGGATTATCATAATAATCTCAATAAGGGTTATAAAATAAGGAAAGAAAAATTAGCCCATCAATACATACAAATAGAAGAGATCATACTTTTCAATCATAAATAATTTGATCTTTAACATACCTTATGAAATAATAGGATTTATGAATAACACATTGAGATCATTAATCATAATGATATCTTGTGGCATCCATAAAATACTTACATTGTAGCATTCCCAACTACATAGGGAGTTACGTTTGAAATACCCATCACTGTATATTCCCTAAATATCTTAGGAGAAACATTTAAGTTTACCTCCATCACATTACCCAATGCAATAGAGAGCTATCTTGGGATCACCCTCCCTAGGTTTATCATGGAACCACCTATATACATAAACAATTCCCATGAACCATAACATAATCATAACACATAACACAAGCATAAATGAAAGATTACATTTCCACATTGAAATCATAATACATAATTTCAATATATTGACATAATAAATTCATTATCAAAACCATTATAAATACCAAAATACATAAAAATAGTATATGGTATTTATTTTACTTTTAAAAAAGTTATGACTTGTTAAGAAAGCCAAATATCAAATAATTCTCGCGGTGGTGGAAAGGTCATTGTCACCGCATACGTTGAAAAAGAAAAATTCATTTTGTTTAATAGTAAAAAACTTTGTAGAAAAAATATACCCTTTGAAGGAAATGAAAATTCAAAGGGTTTTATAAACCATATAAAATAATGTTGTTTATAAGTCAAAATATGCCTCAATGAAAGGGGATTGAGACGAAGTCCCTTACCTTGAGTCTGACTCATCACGTATGTTCCCTGTTCATCCTGGATAATAAAATTAAGTTTATTTCTACATGAATCAGAACCTTTTATGGTTTATTATTACTTTTATATCACTTATTACCACTTTATAAAAATTACATAATTATTGAAGTTAATATCGGTCGTTTTGCTGATTGTTGGTACTTGAATAAAAAATGAACTTGTTATAATAAAAAATTGTCCATGTGGTCAAAGGTCCATTATCTCTAAAATTGTATTAATGATTTAAATATCATATATATATGGGATATATTTATTTATATTATTCCATAACATTTGGATATACGAAATGAAAAGCATTGTTCATGGAGACGGTAAGCCGTACGTACGCATGAACACAAATTTCATTTATTTTTCATATTTAAAAGAATAAAATCTAAATGATACTTAGGTATATTATAATTACAATATAATATAATATTTTTTATATGTTAAATATGTTAATTAACACCATCTTTTAGACATTTCATGTATGGAATGAACGAGTCATATCACTTTGAGGGGGCGGTAGTCCGCACTTCCTCGAATGAAATTATCGTATTTAACCATTATGGAAACCATAAAGGTATGATATAAATGAAAAATACAGAAGCATAGAGACAATAAAAACATAATATAAATCCCATATAAATAATGTTATATCATAATGGACTCTATGAGAGGTGGTACAGAAAAATCGAACAATCATCGTTTCGTGAGGCACTAGTTCGCCATCCACAGAAATAGTATGTTCTAAATCTATTAGATAGAGGTGTGTGTATGTGTAGTTTTAATCCTACATAGAAAAAAATCCTAGTATATTGATGATACTTGTGTTTTTATGTAATCAAATAAAATGAATAGAATAGGGAGTGAAGAAATAGAATAATGGAAAAGAATATTAGAAAATACATTACATCTTAAAAAGTGTTACTCCATTTGATTTGATCCAAAATGAATTCTTGAATTGACTTATGCCTAGGGAAAAGATTATAAGAGGAATAGGGGGATGTTGGGAGCTTATTTAATCAGTTTTTGGACGATCCAAGGGGCTTGAGAGGTGTTTGTAATGGGTTAGATGAGGTGACCTTTTATAAGAGGGAGGATGGGCTCTTTAGGAAAGTTTGAAATTATTATTTTATTATAAAACTATTTTTAGTTTCAAAAGGTCCAAAACTCATTAAACTATAATATAGGATGAATAAAAGTTGAAATAAAATCATCCAATAATAATTGGAAAGGTTTTGGATATTTTTTAAACCTTCTTGTTTTTATTTAACCATTTTTTTCTATTACCGTTTTATCATGAATTTAACACTTTGAGAATAAAAATAGTATTTAAAATAAGAAAAATATCCAAATAGATAGTTATTAATAAAATTTTAGAGTTATTATAACCATTAAGCCGAATATTATATTTTTTTTAAAAAAATTTATAGTTAAAAGTAAAATATTTTATATTTTAATAGATGAATTATGTCAATTTAGGCACTATTCATATCATGACTTTTTAAAAACCCATAAAAACTTGAATGATTCTAAAAAGATTCATTAATAAAAATATAACATGTAAATACCTTCTATAAAATCATGGATGACATCAAAATAACCAAATTACATTTATTTTAACATTTATAATATCATTTATTTGAATCCTTTATAAATGAAGCAATCACTACATCATCATTGGGTCATAATTATATTTATTTATTTAATGTCTAAAAATTATAAATAAAATATAACGATTTATAATTTTTTTATATTTCCAAATAATATTTATAGTCAAAGAGATCACTTAAATAACCCAATTTTTAAATTTTTTTACTAAAAGATATATGTTTAGTTTATATTTTCCTTAACATTAAATTAAAAGTAATTAAATGTAATTTTCAAACACAAGTGGATCCATGGGGTCCTAAAATCGACCTAAGGATTCCCATGGTCAGATGTATATCATCTAATTTATTTAGGACATGTGTTAGGGTAATTTAATATTATTATAATATTATTTTTACCCTTATTTACCGGATTTACCCTTTAACCATGGTAAATAAAATATTTACTGAAGTTACTATTCATAATGTCTAAAAATAAAAAGTAACTATTTACAAAAATTAGAACTCCTGATTCGAAACATGAAATCAAATTTTCAAATTCAAAACACAAAAGTTGTAGAAATTAACTTAAAATTAATTCTCGTTGTCAAAACAAAAAGGAGTGTTTCTAAGAAATATTAACTATCAAAAGATTGATATGTACTTACGTCAAATTAAAAATTTAAATCACATAAAATGACCAAAATTGTATTAAATGGTAAAAATATAATATAATTAAACATTAAAACCAATTAAAAAGAAAATATAACTATATAAATAAATTATATTAAAATACATTTTTGACTTAAAAGGCTGTATTTTTCACTATTTATTAAAAAGTGAACTTTATCAGAAAAATACCAAAAATTTACCTCAAGTAAATTTTGATGTCCTGATTCTAAAGAAGAAGTTTATTTGTTCAAATAGAACCTATAAAAGTGACAAAAAGTATATTTAAAAAGGGTTCACCATCAAAAGGGTGTAAAACTACCTTTTAGATATATTAGAGTATTTATACTTTAAATTGGGTTCATTCTCATTTTAAGCCTCTAAATTTTATTGGATAAATGTAAAAACATTTGAGAAACATGTTTAATCATAATATAGGTAGTATTTTTCATTCCATCCAGTACAATGGTTAGGCGTTAACTAGCATTTAAAATTATAACATTATATTATTTTTTTTAGTATGACTGAACATTGTGTGCAACATAAGATTTTGGAGAAACCGATTGCTGCGTGTCAGGTACACCATTGAACATAAAATCCCCTTTAAAGTAAAATTAATATTTTATTCATGAATATTAATAAATATAAAAATATCAAATTCTTTATTTACCTAGGATGTTACATCCTTCTCCCCTTTTGGAAATTGCATCCTCATAATTTTTTTAACATATCAAGTCGGGGTATTTACCTCTCATAGAAATTTCTAATTCCCACATTTCCCCTTCAACCATATGGGTTTTCCACAAAACATTTACCTGATGAATTACCTTATTCCCCAACACTTTCTCTCCTCAATCAAAAATCTATACTGGTTGTTCCTCATAGGAAAGATTTTATTCCAACTGAACTACCTATAGACTCAAAACTAGAGATAAATCTAGCATATACTTTCTCAACATTGAAACATGAAAAAAATTGAGTACCTAGGACAAACTTGGAGGTAAATCCACTCTTTAGTCAACTGATCCAAATTTTTCCATGATTTTATAAGGTCCAATGAAACTTGGAATCAGCTTTCCCTTCTTACCAAAAAGAATAAAACTTTTCCATGGAAAACTTTGAGAAATACATGATCACCTACCTCAAAAGAAAGACCCTTCCTCTGATTATCCACATAACTTTTTTGCCTACTCTATGCTCTAATCATGTGCTTCTTAATTAACTAAACTTTTTCTGCCATCTCTTCTACCAATTCTCGTCCCATAAACTTTCTTTCACCTACATCATCCCAAAAAGCTGGGGTTAGACACCACTTTCCATATAATGCCTGAAATGGTGCTATCTGCATACTGGAATGAAAAATGCTATTATATGAAAACTCAACCAAAGAAAGATGTTGGTCCCAACATCCCTAGTAATCTATTGAACCAGAATGTAGAATATCTTCCAATGTCTGAATTTTTCATTCTGAATGTCTATCCGATTGCAGATGAAATTCTACACTAAAATTTAATCCAGTACCCAGCGACTTCTAAAGGCTCTTCCAAATGTTATAAGTGAACCTAAGATTATGATCAGATACAATGGGGAGGGGAACTTCATGTAACCTGACAATCTTCTTAACATGCAATCAAGAAAGTTGATCTAGAGACAAAGTATCTCGAATAGGAAGGTAATGACCAGATTTTTTCCATCGATCAACAATAATCCAAATTGAATTTTTACCTCGGGAAGTATTTGGTAATCCCACAATGAAGTCCATGAATATTTTTTTTTTCCATTTCAATTCTGGAACTGGTAAAGGCTGAAGCATCCCTTTTTGTAACTGTCACTCTGCTTTAACCTGTTGACATGTCAAACACTTCACGGAAAAGTCAACAATATCTCTTTTCATTCCATCCCACCAGTAATACTCCCAAATATATCTGTACATTTCAGTACTTCTAGGATGAACCAAAAATAGTGAACAATGAGCTTCACATAACAACTCTTTCTTCCATTGTGAATATCAAGGCACACATAACCTCTTTCCAAACGTCAAAACATAATACTCATTAATGTTTAATTTAGATAACTTACCCTTCTAAACCAATTCTACATTTTTTTTGCAACTCAATGTATTCTTTTTGCACATTTTTAATTTTTTCTAATAGAGATAATTTCACTACCACTTGAAACAAAATAGAGGAATTCTCTACACTGAAAACTTCTAATACAAAATTCATCAAATAAAAAACCAAAGGATCTCGTTCCAAACGTAGCATGGTTAATGTAGCATTACTCTTTTGACTCAATCCTTTAACCACATTATTTTCCTTTCCTATATGGTAATGGATCATGCAATCATAATCCTTTATTAATTCTATCTATCTCCTCTAACTCATGTTAAATTATTTTTGAGAGAATATATACTTTAAACTTTTTTGATCAGTATATATTTCACACTTTATGCCATATAAATGATGCCTCCAAATTTTTAAAACAAAAAAAAAGAAGCTAATTTCAAATCATGTGTAGGGAAATATAAATCATGAGGTTTTAAATAACCTGAAGCACAGGAAATTACATGATCATTCTGTATAAGAACACAACTAAGTCCTTTCAATGAAGCATCACAGTAGATAGAAAATTCACAATATTTGGAAGGTAATGCCAAAACTAGAGAATTCACCAATATTGTTTTCAATTCCTAAAAACAATCATCGCATTCATTTTTCCAGTTGAACTTAACACCTTTTTGAGTTAACTTAGTCATTGGGATAGATAACCGTGAAAAATTTTCAACAAAACATCAGTAATAGCCTACCAAACCAAGAAAACTATAGATCTCAGTTATATTTTTGGGTCATGTCCATTCTTCAACAAAATATTTTTAGAAGGATCGACAGTTATACCATCTTTATAAGCAATTTCATCAAGGAATGAAATTTTTTGTATCCAAAACTCACACTTTCTGAATTTATCATACAGTTTTTTTCTTTTTTAGGTTTGAAAGACAAACCTTAAATGACTTTCATGTTCCTATTTACTTTTGGAAAATACCAAAATATCATCAATAAAAACAACCAAAAACTTATCCAATAACTCATGTAAAATTCTATTCATAATATCCATGAATACAACAGGTTCATTGATTAACTGAAAAGGCATAACTACAAATTCATAATGGCCATATCTAGTAAAAAAAACAGTCTTCGGAATTTCTGCTTCCTTTACTTTCAACTGATGGTTCCCCGACCTCAAGTCAATCTTCAAAAAATACTAATCTTCCTGGATATAATCAAAAAAGTCATTGATATGTTGTAAAGGATACTTGTTCTTAACGATGATATTATACAAAGATCTATAATCAATGCAAAGTTTCATTGAACCATATTTATTTTTAATAAACAAGATAGGAGAACCCCATGGTGATGTGATAGGTCGAATGAAACCTTTATCTAATAACTCCTATACTTTATTATTTAACTCTAAACGTTCAACTTGAGCCATTTGATAAGGGGGTTTAGAATTGTAATAGCATAAGGAACTTAGTCAACAATAAATTCAACTTCCTGGTCAGGTATTATACTAGACAAGTCATTAGGAAAAACATAAAGATACTCACTTACCACCAGTACATCATTAATTTTAATAGTTCGTTTGTTTTCAAAAATATGTGCAAGGTAACATTCATTTCCATCTTGCACTAGTTTCTCTACTTCCTGATATGTTATAAAAAGTAAGGGTTTATTCTTGTATACAAATTTATATTTTTTCTGAAAAGAAACCTCTTTTGATCTACAGTTAATCTTAGCATGAAAAATGGAAATCCAATCCACACCTAAAATAACCTCAAACTCTACTAGAAGAAAAATAATAAGGTTTTCAAGTAGATTATTTCCACACACAAGTACAAGAAGGTTTTTAAAAATTCTTTTTTTCTCAAAATTTCCTCCAGGTGTTTTTACCACAAGTTAGAGATTTATATCTTAAGATGGCATTCCCAATTTACTAGAAAATTTCTCAGTAATGAAAGACTATATAGAACCTAAATAAAAAAACACATTGGAATAATCTGAATAAACAAACCATGTAACTGATACGACTTCATTTGATGTCCCAACTTCTACTGAAGTAATTGTAAAGGATTTCACCACCCCATTCTGCTTGTAGTCCGGATGCTTTCCATCACTTGAGTTCTTCATTAGACACTCATTTTAATAATGACCCATTTAAATACACTTAAAACATTGTATTGAATATAAATTATATTTTTTCTTACCATTACCCTGATATTTTTCAGTGAAATTACAATCCTTATGTCCCATTTTACCACATCAGTAGCACAAAAAATAATACCAAAGGCATTCCCAAATGTTCTTTTTACCACAATTTTCACAAACTTCAAACTAAAGTCTCTTACCATTAATTTTTTTTGAATAATTCTTCCCTTTTTTTACCACCTTGACATCTTATTCTATTGTTTGTAAAAGAACACATGATCATCGAAAAACTCCATTTCCACCTTCTCCGTACGTCAAAAAAGTTTTCATAATATTTAAACTCACAAGAAGATAGAGTCCTTAGATAATTTGGATTTAATCTTGAGTAAAGATGATTTATTTTACTATCAAGATCTCATATGAAATTTGAAGCATACCTTTCCAATCAAGTGAATTTTTCTTCATAAGCAGCCACTAAGTCATCCTCCTTCCTCAATTCCAAGAATTGTTTTTCCATCATAAGTCTAACCACCTTAGGAAAATATTTCTCAAGAAACATACCTTTTGAATTCTTCCCAATAATGACCATCAATCTATTTACTATAGTTAATATTTGTAACCATCGACCACCATTGATTAGATTCACCTTCAAAACGGTAAACAACAAGACTAGCCTTTTTATGTTCTGAACACCCCATGACATAAAAAATATTTTCCAGTGATTTAATCCACCATTCAGCTAGAATAGGGTCACATGATCCTCTGAATGATGGGGGATGTTTCCTTATGAAATGATCCACTACTGACATGTTCCACTATTGTTGATCTGGCTGATCTCGTACATGGATACTGCCACCATTTATATCCTGAGTCAGTTGTGTCATCACTACAATAAACTATTCAATTCGGATTCCAACCATCTCAGGTTACTGAGATGGAAGGTTATTTTCCTCTAGATGTTTTCCCATCATAGCTATATTGTTTCCTCTACAGAAAACCATTCTAAACCCATAAATATATTAAGCAAAGCAACAAGGAAATCTTCAAATTATATATCATTTCAATATTACCATAAAGTAAAAATAATTTATGGATATTTATTTAAAAATATCATAACTCCTAAGGTTTTCTAAACTGGCCTCTGATATAAACTATAAGGCCCCATCCTTAAAAATTTCATAATCCTGAATTAAGTTAAAAATTAACATTAAGGATATTTTTAGGTTTAGTGATTTAGAGAATTAGGTCATAAATTATAAATAACAACTTGAATTTTACATGTAGACACTTGTACTCAGTATCTATTTTTTTTTCAAAAAATAAAAACTCATAAAAGAAAAAAATAATTCTTTTTTGGATATAAATATTTTTGTATTGTTCATTTCTATTAACCTTACTTATACCCTATGAAAAATATTTCAAAAACATCATATGAGCATAGAAATATCAGTAAGGGTTAAAAATAATGAAAGAAAACATAATCCTAGCCATACATATAAATCAAAGAGATCATAATTTTCAATCATAAATCATATGATCTTAAACAAACCTTATGAAATAATAAGATTTATGAATAACACATAGAGATCATAAATTATTATGGTAACTTGTATCATCCATAACATACTTACATTGTAGCTTTCACAGCTATATAGGGAGTTACATTTGGAATACACATCATGATATATTCCCTAAATATATTAGGAGAAACCTTAACGTTTACCTTCATCACGTTACCAAATGAATTAGAGAGCTATCTCGGGCTCACCCACCCTAGGTTTATCACAAAACCAACAGTATACATAAAAAATGCCCAAGAACCATAACATAATCATAAAACATAACACAATCATAAAAGAAAGTTAACATTTAAACATTGTAATTACAATATATAATTTCAATATTTTGAAATAATTAATCCATTATAAAAACCATTTTCAATACCTAAATATGTAAGAAAAGTATATGGTATTTATTTTCCTTTTAAAAACATTACTAATTGTTAAGGAAGCTAAATATTAAATAATTCTTACGGCGGCGGAAATTTCATTGTCACTGCATACGTTAAAAAGAAACATTACTTTTTTAATTTAGTAACACTTCATAGAACAAAGATCCCCTTTGAATGAAATGAAAATTCAAATGGGATTATACACCGTATAAAATAAAGTCATGTATAAATCAAAATATGCCTCAATAAAAGGAGATTGAGACGAAGTCGCTTACCTTGAGTCCGACTCATCACATATGTTCCTTGTTATTACTGAATAATAATCTTAAGCTAATTTATACTTGTTTAAGAACATTTTTCAAATTTATTATTTCTTTTAAATAACTTATTACCACCTTATAAACATTACATATTTATTTAAGTTAATATCGGTCATTTTGCCGATATTTGTTACTTGAGACAAAAATGAACTTATTATAATTATAAATTGTCCATGTGGTCAAAAGTTTATTATCTAGAGAATTTTATTCATGATTTAAATATCCTATATGTATAGTATATATGTATTTTGAATATTCCATAAAATTTGGATATAAGAAATGAAAAGCACCATTCATGTAGATGGTAAGCCGTACGTACACATGAATGCTACTTTCATTAAATTTTTATCTTTAATAGAATGAATACTAAATGACAACTGGGTAAATTATAATTACATTATAATATAATATTTTATATATGTTACAAAATTTCATTGACACTATCCTTTATACATTCTATGTATGTCATGAACGAGTCATATCACTTTGAGGGGGCGGTAGTCTACACTTCCTCAAATGAAGTTATCATATTTTCCCATTATGGAAACCATAAAAGTATGATATAAATGAAAACTATAGAAGCATAGAGATAACATAAATATAATATAAATCACATATAAATACAGTTCCATCATAATGGACACCATGAGAGGTGGTACAGATAAATCGAACAATCATCGTTTCGTGAGGCAGTAGTTCACTATCCATAGAAAGAGTATGTTCTAAATACATTAGATGGAGGTGTGTGTAAGTGTTTTTCTAATCCTAATCATAACAACATCCTAGTATATTTATTATACTGTTGTTTTTATGTAATCAATGAAAAATAATATAATAGGTAGTGAATAAATAGAACAATGGAAAATAATTTTAGAGAAGACGATACCTCTTAAAACGTGTAATTATATTTGATTTGAGCCAAAAGGATTTCTAGAATTGTCATCATCCTAAGTAAAACGTTCTAGGAGGAAGAGGGGGAGGTTGGGAGCTTATTATAGCAGATTTTGGACAATACATGGGGCCTGATAGGTGTGTGTAATGGGTTATATGTGGTGGCCTTTTATATGAGGGAGGACGAGCTCTTTAGGAATGTTTGAAAGTATTATTTTATTATAAAATTATTTTTGGTTTCAAAAGTTCCAAAACTCACCAAATTTCAATATATGATGAATATATGTCGAAATAAAACCATCCAAAAAGAATTGGATAGGTTAGGGATATTTTTTAATCCTTATATATTATATTTTACCCTTTTTTTACTCTTACTGGTTTATCAAGTATTTTACACTTTGAGAGTCAAAATAGTTACCAAAACATGACAAATATAAATCATTAATAAAATTTTAGACTTATTAAAACAATTTGGACGAATATTATATTTTATATTTGAAATTTTATAATATTTAATAAAATATTTTACATTTTAAAATATGAATTATGTTAATTTAGACACTATTTATATCACGAATTTTTAAAAACCCATAACTACTTGATTGATTCGAAAATTTCATTAATATAAATATAATATGTAAATATCATATATAAAATTATTGTATGACATCAAAATAACCAAATTACATTTATTGTAACATTTCAAATAACATTTATTTGAATCCTTTATAAATGAAGCAATCACAACATCATCATTATGTTATAATTAAATTTATTTATTGAATGCCTAAAAATTATAAATAAAATATCATGATGTAGAAAATCATTTTATATTTAAAAATACTATTTATAGTCATATATATCACTTATATAACCCCATATAAATTTTTTTTACTAAAATATACATGTTTAGGTTATATTTTCCTTAACTTTAAATTAAACGTAATTAAATGTCATTTTCAAACACAAGTGGTTCCATGGGGTCCAAATATTGACGAAAGGTTTCCCATGGTCAGAATTATATCATCCAATATGGTTAGGAAATATGTTATGGTAATTTAATATTATTATAATTTTATTGTTTTACCCTTATTTACCATATTTACCCTTTAACCATGGTAAATAAAATATTTACTGAAGTTACTATTCCTAATGTCTAAAAATAAAAGTTACATATTTACACAATTTGGACCTCCTGATTCCAAATATAGAATCCATTTTTTCAACTTGAAAACAGAGAAGTTGTAGAAATAAATTTAAAACTAATTCTTGTTGTGAAATCCAAAAGGCGAGTTTTTAAGAAATAATAACTATCAAAAGATTGACATGATCTATGTCAAATTAAAAGGTAAAGTTTCTTGAAATGAACAAAATTAGATTTAATGGTTAAAAATAATCTAATTACACATTAAAACTGAATAATATGACAACATAACTATATAAATAAATTAGATTAGAATACAGTTTTGACTTAAAATGTAGTATTTTTCACTATTCATTTAAAAAATGAACTTTATGAGATAAAAACCAAAAATTTACCCAAAGTAAATTTTGATATCCTGATTCTAAAAATGTAGTTTATTTTGTAAAATGGAACATAAAAGTTAAAAAACTATATTTAAAAATTGTTCTCCATCAAAAGTCAGTAAAACTAGCTTTTAAAAATATTAGAGTATTTATGCTTAAAATTGGATTCATTTTCATTTTAAGCCATTAAATTTTATTGGATAAGTGTAAAAATATTTAACAAACATGTTCAATCATGATATGGTTAGTTATTTTCATTCCCTATAGTAAAACAGTTTGGCATCATATACCATTTAAAATAATAATATTATATTATTATTTTTTCAGTATGACTCAGCATTGTGTGCAACCTAAGATTTCAAAGAAACCCATTGCTGCTGTCAGGTACACCATCAAACATAGTACCCCCTTTAATGTAAAATTAATATTTAATTCAAAAATATTAATAAATATGAAAATTTTCATATTCATTATTTACCTGGGATACTACAGGAAGTCAATGGAGGAGTTGGCCACTTTGCATATGGATATGAGAGTGGGTGGTGGTAGAGGCTATCTATTTCAGATAACAATTTTGTATTCCTTGCTGTGGTAGGTGTAGGAGTCTCAGTGGGGAGATAGAGAGACCGAATTGACGCACGATCGCACTATCCATGGTGATTCTTTGGGGGGATGGTTAGAGTATAGTTAGAATTGGATGTTGTTCACGGGGAAGTTATTCACCCTAGTAGAAATAAATGAGGGAGTTTTATGTAAGTCCCATTTATCACCCCTGGAGGTGAATCCAAGAGTTTCTAAAATATAACTATGAATGATGGAATAATTTTGGTGGCCTGCGGTGAAGTGGACATTGGTGGAGTTTGTGGCAAGGTGCCTACTGTGTCAGCAGGTGAAGGTTGCACACCATGTTCCAAGAGGTCTGTTGAATCCCTTAAAAATTAAAGAGAGGAGGTGAGATGAAATTTTGATGTATTTTTTCACAGGATTACATAGGACTAATGGATGATGTGATGCTCTTTGAGTAGTATTGGATTATTTAATGAAATCATCTCAATTCTTAGTGATCAAGGAGTCGAGCATAGTGAATTCCTTAGTAAAAAGGTATGGGGATGAGGTGGTGCAGATGAATGGAGTTCCAAGATCCATTAACTAGAATTGGGATACAAGTTTTACATTGAAAGTCTAGAGGGAATTTAATCATGCATTTGGAACTCAGTTAGGCCTCATCATTACTTTCCACCCTAAGATGGATGGAAAAACAGAGAGGACCATCTAGATGTTGAAGGATATGTTACGAGAATCTGTTATGGACTCTAGTGGGTCTTGAGTGAGACATTTTCCCTTGGTAGAGTTTTCTAACAATAATATATATCACTCTTCCATTGGTATGGATCCATTCAAAGCTTTATATGGGAGGCCGTGTCATTCACCTTTGTGCTAGATGAATTCATGGGAGGTAGATATTCTAGGTTTATATATGGTGCATAATACAGTAGAGAAGGTATAGCTTGTCTGTGAGCAGATGAAGGCCACACAAGATTGACATAAGTCATATGCTGATCATAGGAGGAGGCCTTTGGAGTTTGAGGTTGAGAACCATGTATTCTTGATGTATTCCCCTTAACGTGGGCAGTGGAAGTTTGGAAAAGGGAGAAATAAATCTCCCATGCTCATCGAACCTTTAGAGGTGTTGGGATGAGTTGGTGAGGTGGCATATCAAGTGGTGTTGCCACTGTAGTTGGAGAGGATCCACGACGTCTACCATGTCTCTTAGCTCTATTGGTATCTACGCGTTGAATCCCACATTGTTGAATGGGGAGAGTTAGATATTGAGGATATCATGACGTTCGTGGAGCGACCAGTTAGAATCGAGGATCATGAGGAGAAGGTACTTTGTTGATGGGACATTCCTTTGGTTCATGTGTTATGAAATCATGTTGGCCATGAGGAGAGTACTTGGGAGTGAGAGGAATAGATTCCTGCCCACTATGCGGATCTGTTCTGAGTTTTCCATTGTGTTTTTCTTATGATATAATTATTGACCTCATTTTCTGTAAGATGAGTTGTTTCTCTATTCTCTGAATGTTTTCGGAAAGTCTTAATTATGGGGAGTGGATGACATGATCCATAATCAAGATGCATTAACGCGAAAGCGGTTGAACTCATGTAGAAGAGTTAGTGCCACCCAAATAGGATAATATCTTGACATGCGGGAAGGAATTACCTAATCCATATGTCTGGGAAGTGGGGTCTAAGTATTTTTATAGTTGTTCTGGAGGTAGATTTCAAGGAGGTTTCTATGGATGTTAGGTTTTTCACTCCAGTTTTTGAACAACACAAAGTAGTTTGTCCCTTAGAGGTATCTTACTGGGTGATTGTTAAGACCCCTTTGTTTCTAAGTTTTGTATTAAATTATTATGGATGATAATAGTTTGATAGGTATCTAATGCAATCAACCAGATTTACCCAGGACACTCTTTTGGGAAAATCCAAAGTTTGGGGTGTTCTTGGGGGTTATAGTGGTCGTAGTGGTTTGTTTCGGGAGTTTTCCAAAATTCATATTTCACCAAATGTTTTCACTGAAGAGGTGGCACCATGACAGTGGCACACTGAAATAGTGGCACAATGAAATGGTGCCGCATTGAAATGGTGTCACAACGAAATGGTGTCACACCAAAACGGTGTCACACCAAAATAGTGGCACACTAAAATGGTGGCACCATAGTAGTGGCACACCAAATGGAATCTCACCCTTTCCAAAATTTATAGTTTTTCCCAATTTGTCCCCTATTACATTTTATTTGATGTAGACTGAGTTTAAATCTTTGTTTGTGCATTTTTAAGGTTGTTTCAAAGGATATTAAGTATATCTTTAATATCCTAACACTATGGGGACTCTGAGATATTCAAATCGCATGATCTTGACCACGATCCCATGTTAATGACTTTTGAAACCATTCTTCTTTTATTATAGGATCCGACTCTTCAAAGATGGGGAATTCCCTTCCCAGTGTGTTTTCCATTACCTCTTGGTGCTTCTAAAGCCTTCCTATCTAGAAGAGTTGTGTGCCTATTCTAGATCACCTTCTTGATTTGTTTTCTTAGAGCTTCCTACTGGTCGCACGATCCCCTCTTTTAGTACAAAGAAAAGCTTTGGTATCTTTTGTTTCATGTGGGGATTATTCTACCTCTCTTTACTTATGTATCATGCGAGGTGGGTGTAGTAATGTTTCTTTAAGAAGAATACTGAACCCTTTTCTTTAACTAGTAATAAATGTGGGTAAGGGAATATAATGATCAAAAGGTAACATGGATCAATGAAATAACAAAAAGGAAGTGATGATGTTACATATGCTATTTTAATTGTTATCCATGAAGCTTGTTTTGAATTGTATGGGATGTAAGGCCTTCTAAAAATCATGAACATTGATCGTATTTTCTTGCACACTGGTGGTGTACTGTATTTTTGTGATGCTTTGATATATATTTGTAACATGAAAGATGCTTAATCAGGTATACATGGTCAAATACTTATATTCCCTTGGATTGAACTTGTTCTATGATCACCCCTATTATTTAAAGTGTAATTAAAGAACCCCTCATGCTAAATCTAAATATTATTGGATTTATGGTGTGGATATGTGCTGTTTTTGGATGTTTTTTTTACTTTGTGGGAGGCATGGTTGTGGGTACTAGGGGTGGATAGAGTGGATGGTCCGGTGAATGGGGAAGGGTATTTTTTTGGAGTGGGGTTGTTGTTTGGTTTTGTTTTTCTGTGAGATTTCTGTATGGAGTGGTATAGGAGGTGTGACAGAATATCAGTTTGGGAGATTGAATAATTGTGGAAGGGATGGAATTGTTATTTAGTTTGACTACATCTAAGAAATATTTGGTTAGTGGGGATTTAGGACTAGGTTTTCATGCCTTCATGTTTATGGGTGTGCTGGTTGTGGTGTTGTTTTACAGCGGGTCTGCCATTTCTAGTTGGGAGAGCATGATTGAGTGGGATAAATTTGAATAATGACAATTGGAAGTGGTTGAGCATGTGTCTAGGAAGAAGGGGGTGTGTAGTGGGACTGTAGGTTTGTTGTTTTATGTTTTTTTTATTAATGGGTGTTAAAATGTTTTTCCTTACCTTGGTCCCTACTTCATTATTTTCCTTGGCAGTTTTTAGTGTCCTCTAGCCTTATGAAAACGATTGTAGATGTTTTTTGGTAGATTCCCCATGTTTTTTGGAATAAATTAAAGTTATCCCCATAATTAAAAAATAGAATGTTGTTAAATGAAAAAATGGGTAGGTTTTATGCTCTTGTTTTGTATTTTTGTGTGGTTGTGAATATAGGGGTATCAGTAGTATGGTTATGTGTGGGATGATTGTTTGTTTTGAAAACTATAGTTATGGATGAGTTTTTGATTACCTATTTGAATAAATTATAGTTCCTTTTGATTTCTATACGCACCCCAATCTTTTTGAGCACCATGTGCTGAACACCCCCATTTCATTAGAGTGGGTGTCTTTCCCAACATCCCGGTGGGAGGATGAATGGCTGGTTATTGACTTTCTTCCTTGCACCCTCTTTCAAGTTATTACCACTCGAGCGTATTCGGAAAGGATGTAATGGATTGAGGTTTACTATAGATCAAGAATATTTGGGTAGGTTATGGTGTTGGTTAGAGGACTAGGTGTTTTTTGGCCATGATTATTTTCCCAAGTGTCTTCGGGATGATCTCTAGGTGTCTTCGGGTGAGATGTGTGGTTGTTGTGGCCCAGGTATCTATGAGTGGGATGTGTGGTGTGGTTGTGGACTAGGTGTTTGCGGGTGGGATTTTTGTGTGGTTCGATGAACAAGTGTGTGCGTGCAGGTTGTGGTAGTGGGAATTCATTTTGGAAGAGTGATAGCAAAAAGATGTTAGCCATTATGAAGGATTAGCTAACCAGTGGGAATGTGCAGCGGGTTACCTGAATGTTGATGTTCTTGTTTTACTAATTTATTTGACTTGTGTTATTTTCTGAGTGTTATTTTGTGGAGCTGGGTTGGTTAGTACTCCTTGGTAGGTTATTTGAGGTTATACTATTATCTCACAGGGGAATTAGTATGTTCCCCCACTTGTGCATGGGTGACTTTAGTTTTCCTACTGAGTATACCTGTATGCTCACCCTATGATATAAAACCGTTTTTAGGTTTCCAGGAGGACATTGCGGTCTGTGTTGGGATTTACTATCTCAAGCCTTGGGATAATTGTTGTATTGATGCTTAGTCTCATTCTTTTGGTACATTATTTTTTTACATTGGTTGTACTTTTTTTGCAGTTTACATTTAAATCATGCATGGAATAAATTTTGGTTTTCATTATATAAATGATAGGTGTTCCTTGGGATTTTTACCATATTATTGCCCAATCATGTTTTCATTAAAAATTTTAATGACTTCATTTTGTGTGAGATTCTAAATTCTTGGTATTAGTCCCCACTCCAGGGCCTATTGAAGGTGAGACTCGGGTGTCATTATCTCTCCTTCATCATGAAGAAGGGCATGAAAATTTACAGTCCCTTCCCTCATCTTGAGGAAGACAGGTAGTGACAACTATGAACTATATAGGTTAAAAGATTCCAAGGGATAGATTTAAATTAAAGGTGATTCATTCTAGAATTATCTAAGATTACGAATCCTTTTATTTCCATGAATCTAAAGGGGAAACCATTTATCTGGTCATGGAAGTTGCAGGACACCATTAAGATGTTATGATGGAGGTTGAAAAGTGATCTCATTCTGAGCTTACCAGAAAAGGGGGTTGTTGACATATTGATATCTGATTCCTTTTGAGATGAGATAAGTTACATGTTAATAATGATGTAGTTAGTGATAATCTATGGGTCTAAAATATGGTACCCCATGAGTAGAACTATGAAACCCCTGAATTTGGGATAGAAGTTGTGTTATTCAACTTGAAATATTGATGACAATACCTTCTTGGTTGGAATTTAGTTATATATTCTATTTTGAGTGGGTTCTATAGACCCAAATATTTTATATAAATAACATATATATGTGTTGATATATATATATATATTATTTCTCTTACAATTATAGTAACATCACTTCTTCATGTACTATATCATAGGTACTATCCATTGATTATATGTCATATAAAATAGGTTATAACATTTACTAACTATAATGATAAACACAACAAACTGTGACTGTAGTCCTAAAAATATGTCATATGGTCTAAATACATCCTGATGATAGGACATTGATGATGTTTTAATATCAGGTTTTATGGGCTCATAAATATTAATACATCATCTTTTGAAGTTACCACTTAGTTATCTAGTGCTTTTGAGATTACAAGGACTGACCAACCAATAAGAATACAACTTATTATAAGTGTCATTGGTTGATTCTTTCTATGAGAATATGTGTTCGTATCCTGACTTAAGATCATCAATAATGTGTTCCATTTGATCACATACATTGATGTAAAATGGAAACCATGACATTGACTTTCTGTTGACGTAGCTTGCATTGGGTGTGTCATTGGTGGTATGGCATTGCCTGAGTGATCTAGATAAGATTGTTTTTATCCAAAATGAAGAGATATCTCAGGACAATTGACCAGGATGGTACTACCTTTGATAAATCAATGTCCATTGTATAAAAAGGAAATTATATCCAATATTGTTAAGAATAAATAATGTAGTTAAGGATGGTAACCCAAGTTAAGCATCCCGATTTATAAGATATCGTATGAAGAAAATATTATATTAAATAACATATCTTCTCAAGAGAGGTTATAATCAATATGAATATACCATATCTCCTTATGGTAGTTGATGGGTTTTTGGATACAACTACTAGTCTATGAGCAGTACTCACTCCTATTGATATATGAACTTAGGGGTTACACACTAAGCACATTCAAGAGTTTTTCATATTCTAAGTAAATTGGAGTTTATGAAATGGGGTCCCCACCATTGGGTTCAGGTCATGTATAAGATTGATCAAAGAATAAGAAAAAAATAAATTCAATATTATTTGAGTTTATAATAATGAGTTTTTAATTAATTTTCTCATTGTATTCAAAATTAATTAAGTGAATATACAATTTGTTTTGAATCAATACTATTATTCAAGGGTTTTTAAGTATTCAATGGGAGAAGTTAGTTGAGTTAATGACTTGAGTTATATAAAATAACATATATTTGACGTTATATCTATGTGATAAAATATAAATTTCATTTATGACAGAGTGAATAAGTTATTTAGTATCATAAAGGGATTATTTAGAAGGTTTAAGTTACTTGGGGGTGTAAGTGAATTTTTTAGGACTTTTAACATATTTATATAAGACATGGAAAGCCCAAATTTGAGGGAATATTCATTTCCTAAAATTTGGGAGTCTCTATTCTTTACCTCATACATTCTAGAGTGATAAAGAAGTTATTCGATAACCTTCATCCATGTTCTTTATCCCATATCAATGGAACAATACATAGTTAATTTCAAAGAAATTGAAAGAATCATAGTTTCTCTTATCTAACACCCAAAGACTGAAGTTATACATAATACAAGGTTATGAATAATTAATGGATGATATATATGGATCTCACTTCAGTTCCTTCATGTAATTAATTTTAGTAGAGGGTTTCACAATTATCCCAACAGTATTGAAGACGTTTCAATCAATGTTTGGATGGCCAGGTTATAGATATCCAAAGATCAAAATTAGATTGAAACCATTGTTTCTTATTATAAAAATTAATAAAATTTATATGTATATAAATTTCATATATATATATATATATATTATAATTATGGGATAAAAATGAGTGGTGATCCCCGATATTCTTACTAGGAACCCGCAACATAAATAATATATTTCATGGGTTCAAAAATTCCAAATGTAAGAATAAAAAAATCAATATTTTTTTTTAAAATCATAAATACTAACTTGATAGGATAAAGAAATTTAAAATGGAAATTAATAGCGGGGGGGGGGGGGGTGGTGAAACACATGGAAACCATTGATTATTAAAAAAATTTAAAAATAAAATATGGTTTCTTATCTACTAATCAATTCCACGCCCCTATAAATTATGTTATGGAAGAACTACCTTTTGGCGGTGTAATTGTTTGACAAAATATATATTTATAAGTAATGGAGGCACCCTATTTTGATACCCCTCCAATGAAACATGCCCAATTATGGGGTGTATATATTTCAGCCAAGCGAGAAGGTATTCGAGTCTGACTAACCTTATAACTGTCAACTCTTTCTCTTACTGATCCGAATACCCCTTTAGGGGTTATTTTTTAAACTGAGGAGACCTGAAAAATTAAAAAAATTCTAAAATATTTTTAAATTTTTTCGGAATGTATAAAAAATATTTTTGGAATTTCAATTTATAAATATTGATTTAAAATTAGAAATAAATATTTTTATTCATAATTAATTTTCTTATTGAAAATTAATTGAAAATTTAATTGTATATAATAAATATATTACAAGTATTTTGATCATGAATGAGATCGGATTAGGTTTATCTAGTATTTTATTTTATTTGTTTAACTATTTTATTGTTTGTGATATTTATAACAATTAATTAATTTATATGATGACATGAACATTTTATATCTTACATTATATATACAAGGGAACGTATGATCCTGATAAAATTTATTTATCATTATTTCATATTATCAAGTTTCCCTCACATGTGTGTGAGTATTTATGTACAATTATGGAAACAAATTAATAATTAAACCATACAAATATTTCTTTGAATTACTAGATGATACATAGACACATTACAAGGGGTGAGCGCAGTGATACATGTTGGTCATGGTTCTAGAAAACACCCTTAGCATCTCTATTGTTCTATTTTCACTAAGTGGATCAATTAATAGAAGACTATCATGATTATACGCTTCAATTTATTTATTTATGTATGGTTTATTATTATTATTATTATTTTATGAATGTTAAATTTATGTGATCATATAGAATAATAAATGAGTTTTCATAGATAAAAAGAAGTGATATACAATGTGTGATTTTCTATTTGATGAATCGTTATGTTGTGAGTGAAATCATATAATACAATTATGTTAAATAGAACACAATTTCATTTATCAAGAAATATCAAAATATATGAAATACATATTAATTTAAACACATTATATTTCTTAAATTTGGAGAAAACTATATGAATGAGGTTCTCATCAACCCTAGTTATGGTTTCCTTAAAATAATGTAGAGTTATTATGAGAGTGATAGATTTAATTAATAAAATTTGGATGAAAATAAGTAGAAATAGGTAACTTATTGAAAATATAGAGAAAAAATGTAGAGTAAATTGAGGTTATGATTTGGAGAAGTTAGGAATTCACTCAACATATTTTGGATCCATGAGTTAATGTCGTTTTCCAGCACAAATTATATATTTAAACTCTCTGATTAGTGTCATAGCCTTATATTTGTCTACGAGGAGAGGTTTCAATTTATCCTTTCTATTAAAATTTTCACGAAACTGAATATTTTTAGTTTATTTTTAATATGGATTATAAAATTCAATAAAATAGTAGAAGATGTAAAACTATTATTTAATTATAACATATATAATTTGGTAACCAATATAGGAATTAATTTTCTAAAATTTGTTTTTTTAGATCAAATTGAAACCATTAGAAATTCAATTTCATTGTGATCAATATTGGATATTGAAAATATCTAGAACATTGATAACTTCCAGGTGTGGTATAAGATATTGCACATAGTACTATACTAAGATGGGAAGATATAAGTTCTAGATTACTCACTTCCTATTATATATTCTTAGGGAGTAGGTATATATGGTAGAGGAAGGTGAAAAAAACATTTAGATGATGCACCATATATAAAATTCATAATTTGGTTATTAATGTTTGGTGAATTGAAAAAGATGAATAAGGATGAAGATTCCTATAAAATACTATACAATATCCAATATATTTATTAGGAGAGATGCCAATAAGAAATATATGAAATATCTAGGGCACTACATATATACATTCTATCATAACGAAATAAAAAAAGACCTCATATACTAAAGATAACTGTGTACATTAAGAGAATTGAGTCCCTTGGGTTCAAGTTGAACTAAGAAGTATTGACCGGTCTCATTATTTCATCTTCAACACAAACATCATCTACTTTTATTGATAATTATAATACAAATATCATTAAAAATTCACTCTATTTTATATTTTATTTGGGTCTCCAAGATGATAAAGATATGGAGAATAGCAATTATTCATTCCTTATGGTGAACAAATAGAGGAAGAGAAAGGTTATAGTGTTAATGGTTAATTATAAGACAAAGTAACCAGTAAACCACCCCAACAAGAAGCCAATTATCAAGAAGGAGAGTAGTGAGTAGGAGGTAGTGTACATTTTATGTGGAAAGAAAGTCCAAACGATAATGAATTGAAACACACGAAAAAAGAAGAAAGGTGATGCTTCTACTTCAAGTATATTTTTCCTATAATGTGATCTTTCTAGTTCTATAAGTTGTTTTATTAGATAAAACGTTTGGTTTATAGATTTGTATTGAAATATATGAACCAAGTATATAAATTAATATTATAACGGATGAGTTGATTTTTTTATTATAAAATGGTTCAAGACTGGCATCATTTGTTGTATTAGATTACCATCTCACTTTTCTTAGTTGTTTGGTTCTTGTATTAAATAATAATTATTAAATTCCTTCCATTTCTGGAAACATAATCTCAGTGTCAAGATTAGAAATTATGGGTTTTTATTTCATGTTTGTAAATAAATTCTGTCTTTTTATAATGACAACATATGTTATGGAATGTAAAATCCAAACAATTGATTGCATATACTTGAACATGAATACCATGTTTGGGAAATAAATGACAAACCAATGAGAATAAATCGTATCTTACCCATGAAATGAACTTTAGGATAGGTCTTATAGATGAAATTTGTTTAAGAAAATGAAATCAAGAAGGATATCTATAATCTATTGAGTTAAAAACCTTGGATGTATGTCACACTCATTTACAAGGAAAAATGACCAAATCACCTTTCAATGGGAAATGATAAAGGGCTCAAAAACTATTGTAATTAAATCATACTAATTTATGTGGTCCATTTATAGTAGTATAAAGGGGTGTATATTATTACTTTATAACTCTTACTGATGGTTACTATAGTTATGAATATATTTAATTCATGAGTTATAAGTCAAATTCCTTCTTGGTGTTTAAATAATACAAGATTGAAGTCGAGAAATAGCTTTGTAAAAGGATTAAGAATCTATACTCGGACCTTAATAGATAATATATAAACCAATCTATAATTGATCATTTGAAGGAGTGTGATATAGTTTCCCAAGTTACCACTCTTTATACACCCAAATTTAATGGTGTTACTGAAAGGGTGAATCATACCAGTCTTAACAAAGTAGGATCGATGATGATTCATGAAACTATACCATTATACTTTTAGGGATATATAGTGTAAAAAACTACTTATAAACTATATCAATTTCCAAATAATGAAATATAGGGTATTTCAAATTAGTTATGGTATGGAAAGAAACCCACTTTGTATCATATATATATATGGGGTTGAGAGGAAATTTATCAAGAACATATCAAATAACAAGTTAGCATCTTGAAACATGAAGTGAATATTTATTGGACGTACTAAAGAAACAAATGGATATTTCCCATGTAACCCTTTATATTGAAAAGTTATTATGGAAATAAATTCCATATTTCTATAAAGGGAACACATTTCCATTTGAAATAGTAGAAGAAAGATCCACTACAATGAAATTGATGCACCATATGCACAAATAATATTATTGATATAATCTCTTCAAGAGATTGTGGGAGATGAAGATGTTCCTAAGACACAAGTACTACATAGCTCTACTAGAGAGGTTATAAAAATGATGATATAGTTATATTGTCATTGATTTAGGTGAAACATTACTCCTAAATAATTCTGAACCTCTATCCTATAAGGAGTAAATAAATAGGAGGATTACAATTAAATTTAAAGAATCCATACATTATGAAATTAAGTCTATGTTGAAAAATAAAGTCTGGATTTTGGTAGACTCTCCAACTGATGTAAAACCTACTGGATGTAAATGGTTATTCAAGAAAAAGATATACATGGATGATAAAATAGAAACATGTAATGAATATCTTTTTGTGAGGGGTTTTAAGAGATGTCAAGGCATTAAAAATAAATAAACCTTATCAATAATTTTGATATTGAAATCACCATAATATTACATAAAATATTATCATCACATGATTATGATATTTGGAAGATGGATGCCAAAAATGGATTTTTCAATATGTAAAGTTAGTTGGAGATTTATATGTGACTCAACCAGAGGGGTTTATCACATCAAATAGTGCTAATACAATTTGGAAGAATTACAGATCCATTTATAGATTGGTAAATGCATTGAAATTCTGGAATTTTCATTTTTATGAGGTTATTAAAGAATTTTTTTTTCCAACAATGAAAGTGATCCATTCATCTATAATAGGGTTAGTGGGAATTCCATCATTTTCCTAATAATATATTTTAATGACATATTAATTAAGGGAAACACAGTGAAAGCCTTAAATTCATTTAAGACTTGGTTAAATGAATTATTATACATGAAATAAATTTGTGAAACATCCTAAATTCTGGGGATAAAAACCTACCGAGATAAATCTCAAAGTATACATGGGATAAGTTAACATTATATTGATAATGTACTCAAGAGGAAAAATATAATACAATACAAGAGGGGATTATTTCCAATGTTACATGGTATAAATCTCACAAAAAATATGTTTCCCTAAACACAAGTGAAGATTAACAGGATGATTATAATCCCTTATGATTTAGCATTGGGATCTATCATGTATTTTATACTATGTTTTATGTTTGATGTTTCAATCGCTTTGAGTATGGTGGGAAGAAATCAAACTAATATAGGAGATCTACATTTGAAAGATTTGAAAACTAGCCCAAAATACTTGATACATAAAAAGGACTTGTTCCTAGTGTATGTAAGACACAAATAATTAAAGGATACACTAGTATTAGTTTCTAGATAGATCATGATGATTTCAAATCACTAACAGGCTATTTATTTTCTTGAATGGTGTCGTGGTGAGCTGTAGATGCTTGATAAAACCCATGGTCACCAATTCTAAAATAGAATATGAGTATATGGAAGATTATGATATAGGTAATTAGGTAGTTTGAATATGAAATAAGTTCTCTGATATTGGTGTTATTACTAGTAGTATAGAACATATTATAGTTTATTGTGATAAATTTCTACAATGGTACTTTCTAAGGAGCATAGGTCACACTAGAAGACTAGGCACATAATTCAAAAGTATCATCTCTTGAGGTATTTTACATGTAGTGGTGAATCCATAGTTATTATAATTTCCATAGAGGATTACATGTAAGACCTCATAACTAAATCCATATGTCCGAATAAGCATGATTATCATTTGAGTGCTAGAGGGTTGAGATGTGTAAAAAGATACCTCCAGCTTAAGTGGAAGTGTTGTTAGTGGGTACCCTAGACCCAACTTGTAAAGACCCGTAAATTTCAAGGAAATTTTTTTCTTAATTTTCTTTGGAATTTTACAAGAGCGCAGTTTCTGACGGCACCTGATTCCGAGGCCCGGTGTGCCCGGAATCATTTTCCGAAGATTGGCTCGGGGACGTTCAGTGAACGGGCGAGCGAGTTTTTCTAACTTTTGAACCGGTGCCCGGAATCGAATTCTGAGGGCACCAATGAAATCGCAGTGCCGGTTTTCGCTTAGAAACGCCTCTTCCGGAGTTGCGTTTGCTCGGGTGTGGTTTTTAATTTTCGGGCTTAAAGTTAAGAAATAAAATAATTTTGCGACAACTTTATTTTATTTCACTTAAGCCACTTGGAAGCCACTTGAAGCCACTTAAAGGCGGATTTAACTGAGTTGAACTGGATAGGATGATATCCAGAGATATCCTACCCCCTTGGTAGGATATTTGTGAGGTGGGGCCCGCACGAGCCCTGCCGTTTCTTTCCGCTAAGAAACGCACCCGTGAAAAAACGTCTTAATGAAAGTCAACCGACGCGTTTTCTAAATTCTTAACAGACCATTTAATTGGGCAGTTTATTTCGTGAATTAAATGGCCTGTTTCTTTCGTTGAATTAATTCAACGAATTAATTCAATTGTTTCTTAACCTGTTTTCGTGTGTTGGAATATTAATAAAATAAGACCAACCCAAAATCTTTGGAGAAGATTTGAGAGGATTCTTGTTTCTTCTTCTCCCTCGCGAAGAACGTGAAGAACGCGAAGAACGCCGAACCCGGAAATCGACGACGCTTCCGTGCGAGACGTTCTTCCACGCTCCGATCTCCGATCACCGACCGTTTGAGGTGAGTGATTTCGGATTTCCTCTCAAAGTTCTTTTCTTTTTGTTTTAAACGAAACACAGATTTAAATTTTAATAATTTAAATCTGTTGTTCTTGGTTCGTTGAGCTCGCCGACTCAACGCCGGATTCCGTGACGACGCCACGCCTCCCCGCGACGACGCGACGATCCCTCTCTTCCGCGACGATCTTTTCCGCGAAGAACGCACGCGCGCGACGATCGACGAGGTAGGGATTTTTATATTATGGGAATTACCCCTTTTAATATTTTTCCCCGTTTATGTTTCTTTAAAGAAATTAAAGAACCGATTTTGTGAACAATTTTAATCTTATTAAAATTGTTGTTTCCTGTGTGGAATAAATTTCTCCCGGTTGTTTATCTCTAACAAGGAGGGTGCGGGCCAAACGAACACGGCCCGACGACCCTCCGCCGTTCTTCGTTTTGTGCGGATTTGACGGGCGACGACGGAACGTGCCACAGCGAATGTTTGATGATCTTGCAGTAAAGAACGGATCTCGGGAGGAGCAACGGCGCAGACGGGAAGGAAAACGGGCCACCGGAGCGACGCCGGCGGCCGGAGGCGGCGGCGCCCCGGCATGCCGCCGGACGAGGCCGCCGCGGCTGAAGCCGCGGCGGCGGCGGGCAACGGACATGCGGCCGTGCGGGTCCGGTTCGCCCAGGCGGGACGTGGCAGAGCCGCGTCCGCGGTTCACCAGCGTGGCCCATGCGGGCCGCGACTTCGTCAGGCCGCGGGTCAACGCCCGCGGCGCTCGGCCGCTCGGCCGAGCCGAGCCAGGCCGGTCCGACCGGCCGGGCCGCGCCCTGGCCGGGCCGGACCGGTCCAACCGGATCGGACCCGGGTCGGGTCGACCCGGTTCGGGCCGACCCAGTGGGGGGGTCGGGCCGGGTCGGCCCGGGCCCGTACCCCCCTTCTTCGGACGTTTTCGTTCAAACGCCCGTAACTTGAGCTATGTGCCTCCAAACGACTCGTCGTCAGCGGAAACGCGATCCTTGGATCGAGACGGTCGTTTCGGTATATCGCACTCAAGGTTTCTGAATACTTTGAGTTCGGCCGGGTTGGTTCGTACACGAGACCAACCGGGCCCTCGGAGCGGAAACGCTCATATCTTGAGCTACGGACGTCCGATTGACGTGCCGTCAGCTTTGTTGAATTCCTCTAAGTGAGACGGATCTTTTGGCATACTCCGCCCGAGGTTTGGACGCAGGTGGAGTGCGGTCGGGTTGGTTTTGCCTTAAAAACCAACAGGGCCCCTGGGACGAAAATGCCAATAACTCTCGGACCGGGCGTCCGATTGACGCGCCGTCTGCGACGTTGAGTTCCTGTTGACGATACGGAACTTTTGGATACATCAACTTCGGACTTTGTGACAGTTGATGTATCATCCTCTCAGCTCGTGGAGCAGACCCTCCCGAACGAGCTTGCTGTGTGCGGGAACCCTAGTGCTGGCTGCGACTGCTTCCTCGACGGCGACGACTGTGCAGAGATCCTCCGTGGACTCCGACGACGACCGTGCAGAGATCCTCAGTGGACTGCGGCGACGACTATGCAGAGATCCTCAGCGGACTGCGATGACTACTGCACTCAACGATCCTACGTGGATCAGTGCTACAGGTCCTGCGTGGGCCCGGTCCTGTGTGGGCCCGATCCTGTACGGATCCGATCCTGTGTGTGTCAACACTCAGCGGTTCTGTGTGAGCCAACTCCTACAGGTCCTGCGTGGGCCCGATCCTGTGTGGGTCTGATCCTGTGTGGGTCACTACAGAGATTAGTTACCTATCGATCCTTCGTGGGTCCGACGACTTATATTGATCAGAGATCATCTTTTCGTCATCCGAAGAAGTATACCTGTGTGAGCTGAATCTTGTGTTTCTCTCCTTTGTGGATTGTGTTGAGCTATCCTGTGTGGATTTACTGTTTACTCTCCTCTGTGGATTGTGTTGTTCTATCCTGCGTGGGTATGCGTTTTGCTTTCCTGTGTGGACTGGGTTGTGCTAGGGCTCGGACGTTGGAGCCGATCGGGGAATTGATGACTTAGGTATATGTATGGGCATATACCTAAGCCATGTCAGATGTTACTTCGTGATTGTATCTCTCCTTCATGGCTTATCCTTTGTGGATTTCGGGAGACCTTTGGGGGTCTCGGGGTCCCTACTGAGTAGCTTATACTCACCCCTGCACGGGCTATGCCCGCACTTCGTGGTGTTGGTTGCAGACGACGGACAGCGCTGATCGTGGAGGAGGCGTGCGGAGCAGGACAGTACCTGGAGGTGGACCACTGGGCGGACGTACTCGGAGCAGTTAGGTGGACTTGAGGAGCAGTGGAGGCTATCTGTACCCACCCTTTAGGTGGGACTTCCAGAGGACGGCTCGACACTGCAGTTTTCCCTTTCAGTTGTTGTTTTTCCTTTCAGTTGTACTTTACAGTTGGGCTTGTATTTCCAGCCCCTTTTACTTTCAGCACAGCTTGTACAGTTTTTATTTAGTGTTTACTTTTCCGCTTGTTTACTCTGTGGTGTTTGTTTACTTTCCAAAGGCAATGCCTTCCCTTTTTGTTGGGATTTACGCCTTGGTGCTAGTCGCCAGCCCCTGGCCTATGGAAGGCGGGCTTGGGGTAGTCACGGCATGGGCCCCGAGGACGGGTCGTGAAAAATTGGTATCAGAGGCGGTCGGTTCTACCGCAGACTCTGATCTTTCTTCTATGTGAAGCAATAGTGTTTAGTGTATTGAGTGTGGTTATCAGTCCAGAGAGTCCAGTGTTGGTGCGGCGGCTGACGTATCCATACACCAGGACCCTGAATTCTGATTCCCGACTTAATGCACGGAAACATTGATTGCATGTGTGTTTCAAGTTTTCTTTGTGATTACTTGTGTCAGCTCACCAGGTATACTGTTCTGACCATGGTGCACTTGTTTTCTTTTCAGGATGGCACGACGACAGCAGCCAGCTAGGGTTCCTAGAGTAGTGAGCGAGGACAGCCCGCCGAGCGACGAGGCCTCGGTACAGGGCCCGTTGACAGCAGAGGCACCGACGGTATCTTTACCCGCCGAGCCCCCGATGCTTCCAGTACTGGCAGCTGACGATGCACGACGCCTCGGAGCTCTGCACGAGTTCCAGCGCCAGCGACCACCCAGGTTCCGTGGGGAGTCGGACCCCCAGGCAGCCGAGGACTGGCTGGAGGCGGTCGTCCGAGTTTTCAGGCTAGTGAGGACACCAGCAGACCTCATGGTGATCCTCTTGGCGAGCCTACTGCACGCAGGAGCCGGACGCTGGTGGAGCTTGATGCTCCAGGTACACGATGAGGCCACCCTCATCTGGACGGACTTCGAGAGCCTCTTCCGCTCAGAGTTCGTCCCGGCCACCCTCCGTGCGGTGCACATCCAGGAGCTTCTTCAGCTGCGGCAGGGCAGCTTGACGGTCGCTCAGTACGCGGCGAGGTTCACCGACCTTTCTCGGTACTCGACAGACATGGTAAGGGACCCCTTCTTCCAGGCCCGGACCTTCGAGCAGGGTTTGAGACACGAGATCAGGGCATCGCTGATCTCCCTCAGTATCCCGACCCAGGAAGGAGTACTGGAGCGAGCCCTCCTGATCGAGAGCTTCCTGGCTGAGTCCACAGCGAGACCTACCGCAGGGCGGTAGATAGCGGAGTCTTCGGCAGCTGGTAGCCGGCAGATGACTCAGGGTTCCAGGCAGACCAGACCATCTGGAAGGCGACCTCGGGACACTGGCTCAGCAGTGCAGGGCACCCATCCCGGAGCCAGCCTTCCGAGAGGCCGACAGTGCTACGAGTGCGGCGGGTGGGGCCACATGGCTCGTGACTGCCTGACCCGTCGTACCGAGGGTCAGAAGACGGTGGAGGGACCACCCAGGCAGAGGCAGAGGGTCGACCATGGCGGTCCGCAGGGAGGAGGTGGACGAGGCAGAGGAGCTGACCGAGCAGCAGGTGGTGGGCGACGCTTTGAGGCTCTGCCACCACCACCACCAGGAGGCCCGCCCCGACCACAGGGAGCTGGCAGGCAGAGACAGGCTCAGCTCCAGGCAGCGGAGACCTATGACCACGGTGCGCCAGAGATGATTCGAGGTACGATCTGTGTCTATTCCACCCTTTCTGCAGTTTTGATAGACACAGGAGCGAGTCACTCTTTCATAGCCACTGCCCTTGTTCGGAGCTCGGAGATTCCGACAGAGCCGTTGGCTCGATCCTTACGACTAGAGACTCCTACGGGAGAAGACTCGACGATTACGCACTGGTGCCGGCAGTGTGAGCTTACTCTTGGAGGCGAGAGCTTCGGCTGGGATCTTCTTGTAGCGGCGTCGAGGCCTTACGACGTCATCTTGGGCATGGATCGGTTATCTACGGTCCATGCTCAGATTGACTGCATTAGGCGCAAGGTGCGATGTGTGCGCACCGACGGGAGCAGGTTCACCTTCACCGGCGAGAAGGGAGACTTAGCAGCACAGGATGGACTAACGCAGAGGAGAGGTCAGCCCATCACTCATCAGTTGGATAGCCTCATCCTGGGAGCAGTTGACGTGCGGAGTCCCAGTTTTCCTGCAGTGGTGGATCAGTACGCGGACGTCTTTCCCGAAGACGTTCCAGGACTACCTCCTCGCAGAGAGGTAGACTTTTATATTGACCTGTACCCCGGGACAGCCCCGATATCCACTACAGCATATCGGATGGCCCCCGCTGAGCTTCGAGAGCTACGGGTACAGTTGGAGGACTTGCAGGACAAGGGGTTCATCCGACCCAGTGTTTCGCCCTGGGCTTCCCCGATTTTGTTCGCCAAGAAGGCGGACGGGAGCTTGCGATTGTGTGTCGATTATCGTCTCCTGAATCAGGTGACAGTGAGGAACACGTATCCGCTACCCAGGATTGATGACCTCTTCGACCAGATCAAGGGAGCACGGTGGTTCTCGAAGATAGACCTCAGGTCAGTCTATCATCAGCTTAGAGTTCGAGACGAGGATGTGCAGAAGACGGCCTTCAGGTGTCGGTATGGCCACTATGAGTTCTTGGTTATGCCTTTCGGCATGACCAACACTCCATCAGTGTTCATGAGCCTCATGAACAAGATCTTCCAGCCATACCTCGATCAATTTGTCGTGGTCTTCATCGACGACATTTTGGTGTACTCGACGACGGAGGAGGAGCACGCCTACCACCTGCGTGTTGTACTAGACACACTCTGAGAGCACCAGCTTTATGGAAAGCTCTCGAAGTGTCAGTTCTGGTTACGTGAGGTCCACTTCTTGGGGCACGTCATTTCTGAGGTGGGAGTTGCAGTAGATCCCGCGAAGATCGAGGCAGTGCTAGCTTGGGATCCACCCAAGAGCGTGACAGAGGTACGGAGTTTCTTGGGCCTAGCCGGATAATATCGGAGATTTGTGCCGGACTTCTCTAGAGTTGCGGCCCCACTCTCAGCGTTGACGAAGAAGGGGAAACCCTTCGTGTGGTCAGACAGATGTCAGCAGAGCTTCCAGGAGCTGAGGCAGAGGTTGACCAGCGCACCTATCTTGAGGTTGCCTGAGGAGGGAGTTGGATACATAGTCTACTGCGATGCATCAGGGACCGGACTCAGGTGTGTCCTGATGCAGGAGCGGGCCATGATTGCCTACGGATCAAGTCAGTTGAGGCCTCTTGAGCAGAACTATGCTACCCATGACTTGGAGTTGGCAGCAGTTGTCTTTTCCCTGAAGACATGGCGACACTATCTGATGGGCGAGCGCTTCACAGTCTTTTCTGACCACCAGAGTCTCAGGTACATCTTCTCTCAGAAGGACCTGAACCTGAGACAGCGGCGATGGATTGAGTTCCTCCAGGACTATGACTTTGAGATAGTCTATACTCCTGGGAAGGGGAACGTGGTGGCTGATGCCCTCAGCAGGAGGACGGGCATCCAGCTACTTGAGGAGGCGACAGAGCAGCTAGCCGCTTTGCAGATATCCTTCGTGGATAGAGACAGAGCAGCCTTCCTTCAGTCTCTCACAGTCTCTCCTCCACTTCTTCAGCGGGTCAGAGAGGCACAGCGTGGGGACATTGACTATGAGGCACGGCGTGCACAGATATCCTCGGGATAGGCACATGATGGTTTCTCCCTTGGAGCAGAGCACGATGTCCTTTTCAGAGGACGTACCTTGGTACCAGTCTCTTTACGAGAGGAGGTGCTGAGAGAGTATCACACTTCTCCTTTGGCGGTACATCCTGGAGGGGCGAAGATGTACTAGGATCTCAGACGACATCACTGGTGGCCGGTCATGAAGAAGGTTGTGGCAGAGTTCGTTTCACGGTGCCTCACCTGCCAGCAGGTGAAGGCAGAGCATCAGGTACCAGCAGGTTTGGTACAGCCCTTGGAGGTCCCGGAGTGGAAGTGGGACGGGATATCTATGGACTTCGTGACTGGACTTCCACGCACTTCCAGAGGTCACGATTCCATTTGGGTGATTGTTGACCGACTCACCAAGTCGGCACACTTCTTACCCATCCGAGAGCAGGGCTCAGTGGAGAGCTTGGGGCGTCTCTACGTTCAGGAGATTGTACGACTTCACAGTGTGCCATCGACTATCGTCTCCGATCGGGACACTCGTTTTACTTCCCGGCTTTGGAAGGGGTTGCAGGAGGCGTTCGGGACGCGACTACGTCTGAGCACCGCCTTTCACCCTCAGACAGATGGTCAGACGGAGAGGATCATTCAGACTCTCGAGGACATGCTCCGCGCATGTGTCCTCGACTTTGGTCGCAGCTGGGAGGACCACCTACCCTTGGTAGAGTTTGCGTACAAAAACAGCTACCACTCCACCATCGGGATGGCACCCTACGAGGCGTTGTACAGCAGGCCTTGCAGATCTCCTTTGTGCTGGACAGACCCTGGAGAGTCAGCACTTGTGGGACCAGAGATGGTCCGGGCCACGACAGAGAAGGTCCAGGTCATCCAGGAGCAGATGAGGACAGCACAGAGCCGGCAGAAGTCATATGCTGACAGGAGGCGGAGGCCACTAGAGTTCGAGGATGGCGACCACGTCTTTTTGCGTGTCTCACCTCGACGTGGTTTGCGGAGATTTGGCCGAGGCGGCAAGTTGTCTCCACACTTCATCGGGCCTTTCCAGGTCCTCAGCAGGATTGGCGAGGTGGCTTATCGCCTGTCTCTGCCACCTCAGTTGCACCGGGTACACGACGTCTTCCACGTATCCCAGCTGAGGAGATACGTGCACGACCCGACACACATCATTGACTATGGGGAGCTAGACGTGGATGATGGAGCGACTTTTGCGGAGGTCCCAATGGAGATAGAGGATTGACAGGAGCGGGTCCTACATGGGCGATCGATTCCTCTTGTGCGCATCAGATGGCAGCACAGGAACCTCCAGGAGAGCACTTGGGAGCGGGAGGCTCAGATGCGTGCTCAGTACCCACATTTGTTTCCCTAGTTTTTGATGTATCTTTACGGGGATGTAAAGTCCTGAGGTGGGAGTAATGTAAAGACCCGTAAATTTCAAGGAAATTTTTTTCTTAATTTTCTTTGGAATTTTACAAGAGCGCAGTTTCTGACGGCACCTGATTCCGAGGCCCGGTGTGCCCGGAATCATTTTCCGAAGATTGGCTTGGGTACGTTCAGTGAACGGGCGAGCGAGTTTTTCTAACTTTTGAACCGGTGCCCGGAATCGAATTCTGAGGGCACCAATGAAATCGCAGCGCCGGTTTTCGCTTAGAAACGCCTCTTCCGGAGTTGCGTTTGCTCAGGTGTGGTTTATAATTTTCAGGCTTAAAGATAAGAAATAAAATAATTTTGCGACAACTTTATTTTATTTCACTTAAGCCACTTGGAAGCCACTTGAAGCCACTTAAAGGCGGGTTGAACTGAGTTGAACTGGATAGGATGCTATCCATAGATATCCTACCCCCTTGGTAGGATATTTGTGAGGTGGGGCCCGCACGAGCCCCGCCGTTTCTTTCCGCTAAGAAACGCACCCATGAAAACCCATCTTAATGAAAGTCAACCGACATGTTTTCTAAATTCTTAACAGACCATTTAATTGGGCGGTTTATTTCGTGAATTAAATGGCCTGTTTCTTTCATTGAATTAATTCAACGAATTAATTCAATTGTTTCTTAACCTGTTTTCGTGTGTTGGCATATTAATAAAATAAGACCAACCCAAAATCTTTGGAGAAGATTTGAGAGGATTCTTGTTTCTTCTTCTCCCTCGCGAAAAACACGAAGAACACGAAGAACGCGAAGAACGCGAAGAACGCCGAACCCGGAAATCGACGACGCTTCCGTCCAAGACGTTCTTCCACGCTCCGATCTCCGATCACTGACCGTTTGAGGTGAGTGATTTCGGATTTCCTCTCAAAGTTCTTTTCTTTTTGTTTTAAATGAAACACAGATTTAAATATTAATAATTTAAATCTGTTGTTCTTGGTTCGTTGAGCTCGCCGACTCAACGCCGGATTCCGCGACGACGCGACGCCTCCCCGCGACGACGCGACGATCCCTCTCTTCCGCGACGATCTTTTCCGCGAAGAACGCCCGCGCGCGACGATCGACGAGGTATGGATTTTTATATTATGGGAATTACCCCTTTTAATTTTTTTTCCCGTCAATGTTTCTTTAAAGAAATTAAAGAACCGATTTTGTGAACAATTTTAATCTTATTAAAATTGTTGTTTCCTGTGTGGAATAAATTTCTCCTGGTTGTTTATCTCTAACGCGGAGGGTGCGGTCCAAACGAACACGGCCCGACGACCCTCCGTCATTCTTCGTTTTGTGCGGATTTGACGGGCGACGACGGAACGTGCCGCAGTGGATGTTTGACGATCCCGCAGTAAAGAACGGATCCCGGGAGGAGCAACGACACAGACGGGAAGGAAAACGGGCCACCGGAGTGACGCCGGCGCGGTGGCGCCGGCGGCCGGAGGCGGCGGCCAACGGACCCGCGGCCGCGCGGGTCCGGTTCGCCCAGGCGGGACGCGGCAGAGCCGCGTCCGCGGTTCACCAGCGCGGCCCACGCGGGCCGCGACTTCCTCAGGCCGCGGGTCAACGCCCGCGGCGCTCGGCCGCTCGGCCGAGCCGAGCCAGGCCGGTCCGACCGTCCGGGCCGAACCGGTCCAACCGGGTCGGACCCGGGTCGGGTCGACCCAGGGGGGGTCGGGTCGGGTCGGCCCGGGCCCGTGCCCCCCTTCTTCGGACGTTTTCGTTCAAACACCCATAACTTGAGCTACGTTCCTCCAAACGACTCGCCGTCAGCGGAAACACGATCCTTGGATCGAGAAGGTATTTTCGGTATATCGCACTCAAGGTTTCGGAATACTTTGAGTTCGGCCGGGTTGGTTCGTACACGAGACAAACCGGGCCCTCGGAGTGGAAACGCTCATATCTTGAGCTACGAACGTTCGATTGACGTGCCGTCAACTTTGTTGAATTCCTCTAAGTGAGACGGATCTTTTGGAATACTCCGCCCGAGGTTTGGACGTAGGTGGAGTGCGGTCGGGTTGGTTTTGCCTTAAAAACCAACCGGGCCCCTGGGACGAAAATGCCAATAACTCTCAGACCGGGCGTCTGATTGACGCGCCGTCTGCGACGTTGAGTTCCTGTTGACGATACGGAACTTTTGGATACATCAACTTCGGACTTCGTGACAGTTGATGTATCAGCCTCTCGGCTCGTGGAGCGGACCCTCCCGAACGAGCTTGCTGTGTGCGGGAACCCTAGTGCTGGCTGCGACTGCTTCCTCGACGGCGACGACTGTGCAGAGATCCTCCGTGGACTCCGACGACGACCGTGCAGAGATCCTCAGTGGACTGCGGCGACGACTGTGTAGAGATCTTCAGCGGAATGCGACGACTACTGCACTCAGCGATCCTACGTGGATCAGTGCTACAGGTCCTGCGTGGGCCCGGTCCTGTGTGGGCCCGATCCTGTACGGATCCGATCCTATGTGGGTCAACACTCAGCGGTTCTGTGTGAGCCAACTCCTACAGGTCCTGCGTGGGCCCGATCCTGTGTGGGTCCGATCCTGTGTGGGTCACTGCAGAGATTAGTTACCTATCGATCCTTCGTGGGTCCGACGACTTATATTGATCAGAGATCATCTTTTCGTCATCTGAAGAAGTATACCTGTGTGAGCTGAATCTTGTGTTTCTTTCCTTTGTGGATTGTGTTGAGCTATCCTGTGTGGATTTACTGTTTACTAACCTCTGTGGATTGTGTTGTTCTATCCTGCGTGGGTATGCGTTTTGCTTTCCTGTGTGGACTGGGTTGTTCTAGGGCTCGGACGTTGGAGCCGATCGGGGAATTGATGACTTAGGTATATGTATGGGCATATACCTAAGCCGTGTCAGATGTTACTTCGTGATTGTATCTCTCCTTCGTGGTTTATCCTTTGTGGATTTCGGGAGACCTTCGGGGGTCTCGGGGTCCCTACTGAGTAGCTTATACTCACCCCTGCACGGGCTATGCCCGCACTTCGTGGTGTTGGTTGCAGACGATGGACAGCGCTGATCGTGGAGGAGGCGTGCGGAGCAGGACAGTACCTGGAGGTGGACCACTGGGCGGACGTACTCAGAGCAGTTAGGTGGACCTGAGGAGCAGTGGAGGCTATCTGTACCCACCCTTCAGGTGGGACTTCCAGTGGACGGCTCGACGCTGCAGTTTTCCCTTTCAGTTGCTGTTTTTCCTTTCAGTTGTACTTTACAGTTGTGCTTGTATTTCTGGCCCCTTTTACTTTCAGCACAGCTTGTACAGTTTTTACTTAGTGTTTACTTTTCCGCTTGTTTACTCTATGGTGCTTGTTTACTTTCCAAAGGCAATGCCTTCCCTTTTTGTTGGGATTTACACCTTGGTGCTAGTCGCCAGCCCCTGGCCTATGGAAGGCGGGCTTGGGGTAGTCACGGCACGGGCCCCGAGGACGGGTCGTGACACAACTCATATTTACACTTTATTTACCTAAATATTATTTAGTTTGATATACACTTTATCTTTTTTCTTACCATGATAGTAACATTACTTCTACATGTAATATATCATAGTTAATGTCCTTAAATTACATGTTGTATAAAAAAGGTTATAACATTTCCCATATGAAATGAGAACCTTGAGATACCATGAAAATAGTATTAAATATATGATTTCTGGTCTAAAACATCAAGATGATAAGAGAAGTATTATATTTAAATTTCAGGTGCTAGGTGATTATAAGCTTTGAGACTTCATCTCATGAAGTTCACACTTAGTGATGTCGAGTTTATGAGATCACAAGGACTAACCTATCAATAGGAAAACCACAATTACATGGATCATTAGTGTTTCCTATTTACAAGAATGTGTATTGGTCTCTTTAATTGAGTTCATCATCAATGTGTACAATTTTATCACATATATTGATGCAAGATAAAAACCATGTCCTTGATATTATGGTGAAGTAGCTTGAATTAGGTGTGTCATTCGTGGTATGACATTGGCTAAATGATCAAGACATGATTTCCACTTCCATAGGGAATATATATATCATTCTAGTTAACCCGAATGGTAGTACCTTGGATATATCCATATCCATTGTAGAAAAATGTAAGTCCATCTAGTATTGTCAATAATAAATAAAGAATGTAAGGATGGTGATTTAAGATGTTCATCCTGCTTAATGGGATAACATATGACAATGAGATTATAATACATGAAATTAACTCATAAGAGTGGTTGTTATTGCTATGACTATACCTTATCTCCATAGGATTGTTGATGGATTTATAGGCTCTTCTCTTTATTTATGAGTAGTACTCACTACTATTGAGATAAAGACCCATATGAGAACACACTATGAATATTCAAGAGCATATATTATTCTAATTAGATAGGAGATTAGGACATGGTGGTCCCTATGGGGTTCGAGTGATGTCCAAGATTGACTGTTCATTAATAAATAAATAAATTCAATATTATTTTATTTCAGAATAATTATTTTTGAATTTATTTACTTACTATATTCATTATAAATTATGTAAATACAATTTTTTTTTTCAAATGGATACTGTTATTTAAGGTTCATTAAGTATTTAATTAGAAAATCGAGTCAAGTTAATGGCTTAAATTTTATCATGTAACATATATTTAACATTACAAGTACATGATAAAATATAAATGGCCTTTATGACACAATTACTAAGTCATCTACTATAGTTACGTGCTTATTTTTAATTCTTACATAACATAGGGGCCTAAGTGAAATTTCATGGGTTTTAATACTACCTATATAAGACAAAAGAAGGCCAAAATTGAGGAACTATTTCTTAAATAGAATTTTAGGGTCACTATCTCTTTTATCCCAGATTTTAGAGTGATAAAGAATATATCTATGCACCCAAATAAATGTTCTTCCTCTTGAATTGTAGTAATAGTATTTATGAAATCCCAAGGATGTTGAAGGTGTCTTTCTTTCTCTATGACATCACTCGAAGATCCCATATTGATGTTCTAGAAGGAGATTAAATCATGTTTGGATGATCTAGAGGTATTATAATTCAGTCTATTTGAGAAAAGATCATTGGTAATGATTATAACATGCTTGTGTCAACAAATCATTTGAGTTAATAGCTTTAATTTATCTTTGTCCTTAATTCCTTCCACAGTAGATCCTAATGTGGTAGCCTAGAATTTTACATCACCAGTGATGAAATCATGACATCCAACCATTGATAAAATTTTAAAATCCTACCATTCCATGATTTTTAGTGTGCAGAATATCGATATATTTTGGCTAAAAGAGTATCAGGTATATCTTCATGAAAAGAGACTTTAACCTGATATAGAGATGATGGATAGAGTTCCTATAGGATTGTTTCTTCAAGATAATGTATAATCCTATAATTGGGAATATGTTGGTTAGTGATCTCAACTATAAGTCTCATTCATAGCTATTAGTTGAGGTGTTAGAGTAGATAGACTTGTTGCAATTATCATTGGTAGATAGGGAAGGAGTAGCATACCTTCAATCAATTATTGTAAACCAACCACACATCCTACACATGATGGAAGAAAAATATGGTGATGATGATCTTGAATAATTTTGTGATCATATATTCACATGGAATTCTATTAATGGATATTTTGAAGGTGAGATAATTTCAATCACTTATGAGGATGAACTATGATGTCAATCACAATTTTAGAGGGGTGTTGAGAGAGTTTCATTTACCACTATTAGAGGCATGCCCTAATTTAGTAAAGATGTTATATGATATTCAATGAAATATTTTGTATCCCATGATGAATGGTACTATATAATATTTCAACCCTAATTCCTTAACTATCATTATGTAAAGGTCCAACATTAGGTTTTGATAGGTTTGATTTAATTCCTATAAGTTTTAGAGTTGAAATACTATAACACATCAATGTTTATTATGTTATTAATTCCATAATCAATGATATATCCTAATGATATTTTAGTGATTGTGAACATACAAACTAAGTCATTCCACTTCCTCCCCATCAGAGATTAGATTTCAATGGAAAGACTGAGACACTTGTACACACATGCGGTCAACTGAATTCATAGAATACATTTATAAAGTGTCTCTGATTATGATGATTTTTTAACTTTTTGTTGTGGATATGTTTTCAAGATGCATTCATAATTTTTTTGAGGATGATTATGGATTTTCACCCACAAACTGATGGGGATATCGAGTATACAATCTAGGTCATGGAGGACATTCTAAGGGCATGTGTTTTAGATTTCATAAAAAGTTAAGGGGGCCATTTTACAACGGTGAAGTTTTCATATGGAAAAAAATATCACCCCATGATTAGAATGGTTCCATTTGAGGCCTTTTATTGGAGTCCCTATTGGTAGAATTTGTATTAGTCTGAGATGGGAGAATCAACACTCATAGTTCCAGAGTTGGGGTAGGTGATAACTAAGAAGTTATAGTTTATTCAAAAGAATATGATAAGAATACAGAGCCGTTAGAAGTCCTATGAAAATTTTAAATAGAGGCCCTTAGAGTTTGAGGAGGTTGATCATGTGTTCTTGAAGTTCCTACCTTGATGTGTCTCATGAATATTTTGGCTGAGGTGATAAGCTATGCTTAAGGTATATCAGTCCATTTTAGATTCTACACTCAGTAGAAAAGGTTAGATACCATCTAGATTTACCTCTATAGTTAGACTGATCCTATGATGTATTCCATATTATATGAAAAATGGGATTTGTGGGTAAAATAGGACAAATTATCAATTAGGGTGAGCTAAATATTAAAGAAAAATGATCCTTTGTGGATTACATGGGGTGATTGAGGATCAACATGAGAGGATCCCCTAAGGGAGAGTAATTCCAATATTGCATGTCCTATAGAAGCACAAGAATCTCTAAGAGAGATCATGGGACTGAAATAACCATATTTGATCTCAATAAGATCACCTTTTTAATGAGTTTTTCTTTTATGGATGAAATATTTAAAGATGAGGATAATGTAACAGACCTGGTTATCAGGTTTGGAATAATTGAATTTTTTTATGAATTCCTTTAATGTTTAGTTTGGAGATGGTGTGATAATATGGGTTTGATTGAACCCAACATTAATTATTTAATTTTTTTAAATATGTGCAATTATCAGGCTATAATTATTCCATTTATAAGAAATGATGTCTCATATGGATAAAGCAAGACTAAAATTGAGTCTAAAATGCGGGATTTACCTAGGAACAACATAAGTTTTGTTCACATATGGTTCTTGGAAAATCACAGTCGCATGAAGATATAAAATCAATAAGATAAATTAATTATTTAAGTTATTAATAATTTCAATTAACATAGATTTTTATTATTTATATCTCTTAATAAAGAATCCCTATGTTTAGAAACTTAAAATGTACAGATTTCTAGAGAGAGAAAATGAGATATTCTAGTGGGTGTTGACATCGATGGATGAATTTGGATTAGAGGATCTCTATTAAAGAATATGTGATTTTAATTTCTTCACCAATTGATTATGGATCATCATAGAGAAAAAATTTAAAGTGTATTATTTTATACCATTATTAGAAAACATGTTCTTCAGCAACAATCACTCTGTTCTTGACACAGTGATTTATTTTATTAGATTGATCCCTATTCTCATTGTTATTGTGAATGCAGATTAATTCATCTTGAATTAATTCAGTGTTTATCTTATAATAAATTGGGTTAATTATAATTTATTCATAGATTATGAATTTATTAATATTTTATATTTATTATGATGATACATTTTTTTATCTTATTTCCATCAATGATGTTGGCTAATCCAAACACAACACTCATTTTTTTCATCACTTTTATTTTTTGGATTTCTCCCTCTATTCTACGAGAATTCATTACCAAAATGAGATTGGTTAGTGGTTTGACTATTTATATGGAACCTACTCATTACGAACGTGATTATTGATTCCATGGATAGTTTTTTATGGTTTAAAAATGTGAATTTCAGTATGATAGAGTTTTGATGATGATGATGGAAATATAGAGCAGGCTTGGTTGATGGTGGATTCTTCAGTTGACACATGTGGGGTTATGGTCCTTCCAGGGGATGTGAAAATAATTTTATTTTCTGAAAAACAATGTTCTAAATATGAATTTTCTTAAGGTATTGATAATGACCTAGATGTATAGTGAATGTTTCAGGCATGATTTATGATTGATTTATTGGACAAGCCTTGAGGATCAGTGATGCATTGAATGAGTAGAGTTTCTATAAATTTATTGACAACAAAATGAGTGTTTTGGAAGAACAAAAGCAGTGTAGTCCCATTTTAAGCACTTATATGTTTTCAATTACAGTTAAGGATTACACAGTAGTGTAACTAATACATACATTGTTTCACCCTTACCCAGAATGATTAGTGTGTACCATGAGTATACACACAAGGATTCGTGTGACACTATATACCATGTGTGTTGGCCACACTATGTGTACCTTCAAAGATACATGGATTGGGACGATGAGGAAAATTACGATAACCTATGGGGACATGACATGAATTGTGACTCCTATACAAGCCATGTATTGGGGATGATGCATTCCACGAGGATTGATAGAACATTTCCAGGTGGTTGATTTAGGAAAATAAGCCATGTAATGCCACCAACCCCAATAGCCTGGAGACAAAAGCTTACTTTATTACATTTACATAAGATATAATAAATCATATCCCAAAAGTCCAAATAGTTTATTATTCTTAGCAAACTAGATAAATAAAAGAAATTCAAATTATATTTTTGAAAAAAAATGGAAAATTATTTTCTTTGAGAACACCATTATTACCTTTAAAATAACATTGAAAATAAATCAAAATAAACTTTATGAATCTTGGGGAAAATAAAATCCAAGAAATGGGTGAGAAAAAATAATTTTTAATGGTTAAGTAATGTGGATGAAATAATTAATCAATGAGCATAATAAATGTGGGAAGGTCAATAAACTAAGAATGAAAATTCATCCTTATATTTTTTAATAGTGAAAATATACTGGATAATAATAAATGAATACTGATGTAACACCCCAAGCTTTTACGACACACTTCTCTTTAAATAATACAGTCACGTGTGTTGTACGCAACTTCGAGTTCTAACACACCACAACCAATCAAACAAGCCGTTATGAATAGTAATACACACTTTTTTTTTTTAATTTTATCTTTCAAAATGGACTTCATTTTTGGATTCGTAATATTAAAATTAGCTTAGGGTGAATTTTTGGAATTTTTCTGAAAACATTCAGCTTTTAATGAATAGTGAAAAATACTAAATATTAATTAAAAAAACTTATTTAATCAAAATAATTTATAGTGAAAAATTACACTATTGAGTGGGTTTAAATTATAATTAGATTATATTTTTACCATTTAATCCAATGTTGGTCATTAGATGTAATTTCACATTTAAACTGGAAATAGGCAAGTGTCAATCTTTTGATAGTTATTATTTCTTAAAAACATGCTTTTGTTTTGACAACGAGAATTAATTTTAAATTAATTTCTGCTACTTCTGTCTTTTGAATTTAAAAAAATGGCTTCCATATTTAGAATCAGTAGGTCCAAATTGTATAAATAGGTAACATTTATTTTTATACATTTTGAATAATTACTTCGGTAAATATTTTATTTACTATGGTTAAAGGGTAAATCCAGTAAATAAGGGAAAAAATAATATTATAATAATATTAAATTACCCTAACATGTTTCCTAACCCTGTTGGATGATACATGTCCGTCCATGGTCATATTTGGGTAAATTTTGGGACCCCATGGAGCCATTTGTAAGTGATAATGACACTTTATATTATTTAAGATAAAGTAAATACAAAAATGACATAAGCATATATCTTTTTGTAAACCAATTTTTACATAGGATTATATATGATATCTAGTAGACTATAAATATTAATTAGAACTCTAAAGAGATTTCCTACATAATGGTATTTTATTTATAATTTTTATACATTGAATAATTAAATTTATTTATGACACAATGATGAGTCGGTATTTTCCTTATTAATGAATGAATCAAGTAAATGGTACTATAAATGTTAAAATAAATATAATTTGAAAGTTTTGATGACATACACGAATTTTATTGGTTAAAATGACATATTATTATTGATTAAATGAATTTATTTAGAATTAATATAGTTTTTAGGACTTTAAAAAAAATCGATTATTAAATAGTATCAAAATTGACATAAAGGAATTTTTAAAACAAATATTATATTATTAATTGATATAATATTACTAAAAATATATGGTTTGAAAAACTGACTTATATAAGGATAGTTGTACTATTAATGAATCAATTTGGGTTCAATTGGAAGTTTATATTAAGTTTATTAACCATATAATATAAAAATACAAAGAGACATGGTAAATGTAAAACTATTTAACTAAGAGTTAAATCTAAAAGATAAAGTGAATATGGTAACCCAAACCTGTCTAAAACCTATTGGATGAGTGATTTTAAACCTATATCCCCTTTATACTTTAAATAATTCATTTAGATCCATTATAAACTGAAAATTATTTTATTATAAAATAATATTTCTAGCTTTTCCTAAGATGCCCCTCACCCCTCTTATAAAAAGGGCACTCCCCCTTCCCTCAAATTCACACCTTCAAAGCATTTTGGATCATCCAAACCCTACCCAAATACCATATCAACTATCCTACCTTCATCTTAGAGGCCTTCCTTTAGTCATAAATCCAACCTATGGAGACCTTTTTATCAAATCAAAATGAAGAACCCGAAGAAGAGGTAAATATTTCATCACCTCTTTCAAGTTCTTTTCTTCTTCCACTTCCTTTTTCTTTGTTGTTTCCATTATAAAATAATTACTCCAGTATCTTATATATACTTTTATGTTATTATAAATATGGTACAACCATATTCATTATTCTATCCATCCTTTGAATGACATGTCACCATACGTGCGTACGTACGACTTACCATCTCCACGTCGTGGTGTAATTGTTATTCAATGCATTACTATTTGAATGGGTATAATAATGATGTTTAATTGATGTAAATAATAAATAAAAAATTATAATTATTCTGTATATATGATATACCATCTAATTATATATTATTTTAATATCAAAATAATGATATTGTTGCTCATGCGTACGTACGGATTACCGTCTCCACGGACGTGATAAGATTCATTCCCCATTGTATCCATTCAAGACTAATTTTCATTAGATGATTAAAAATAAATTTTAAAGACTTAATATCCTTCTGAATATGAATAATATACATCCTATAAATAAAAAACATTACTTACGTAACAAAACATATAAAGGAGAACGAATGATTTAACACCCGAAACGACAATAATAGTAAGATGTTATTAACAAAGAAATGTTAAAAAATCACATATGATATCATATTAATGTATATGATTCTTATATAATTTAATAATAATTATTTCACCATTATACAGGAGGTTAAACTACCCTCTACCAAGGATAAGTATAAGGTAATGTTTAATTTCACAATAACTTTATTATCCGAGGTTGTTTTTATATAAGTATCTACTAGGACCTCTTTATCATCCACATCCATGTTTCTTAAAAATGTATTCCAAAACATTTTTACTCTTTACTAAAATATGGGTAAATTCATTTATACCATTATTTGACCTTATATGTTTTGAAAGAAATCTTTCCATCATTTTCCAAACAAGGTAATTTATGTCCTTTTTGACAAAATTAAGGTAAGAATGTTTTTTTACTTATACGGTGGGTGCAGCTATTTTCCGCCATTATAACATCATCAAAGCTTCCCTTAAAATCTTATTAGAATATTTTCAAAATAAATGTTTTCCTAAAGTATTTCAAAATAAAAAGAGATATTTCTCTAAAAAAGGATTTGATTTCATCTATGTTAACATCCTTTGATGGATTTAAGATTATTGGAAGTTGATTTATTATGATACAAAACATCCATATTGTATTGAAGGTTTTGTGAAATTTTTTACTATGGGCTTGTAATTTTTATAGCATTCATGGTTTACGGATAAAGTATTGAAATTTCATATGCTAGTTTTAATACGAATGTTTATGTTATATTTAAACATTTTTATATGAGGAATGCATTGGACTTAGTATGCGACAGGTGGATCCCACTATAGCTCCTCGATGCATCAGTAGGTCTCATGAGACAAACAAGTATCTTGGCCCAAGGCCTTGAAAAAATTTTATTTTTAGTCTTGGCACAAGGCCTTGACTATGTGGTTATGAAGTCTGGCATTATGCATTCCATCATTATGAAAATGGATATTGATATTTCATGTGATTATTCAACTAGTAGAATATCAATGTGAGTATGTAAATGGAATTATTTTGATTTATATTTTCCATATTATAATTATGTTTGATTTGAAAGGGATTTTGTTTTAGTTTTATACACTGCCTTAAAGGTTTATGCTTATTTATGAAAGTTTCCACTATATTGTTATCTATACTGAGCATTTGAGCTCACAGCTTTCTATGTTTTATTTTTCCTAGGATGCGAAGAAGTATATTATGACTAACCTACAGGAATACTCTATGGGATCTCACTGTTGTCTATGGAAACAATGTTATTATATTTTTCCATTTTATGGTGTAATTTAAACCTTATGAATGTATCTAGTACTTTCAAGGCTACTAAACTAATCAGTCATTCGAGACTTGATCTTTTGTGATCATGCCAATGATACATAATAATGCACTAACTCTGGGCTTCTGGGGTCAGGGTGTTACAACTGAATCAAGGTAATGCTTAATTATTAGATTTCATGTTTCTGGCACATGAATTACTACCATTAAAAACTTTAACAGGATAGTTTAATTTATTGGTAGAAACACATATACTTCTAGATTAACTGATTTATCCCATAAGACCTATCGATGAATCAAGGGAATATATAATACAGGGCCCACCCATCATGGTAAGTCCAAATCATTCTTACTATTTCAAATAAACAGAAAAATAGATTTATAAATAAAAGTTTCCCATACCACTTTAAATCATTTGAATACTGTATGATCTCATCTTTATCCATGATTGTCTCGTTATGTGTTGCATGGGTTCTTGGTGGGATGGGAAACATTAAAAGAGGTTCAGGTTGTTTAAAAAGGAAAATGGGCTAGAGAATCAACTTCACAACATTTAAAAACCATGTAAATGGAATAAAGGTTATGTAATTGTTATAGGTTATTAAAAAAAATAAATCCAAGGCAACATGTTTTTCATTGTATTACATTAAAATGATATACACAACATGTAATCACATTACATGCTATGTAAATGCCTGAACTGCTATTTTAAACATGCTATGCGGCTGAAGTCCCATTTTTTTCAATTGCATCCCTTCTCCTCCAACCCTTGGGAGACTCTTAGTAGATTTAGAGTGATTTTTTAATGTTTGATCATTGGAGATCAGTGTTGGATATTTAGTAATACTTTTTTCATTGGTTCCCATCCATTCATCCTTCTTCCGATGAATCAGTGGAACCCTTGATAGTTGTGGGTTGATCTTGATCTAAGGTTTTGGTTTGGATCTCTTTTTCTATCGTTGATTCAACTATCTCAGATCAATTGGGGTTTTCCATTGGTGATTGTTCCTCATAAATTTTTAGGTAGGTGATATATAATTCAAATCCCAATGTCTTGATTACAATTTTGTGTATGTAGTTGTTTATTATATAACTGATGTTTATTAATTGATTTATTGATTGAATTAATTAATATAGTGAATTTATTAATTGAGGGGAACATGAAATTTTGGATATTGAAATTATTGATTTGAGATAATTAATAGTTTAGTTAATTATGATATACTGAGATTTTTTATTTGAGACAATTAATTTTTGAGTTAATTATGAGATATTTAATTGTGATTTGGGTATAATTAATTATTGTGATAATTATCAAAATCTGGAATTGGGATTAGGCGATAATTAATTACCGATTGAATTATTAGGGTATTTAATTATAAATTGAATAATAAATTGAATAATAAATTATGGAATTAATTACAGGATATTGAGTTTGTAAATATTTATTATTTAATTTGTGAATTAATTAATGACATTGATGCACATAATTAATTTTTGAATTAATTAATGGGATTGATGCGATGAAATAATTATTCAATTAATAATTATAATGAGAAGATTAATTAATTGTTGGATTAATTAATGAAATGAATTTGAGAACAATAAATGAAAAATGGAATTTATGTGTCATTTGAGAACAATAAATGGTAAAAATAGAATTTATGTGTTAATTGAGAACAATAAATGGTAAAAATGGAATTTATGTGTTAATTGTGAATAATAAATGGTAAAAATGGAATTTATGTCTAATAGAGAACAATAAATGGTAATAATTTCATTTATATGTTAATTGAGAATAATAAACAATAATAATGCCATTTATGTATTAATTGAAAATAATACATGGTAACATTTGAATTTATGTCTTAATTAGAATAATAAATGATAACTATGAAATTTAAATATTAATTAAGAACAGAAAATATTAACAATGGAATTTATGTGTTAATTAGAAAAATGAATGGTAATAATAGTATTCATGTGTTGATTGAGATAATGAATAGTAACAATCATATTCTGAGATACAATATACCTTGGGTATAGCTCGATTTTAGGCATGAGCAGAATTTTAATGATGTATGAATGTCAATGGGAACCTAGGGGTTTATGTGGTTAAATAAATATTAATTGATAACATGATAACAATTTACTTATGAATTGTAATTATTTTCTATATACAACTACATATACTATTATTTGAATAGATATTGGTTTAGACACCCTTGGTGGTGGCCTACTGAGTTATACTCTCACCCTACTCGAGATGTCTGATAAGTAACCAAATAGATTACATGATTGTAGGATAGATCTAGGTCAAAGGCATTGTGTTAGATGATTAATTTGGTATGGAGCATGGATAAGGGAACCGAATGTGGTTCAGGATACGTTGGGAGTTGTTAGGTTCCTTACTTTTGAGTTTTTATTTTGACCCATGGCACGTACTATAGAATGGCATATAAAATGTTCACATTTGATATTGTATTTTTATTTTTGTTATCTTGTGATACCAGTTTTGTATGTTTATTGATTATATGTCATTATTTTATTATTTTGTATTTCCTCTATTGTATTACTTTGATGATAAGTGTGTATAGTCTCCCTGTGATGGATATTATACCCTCACTACTAGTTGTAAGCCTCTTTCATATAGGGAGGCATGACTAAGGTTAGGTAGTGGACCTTCATGAGGAATCATAGTGTGGAAGCCAGGTTGGGACATTACAAGGTGATATGAGAGCCCATTTTTCTTTTCTTTTTTTATTTTGTATTATTATTTAGAAAAGTTAGATAGAAGACAAGGAAGAGTCAATCCTTGGTTATAATATCATGAATGGGATTTTCAAACCCATGTATGGGGGGGGGGAAACCAAGTACCCAGGGTGGAATTGTTATTATTGATGTTTGTTATTACATTTGAATATTATTTTCCCTAGGTTAATCCACTTGTTGTGTGACGTGAATATCAGCATCAGCATCATAAATTATTATTTTTTATTTCAAACACTTTTATTGGAATTTGAGATCCCAAGTCTGAACATAAAACCAAATCATCAAATAGTGAAAGATATATATGAACAATTGAAATCATGTTTAATACTATTAGATTCATTATTACTATGTAGTTTTTAGAGAAGTCCATTTACCTCTAACTCTGGATCATCTTTGATGAGGTCGTCGAACCAAATAGGAAACTTATCCCATGTTTGAATGAACTCTTCCATGCTTAACATCCCTACATTAAACCCTCTTTCCAAAATAAAATCTTTTTTGTCAATCCACTCCGTCTGCATCCTACTAGTTTCCACTTCAAGATATCTCTCGAACATCTTTGCCTAATCCTTCTTCAAGGTGTTGAAAGGAATCAATTTCTCCAACATATTTTCCTCAGAATGGATGATAACTTCCCATGTCTCCTTGAGCAAGGCTAGATCCATCTTATTAGATTCCATAATGGCTAGAGCTTAATCATCCATTTCTCTGTTGAGGCATGTCTAATGCTGCAGTCCTGAATCCACCATTACCACATCACCCGAGGGCATCGGGTCGATGGAGGATTCATCCACCTTGAGCATGTCTCCATTGAACTTCCTCAAGGAAAAGATGCATGTATTTGTAGGAACCTTTGGGGGTAGCTTACTCTTGCTTGAAAATATAGTAAGTGGAGGACTAGGAAGGTTGGAGTAGTCCCTCCTAGGTCGCAGCCTCCCATTTTTTGTAATCAAGCTGTCAGAATCCACAATAATCTTCTTTCCCTTCCGTGATGAGTATCTAAGAAATTTCTCTGCAATTTCCAGTGCCTTGAACGTAGTGGTATCCAAAGCATCATCTATGTCCTATTGAGAAGAACCCCTACCACCAAGGGATCCTATCCATGAGTGACCTAAACCTCTTTAGGATCCTCACGATCATGGTCATATTCTTCTTCCAATAATACAAAACGGTTCAAGGAGTTTGAAATCGGTCCTCCGGAATTAACCTTCACAACATAAGAAATTCTAGCTTGCGAGACCTGCTTCAGCTTGTCTGCAACTCCTTTATAGGAAAAGACACAACCCATGAATTGGAAATGCGATGAGAATTCATCCAAAACTAGACACTGGGAATCCACACCAGTGTAATCATCCCCATAGATAGCCTCATCCACTACATCAACATTGAATGAAATTAGAGGAGCCAACTGAAATGCTCGGGAAGCATCCAAGCGGACCTCCCTTTCATCACTCATGACCATTTATTGATCAAGTCCCGCACAAACCCCACTATCACACAACTTAAAAACACCATCCTCATACAAGCATTCCACACCCAGATCATGTTTCAGCTGATGGAGAATATCAATGACTCTTGGGTTGTCCTGGGAAAATCGAGACGGTTTCTTCTTATTAGTACCAGCCTCACAACAGAGCCCAGAAGGACGATCAGCTTCAGAACCAACCATGATCCCATCATTTCCCAGCGGAGGGTCACTGGCACTGTAACCCTCTTGGTTTCTTCCACAGTCCCGGTAGGAATGGGACAGGTGCCCGAGGTGGTGACACAACGAACAGAAGTACGTCCAAGACTCAAACACAACCAACTGCTTCCAACAAAATTCCACTCTTACTGAAATCCAAATCCATTTGACCAGGGGTCTTGACACATCTACTTCAACACAGATGCAAGGGAATATTAGGTGGAAAACTGAACTGGTTCTCAAATCCGAACAGAGAAAGCGGCCTACCAGGTTCCCGAGCATTCATATGATATAAGGGTTCTGAAAGGGGAGGGGGAGATGAAGAAAGCATACCCATAAAGCCATTTTCGAAGCGTCTCTCTTCATATAAAGATTCATTAACCACTTCAGAAGGTGAAAATGATAGTCGATGTTGGATCAAGGAGCCCTGGACTATGTGGTGAAGAGATCTTTTGAGGAGGAAAACAGAATCATAATGTGCTGATTGTCCAGGAGTCTGATAGAAGTGTGTTCTAGAAGCCCCCATTTTTGAAAAATGAATCTCTCGAAGAAATCGACCAAAGGTTGTCATGAAGGGAAATGAGCCACCATCGTCTGGGAGAGAAGAACAGAAGCATCCGTAAATTCTGAGGTCAATATAGTGAGCTGGGGGTAACCGTCACGGAAGTCCAAGACCTTATGGAAAATTGAGATTTCAAGGAAAGAAGGAAAAAAATAGAAAAGGGGGTTGGGGATAGGAAGAAGGCTTCACTGTTAGAGTGGAAGAGAAACCCCCTCCCCTGATGATGGGGGAGGGGAGGAGGCATCGGCCATGGACACCTAGGTTATGGGCGAGGCACGAGGAGATGAGAGCCGAAAGCCACCATATGATGTGAATATTGTTTCTCAAAAGTGTTGATAATTGACTTGTGTCCCAAAATTGAACAAGATTTGAGTTTTATACATCATTATAGTCACTCTGGATTATTATTACATGCATCATTTTTAGAACATATGGGGAAATGATTTTTCAATTTTGAATGTGAACTATTTTTCCATTATTGTGAAATTGATATGAAAATGGCGCCTCAGATGAAATTGAAAAATATTTTAAGATGATACAAGATAAAAATAAAGGGGTGTCTAATGTGAAACTTGATATGAGAATGTTTTTAACCTTTTTAACTAGGACCTTGGTGTAGGATGGTTAAGGGTAGTAATAACATCTCAGTTTTTAACATGTGGTGAGGTTTGGGGAAAATTCATGTTGTGAATTGTTTTGATTTTCCTCTTAGGTAAACATGATAAAGTTGATTTATGTGTCCTGATATGGGTTATTGAAATTTTTGAGATATGACTCCATGAAAATGATTATTGAAAGGATGAAATTAGGTTATGGATTGAGGTGACCTACCAGTAGTGGAACCTAGGGTACCAATAGTGCCGGGTCAGGAGGAATGAGAGAAGTTCCAAGAGAACATTGCTTGATTCCAACTATTCATGGAAAGAGACCTGGATCAGGTTGTGAAGAGTGCGTATTACTTGAGAAGAATGTTCCACTTGTAGCACCCTGTGATTTTATTTGTAGAGGGTTTACCTGAGAAAGTTTAGTTATAGATTGATTGCATCTATACTATACTTGACCATTTAGAGACTCCTACTTAGCAGAGAGTCAAGTTGGCTACTTACAAGCTATGACCATCCACGAAGCATTGGTAGGATTTTCAGGATTGGACTGGATATGATAATGATATGTCATGGAATGAATTATTAGAGAGGTTCTTGGAGTACTTTTTTCTTAAGATGCTGAGGCATGAGAGAGAAGATGTGTTCATGAGACTGACTCAGGTGAGCATGTCTGTGATGTACTATGTAGATGATTTAATTTTTTTACATATTTTCTTCAACATTGAAAGGGGATGAGATGGCTACAATGAGGTATTTTTAGGATTAGATTAAATGTGATATTAATTCCCATGTTAACCTATTTTGGTTAAATAAGTTTGTTGAGGTGGTGGATCAGGTTCTCATAGATGAGGGGAACCTGAATGAGGCTTCTAGTACATAACATATGGTTGCTACTAGATGATCAAGAAGTACAACTTCTGAGATAAGGAAGCGTCACTATTAGGGTGTTAGCCAGGGGATTAGTATGAAGAGTGGCTAGGGGGAAGGGTCATCCACACATGACATTACCTAGACAGCATGTCACTAGTGCGGTAGGTAGGGCCACTATCGTAGAAACTATCCCTGATGATCAGTGGTGTACTGATCTTACAACAAGAGTATAAATCTACAGATGTTCCATAGGACCTAGTGACATACGAGCAGCGAGGGTGAAACTAGGAATAATAAAAGTTCTAGAAGGGGATCTTATACACTATATCAGTCTGGTAGTTGGAGTTATACTAGCTGAGGAAGTGGACATGACAATTCTGGGAAAGAGAACTTGTATCATCTGGTTAGTTCATCTTAGGGGAGTCATACTATATCTCTGGGAAGTAGGGAAAAGTAGTTTCATAATTTTCAACCTACACTTCTGGATAGTGAGGCTATACCATCAACAGTGATAGGTACTATTTTTGTATATTCTATATTACCTAGTGCCTTATTTGTTATTGGTAGCCCTCATTACTTGATTTCTATACAACTTGTTAATGGTTTGAACCTGGTGGTGGAGTTCATGAGCAGGATGTTGATGATAGACACACATCTGGAAACACGATTGACGAACATTAGTTTGGGAAAGGGATATTCTCTTGAGGTTGGATAATATCACTTTATATGGGATCTTAAAATCCTATACCTATTGGGTTTTGACAAAATCTTGGGTATGATCTGACGAGTATAATACCGATCCCACATAGATTTTTAATGTAGGATAGTGAATTTTATTTCTCCTAAGGGTGTAATATATATTCACCATGGAGAGTGGGAAGTCCATGTAGGATAATTAGGGTGAATTACATAGTAACTGGGAGATATCACAACCTAGATGCTAGTCTATTACTTTACGATGGTGGTGTGAATCAATATGTTTTTTCCACTTGTAGTTAACTAGTTTTAGGATGTGTTTCCTAATGATTTCTTAGGGATTCCACCTGAGAAATATGTGAAATTTACAATTGAGCTCATGAGGAGGGCATATCCAGTTTCAATTCCACCAAAAAAATAGAACCTACAGAGATTCAAGAGGTCAAAACTCAGATGGAGGAGATGGAAGATAAGGGGTTTATCCGACTGAGTATGTCTCATTGGGGTTCACTAGTATTATTTTCCAAGAATGCGGAAGACAGTTTACTCTTGTGTATTGATTAATGGAAGTTGATCGAGATGAATATGATGAAAATGTATCATATTCTATTTATTGATGATATTTTTGACCATTTTATGGGAGATTGTGTATTTTACAAGATAGTGTTGAGATCTGAGTATCATCAGTTGAGTGTTTATACGTCTGAAATACCAAGGACAATTTTTAGAAGCAGTAATGGAATTTATGAGTTTGTTGTAATGCTATTTGGGTTAAAAAATACACCATAAGTGTTTATGGAATTGATGAATAAGATATTTCATCCATGTATGGATCAGTTTTTGGTAGTTTTTTTGGATGAAATATTGATTTACTCCAAGACACATGACAATCATGACAATCATCTTGACATCGCCTTGAGTACAATAAGAAAAAATCAGCATTACACCAGGCTAGTTAAGTGTCAATTTTTATTGATCAGCTACACTTATTAGGTCACCACATCTCGGAGGAAGATGTGTCATTAGACCTAGAGAATGTTCATGAAGTTGTATCTTGGGATAAGACTAAGAACATATTCAATATCCATAGCATTCTGGGGTTAGGTGGATATTATCCCAGATTCATCCAGGGCTATCATGCTTCATAGAATAACTTTTATTCTTAACAGAGAAGGGGATAATGTTTGAATGGTCGGATGCTTCTGAGGATTCCTTCCAATATTTAAATAAGATTTTGACATCAACATTGATCTTGATCCCACCAAACCTTTGTGAGGAGTAAATAGTGTATTTTGACGCTTCTGGTATTGGACTTAGAGTAGTGTTTGTAAAGACCCTTAAAATTCAAGGAATTTTTTTCTTCTTAATTTTCTTTGGGATTATACAAGAACGCAGTTTTTGATGGAATCTGATTCCAATGCCTGGTGTACCAAGAATCATTTTCCAAAGTTCAGCTCGGGTACGTTCAGTGAACGAACGAGTGGGTTTTCCTAACTTTTGAACCGGTTCTCGGAATTGAAATCCGAGGGCACCAATGAAACCACAGTGCTGGTAATTACTTAAGAACACCTTTTCCGGAGTTGCATTTTCTCGGGTGAGGTTATTAATTAAATGGGTTAACTAAAGAATAAAATAAAATATTGTGCTACAAATTCTATTTTTATTCTTGGTAGTTTAAACATATTCTTGGTGGTTGGAGTGGGACCCACTAATATCCTAACTCCACTAGGTAGGATATTATTGAGGTAGGGCCCACACGAGCCCCACCCCCTTTATTTCCTTTTTACCTCCCATGAGCAATTAATTTGGTAAATCACCCACACCCCCTCTTAAATGCCAAGTTAACTCTCACGTTTAATATGATTATTAAACGCCTCTTTAATTGGTCAACGCACGTTAATTAAATCGTTTTTTAATATTTAATTTCAAATAAGGGATGGAATGAGTAATAAAATAAGGCAACACATTATTTTATTATTGTTGTTTCGTTGTGCGAGAAGGATTCGAGAGGAATTGCTCAAGCCTTGGAATCCTCATCTTCCTCCTTGAAGAACAGGAAGAACACACCGTCACCGACGAAGAACGCCGACCTCCGATGAAGGACGATGATTAAAGCTGATTCCTCGAAGATAGATGATGCGACATAGTGTATCGCGATGCCGAAGATCCTCTTCTCTGCGATTCCATGTACCGCGACGCCAATGTTCCTCCTTCCGCGACGCCGTCTTTCGCGACATCCCTTTCCTACAACAAACCTCGTTCGATGACTTCATAGAGGTAGGGGGTTTGGTTTAATTTAATTTATGTGGATTATATCCTCGACATATGATTAAATTGTTGAAAGTCATTTGAACCACTAACGCAGTGGGTACAGAAACCCGAACAAGTCCGAACCCACCGATTCTCTGTTCTTGATGCGCGGAACGTTGGGCGATGATGAAACGGGACCGTTGAGAGATTGGAGGAATTTGCAGAAATCTACGGGTCCCGAGACGACCCCAGGAGAAGACAGGAGCAAGAACGGATGACCGGAGCGGCTCCGGTGGCCCGCAGACTTCACCGGCGGCGCCGGGGGCCAGAGGCGACGGCGAGCACTGTCCGGTCGCCCGGAGGCGGCGGCGTCCCAGCGCGCCGCCAGGAGGGACCACCGCGGCTGAAGCCGCGACGGTAGGCGACCAGGATCCCACTGCCGCGTGGGACCCGGGGGGGGGGGGGGGAGGAGATGCGGCCCCCAACGCCGCGTCCGCTGGAAAAGGCAGTAGCCCCCACGTGGGGGTCGCGGGTCAATCAAGGTGGGCAGCCGCCCCCCTCCCCCCCCCTTCCGCAACGGCACGACCAGCACCGAGCTGGCCGTGCGGGGCGCGTTCGCGTCGGGCCAACCGACCGCCCCGGCCGGACAAGGCCGCACCTTAATGGGCCAGACCCGGACCCGGGTTAGGTCGACCCAGTTCAGGCCGACCCAGGGGGTCTCGGGCCGGGTCGGTCTCGGGCCCAAAACCCCCAAAAACCGGACATGTTCGTTCTTTTGCCCATATCTTAGTCTATGATCCTCCGATCGATGCACCGTCAGTTGCGATACGATCCTTGGATCGAGAAGGTCTTTTTGGTATATTACACTCAAGGTTTAGGAGAACTTTATGTATGTCCGGGTTGGTTCGAACACGAAACCAACTAGGCCCCCGGAGCGGAAATGCTTATAACTTGAGCTCCCGATGTCCGATTGACGTGCCGTTGACTTTTTTGTATTCCTCTTAGTGAGAAGGACATTTTTGCTTACTCTGATTGAGGTTTGGATGTAGTTGGAGTGCGGTCGTGTTGTTTTTGACTTAAAACACAACTGGGCCCCTGGAACGAAAAAGCCAATAACTCTCAGACCGGGCATCTGATTGACGCGCTGTCTGTCACGTTGAGTTCCTCTTGTTGAGATGGAACCTTGGGATACATAAACTCCGGACTACATGTCAGTTGATTTATCGAACCCCCTTGGCTCGTGGAGCAGACCCTCCCAGAATCGAGCATGCTGTATGCGGGAACCCTAGAGCTGGCTGTGACTGCGATGAAGACCGTACTGAAATCCTCTGTGGGTTTGACGACGATGAAGACTGCACTGAAATCCAAAGTTGGTTCGGCAGTGATGAAGACCGTAGTGAAATCCTCTGTGGGTTCGACGATGATGAATACTACACTGAAATCGTACGTGGGTTCGGCAACGATGAAGACCGTACTGAAATCCTCTGTGGGTTCAACGACGATGACTACTTTTCTTGTATCCTACGTGGGTCTGGCAGTGTTTGAATCTGTTCTTGCTATCCTATGTGGGTCTGGAAGAGTATCTCGTCTGTATCCTATGTGGGTCCGACAGCTTAGCTGGTTTAGTATCCTACGTGGGTCCCAACTTAGATGAATTAGTGGCTATATCTAATCATCTCTATCACCGAAGAAGTATACATGTGTGAGCTGAGTCTTGACTTTCAATCATTATCTTCGATATTATTGACTTGTTTTCCTATGTGGATTGGGTTGTGCTTTCCTATGTGGATTGGTTTTTGTTTTCCTGTGTGGACGTGATCGAACTTGGGCTCGGATGTTGGAGCCAAACGGAAATTGACGACTTAGGTATATGTATGGGCATATACCTAAGTAGTGTTGGTTGTTACTTCGAGATTGTATCTTTCCTTTGTAGATTATCCTTTATGGGTTCTGGGAGACCTTCGGGGGTCTCGGGGTACCCACTGAGTAGCGTATACTCACCCCTGCACGGGCTATGCATGTACTACATTGTGTTGGATGCAGATGACGGACAACACTGATCGTGGTTGAGGCTTGTGGAGCAAGTCAGTACCTAGAGGTGGACCACTGGGCGAGACGTACATGGAGCGGACGGCTGAACCTGAGGAGCTGGGGAGGCTATCTGTACCCACCCTTCAGGTGGGATTTACAGTGGATGGCTCAGAGTTGCTGCTTTAATTTTAGTTGTTGTACTTTCTTTCCAGTTGTACTTTACTTTCAGTTTGGGTTTTTACTCTGGTCCATTTACTTCCTGCACTTACTTTTGTACCCAGTTTTACTTAGTGTATACTTCTGCTTGCTTACTCTGTGGTGTTTTTTTACTTTATAAAGTCAATGCCTTCCCCTTTTTGTCGGGATTTATGCCTTGGTTCTAGTTGCAATCCCCTGGCGTATGGGTGGCGGGCTTGGGGTAGTCACGGCACGGGTGCCGAGGATGGGTCGTGACAAATTGGTATCAGAGGAGTTCGGTTCTACTGCAGAACTCAGGACTCTGATCTTTCTTCTATGTGAAGAAATAGTGTTAAGGATATTGAGTGTGGTTATCAGTCCATGGAGTCCAGTGTTGGTGCAGTGGCCAACGTATTCGTACACCAGGACCCTGACTTCTGATTTCCGACTCAATGCACGAAAACATTGATTGCATGTGTGTTTCAAAAATTTTCTTTGTGATTACTTTGTGTCAGCTCACCAGGTATACTATTTGACCATGGTGCAACTATTTTTTTTTTCAGGATGGCCCCACGATGGCAGCCAGCTAGGGTTCTGAGCTTTGTACGAGACGACATCCCACCGATCGACGAGGCCTCGGTGAAGGACCCTTTTTCAGCGGAGGCACCATTGGTACCACTACCTGCCAATCCACCGATGCTACCAGCCCCAACCGCTAATAGTGTATGTCGCCTTAGTGCACTGCATGAGTTTCAAAATCAGAGACTGCCCAGGTTCCGCTGGGAGACGGACCCTCAGGCAGCTGGGGATTGGCTGGAGGCGGTTGTGCGAGTTTTCGGGTTAGTGGGGACACAATCTGACCTCATGGTGATCCTCGCAGTGAGCCTCCTGCACGCGACAGCGGGCAGATGGTAAAGCTTGATGCTCTTGGTGCACGACGAGGCATCACTCCTCTGGATGGACTTTGAGATCCTCTTCCGCTCGGAGTTCGTCCCAGCCACCCTCTGTGCGGTGCGCATCCAGGAGCTTCTACAGCTGTGGCAGGGCAGCATGACGGTCGCCCAGTACTCAGCGAGATTTACCGATCTCTCACACTATTTGACGAACATGGTACGAGACCCATTCTTCCAGGCCCGGACCTTCGAGCAGGGACTGAGTCATGATATTAGGGCATCAATGATCTCCCTCAGCATTCCGACACATGCAAGAGTACTGGAGCGAGATCTTCTCATAGATATCTTTCTTGCTGAGCTGACGCCAGTAGCGAGACCTACCGCAGGGAGGCACATAACAGAGTCATCTGCAGCTAGTAGTCAACGGATGTCACAGGGGTCCAGGAAGACCGGACCATCAGGAAGATGACCTCAGGACACTGGCTCAGAGGTGCGGGGCACACGGCACAGAGCCAGCCTTTCGAGGAGCAGACAGTGCTACGCATGCGGCTGGCAGGGCCACATGGCTCATGACTGCCCGACCCGCTGTTCAAAGGAGGAACAGACGGTTGAGGGGCCACCCAGGAAGAGGCAGAGGGTCGACCGTGGTGGTCCACCGAGGGAAGGCAGATGAGGCAGGGGAGCTGGCTGAGCAGTAGGGGGTGGGTGATGCTTTTAGGCTTTACCACCACCACCACCAGGAGATCCACCCCGACAACAGGGAGGTGGCGAGCAGATACAGGCTCAGCTTCATGCAGTAGAGGCCTACGACCACGGTGCGCCAGAGATGATTCAAGGTACTATCTGTGTCTACTACACCCTTGATATAGTTCTTATAGACATAGGATAGAGTCATTATTTTATTGCTACTTCCCTTGTTCGGAGCTCGGAGATTCCGATAGAGCCGTTGGCTCGATCCTTACAGCTAGAGACTCTTACAGGAGCAGACTCAACGATTACGCACTGGTGCCGGCAGTGTGAGCTTACTCTAGGAGGCGAGATCTTCGGTTGGGATATTCTTGTAGCAGCGTCAAGGCCTTACGACGTCATCTTGGGCATGGATTCGTTATCTACAGTCCATGCTCAGATCAACTGTTTTAGGCGCAAGGTGCGGTGTGTACGCACCGACGGGAGCAGGTTCACCATCACTGGCGAGAAGGGAGCCTTTGTAGAACAGGATGGACTCACGCAGAGGAGAGGACAACCCATCACTCATCAGTTGGCTAGCCTCATCGTAGGAGCAGTTGACGTGCAGAGTCCTAGTTTTCCTGTAGTGGTGGATCAGTATGCGGACGTTTTCCCTAATGATGTTCTAGGACTACCTCCTCGCAGAGAGGTAGACTTTTATATTGACCTGTACCCCAGGACAACCCCGATATCCACTCCAGTATATCAGATGGCTCCCGCTGAGCATCGAGAGCTATAAGTACAGCCGGAGGACTTGCAGGGCAAGGGATTCATCCGACCTAGTGTTTCACCCTGGGCTTCCCCGATATTGTTCGCCAAGAAGGAGGACGGGAGCTTGATACTGTGTTTCGACTATCGTCGCCTGAACTAGGTGACCGTGAGGAACAAGTATCCACTACCAAGGATTGAAAACCTCTTCGATCAACTCAAGGGAGCACGGTGGTTCTCGAAGATAGACCTCAGGTCTGGTTATCATCAGCTCAGAGTTTGAGACGAGGACGTGCAGAAGACGACCTTCAGATGTTGGTATGGCCACTATGAGTTCGTGGTTATTCAATTCGGCGTAACCAATGCTCCAGCGGTGTTCATGAGTCTCATGAAAAGGATCTTTCAACCATACCTCGATCGATTTCTTGTGGTCTTCATCGACAACATTTTGATATACTCGACCACAGAAGAGGAACAAGCCTACCACTTGTGGGTTGTACTAGATACACTCCTAGGGCACCAGCTTTATAGTAAGCTCTTGAAGTGTCAGTTCTGGATACGCGAGGTCCACTTCTTGGGACACGTCATCTCTAAGGTTGGATTTTCTGTGGATCCTGCGAAGATCGAGGCTGTGCTATCTTGGGAGCCACCCAGGAGCGTGACGGAGGTGCAGAGTTTGTTGGGTCTAGCTGGGTACTACCAAGGATTTGTGCCAGAATTTTCCAGAGTTACGACACCACTCTCAGCTTTGACGAAGAAGGGGAAAACCTTCGTGTGGTCAGAAAGATGTCAGCAGAGCTTCCAGGAGCTGAGACAGAGATTGAACAACGCACCTATCATGAGGCTACCGGAGGAGGGAGTAGGGTACATAGTCTACTGCGATGAATCAAGGACCAGACTTGGATGTGTCCTGATGCAAGAGCGTGCAGTGATCGCCTATGGATCACGTTAGTTGAGGCAACATGAGAAAAACTACGATACCCATGACATGAAGTTAGTAGCACTGGTATTCGCTCTAAAGATGTGGCAACATTATCTGATGGGTGAGCGCTTTACAGTCTACTCTGACCACTAGAGTCTCAGGTACATCTTCTCGCAGAAGGACTTGAATCTGAGATAGCGGCGATGGCTCGAGTTCCTCCAGGACTATGACTTTGAGATAGTCTATACTCCTGGAAAGGGGAACGTAGTAGTCGATTCTCTCAACAGGAGGACGGGCATCCAACTACTCGGGGAGGCGACAGAGTAGCTAGCCGCTTTGAAGATATCCTTCGTGGATAGAGATGGTGTAGCCTTTCTTCAGTCACTCACAGTCACTCCTCCACTACTACAGCGGGTCAGAGAGGCACATCGTGGGGACACTGACTGTGAGATGCAGCGTGCGCAGATATACTCAGGACAGGAAACTAATGGATTCTATGTAGGATGATAGAACATCGTCCTTTTCAGAGGACGTACCATGGTACCAGTTTCTTTACAGGAGGAGGTGCTGAGAGAGTTTCACACTTCCCCTTTAGCAGTACATCTAGGAGTGGTGAAGATGTACCAGGATCTCAGACGACAGCACTGGTGGCCGGGTATTAAGAAGGTTGTGGTAGAGTTCATTTCTCGATGCTTCACCTGCTAGCTGGTGAAGGCAGAGCACCAGGTACCAGCAGGATTGGTATAGCCCTTGGAGGTCCCGGAGTGGAAGTGGGACAAGATATCTATGGATTTCGTGACTGTACTTCCACGTACTTCCAGAGGTCACGACTCCATTTGGATGATTGTCGACAAACTCACCAAGTCGGATCACTTCTTACCCATCAGAGAGTAGGGATAAGTAGAGAGCTTGGGATGACTCTACGTTCAGGAGATTGTAAGGCTTCATGGTGTGCCATCATCTATCATCTCCGATCAAGATGCTCGCTTTACTTCCCGTCTTTGGAAGGGGTTTCAGGAGGCATTCATGACGCAGATACGTATGAGCACCGCCTTTCACTCTCAGACGGATGGTCAGATGGAGAGGATCATTCAGACTCTTGAGGACATGTTCCGTGCAGTTGTCCTCGACTTTGGTCACAGCTGGGAGGACCACCTACCCTTGGTGGAGTTCGCGTACAACAATAGCTACCAATCCACCATCGGGATGGCACCATATGAGGCATTGTACGACCGACTATGCAGATCACCTCTGTGCTGGACAGACCCTGGGGAGTCAGCACTTGTGGGACCGGAGATGGTCCAGGACACAACGGAGAAGGTCTAGGTCATCCAGGAGCGGATGAGGACAGCTCAGAGCCAGAAGAAGCCTTATGATGATAAAAGGCAGAGGCCACTATAGTTATAGGATGGCGACCACGTCTTCTTGAGGGTCTCACCTCGACGTGGATTACGGAGATTTGGCCAGGGCGGAAAGTTATCTCCATGCTTCATCAGACAATTCCAGGTCCTCAGCACGATAGGCGAGGTGGCTTATCGCCTGGCTCTACCACCTCAGTTGCACCGGGTGCAGGACGTCTTCAACGTATCTCAGCTGAGGAGATACGTGCCTGACCCGACGCATATCATCGACCATGGGGAGTTGGACATTGACGATGGAGAGACTTTTGTGGAGGTCCCGGTGGAGATCGAGGATCGATAGGAGAGGGTCCTACATGGACGGTCGATACCTCTAGTGCACATCAGATGGCAGCACGGGAATCTCCAAAAGAGCACTTGGGAGCAGGAGGCTCAGATGCGTGCTCAGTACCCACATTTGTTCCCCTAGTTTATGATTTCTCTTTATGGGGACGTAAAGCCCTGAGGTGGGAGTAATGTAAAGACCCGTAAAATTCAAGCAATTTTTTTATTCTTAATTTTCTTTGGGATTTTACAAGAACTCAGTTTCTGATGGAACCTGATTCCGAAGCCCGTTGTGTCCGGAATCATTTTCCGAAGTTCAGCTCGGGTGCGTTCAGTGAACGAACAAGCGGGTTTTCTTAACTTTTGAATCGGTGCCCAGAATCAAAATCCAAGGGCACCAATGAAACCGCAGCCGGTAATTACTTAAGAACACCTTTTTTGGAGTTGCGTTTTCTCGGGTGAGTTTATTAATTAAATGGGTTAACTAAAGAATAAAATAAAATATTGTGCTACAAATATTATTTTTATTCTAGGTAGTTTAAAACTATTCTTGGTGGTTGGAGTGGGACCCACTAATATCTAACTCTACTAGGTAGGATATTAGTGAGGTGGGGCCCACACGAGCCCCACCCCCTTTATTTCCTTTTTACCTCCCATGTGCAATTAATTTGGTAACTCACCCGCACCCCCTCTTAAATGCCAAGTCAACTCTCGCATTTAATTTGATTATTAAACACCTATTTAATTGGTCAACGCATGTTAATTAAATCGTGTTTTAATTTTGAATTTCAAATAAGGATGGCATGAGTAATAAAATAAGGGAGCGCCTTTTTATTATTATTGTTGTTTCGTTGTGCGAGAAGGATTGGAGAGGAATTGCTCAAGCCTTGGAATCCTCATCTTCCTCCTTGAAGAACACGAAGAACACACCGTCACTGACAAAGAACACTGACCTCTGAAGAAGGACGAAGATTAACACTGATTCCTCAGAGATCAAAGACGCGACGCCATGTACCGCGATGCCGACGATCCTCTTTTCCGTGACGCCGTGTACCGCGATACTGACGATCCTCCTTCCGCGACGCTGTCTTCCGCGACGTCCCTTTCCCGCGACAAACCTCGTTCGACGACTTCATCGAGGTAGGGGGTTTGTCTTAATTTAATTTATGTGGATTAATCATCGACATATGATTAAATTGTTGAAAGTCGTTTGAACCACTAACTAGGTGGGTGTGGACCAACGAACAAGTCCGAACCCACCGATTCTCTGTTCTTGATGCGCAGAATGTTGGGCAACGATGAAACGGGACCGTTGAGCGATTGGAGGTCGTCGTAGTAATCTACGGGTCTCGAGATGACCCCAGGTGCAGACAAGAGCAAGAATTGACCACCTAAGCGGCTCCGGTGGCCCGCGGACTTCACCGGCAGCGCGAATCGCCGGCGGCCGGCACCAGTGGCATCCCGGAGCGCCGCCAAGAGGGACCGTCGCGGCTTCAGCCGCGGCGGCAGGCGACTGGGATCCTGCGGCCACGTGGGACCCGGGGGGAGATGCAGCACCCATCGCCACATCCGCTGGAAAAGGCAGCGGCCCCCACGTGGGGGCCGCGGTTCAATCAAGGGGGCAGCCCCCCCCCCCCCATTTCCGCAAGGACACGGCCATCACCGAGCTGGCCGTGCGAGGCGCGCTCACGCCGGCTGGGTCGGGCCACGCTCTAATGGGCGAGACCCAGACCCGGGTTGGGTCGACCCAGTTTGGGCTGACCCAGGGGGTCTCGGTCCGGGTCGGTCCGGGCCCAAAACCCCCTAAAACTGGACATGTTCGTTCTTTTTACCATATTGAGGGCTATGGACCTCCGATCGATGCACCGTCAGTTGTGATGCGATCCTTGGATCGAGGCGGTCGTTTCAGTATATTACATTCATGGTTTTGGAGAAATTTGGGTATGGATGGGTTGGTTTGAACATGAAACCAACCGGGGCCTCAGAGCGGAACCGCTTATAACTTGAGCTCCGGACGTCCAATTGACGTGCCATCGACTTTGTTGGATTCCTCTTTGTGAGACAGAACTTTTGGCTTACTCCGCTCAAGGTTTGGACGCAGTTAGAGTGCGGCCTGGTTGGTTTTGACTTAAAAACCAACCGGGCCCCTGGAACGAAAAAGCCAATAACTCTCAGACCGGGCGTCCGATTGACGCGCCTTCTGTCACGTTGAGTTCCTCTTGTCGAGACGGAACCTTGTGATACATTAACTCTGGACTACGTGTCAATTGATGTATCTAACCCCCTTGGCTCGTGGAGCGGACCCTCCCGGAATCGAGCATGCTGTGTGCGGGAACCATAGAGCTGGCTGCGACTGCGATGAAGACCGTACTGAAATCCTATGTGGGTTCTACAGCAATGAAGACTGCACTGAAATCCTACGTGGGTTCGACGGCAATAAAGACCATAATGAAATCCTTTGTGGGTTCGATGGTGATGAAGACTGAACTGAAATCGTATGTGGGTTCGGCAGCGATGAAGACCGTACTGAAATCCTCAGTGGGTTCGACGACGATGACTACTGTTCTTGCATCCTACGTGGGTATGACAGTGTTTGACTCTATTCTTGCTATCCTACGTGGTTCTGGGAGAGTAGATGGTCTGTATCCTATGTGGGTCCAACAACTTAGCTAGTTTAGTATCCTACGTGGGTCCCAGCTTAGATGAATCAGTGGCTATATCTGATCATCTCTATCACCGAAGAAGTATAACTGTGTGAGCCGAGTCTTGACTTTCAATCATTATCTTCGATATGATTGACTTTTTTTCCAATGTGGATTGGTTTGTTCATTCCTATATGGATTGGTTTGTGTTTTCCAATGTGGACGTGATCGAACTTGGGCTCAGATATTGGAGCTGAATGGGAATTGACGACTTAGGTATATGTATCGGAATATACCTAAGTAGTGTTGGTTGTTACTTTGTGATTATATATTTCCTTTGTGGATTATCCTTTGTGGGTTCTGGGAGACCATAGGGGGTCTCGGGGTCCCTACTGAGCAGCGTATACTCACCCCTACACGGGCTATGCCCACACTACGTTGTGTTGGATGCAGAAGACGGACAACACTGATCATGGTTGAGGATTGTGGAGCAAGTCGGTACCTGGAGGTGGACCACTGGGTGGGACGTACATGGAGCGGACGGCTGGACCCGAGGAGTTAAGGAGGTTATCTGTACCCACCCTTCAGGTGGGATTTCAAGTGGATGGCTCGGTCTTGCTGCTTTACTTTCAGTTATTGTACTTTATTTCTAGTTGTACTTTACATTCAGTTTGGGTTTGTATTCTAGTCCATTTACTTCCCGCACTTACTTTTGTACCCAGTTTCACTTAGTGTATACTTCTTCTTGCTTACTCTGTGGTGTTTGTTTACTTTATAAAGGCAATGCCTTCCCCTTTTTGTCGGGATTTACGCATTGGTGCTAGTCGCCAGCCCCTGGCCTATGGGAGGCGGGCTTGGGGTAGTCACGACACGGGTCCCGAGGACGGGTCATGACAGTGTTGATGTAGGGAGATCAAGTTGTGTCATATAAGTCTCAGTTATTGAGGCCTCATGAATTGAACTACACTAGAGACGACCATGAGTTGAAATTATTTATTTATTCATTGAAATGTTGGAGGCACTATCTTCTGGGTGAGAAGTTTATAGTGTATACGGATCATAAAAAAATAATGTATATCTTTTTTGTAGTGAGATTTGAATCTTTAGCAGTGGAGATGGGTTAAGTATATTAATTCATTTAATTTTGAGCTAGCATATATGAATGAGAAGGAAAATATTTTGGATGATTCTTTGAGTATAAAAACATATACTCAATAAGTTTAGGAGTCTAGTGATGAGTGGAAGATAATGAATTTACTGGTTGAGATGCATGTTGTGGTTCATGAGAGGTAGGATAACATGAATATCATGTCAGTTTTAGTGTATTATACAATTTTGAGATGGAACAAAGGCCAAAAATATGAGGATCTATAGTGCTAGAATTTGAGGGAAATATTTGAAGGTGGGAAGTCACCTTCAAATTAGAGCATAGATGAAGATTAGATTATCTATGTCATGAAATAGTTTTTTGTGCCTATGAGCATGTGGGAAAAACTAATGAGTTAGTTTAATTCATCCAAATAAGAGGTACATCCAGGTGTTTCCAAAATTTACTACGACCTACAATGATAGTTTTTATGTTCGGGCATTTAAAAGGAGATACAAGGCTTCCTGAGACAATGCTACACCTTTCAGTAGGTGAAGGATGGGCATCAATGAACTAGTTTTTGATACAACTATTTTCCATTCTAGAGTGTAAAAGGGATGGAATGACAATGGATTTTTGGTTGGTTTCCCAAGGAAAACTTGGTATAATGATTCTATTTCAGTTATTATAGACCATTTGACAAAGGAATAACATTTATTTCCTATTAGTGGGACCTTCTCAGTCAATAAATTCGGAGATTTGTATGTTTGAGTGATAGTCCATCTGTATGAGGTTCCAAACTATATTTTCAGACCATGATTCATAGTTTAATTAACACTTCAGAAAGGTATTATAGAATATTCTTGGTTAATATGTTTTACTAAGTATGTATTTTTTCAAATAGATCAATGGATAGTCAGATCGTACTATACAGATGCTTGATGATATGATTTGGGAGTGTTTCTTAGACTTTGGTTGGTCTTTATAGATGCACCTATAGTTGGTGAAGTTTACCTATGACAAGAGTTATCAAGAAAAGATTCATATAGAATCATATGAAGAATATTATGGTATGAAATACAGATAACCTATATGATGGATAATGGTGGACCAAGTATTGTGAAGGATACTTTAGATAAGGTTAATCTTTGACAGAATCATATGGCTACAGATCAGAGTAGATAGATGTCTTATGAAGATAGACATGGAAACCCCCTAGAGTTTATAGAGTGTGCAAATCTATTTTTATAGGTGTCGCCTAGATTGGGTCACCACAGGATATGGACAAAGGTAATGATGAATCCCAAGTTTTTTAGACCATTTGAGATTATGGAGAGAATCGGGCCAGTGGTGTACTGATTGGATCTTCTATAGAGATACAATGCTATAAATGTTGTTTTCGACATGTCACAACTTCAACAGTATCACCCCGAACCTTCCCATGTGATCGATGTGGATGATGTTGATCTTGAGATAGATGTGTCCTTTGAGGAGAATCTAATACATGTGTGATTTTAGTGAGAATGTATTATGGGGAAAGACCATTCTAATAGTTTGAGTATTTTGGAAACATGGATGAGGTCAGGGGAAAACCTGGGAGAGAGAAGTGGATATGTGGGATCAATAAACCAATCATTTTACCTCAGAGTCTTATAGATTCATTGGTAGTATTTCTTGGGGAAGAGCTGTTATAAGGTGGGGAGATTGTATGATTCCATATTTTTCTAGGTACATATCATTAACTGTTTTGCAGGTTCTTAGTGAGACATGAAACATTAAAAGAGGTTCAAATTATTTAAAAAGGAAAATGGGCTATAAAATGAACTTTAGAACATTTACATGTTGGGTAAATGGATTACACGTCGTGTAATATTTTTAGGGCTTTAATAAAATAAATCTGTGGCAATGAGTTTTTTGGTGTATTATTTTAGAAACATCTAAATAATGTGTAATAACATAAAAAAAAATGTAAATGATCAACCAACTATTTTAAACATGTTTTGTGGCTAAATTCTCCATGTTTCCTGCATTAGTTCTTTTCCACCGACACTAGGGTGACTTTTTGCAGATTTGAAGAGATTTATTCATTTCTAATCGTTGTGCATTGGGGTTGGATACCTATAAAGCCATTTTTTTATTTAGTTCCCTACCATTAGTCCTTATTCTAATTAATTGGTGTAACCCTCACTTGTTTTGGGGTTTTGGGTTGATCTTGATCTTAGGTTTTGGTATAGATCACATTCGATGTTGTTGATTTGGCCGTCTTGCATCAATTAGGGTTTTTCATTGGTGAGCATTCTTCAGAAATTTTATGCTAGGTGGTATACAATTAAAAAGACCAATGTATTTATTTCAATTATGTGTTTGTAATTATTTATTTTCTAATAAATTTTTATCAAATGAGTTCTTGATCAAATTAATTAATTTAGTGAATTAATTAATTGTGGTTAACATAAAATTGGTTATATTGGGATTGTTTATTTGAGATAATTAATTGTTGAGTTAATTATGATATATTGAGATTATTGATTTGAGATAAATGATTTTTGAGTTAATTAAGAGATATTGAATTGTGATTTGGGGATAATTAATTATTTAATTAATTATCAGAATCTTGAATTTGGATTGGTAGAGAGTTAATTTTAGAGTTAATTATCAGGATATTGAAATCTATATTGAATAATTAATTTTGCAATTAATTATATGATATTTAGTTTGTGAATTTTATTTAATTAATTTGTGAATTAATTAATGGGATTTATGTGATTAATTAATTGGGGAATTAGTATTTGGTATTGATGTAAGGAAATAATTATTGAAATATTAATGAGAATGACAAGATTAATTAATTGTTAGATTATTTAATGAAATTAATTTTGAGAACAATAAAAGGTAAAAATGGAAAATATGTCTTAATTGAGAACAGTAAATGTTAACAATAGGATTTATGTGTTAATTGATAACAATAAATGGTAAGAGGGACATTTATGTGTTAATTATGAAAAATGGTAACAATGAAATTTATGTGTTAATTGAGAACAAAAAGTGGTAACAATGGAATTTATGTGTTAATTGAGAACAATAAATGGCAGTAATGACATTTATGTGTTAATTGAGAAAATAATTGGTAATAATGAAATTTATATTTTAATTAGAATAATAAATTCTAACAATGGAATTTATGTTTTAATTAAGAACAATAAATTATAACAATGGAATCTATGTGTTAATTAGAACAATGAATGGTAACAACGGAATTCATGTGTTTATTGATATAATGATTGCTAATAATTGTATTATAAGATATGATATCCCTTAGGGATAACTTGAGCTTCGATATAATCTAAGAAAGTAATGACGTACAGGTGTCTATTGAATCCTAGGGGTTTATGTGTTTACATAAAGTTTAATTGAAAATGTAATAAATATTTACTTATGAATTTTAATTATTGTATTTATAGAACTTCATACCCTATTATTTGACTATATATTTTTTAGATGTTGTTGGTGGTGTCCTACTGAGTTATAATCACACCCTACCTGGACTTCCTAATTGGTACCAGAATTGATTGCATGATTGCAAGATAGGTCAAGGGAAAAAGACTGGTCTTAGTTGGCTAATTTGGGATGGATGATAGATGATGGAAATGGATGTGGTTCGGGACCCAATGGGAGTTGTCTGTGTATTTACTTTTTAGTTTTCATTTTGACCTTTGGCATGTACTTTAGCATGGAATATCTACTATTCAATTTCGATAATGTATTTCTAGTTTGGTCATCTTGAAATAATGGGTTTTCATGTTTATTGATTATATGTCATTTTTTCCTTATTTATTATTTCATCTAGTTTATTAATCTTATGATAATAGGCTATATTCTACCCATGACTAATATAACACACTCGCTACAAGTTGGTAGCTTTTGGTGTACGGGGAGGTGAACTGGAGGTCACACAACAGACCCGATTGCGGGACCGATTTGTAGCCCCCATGTAAGGACCTTACAAATACAATGATGATATTAAGATTCATGATAAGACATATCAATGTGTGTATATATACACCTCATAAAAGAATGTGGGTTTATAATAACAAAATATGCTTCAATGAAAGGAGATCGAGGGAATTTGCCTTAAAAATGAATTGATTATGTGTATTCACAATAATTTCACATAAAAAAGTGGAAATAAAATAAGAGATAATAAAAATTAATTTCACACATAACCTTATAATTACATAATGATTGAAGTATATGTTTAACCCAATGAATTAAAATTGAGTTAAGAAATATCATACTATTTGTAATCGGTCGAATCATATGCCACATAAAAGTAATAATTCTCAATTGAAACATTGAATAACATGAATATATTAGGTTCGTGATATGATATATTAAATTTTTCTATAAATACACCACATACAAGAAATAATTATTTAATAAGTTATAAATCTCACATAAAAAAAGTGAAATGATAAGAGCCTCACCTCACGGTTCCCTTTAGTGATGATTTATTTTATACTCTATATAATGGTTTAAAGAATTATATTAACTAATTATAGAAATATATTAATTTTTATAATACATTATTTTATGATTTTATAACATTATATTACCTACTCATTAATAATATTTCATTATTTTCATGGTTTCAGGTGTGTTCGTTTCATGGTTTCAAGATCGGTTCACTTGAGTAAAATTATCGATGTTGTGGTTGGATGAGATTATAACTCCTGAATTGGAATGAGATAATATTAATGAAAATAAATATTTATGAGTTTTCTAATAAATCATTCTTATTTTTTATTTGAGGATGAATCATTAGATAAAATATTGATGATAAAAGTTTAGTTTATTTTAACGGTTTTTAGATAATCACAAGGGAGTTTCATTTTATTTACTATTATTAGTATATATTTGTTTGAGAACATCAAATTGGATATTATATATTTATTAAAATATTATTTAACCATAAAAATAGATTTATGACCATACATAATGGTGATAATGGATAAAGAAAAAAAACATTATTCATGGAGGTGATTAACCGACATAACTTGGACAATAGTTCCATTCATTTGAAAAACAAGAGGTAATAAATGGTGTGGATATAATATATTCCATTAAAAACATAACATTATATTATTTACATGATCATGTAATTATTATTACTTTATTTATGAAATATATGAGGAGAAATTATAATAATAAAATGAAATAATAGAGGTATATTGAAAAAGTTACCTCTTTAATATCACCTCATTGGAGGACCCGTTGAGGACCTTGGATTTGAAATTTTGGTGATACCATTAAAACATGGATATGGGGAGAGCGATTTGAAGATGTTTGAGTATATAATTTTGGATATTCAATTCATTTAAATTAAAATGTTTAGGTGAAGGGTGGTATTCATACTTGATGAGAGGTGGTTTTAAGTGATTAAAATAGGATTATTTTATAATTAAATCCAACCACATTAAGGTGGAAATAATTTCAACGTATTATATTTTTAATTAAAGTTTAATAGGATTTTTTTGGGTAGATAAATACCTCAATTAACCATTAAATATTGTAATATTTATTTATGTTATACTTTTACCTATTTACTTTAACCCTTGTCAATATTATTACTATAATTTGGTAAATAAATTTCAAAACATGAAATTTTTTTATAAATAATAATAAAATTGGGATAATTTTTTTTAAACTTATGATTCCAAATATGGAATAAATTTTACCTATTTTATTTCACATAATTATCAAAATTATATTTAAAATTAATCTTGTAGACATAATAAAAAGTGGGTTTTTAAAGTGAAAAGTTAAAAAATATGAAATGTTTTTATTTCCAATTTCAATGTGATATTGATTAAAATGAAATAAAATGGATTTTATTATTTATAATTTAACTAATTATAATTTATAACCAATTTAAAATATAATTTAACTATATAAATATATTATATGAAAAAATTAATGAATTTAAAATTTAGTATTTTTCACTATTCAACAAAAAATGAAACTACAAAAAATTATAAATATTTACACTAAGATAATTTTTTATTAAGACTTCAAAAATAAAATTTATTTTTTCAAATAAATCATACAAAAGTGTCAAAATTTATTTTTAAAATAGGTGACCTATCCAACTGTGGAAACATTTTCATTTAAAAAAATATAGCTTTTTATGATTAAAAGTGGATTTATTCTTATCTTAAGACTATCAAAAATTTTGAATGAACATTAAAAAATTTACTGAATATATTACTAATAAATTCCATTAATATATCTCACAAATACTGATTAATTTAATTTATTAATATAAAATTCCATTCTCAGCGTAAAAACACTTCTATTACGTTCAATTGTATTTTATTTCCATTTCTAATTAATTGGTAATAAATGAATTCATTTTATAAACACGTGTAAACAATATTTTCATAATTTAATTAATATCACTCATTTTACTCTTTGAAATAGATAGGTGGTAGCTACTCTCATTAAATAACAATATTTATTTAAGCTCGGTGTTTTGTGTAACACAAGATTTCAAAGAAATTAAATTTATTTAAGAAGATACATACTATAAAATATTGGGGTGTTACATTATCCCCTCCTTCAATAAATTTAATCCTCTCAATTTAAACATTTAACTTAAAAAATAAAAAGTTAATACTTGATAACACAGGAAACCCAAATCATAAATAGGGTTAATAACACATCCCCTTAAAAATACGGAGAGGGAAATTCAAAGGTCCCCAAAAAATTAGGCTTTCAAAAAGGCTAACATTATTGGGAAGCAAAATCTATTAAATGAAAGAAAAATAAAACTTTCAAGTTCTAATGAAGAATGATAGAGAATATGGTCACTATAAATTATACCATCACAACGTAAATTTATGATGGGTTAATGATGTCATTAATTTCCCTATAAGAAAATTAAACCAATAATGTTTTTTATTCCAAATTACTTCCCTAGAGTTTATGGATTATTTTAATATCCAGATAATAACTTCAAAAATTAAACCTTCCTGATTTTATTCCATTCCATAAATATAATCTTATTTTTTTCTTTGATCTATTTACACTTAAAATATTATGCCAGGAAATGGATATTCATGATGATTTTTTATGCATAATGCACTTTTAATGATTCATTAGTTCCACAATACATTCCTTTTTTCCTTTAAATGTTTAAGGAAACTAAAATTTTTAGCACATGATATAAAATATAATAAATCATACTTTAACCTTAAAAAATAATATCAAAAAATCAAATTAATCTATTCCATAAGTAGGTAACCTTAAGTCTCATTCAAGATAAGTCTCTCTAAATTTGATGATAGAACATTTATAATAAAGGTCACTAAACTTAAAAAATTTACTTAATATCGAGTTTTTCTAACAACATAATGTGGATCTTATTTTCACATACCAAATATATTAATACTTTGATCACTGTTAAATATTAATTAAAAAATATTGCTTCCAAAATAAATATTAGGTTGTTGAATATATTCTTTAAATCCAAACATATAGTAGATATAGAAAGGATTTCATAAACCACCAGATCAATAAAATCATTTAGGGTTGCCAATACTATCCCATAAACATATTTTTTTGTCAACATCAATAAAAAATTAAAGTTATGTTCCAAAAATCATGTTTTTATAGAAGATCAACATTCAAAAGAATAACGTATTTTGGTTACTGGTACTATTTATCCCATGCTTCCAAATCTATAAGAATAATTACTTTTGAATAATCCTTATATATTTCATTATTTGTATAACCATAATATCATTGATAAAATACTTTTACAAAATTATTCATAACTCTAAAAACCCAAATACATTAATTATTACACTTAGAATATAGTGACAGAATAAGCATGTCCTTGATCCCATTACCTCTTCTGAGCTATATTACCTTGACACTTTGGGAATTCCTTTTAATATCTCCCCATATCTTAATAGTTGAAACATTTTACATTTACAAATTCTTTCTTTCCTTTGCATTCACAAGCCTAGTGACCATTTTCTCCACACTTTTAGGAAACTCTCATTCTCTTCAAGAAAGTACCACGGTGTTTCTTTCCATAATTATCAAATTTAGGAAAATCATTCACTCTATTTTCCCTTTATCTATATCTTTCTTCATCATTATCTTCTTCTATTCTTTTCTCTTAAATTAATACTAAATTAATAATTGTTTTAGTATTTTTATATCACATGAGTTTATATCTTCATATAATGAGAAAGATTGGGAGACCATTTCCCTTTAGAGGTAAGGCTTTAACAAATATAATAATTGATCGATAATACTCATTGGGTTATGTATGTAGTCCTCATAATTCCATGAAAATATTTTGATGTTGGATTAATATTTAGAAAAAATCTCATCCTTCTTTTGTCTCAAACTCAAGAATCATCTCTCCATATCTTATTGTAGTTCATGATGGAAATATTTTTCAATGAAATGTTCCTTAAAATCCTTACATTCTATGTTTTCTATTTCCTTATATTCCTTAGTGTTTTGAATCAATGAACACCATTGATCATCATCTCCATATATATGATAAAATACCATAACTACCTTCTCACTTTCATTACATCCCAAATTAAAAAATATCATCTGTAAATGAGTTATCCATTGCTAACAAGAATGGAACTATAGTCCCATTGAATGATGATGGTTATTGTAACATGAAATGTTCTAATGTTGTTACAATGCATTGTGGATCAGGATGATTCATATGGTCACATTTATTTCTCACAACCGGAGTTAGTTTTACTAATATAGTTATAATTTGTTCATCTCTAACTACAGCTCCAACTCCATCTTGAACACCATTATCCCTCCTAGGAGGTTAATCCTGACATAGATTATGTGAATTGATACCGTTTATATAACTTCCTCTAGGATCCATTTATAAATAGTGTAATACACATGATTCAATAATAACATTATGGAACATAATGTATAATCTCAAAACTAGAGAAATACATAACACAAAATTATAATTTCTTATGTCTCTAATATCATAATCATAAACATGGTTTCGTTGGGATATTCTTATATACTCATCCTCAAGGTCTATCTTAGGGTTATGTTTCATAATTTATTATTTACTAAATATTGTTCCCAACGTTTCTACTAATATTTATCTAATATAAACTATAACAATCCCTACCCCAGTATCTCAACATCTTATGACTTACTTTATTACATTGGAATATGATACAATAAATCACATTCTAGAAGACCTAATTGTTTAGTTTTAATGGTAAACTAGATACATACATGAAATTCAAATTACATTTAATACAGAACAAATTCTAAATTTATTTTCTTTGAGAACATAATTATTCCATTTAACATAACACTACATATCAATCAAAATAAACTTCTTGGATGCCTGGGGAAAATAAAACATAAGAAAATGGTGAACTTAGATTCTTATTAAGGTTTAAGCACAAACAAAGAAATAATTAATCAATGATCATAATAAATATGGAAAGGTCAATAAACATATAATAAAAATGAATTAATAATTTTTTTCATAGTGAAAATATTCTGGATAATAATAACTGAATACTGAAATAAGGGAATGATTAGTTAATGGACAACATGTATCTAGAACATAAACCACTACCATCAGTAAATTTCATAAGATAGTTTTACATAATTTTAAAAATTTATTTATTTATATCTTAAATGATTTGTCCCATGAGACCTGTCGATGCATCGAGGGTCTATAAAATAATGGGACCCAAACGTCACTCTTAGCCTATAGAAATCACCATATATCTAATAAAAAAAAGTAGATTTATAATTCAAAGTATCCCATACCACTTTGGAAATTTTTAATACCATGAAGACAATGAGATTGATGATATTTTATATAAAAGGGGAAGTTTATACACCTCATAAAATAATATTGTTGTATAATAGAAAAATATTCCTTAATAAAAGGAGATCGAGACAAAGTCGCTTAAAAATGAATTGATTATGTGTGATTGCTATAATTTAAAATAAAATAAATAGGAAATAAAATATGAGATAATCAAAATTAATTTGAAAAATAACCCTAGAATGACATAATCTATGTAGTATATTTTTATCCCAGTGTATGAAAATCGAGTTAATAAATCTTTTACCACTTGTAATCAGTTGAATCATATTCCCCATAAACATAATTATTATCAAATGAAACATTTAATACCATAAAGTTAATTAGGTTCAAGATATAATATATAAATTGGAAGTATAGATGTTAGATGGTATGCGAGTATGATATACTCTATAATAACAAATGTATGATTGAATATATAAGTATGAGAAGCTAAAATACAAGAGGGGGGTGAATTGTATACTTTAAAAAATCCCTAGGGAAATTTTTCATAACCAAAATTTACAACACCTCTAAGTTATAAATACTTGCTTGATTCCGGAAAAGTGATTACAGAAATGAAACTTAACAAAAGTTCACACCAGCTAAGATTCTAACTTAAAGCATATAGAATCTAACTAAATCAAAGTACAAGTAAGGAATTATAAGAAAGTTATACTTTCCTTAACAATACAAAAATGTACAGCGGAAAACTAATTAGTAACACTAATAGTAAAAAACAATAACTCTTTTAACCCAAAGAGAAGGGTATCCAACAAACCTGGATAAGAGGTCCCTTGATTTATACTTTGAAGAAAGTATGTCTTACCCACACCAGGGAAAGCCCTCGATATGAAGATCAGATTTTGTCTTGCTGTCCCCACAAGCGCTCAACTATCAGTTAGTCGGTACCTCTATCTTCCTATCCCCTGAAGCCCTCGATTGTACACAACAAAAATTGGAGTCGCATGAAGCAAGTCTGCAGGAAGCAAAGTTTGAACAAGATGTTCAAACTTTTTTCATGAAGCGTGAGAGTTTATAAGAGCCAATCTTTCTAGAAATCACTTCAACAGCATGTAATCACAGATGTCAAAGATGTTGTCATGTGTTTTTCAAGTGTATTTCTCTTTTCAAATGAGCCCCTATTTGTAGGCTCAGCTTCAACGGTCGGCTCCCTCCTCCAATGATCATATTCTTCCTTTAATTTAGGAGGGACCCGTACACATGTCACTCAAACAACGGCTAGTTGATAACCGAAGGCACGACACCATTTCATAAAAGAACAAGTGAAAGCATAACTAAAACTGATATTCAGAATATAAGCAAATATGAATGTTCAGAATGTAAGAAAATAAAAGTTCAGAGTCTAACCAAAATTAAATTCAGAGTCTATAATACAAGGATATTTAGAATCTGTTTATCAGAAGAATTCGAAGTCAAACTCCATACAAGTTTGTATCCATAATTATTAATCAGAATTCACAATCAAAATTTGTAATGAGAATTCGTAATTAGAATTTGTCATCAGAATTCGTAATGAGAATTCGTTTTCAGAATTCACAATCAGAATTCGTAATGAGAATTAGAATTCATCATCAGAATTCGTAATGAGAATTCATATTCAGAATTCACCCTCAGAATTCGTAATCAGAATTCAGCAATAGAATTTGTAATGAGAATTCGTAATCAGAATTCACCACTAGAATTCGTAATGAGAATTTGTAATCAGAATTCATCATCATAATTCTTAATGACAATTCGTAATAATAATTCATCATCAGAATTCGTAATGAGAATCCATAATCAGAATTCATCTTCAGAATTCGTAATGAGAATTCGTAATCAGAATTTGTTATCAGAATTCATAGTTATAACACTATATAAGTTCGTAATCAGAATTTAGAGTTGAACATCATAAAAAATTGTAACAAGGAATTCAGAGTAGAACTTCATAAAAGTTCATAACAGGAATTCATATTCTAAAAAAAAATTCTTCATATCAAAGTATTATATGATTCTAAAGTTTTAGATATGAATCCGATTTTTATACTTAAGAAAAATGTTTATTTGAACAATGAAGTCTAGGTAAGGGTAGATTTCCTTGGGTAATGTTTTTTTCCTTATATAAGTAAAATATAGGGTAAAAACAAATTTTCTTAAGGATAAGGTGTTTGTGATTATCAAGAAAGAAAGAATGGAAAAGTCATTAGGAAAACCTTATTGACTCAATAACTCCCTCTTTTTTGAAAGCACAAACATCATTCCGAAAAAGAATATAAGGATTTAGAAAAAAAATTTCTAGACTTTGAAATTATAGTTTATCTCCCTTTATTCATGGATAATGATGAATCTGACTAACTCCCCCTTAGGATTTCGAGCTCTAAGGATTGTATTCTAAATTTTTGGAGTGAGAATTTTTTTTTGAATGAATAAATCTTCATAATGAGAACTCCCTCTTAGATAAACTCCCCCTTAAGTAGGGATAGTTATTTTTTACTTAGAAAATATTCTTCTTCCTTTTAGAATTATTTTTCCTTCTCTCTCTTTTTGATTTTCAAAAAGAGTTTGAGGGAATGGAAAATAATATGGTACTTGAAATATTAGAACAAAATAGCACAAAAGACAAGAAACCAGAGTTTTCATTAAGATTGAAAGGATTTTTACAAGGAAAGACATTACAACAAAAGATCGGATTGGTCTATTTGTCTTCTTTTTCCTTGGGGATTATCTTCTTCAAAAGGGTTTTTAGCTTCTTTAACTCTTTGTGCTCCTCCCCAGGTTGCTTTTCTAAGTCTTTAATCCTATCATCTTGAGCCTTCAGAGCCTCAGACAGAGCCTTAAGAACTTCCTCCTGCTTTTCAAGTTTCTCTTCGATCTCAATCTAGTGATCTGTTTCCCCTTTCCAGCTTTGAGCAATAGAGTTAAGCTTCCCATTCAGATCCTTCACCTATTGATTCCGAGTATTTTTTTCTAGGGAAATATTTTCTAGAAAACTGTTTGTAAAATCCTTAATCTTGGAATCGTCAGTATCAAAATCCTCTTTTACTTCCTCTTGAAATTCATCAAGCTCTGCCATATTTTGGACTATCTTCTTTGACCAAGTGGTTATTTTCTTGCAAGACTTCATACGAGCTTCATATCCTATAAGGAATGTTTTGAAATCTGATTTTTTTGAGGTTTTAAGAAAAACATTTTGATTTAAGGAAAAAAATCCGAAAAATTAAAATAGAAAAGAAAATACGAGAAAGTAAAAATGATTATGAAAACTTAAGTAAATAATTCATACCTTTCAGATTAGTTAGAAAGATTATTCGTAATAGGTAATATTCTTCTTGAAGAAAATTAGACTATGAAAAAAACTCACTACGAAAAACTCAGTACAAAAAACTCAGTACGAAAATATCAGTATGAAAATCCTAAGATCTAAAAGTTTTATTGCAAAAACATTGAGTACCAAAACTCAATTGTGAAAATTATGAGTACGAAAATCTCATTATAAAAATTCTTATTAAGAAAATTTCCATTACAAAAATTTCCTTTATGAATGTTTTAAAAAAACTATCCACGAAAATTTTCATTACAAAAATTTGAAAAACTAACTGTGGAAATTTTCATTATGAAAATTTGAAAAACTAACTACAAAAATATCCATTATGAAAATTTGAAAAACTAACAACAAAAATTTCATTATGAAAATTTGAAAAACTAACTACAAAAATTTTCATTACAAAAATTTGAAAAACTAACTACCAAAATTTTCATTACGAAATAATAGAAAAACCAACTATGAAAATTTTCATTACGAAATATTTTGAAAACCCAACTACGAGAATTTTCATTACGAAATATTTTGAAAAACCAACTATGAAAATTTTCATTACAAATTTTTTGGAAAACAATTAATGACAGATGTACTCCCCCTATCAAAAGGATTTTATTACTGTAAGAAAATTGGATCAACAGAAAGTTAATGGAGGAAGGTTACCTCACAGTTATCATTCCTAACTTTTATTTAATGTATTAAAATCTATCGGAGGGTAAAGATTTTGTGAAAATATCAGCAAGTTGATCATGCATTCTGATAAATTGAAGAATGATATCTCCTTTTTGTGTGTGATCCCATAAGACATTTGAATTCAATGTTTTTAGAAGAAGAACGATGTTACCTATACCAATAATTTCTCCCTAAGAATTATCTCCGAATGTTACTTTTCCTCCTTTTATTTTGATAAACTTTTCAAAATAGATTTTGTTATAAGTCATATTCCAGGAATATCCACTATCCATGTTCCATGTATTTTTGTTGGTACCTTCTATATTTTCCTAAAAATAAGGAAAAAGTTAGGTTTTCGGAATCCAGACTTGCTTGGATCTGGAAATCTCAGAAAGTAAAATTTTGGGAACTCACATCTTCTTAAAGAAATAAGCTTTATGAAATCATAAAGACTAGTTTTTTTAGAGAAAAATTATTTTCCCAAGACCACCACATTGATATTTAGTGAATAATGGGGCACTTTGAGGAACAATGTAATTGTTGCTAAAAATCAGTTTAGAATTTGTGTAACCAAAACCAGAAGTATTCCTTTGAGGTCGGATTCATGAATTAATTTAATCAAAACTTTCCTTACCTAGGGTAATGTTTGAAAAACACTTCCTCAAAGAGAATATTTTGGATTTGAGTTTTATAAATAAGTTCCTGTCTTCAAAAACATTTGAACTAGAGCTAGGCTCGAAAAAAAAATTCTTAGAAATTATGTTTTCTAGATCTTTAGAAAGTTTATTCTTCTCAGAACTTACTTCCCCAAGATTTTTTGAAATACTTTCAAAATCAGCATTTTTCTTATCAAGATCTTTAGAATGATCTGATATTCCCTTAGTAAGAATAACATTCCTAGAATTTTCCTTATTAAATTTTTTCATGAGTTTTGAATTATCATTCTCAAGGATTTTGGCAAACCTAGAAACTTCTTCATAGGTGGGTAAAGTATTATCTTTATCAGAAGAAGGTTCTTCATCCGAAGAGTTATAATATTCACTATCATTATCATTTAAGGAAACATTGGTCATTGATTCAGCATTGTGTGCCTTAGACATCAAGAAATGATTATCAAAAGGTAGCCTGGCTAAAAGAACAATATTCTTCTATACAGAAAATTCATAATCTGAAGATTCATATGAAGAATCTCTACCACTGGAACTCCTTGTGTCATTGGCTTTCAACACTTTCTTAGATTTGGACTTGTAATACTTCTTTCTATTTCTCTCTGAATGCCTTTCCTTTCTTTCTTTACTCTTGAGAATAGGGTAGTCAGGTCTTATGTGTCCATCTCTCTTGCATTCATAGAATGTAACTTCAGAGTATTTCTTGTCTTTTTTCCATTCTTCTTATATTTGGATTGAAAGTTCCTCTATCCAGCTATCTTGTTCATCCTTCGAGCAAGAATTTCCAATTCATTTTTTGAGGATTCACTTCCACTAGATTCAGAATGGATAAAAAAATTCTTAGATATGGATATAGTAACTCTCTCAGGAGTCTTGGCTTTCATATGATTGGAAGTAGTAGTAAAATATACACTGCCATTTCCATTCTTCTTCTTCACAATATTAGCATATCTCTTCATTCTAGTCTCATGCTGAAGAAGAGTTCTAAACAGCTCATCAAGGGTAATCTGAGTAACCTTTAAATTCTCATCAATTGCAGTCCTTTTAGATTCCCACTCATTTGGCATGATGTTAATGATCTTATCAATAAGGGATTCATCATCTAATCATTTTCACCCATTGATTGTAAACTATTCACAATATTCATGAATCTTTGTTTCACCTTGCATATGGGTTCACCATAAGGAAAACTAAAACCATGATATTCGGCTCTAAGTATGGCTCTTCTGGTCTCAATTACTTTGGAAGTTCCAAAGTGATTAACTTCAAGTTTCTTCCATATATAATTTGCTGCTTCACAAGACAAAATTTGGCTACATATATTTCTAATCATTGAGACAAGTAAAGTATTGCGTACCTTTTAATTAAGTTGATATTCATTCTTTTCTTGATATGTAAAGGCACTAACTTCTTTATCAGAAATTTTGTATCCATTAGTGGGAATAACAAAATTTTCAACCACAGTGTTGATAATGAAAGTCTTCATGCGATCTCTCTAATATTCGAAATCCTTACCATCAAAGATAGGTGGTCTTGTTGGATTGATATTATCTATGGAACCAACATTTTAACCTTCCATTATTAAGAAAATCTTTGGCACAAAAACTTGTTAGTAGTATAAGTTTGTAAACAAGAGAAAATATCTCTAAACAAGAAGATATAGAGTATCTCTAATAAGGAATGATTCTGAACTATGTGAGTCCGAAAAACAGATTCTGAAAAAAGGTAAATCTAGAAAATGTCAATCAGAAAAATATGAATCCGGAAAATGAAATTCCAAATGTATAAGAAGATGAAATTTAATCTGAATCTAATAGTGAGATTAATTCAGATGTAACCAGTCCTCTGATACCATATGTTAGGATGGGTACAGGGAACAATGTAGTGTATCTTAAAAAAACTTGAGCAAGGAAAACTTATATGTGAATATAAGTATTTCAGAAACCTCGCTTTGATACCAATTGTTAGATGGTATGTGAGTATGATATACTCTATAATACCAAATGTAGGATCGAATATATAAGTATGAGATGCTCAAATACAAAAGGGGGGGGGGGTGAATTTTATACATTAAAAAATCCCTAGGGAAATTTTTCATAACCAAAATTCACAACACATCTAAGTTCTAAAGACTTGCTTGATTCCAGAAAAGTGATTCTGAAAATGAAACATAACAAAAGTTCACACCAGCTAAGATTCTACCTTAAAGCATATAGGATCTAACTAAATCATATTACAAGTAAGGAAGTATAAGAAATTTATACTTTCCTTAACAACACAAAAACGAACAGTGGAAAACAATGTAGTAACACTATTAGTAACAAACAATAACTCTTTCAACCCAAAGAGAAGGGTGTCCAAAAACCTTGGATAAGAGGTCCCTTGATTTATATTTTTAGGAAATTTTGTCTTACCCACACCAGGGTAATCCCTTGATACGAAGATCAGATTCTGTCTTGCGATCTTCACAAACCCCCAACTATCAGGTAGTTGGCACCTCTGTCTTTCTATCCCCAGAAGCCCTCGATTGTACACAACAACAATCGGAGCCGCACGAAGCAAGTCTGCACGAAGAAAAGTTTGAACAAGCTATTCAAAATTTTTTACGAATCGTGAGAGTTTATAAGAGACTCCCTCTCTAGAAATCACTTCAAAAGCATGTAAGCACATATTTCAAAGATGTTTTCAAGTGTTTTTCAAGTGTATTTCTCTTTTCAAATGAGACCCTATTTATAGGCTCAACTCCAATGGTCGGAACCCTCCTCCAACGGTCATATTCTTCCTTGAATTTTAGAGGGACCTGTACATGTGTCACTCAAACAATGGTTAGTTGATAACTGAAGGCATGACACCATTTTATAAATGAACAAGTGAAAGCATAATTAAAACAGATATTCCGAATATAAACAAACATGAAAGTTCAGAATGTAAGAAAATGAGTCTAACCAAAAATAAATTTAGAGTCTATAATACAAGGATATTCAGAATCTGTTTATCAGAAGAATTTGGAGTTGAACATCATATAAGTTCGTATCCATAATTTTTAATCAGAATTCACAATCAGAATTCGTAATGAGAATTCGTAATTAGAATTTTTTATCAGAATTTGTAATGAGAATTTGTATTCAGAATTCACAATCAGAATTTGTAATGAGAATTATAACTCGTCATCAGAATTCATATTCAAAATTCTTATTCAGAATTCACCATCAGAATTCGTAATGAGAATTTTTAATCAGAATTCATCATCAGAATTCGTAATGAGAATTCGTAATCAGAATTCACCATCAGAATTCGTAATGAGAATTCATAATCTGAATTCATCATCAGAATTCGTAATGAGAATTCGTAATTATAATTCATCATCAGAATTATTAATGAGAATTTGTAATTAGAATTCATCATTAGAATTCATAATGATAATTTGTAATTATAATTCGTAATCATAATTCATAGTTAGAACTCTATATAAGTTCATAATCAGAATTCAGAGTTGAACTTCATAAAAGTTCATAATAGGGAATTCGGAGTAAAACATCATAAAATTTTGTAACATGAATTAGGATTATAAAACAGAATGCTTTATATCAATGTATTATATGACTCCGAGGTTTTAGATATGAATCCGATTTTTATACTTAAGAAAAATATTGATTTGAACAATGAATTCTAGGTAAGGGTAGATTTCATTGGGTATGTAAATTTTCCTTATATAAGTAAAATATAGGGTAAAAACAGATTTAATTAAGGATAAGGTGTTTGTGATTTTAAAAATAAGAAGGAATGGAAATGTCATAAGGAAAACCATATTGAATCAACAATAGATACAACACACACAAGAAATAAGTGGTTAATAAGTCATATATCTCACATAATTAAATGTGAGGTTAGAAAACCCTTACCTCGCGGTTCACTTTAGTGTAACATTATTTAATATCCTATATAATGTTTTAAAGATTGTTATTAACTCATTATAAAACTATATTAATATTTTTAATACCTTATGTGATGATTTAATAACATCTTGTTACCCATTCATTAATAATATCTCATTATTTTCATGGTTTTTGTGTGCGTTCATTTCATGGTTTCATGATTGGTTTATTTGTGTAAAATTATGAATGTTCTAGTTTAATGGGATAATAACTATTGAAGAGGAATGAAATTGTATTAATGAAATTGTAAAAATATTAATGGTCTCATATATTATTTTTATTTATTACATGAGGATAAATCATTAGATAAAACATTGATGTTAATGGTTTAGTTTACTTTAGTGGTTTTTCTAAACATCATGAATCAATTTCATTTTATTTACTATTATGAGTATATATTATCTCCAGAATATGAAATAGGATATAATATACTTATTAAAATATTATTTAACCATAAAAATAGTTTTTTGACCATCAATTAAGGTGGTAATGGAAAATGAACAAAAAACATTATTCACGAAGGTGATTAACTGCCATAAGTTGGACAATAGTTTATTTTCATTGAATAAGAGGAGGTAATAAAAGGGGCTGATATAAGATATTCCACTAGTAACATAAACATACAAAATTTAAAATATTATGGATTTATTATGAATTTATGCACAAAATAGATGAGAATAAATTAGAATAATAAAATAAAATAAGAGAGTTTTTTTTATAAAATTACCTCTTGAATATCAACTCCTGGGAAGACCCCTTTAAGACCTTGGATTTGGTCATTTGGTGATACTAGAAGCACTTGGAAATTGGTAGAGTGAGAATAAGAGGTTTTGAAAGATATTTTATGAGCTTCAAGGCTTTTGAGTCAAAATGAGGTGGTGACGGTGGGAATATATACGATTGCAGTGTTGGGTTTAACTGATTAAAATATGGATTATTTTATAATTAAGTCCAACCACAATGAGGTGGAATTAATTTAAATAAATTATATTTTTTAATTAATGTTTTATATTAATTTTAGGGTATATAAATACCTAAAAACCCATTTTTTTTAATATTTAGGTATGTTATTCTTTTATCTTTTAACTTTAACCCTTGTCATTATTTTAACTATACCACGGTAAATAATTTTTTTCAAAGGTACATTTTTTATAACAAAAAATTAAATTGACCTTACAAACTAATTTTGACATTATGATTCAAAAAATTGAGTTAATATTATCTAATTTAATTCATATAATTGAAAAAATTATATTTAAAATTAATCTCATAGATAGAATGAAAAAAATAGATTTTTAAATTGAAAAGTTCAAAACATAGAAATGTTTGTATATCCAATTTCAATGTGAAATTTATTACAATGACATAAATGTGATTTAAGGATTTATAATTAAACTAATTATAATTACCAATTTAAAATAGAATTAAACTATTTAAACAAATTAGATTCAAAATTAGTGTTAAATTAAAATTCAACACTTTTCAATATTCATCTAAAAATGAAGCTTCGTCAAACAATTCCAAAATTTTACCCTAAGATATTTTTTATATTACCATTTAAAATATATTTTTTAATACTAAATCATATTATTTTTTTAAAATTTAGATGTAAAATAGGTACTCTATCAGATGGTGGTAAATTTGTCTATTAGAAAAATATTGCCTTTTATGCTTAAAAATAGATTTAATATTATCTTAAGACTATTAAAAATATTGAATGAATATATTTTTTTTACTTAATATATAAAATATAAATTTCATTAATAGATCTCAATAATACTTATTAATTTAATTAATTAATATAAAATTAAATTGTGGGCATGAAATCAATTCTTTTATGTTCAATTAGCTTTTATTTTCAATTCTAATTAATTGATAATAATTGAATTTATTTTATAAACATGTGTAAAAAATATTTTCATAATTTAATTAAAATAATTACTTACCATTATTAAAATTTATAGGTGATAGCTACAATAATTAAATTAAAAAATTTATTCATTTTTTTTAAACTCGGTGTTATATGTAACATATGATATCAAAAAATTTGAATATATTTAATAAGAGACATATCGATACATCTTAGGGTCGTATACATCATGTACCTATAGGAAACTTTGTTTACATAAACATGACCTTATATACTTTATTTAAGCATGAATTTTCATCACATTATTCCTAAGAGGAGTTAGTATCTCACCTACGGGGATTGGGATCCTCTTAAGAAGTTTCTATTTTTCCATTATGTGTATGGGGATGTGATCCTATACTGGTGGAATCAGAAAATGTTATTATGTCACCAAAATCTATGGGGGTAGGGGTCCTCTATCTATGGAGTGATATTTTTATATCCATATATATTATAGAAGACATTGGTCCTCTATTGGAGTCCTTATTTCACCCATAATAATGGAATAGGGATCCTCCTACGTCATTTAAGGGTATGAATTCTGGAGTTTCTCCATACTTATAAATCAAAATATGAAAGTTATGATTTTTATGGTTAGCTATGAGAGTTAGTATTCACTTTGGGGCATGTATCCTTCCATTATAAAATTAGTATTCCCATTTTGTTTTCCCTCTTGATCATTATTTTCAGATAAATCTTACATTTTGATTCTTTACTTATTGGTGATTTTGGGGTGTATTAATAGGTATGTATATATTCACCCCTACATGGGATCTTCCTGTAAGTTTCATGGATTTGATATATGATAATTAGTTCAAAAATTACCTTGGGGTACCTTGTGTGGGTAGTGCTTAGAGGCACTTAGTGGATGTAGTAGCAGGATTGTTGACAGACTCATGGTCTAGGGTTAATATTAATTTCTCTTATTTCCATGCAAGACCTACTTACTAATTGATGGTCTTTTATTTCCCCTCTTTACTTTGAATATTTATTTTTATACTTGGTTTTGGGATATTGTATTTTGTTTATGAATTTATTTATACTAGTTGATTAATTTTCTCATTACACTAGTGTGAATGAAGATACATGTTTGTATATAGGTTCATTAGTGTAAATCCTCCTATTTGTGTGACATGTAAACTTAGTTATAGTCACCATCCACAAGACTATTGGATGTGGGATTGGAGTGTCTCTTTCTAAATTAAACTGAATTTATTGGGTCATTAGTATGTCAAGATGTTACATTTCCCCTCTCATTAACAAAAAAAGAACAAATCAACATTATTCAATTATTTTTAATTTATGATTCTTTGTAAAGGGATTATAATGAGATCTATAAAAAAATAGATGCTATGATAACTATAAAACATGGTAAACTAACCAACATAGAGAAATTTTAATAGAATCCTCATTACTAAATTATAAATAGGTATCTCAGAGAATATGTTTGGAGTATTTTCTAAAGAGGTCCAACTTTAATGAAGAGTTATGGAGTGAATCTCTTAATGGGTAGAAGTTAGGAAGAAAATCTAACAAATAATATTAAATTATTGAAATCTAAAATAAAGATAGTTCTTAAGTAAAACTAAATCTGAGGTATGATAATCAATTTTCTCATCCTACGTTGACTTTATCAAATTTGATCCATTAAGGGGAGCTCATATTATGAGGAAAATTTTCTTTAATGGGGAGTAATCTACCATTTTCTTGAGTATTTTTAATGTTCTTGTTGATTTGAGTTTAGGTTAATAAATTTCTTTAGAAATTTATTTCATTAGCCACTAGAAAGGGAAAATGAGTTTGTATCACATACTGAATAGTTTATAGATGCTTTTATGACTCAGTTAACCACTCTTATTTTATACATTGATCTAGATCACACAGACATAGGGTTAGTTAATTTATTACTTATTTAAAAAATAAATGTTATTAAACCCTTATCTAAATTATTTAATAATATTATTAATTTCAATAATATGAGAATATATGATATGAGATGATGTTTCAAGTCACATATGAAGGATTAGATGAGAGGGATTTACCTTACATAAACAAATTTTCATTTATTTTCAATATGGGGGAGAATAATATTGAATTTGGAATTAAATTTAGCTATTTAAAACAAATCAAAATGGGGAGATTGAATTTTTCAGTCAGATTATGATGAATAGAGACTCATCGGTATTATTTTTTTTCAATATATACTAAGGAATAAAGTCAAATATACGATAATGTTGGATGATGGTGGAAGATACAAATTAATTTTTATATGTTGTTTCCTATTAATTAATGGTAAAATAAGAGTGATATATATCTTGAAATAAGATATTTTTCATTTTATATATTGTTCTGAATATTTATTTTTTATGTTGTTACGAGAATGACTTGAGTCGTTTCTATTATTAAATATGGAAAAAAGAAGGATTTGAGGTTCCTCCAGCTTGAATTTTTTTATAAATATACATTTAAAGAGAATCCAACATAGATGATTTTTTTAACTTAAATTTATTAGGATCATGGAATATTAATATAGTTTTTAGAGTATTTTTTATAGTAGAACAATTTTATGAAGGTTAAGAAGCTTGATGATGAGCAATCTCAAGGGTTTATGGTTAAAAATTCATAACTTTCAGCAGTAAGTGTGAAATAATGGATGGATAGAAGTGTGATAATGCATACTTGGAACATATAGATTTTTATGGAAAAATATATAGAGAATATATAGTGTATTAATTTTAAAGAAGGATTATTTTTATGATATAGTTAACAGGCTAGTAGAGTTTCATTGAAGCACTCAACATTGGGTGTTTATATATTGAAAGGATTAGAAAATAAGTTTTAAGTGACTTGGAAATATCACGATGATTTCCAAAGTCATTTAGGTTGTTTTAGATGATGTGGAGTGATTTATAATTCATTAAGGATGGTAGAATATGTTTTCAGTTAATTTTTATAATCTCTTGAATTCTTAATGAAAACTAGAGAAGTTAAAAATTCATTAATTCATAAGATCCATTTTATAAATATGTAAAATTATATCTAGAGTAGATTTTTTTTTAGAAAAGTCAGTAAATATGTATACGTAACTCTAATTCATACATAAGGGTCATTCAGAGTGCACATACTAATAATTTTCAATATAAGTAAATGTTTAAGAGTAAACATGGGAATACATAAAAGAAGTTTCAATAGTTCAATCATGAAATGGATGAGTTTGGGAGGAACTATATCACATAAAGGTACAATAATTAATATGTAAGCATCACTTCTAGTAAGAGTGAAGCTGAAATATGTAACAACCCAAAGCCCACTGTAATGCGTAAGAGTAACAACTATTATGTAAAGGTTAATAAGGGGATATATAAAGGAATCTCTGTTGGTGAAATATAATGTTGATATTTTATAGAATATAGATTTATAAAATAAATATGATTATCATAAATCTATTATTTAATTGATTAAATATCGTGATTATTGAAATGTTATTTTGATTGGAGAAAAATATTGAATACAAGATCTTCATGTTGTGGATAAGAAGATAATGTTGTGAAGCTATCTAAGAATAAAATACAAGAAGATTCCAATTCTAGTATTTGAGATTTTATTACACCCTGATGATGAAGATCACACCAGGGTTACTATGAAATGAGAAGATAATGAAGATGATGCTATAGTGGAAACCATTTTGGGATTATAAACTCTCTATGAGGAATGAAAGACCCATTTTCACCATGATGGAAACTGTGGGGGATCACACATGAATTTACCAGAAGTAAGCCATGTCATAAAGAGATGATACACACCATGATGATATTCATGCATGATGTTATTTATCCTTTCTAATATTAAATGCCTACAGATTTTTTTTACAGAAGAGAGAGTCACAATTTTTCTAAATGTGTTAGTTTAACAACTGTGACTTCAAGAGATATTTTATGGGATTAATTTTAATGATTTGTTAAGATTAGAAATATGTGATAATTTTTTTAATATTATTGAACTAATATTATTTTTATTATTTAATATATATTATGACAAAAATAATAAGTAATGTGATGATTTAGAACCTAATATTATATTCCTAGAAATTTTTATATATCAAAGATAGTGCGAAGAAATCAATGTTGTGGGTATTAAAAAGAGAAGGAGTATCTGAAGAAATTTAAGAAGAGAGTAAAAATTTAATTCAATGAGAAATAAAAATAAGAATCCATATAATATACCAAATTTATAGAATATAATCTATAGGGAAGAGGAAAAGTTTCAAGAAGAAGGTCAACAATGCTATTGCTATGTAGAGGAACTTGAGGAAGTCAGAAGCAGAAACTAATTCATGACATATGATATATTTATATCATTAGTATATGTGGTTATAATTAATATTATGTGAATAGAAAACAATGGATCATTTATTGGTAGTCAAAGTACTTGATTATAGTGTCTTAGAAGATACGTAGAGACCGACATGTATGTAAGAGAAACCAAATATCTTGTGGTTATCAAAGAATCATTTAGGAATATTTTTTTAAAATGTTGATTAAATGTCATATAATAATAGACAAAGGATATTGTTCACAAGTTATAATAAATGGACTTGGATGAAAATAGTGATATGGTACAATAATATCAATAGTAGTTTGGAGATTAATGCGATTTTAGAAGATAATAATTATAATAATGCAGCATCAGGAAAGGATAATACCCACCCATGGGTTAATGATGATTCCACCCATACCTTATGTTTATTTAGTGTAGGATGATAACATTCTCATGATTTGTTATCACTTCAATTAATTAATCATAATTTGTGTCTCAGTCTAAACCCAAAAACAATAAGGTGCAGATTTATGCATTATGGAAAACCTTATAAAAATAATGAGTGTCAGTGTAAATTATATATATACAATATTACTTTTTGTGTTTAGTATTGCAAGAAAATAGATAGATCCATATATTTTAACCTAAAGAAAATATAAAATATTATGAGGGTTTGATTATAAATAGATAAGAATATGATAAAAAGTTTCCCATCTATTCACCTTAATTATGTGACTTCATATTCCACTAGGACTAATAAAAACACACACTGAAAAACCAGAAGTTTTTTATATTTGGACATTATCTTCATATTTTATATTATTTCCCAAATAATATATATTTCTTCCACAAAATCATCAAATACGAATCCCTTATAAATAAATCAATTATAATGAAATGTTAATGAAATACATATACAAAATAATGAATGAGTTAATAACCTATTAAGGGGAAAACAAATGGGTAAACAATGAGATATGGATGACTGATCATAAATCAGGACATAATAGAGTGAGAATAATATAACCCCGAAGATGAAAATGATACTTAATAGTGTAAAAACCATAATGGTATAATCATAAACCATAGAAGTAATAATATAACCTTATAATGTGGTGTATACATAATCCTAGGATATTATAAACATAAGTTGAGGATAACCACTTAAACAATAAATATACACAATGATTGGATTACTTCCCATGTCCTATACATAAATATCTCATGAGATATAAAATTTCCCAACACATTGGAAAAATATAGAATTCGGGGCCCACTCAACATATAAAAATACACCCATATATATATATACATGTGACATATTAAAATTTAAACAGTCATATATAAATTAAAATTCATTGAATGTTTAACCTAATAAATATAAATAATTCATAGAAAGGGAGTGGATAACACTAAAAATGTAAATCATATGAGTAAAATATAAAATATAAAATAAGACATGTTCACAGGGTAGAATACAAAGGTGTATTTATACACCTAATAAATCCTTTAGAGGATGACAAAAATCAGATATGATTAAAAGAGAACATTCCTTATGATTAGGTAATGATGAAATAACCAACAATATGAAAAAGAGTCCATCCAATAATTTTTTCAGAAAATAATATAATTATAAGAATATTTACACAATAAACTATTTTTTAAAGTTAAAAAATGAATATAACATATTAAAATTATTAAATCAATGAGAAATAATCCTGAAGAGGGTGAGATGAAATTGTAATAAATTTTAAAAGAAATAATTTTAACCATTTCCTTATATATGAAATATATATATATAAAGGAAAAATACATGCAATGAAATGATAATGTAAATAAAATAAATCTAAATTCCTTGAAGTAATAATATTCCAAATGAAATAAATTTTTATAGAATGATTGAACAAGAATAGGGTCCCCTTACCTTAACTCATGAGTTTCTCAAAATTCAATAACCCCCATTATTAGTAATTTTCATTTGTTAATAATCTATTTTAGTAACTTTATTATTTTTATTTCATTTAATATTATTTATTTTTACTTATTTATTATTTTTTCATATCTCATATCTGTCTTTGCATATTATTAGTATTAATTAATTAATTCTAGTTTTGGTATGGTGATTTCAACCACCATTCCTTATTCATAAGTTTATCATCGCTTTAATATTTAGTTTGAATACATAAATAATTTATAAATAATTTTCAAGTACCATGTTTTATTAAAATAATGTATGATTATGAATCATGAAAAATCTATTAACGATTTTGTTGCTGAAGGGGATATTTTATTCATAATAATTTATTTTTAAGAATGATTTGTAATTTCTTTATTATCATTTTCATTATATAAAAACCATGTGAATTCATATTAAATACCTAATTTATATAGTATTAATTTTTTTCAACTATCTATGATAATAATTATCAAAATAGAGTAACATCATTTATATAGGTGGCTGAATTTTACTAAACAAAAACATACTACAATGAAGAAATGATTAAAAAATCATCAATATTTCATTACTATTATTTTTTTATAATTATATTTGTTTTAATTATATGTTATAAATTTATTATTAAAATTTAATATTAGTTACATTGAGAATAAAAAATAAATAGGCAATGAATAACTTCATGCCAACTTTTAAGAAATCGAATCTTCAGTCATGGACATTCTTTGCAAAAAAGGTTGTAGGAATCGTTGGGACTAGGGAATCACAAACCTGAAAAGGGATTGAAGGGGAGGAAAATTATATATAATTTTAAGATAAAACTAAAAATTACGTTTGGTTTTAAATGAGTGATAGAAGGATCCTGGTACATATAAGATGGAGTGGCAATTGTTTTTAAAAATACCCATTAGTTAACGGTTAATCCAAGTAATTTTAAAACATAAGTGGCCAAAATGAAAAAAATTGAAAGTGATTCATGATTTATTAAATTATTATGATGTATATTTTTTTTAATGTTACATACTTTTTTACTATATATTTTATTTTACTATGATTACTATTTTCCGACATATATCACCAATCAACCATATAACTTATTTTTTCACTCAAAACTATATTTATCCTCTTAGTTAATTTTTATATCCCCAATCAAAATATGAAATAAATTTTATGATATTTAAAATATAAATATTGTAATTTTATCTTTTAAATAAACACATATAATATATTGAAATAATATTTTTTAGAATAAAAACTTTTTTTTTGATAAAGAATGAGTATATCTTTATTTCTTATCATTAGTTATTTATTAGTTGTGTTTTAATTATTTATTTATACATAAAAAATATAAGATTATTATTATAATTTAACATAAATAATATATTCATAATAATAAACAGAATAAAATATTTTTTGAAGGTAAAATTTATCACATATAGAATTACATATTGATAACATCATAACTTGTACATACATAACCACTCAATACATCCACATATTCCCTAAGTGTGAGTTTAGAAATGGTTATATTTTTAGTGGTAATTTATCTAGAATAGATATATTAATGATTGACACAATATTGATCTTCTCCCATACAACATTCCCTTTAAAATAAAATTGTTAAATTTTGGCTAGATATTGGCCTAGGGAATAAAAAAATATTCCCGTGAATGAAAACATATTCCTTATATGAAAACATTCTACCACATGATTCCATATATTCCCTCTTTTACACAAATTTCATAACATGATTACACATATTTATACTCATTATATCAATGGATAAATTATAATGGACATATCTTATGGTAACTTCATTTGTGTATCAAGTACTCCGTAAATAAACAACTACATAAAAAAATATCTTATTCCATTGATCACTTTAACCAAACATCTAGATATATACTCAATTGATATATACAACCAATAAATATATATACTAAATGACTATATATACCATTCAACTATATATTCCCATACACCCAAAATAATTCTTTCAACTACTCATCATAATAAATTATTTCTCCATCTAAATTGATATTATATTCCTAATATTGGTTTATACATTTTACCCTTATTATTATTTGTATGAGTTTTATGGGAGATTGTAAGGAAGAATATATCAAATAGAAAACCATTTTTTTTCTTGAATTTATTTTCATATTTTATTTTAATAATTATCTTACATATATATTTGGTAATACAGTTTATTTTACGAAATAATATTCTACTATAATGAAATAAATCATTTTCCATTATAAATTGTCAATGTGTGTATAATAAGTTATTCAATTATGACACATAGAAGTTATTGAAGGATAATTTGTATCAAAATTAACGGTGTAACATTCCCCTCACTTAAAAGACATCCATCAAAATAAAATTACTACAAATAAAAACAATGAGTATGATTTTATTTATTTATATCTCTATGTTCCCATATCAATTTATCATAATTTTGGTTTTTGATAGATTTTTGAAAAGGTGAGTGGTATTATTTTATAGTACCTTATCTCTAAATTCCAATATCTTCACCTATTGTTCCTTATAAGAGATATCATGCTCTAATTTTAGAATATCCAAAGTCAGTACATGTCATGGATCAGGTATGTACTTGTTAAAAAGTAATAAATAGAACATGTTGTGATCTTATGAGATGTTTAATGGGGGAACATGTTAATAAGACAGAGTTCACACATCTTCATGAATATTATAGTGAATAATGTATATATGGATTAAGTTTCCCTTCTTTATGAATATCATAACCCTATTCTAGGTTGAAATTCAAATCAATACATTTTCATTAACGTCTAAGTATAAATCTAAATAAAAATTATCAACATAGCTATTATGTTTACTTTGTTGTACTTTAATATGTTTCTGAATGGTTTTTATCTTCTCTATCAATTAGCAATAAAGGTATATTCCCAAAAACTTCTTCCCTAAAACTTTATCATAGAATTTAATAAACCTATATATGATCCTATATGAAGTCTTATAAGATTATATTTATATGTTTTAGTGGAAACTAATTCTATATATACATTGAACTAATAAAATATATTGATCTAATACTCCTTTGAAATCCATCAATTAGTATTTAATCATGTCTTCTAATTTATGAATGTCTGTTTAAAATTGACCATTTTTTAGGACTATTACCATTACTAATGTTTGTTTCTATATTGATTTCCTATTGAAGAATCACATAGAACTCTGAGATAAACCATGTTTCTCATTAAAGCATAATTAAAAGTTGTAATCATATATATCATGGTATGTTGATCTAGAGATAATTACTCATATGTAGTAATACTATGAGATAACATTATAAATTGATTGACTACAACCCAAACATCATTATTTCCTTTAAAATTATTGGGATGCTTTATGATAAGATTCATGGTGATGTTATCCCATTTCCATATGGGTATGGATAATGGTAAAATCACCCCATTATAATTCTAATGGTTTACCTTAACTTATTATAAAAGCAAGCATCATTATGTATACTCCATAATAACCCTATTACTATTTTAGAATTAAATTCTCTCTCAAATATCACTATACATTTTTAAGATTCCTATTTTAATAGATAAATATGAGCTATTTCCATCATACTATAACCCCTTATTAAATTCTATCATGGATGAGATACATATTTTACGTCAAAATATTATTATTATATATTTGAAAAGATCAACCTTAAAAATTATTTCCTATATTATGTTTTATTTATATATTATCCTTTTATTCCCCATTAATATTTACTTGGATAGGTAGATAATTAATCATTTGATAAAGGTATAAATTTATCCCTCACCTTATGATTTCTTGGTAAAAAATTTACATATCCCTGATTATTATATATCATTCAATTTTCATAATGAATGAGTTAGAAATATTATTTCTAATGAGAGAATCCACCACATTGTTTTTTCCCATTATGGAAATGTTTTATGAAATCACAATCCTTGATCAAAATTAATCATATCCTTTGGAACACATTCACATTTATTCTTACGACTAATGAATAAATTCTATATGATATCAAATGGATGAACCCAGAAAGTTCTATATATTGGGATCAGATTGTTGACTCCTGTTACATTACTATATGGGATATAGTAAAAAATATTCTTACAAAATCCATTTATGGATTCATTAGAGTTGGAAAACTTTTCAGGGATGTATGTGACACCTATCAGGTGTTCATACACAGGATCAAACATCACACCACTTTTCATCAGTTTTTACCTATAAAAATGTTTAATATGCCTTATAAAACAATATATATTATCTTAAATGATAGTATAAACCATTTTCCTATATAAATGTCTAAAGTGAAACATGGCTTTGTCAAGGAGTGATTAATAAAATAATCCATTGATCTTACAAAAGAAATGATTTTGTATCTTATTATCAAGGTAATAGAAATTAATATCGTAGTAAATATTGATATTGATAAGGACTAAAATAATATGGAAGTGAATTATATAATAAATTACATTTTGAGTTTTTATCTATAAAAATGGGTAAATATTATATTTTTTAGATTCTATTTCTCAGCAGGGTTTTCTGTTAACCAAATGGGTAGAAAATTTAGTTTTTTCAAATATAATAATGGCCCAAGATAAGGAGATACTTATCTTCAAGTCTCTTTTTCTAAGACCATTATATAATGTATAGGAACATAAACAATGATATTATTTCAATTATAGTGAAAATATTTGTATGAAGGTATGTTGTTTCCACTATCTATAATAAATATATTTTACTAACAATCTATTATTATTTTTGAATGAAAGTAAGAGTTCTATAATTAAATTCAAATAATTACTAAATTACTATAAATACATGACTTAGAAAAACTATTGACCAAATAAATTATTTGTATACTTCCTTTATATATTCTAGGAGAATAAAATGGAAAATTTTAATATCCTGTTGGGATTTTATTAAGGGACTTTTCCATGAACTATTTAGGTTCTCCACTATCAAATGGTATAATTCATATCTATAATTGTGATGAGAAAATATATAGGATATCCAACATCCTTAATCATTTAATAATATATTGTTATTTTTTTTATATTAACCCTTATTAATAATGTGTTGTATTCAATGATAATTCATATCATATCAATAATTATAGTCTCTAAAATGGTGCTATCTAAAATTGAGAAGGTCTTCAATGATTTATTATGAGATTCCCAAGGTGAGGGTTTTTGCTACCAGGTCAGGTAGAAATGGCTATCCAAACAATTAAAAATAGGAGGATAAAATATGAATAATCTCAAAAAATCCATTGTAATCATGAATTCCATGATTGCATGGGATGTGATCACATTTCATTTTCTATGGGATTTATTTATCAGGAACATATATGAAAATTCCATTAATTATATTGATCATGATATAAGAAATATATCCCCTATATGGTGGATTCTCTAAGGATCCCTCCAAATCATAATGTATCACTCTTGTTGGGTTATTTGGAGATAGGATATTTTATTATAAAAAATATAATTGGATATGATACACTTTATTCTATTTTAGCCATCTAATTTATCTTATCATCTTTAAATAAACTATGGGGATTTCTTGTTTCTCTATATTGGTTTTGGAATATAAAAATTGCGATCTATTAAATAAAATATTCCTCATAGATGAAGATGAAAATTTTATTATCACTTCTACAGTGTCCAAATGTTACAATACAAAGTATTTCTCTATGATAATCTAAGGGAGTATATTTTTTATAAATGGAATCATATTCTATGTTATAAATATCTTCCATTAAAATTATCTTTCTTCAATTTTCATGATAAGTGTGGTGTATTACCTATAAATATTGGGATAAAATGAAAAGATATTGTAATATTTTTGAAATGTTTTTAATGCAACAACCCATATTTTAAGGATAAAATTCATCTAAAATTAATAAGGGAGTGGGATCAGTATATCTGGTATCTTTTTAGTGAAAGTATTTGTATTTTCCCAATTCACGAAGTTTTTGATTAGCTTCTTATTGAATAAATTAATTGTATTAATCCTATATCTATTGGTGGGAGAATTCATGATTCCTAATTCTAGTTGGATATTATACCCTTTGGATGGATTGGAATAGAGATAAAGTGTTTATATCTTGAATAAGTGATTTTAATAGGTTTATCATCCTATTTAACCCTTAATTGATGATATCCAGATCAATCATCCACATTTGAAAAGTTTTAATCCCCATAATTTTTATAAGAACATGTCATCAAATTGAGGTATAATATACTTGTTATTTATCTTTATCCTGTTATGTTTATAATAACCAATATAAATAAACATTAATCCGTACATCTTCATAACATATAGAATGGGTTAAATCTATGTTAATGAAATTGGGTAGATAAAATATGTGTCTGAATTCTCATGTTGTTTCATCTTCAATTATTCTAATTCAACAAGTTTTATTCGATAGGGGATATTTTCTATAAGCTAAAGACATTTTATGAGTTAATTTAAAAAAACAACCTCATTATCATGGAGAACATAAGAATAATCATAGGGAAATATTTCAATATACTCTCAAATAATTGGCATATAATCAATTTTAAAATTTTATCCAACCATTTGAGAAAACAATTCCTTATTATATCGTATTAAAATCTATTTTGAGTAAGTAGTTTCTCTAGGATGTTCATAACCCAAATTTCATGGATATAAGTCCATGAAATTATTTGTGACTTGAAATGAGATTTTACTATCTCAGTAATTAATATAAGATCTATATAGTTAAGAATAATCCATTCTTAGTTTATTTTGAATTCTATTAAATGATGAATAATCAAATTTCAAAAAGTGTCCTACCAAAAATATTAATTGCAGAAGAGTTATATTCCTTGGATACAATCAAAAACCCATTTTTTTACTAATAACCCTACATCTTATCTTTGATGTGGGGAGCTAATAGTTTTACCTATCCTATAATCCCCGAAGGAATACATATAGATATACTCAAATAAAACACTTTCTATTATTGAATGGATATTAAGTGTATCTTTCAAAACATAATTTTCATGATCCACCTTGGTAGAAGTGATTTCATAATCTTTTCCATTATATTTTAAAGAAATATTATACATACATTTATTTTCCTTATTAATCCTTTATTTGGTGTATTAGTTTACATAATTCCAAAATTAATTATAGTTGAAGCATTGGACTATTATTGGTGTATTTAGTGGAATGTTATTTTCCTCCATTTTCTTAACTGAACTCTACATAAAACTTTTTTTTAATATTGTTCTTAATAATCACTTATACCATACTCTAAATATTTTTGGTTGTTTTGAGTCACCTAACCATTTTTTTTCATCCCATATCTTCAACATACATGTAAATAAATTTTTTATTCTCCACGAGATAAATCACTTTAGATTCCATAAAATCAATTTTTTATACAAAAATATATGAATCCAATGTGAGTTTATAATTTTTATATCCCCCTTAAGAGCACATTGGTCAATATTTTTGTAGAAATTAGTGTATTTGATAACCAATTATTTTCATAGACTTGATTTGAAGCCCCTAAATAATCAATAAATTTTACATTTTTAGATCTACAATAAATTAAGTGCATACATTGAAAGGGTTGTAATGTTTTATTTGTGGGACTTAATAACTTAATGATCATTATACTTAAGCTCATGGAATTTCAATTCTCTTTTGATAAAGAGAGTAGAACAAAAATACTTGTTAAAAATATATTCTTAAACTCTTCACATCCCATGTAGTAAATATTTCTCTTTTTCCACATGCAATTAATCAGTTTCCACAATTGATACACACCACCCTTTAAATGTGAAATATCCAAAAAAGTCAATTTCATATTCCAAAAATTAAATAAAAAACCCTTTTTATCATATTGTTCCTTTTTCAACAATTATTGGATTGGAAGAACCACTATAGGAAAATGCTTATTGTTTTATAAAGGAATCAAGGAAAATTTGTTCGTTATTTGGTGTATTTTAGAGTTCGACACAGTTTAGGTTATTATTCAAAACCCATGACAGCCAGGTAAGCACAACTATGTGATTTTCCACACAATTTCCAATACTTTTTTTTGATCAGGGGAAAAATCATTGCATTATTCATAGCATTATTTTTTCACTAAATAACTCATATATCTATCTATTTACTAAAAAATATGATTATTGTGAATAATAAACAATAATATCCAAAAAATCATATAAAATCCATCATAATATTTTTTAACCTATAAAAAAAAGGATCAATAAATTTGGTTTCAAGTTTTATCCATTTATTATTCTTAACCTAGCCAAAACAATTTACTAGTACACACTATGATACTAACTATGAAAAATAAAACATAACAAACATGTATTTTAATTATTAATACATGATTATAAATAACATGTAAAATTTAAAATAGAGACCCATAACCTAGAGGTTTGGTATCTCTGGTGAATAACTATATATTTAGTATTTTTTCACTAAAAGTATTATTTTTTTCAAAAAATCTATACATATAAATACATTATTGACATATCACTATATAAGAAATCATATGGACATTCATAAATAGATGAAAAAGTGAGATAAAAATATGGTAAGTAGAAAATCAATAGGGATACTAAGAGAAGATATCTTAATGGTCACAATCAATTACATAATAATATTGGCATATTAGTACTATGTAGGTGAACATGATATATGAAATAAGAATTATGAAATCATAATAGAATAACCACAAACCATGGAAACATTAATATAAAATAACATGGAGGATACAGAATCATAGGATATCATATTAATATTCTAGGTCTAACCACCATGTCAATTATTAAATAAAAGACCTGCCTCAGTGCCCATGTCCCATATGTATCAATTTCAGGAGATATAATCTCTACCTAAATCATTAGAGGGCTGTATAATTCCAGGCCCACCCATGACATAAAAATACATACATACATATGTGTTCCATATGAAAATGAAATAAATCATCTATTTTCCAAATTATCATGAAAACAATCATAAATCCACTAAAATTCATGATATGATTAACCCTAGAAAATTAAATAGTTTACAAAACCATTTCATGATAAGTATAAATCCTTCCTAAAAATAGAGTGTAAAATAACAATAATATAAATCCTTATTGTAAGAGATAATAGATAAGAAAATAGAATTTACAAGATTGGTATATAAAAGGAAATTATAAATTTCAAGAAAAATATTATAGAGGAAGAGGGAAAATTATAAAAGATATAAAATGAATATATCATTGGTTTTTCACAACCTAAAATATTCAACAATAAAGAAATAATATGTTTAAATTAAATTTTCCATAAATATAAAAATTAATGTATATTACCATAATAAAATATATTTTAAATATAACCAATGAATATAAAACATAAAAAAGAAATATTTAATGAAGAATAATCTTTTAGATTAAAAGAATAAATTATTAGAATTATTAGAATTTTTTTAATGTTTTCATAGTGTAGAAAATATATTTGAATAAAAAAATAAAGAAATGATATGAAACATGTAAAGAAATATAAAAAACCAAATAAATTGATATAAAAATATTTCAATATACAAATAAATATAAATAACATTGGTATGAAAGATAAATATCTAATCAATAGGGTGGTAAAGAGGAGGGTTCCCTATTCATTAACCCTTAAGTTGCATGAAATCATTCTAACCCCATGTTACAAACTTTGGTATGTTAATAATATATAAAATAACCTTTATTATATTTTTTATATAAATAATAATTATTTATATTCAATTATTTCATAATTATTAATAATCATCAATTATATTGACATTCAGATATTATTTGTTCCTATTATTTCATGCCTGTTTTCATAATGAGTCCATGATAACCATTATTTATTCATAAGTTAATCATATCTAGAATAGCAAAGGTAAATAAACAGGTATAGTGTAAATATTTATTATGTTAAATAATTTATACAAGGTAATTGTGATTACGATTCATAAATAATTTGTGAATGATTCACCTTCCCAAGATGATTTTGTTGTTATAATGCTTTAATTTTGAAAATGAATGTTAATTGGTCTATCATAATAAAAAAACATTAAATCTAACAAAAATTGATATGAAACACTATTCATATATATAATTTGTGTTTTTTTAACTCGACGTGATTATAAATTAAGAAAATAGTGTAGCATTATTCAAGTAGGTGCTTTAACCGATCTAATAATGAACATTCTACTTGGAAAGGATGAGTAGAAACCCATTTATATTTCATTATTTTAGTCTCATTATAGAATTATGTAAATTTCAAATCTATAAATTTATTAATCTGATTTAAAAATATTTAGAGGGATAATATATAAAAAATAAACAACAAATAATTTATTACCTATTTTGAAGAAGTCATATATTCATTTATAAATCTTATTCATAAAGAATTATTTCTGACTCATCATAACCATAGAATCAAAAATGTATAGAATGATATTTAGTGAGTGTAATTGGGTAGGTTTTGTAGATAAAACCAATCTTGAGTTGGTTTGAAAATGAGGATGAAAAGTTTCTTTTATATGTAAGATAGAGTGATGTTTGTTTTTCAAATAGATATTTCTTAAAGTTTGAGAAAAGTAATTTGAAGGTTAGATTGACCCAAAATGGATAAAATGGAAAGTGGTTCATTATTTAATCATTTATTTTTATGTATATTTACTTTTAAATGTTTTACACCACTTTTACTATATTCAATATTTCTTCAAGTTTACTATTTACAAATGTATTTGAATATTCAGGTGGATATTATCTTTTTTTCATGAAAAATTATATTTATAGTCTTACATAATTTGAAAAAATCTATTAAAAATATGAAATAAAATTTTATTATGTTAAATATCTAAATATTAGAAATTAATCTTTTAAATAAAAATATATAATATAAAGGAAAAAACATGAATAAAACTACATCATTAATAACGAGTGATTATACCTTTATTTACTATCCTATTTTAATTTTTAAATAGATGTTAATTATTTATTTAAACATATGAAAAGTCATTAATTATTATTCTAATTATTTATAAATATTATTATTATAAAAATAATCATAATAAAATACATTTTTAAAAAATATCACATTAACAATTATATATTGATCATATTTTGGAAATTACATATATAACTCCTCATGAAATATACATAAGTTTTAGTGGTGAGATTATAAATTGTATAATATTTTTATAGGAAGATCATTCTTTCTTCTCCTGACACTATTTAGGTTATCCTTATCTAGGGTTTTCTTCCCTCGTGATCACGATCAATAGAGATTTTACTTCATCTTCATGGTTATTTCTTGGGTTTTTTCTTACCATGTAACTTGTTTTTATCTTCCTATTCATTTTCAAGGTCTTTATTTTATGCTTGAATGGATTTACCCTTTTTTATTTTGTCTCATTCCTCTTGAAATATTCCTCCTCCTACCATATTTGTTGCATGTCTCATCACTAATCAATTGAATTTATCCTTCCCATTTGGCCCCTTGTTTAGTGAAAATGATTAGTGATTTCTTCAGATCATTGAATTCTATGTAGGATTCATGGATGGTATCTTATGTTATTCGTAGTGTCCCTTCCATTCCTAAATGGGAGTAGTTTTTCTCCCTCAAAAATACGATGACCAGGCATCATGTGATTATATTTCTATAGCAGTGAAGGGTGGTGTGAGAGATTATAGGGATCATTTATTTTAAAAATTGTCTTCTTATTAGACATTTTAATTTATTGGATATTGGTTTCTAAAGTGTTATAAAGATGGTTTTTATCTTCATTGGTTTTTATGAATTTTTTTTTCATTTCACTAAATACAATAATTATGCTTCTTTTGAATGGATAAGATCGATGATAGGACTGTTTTTGATTTTTCTAATTATGTGAATGATAGTTATAATTGTTCTGGGTGGTGATCAGTGATGTTGTTTCTATGATTCGATAATTTATTCTTATTCAAATGAATCTTTGGTAATTCTATTTCTCATTTAATTAATTTTTATTTAGTTTAATAGATGAGTGAAATTTGATTGGTTTTTCTGGAATTGGTTTATTCCATGATGTTGATGGGTTATAGTGACTTTTTTTCTAGTTTATAATAGTTAATTTGGTAAATATGGATATTTTATGGCGTTTTCTCACTAGTGGTGTCATTGATGGCCATGATTCCATCAGTAGTTATAGGATTTGGGTTTTAACATATTTTATTTTTAAAATTTGTAATGCATGATATTTTTGAAATATGGAATGTCTTAGGGGTCTATAAGGGTCCCAATAAACCAAAAAGTGGGTGTTTTTCTTAAAATTCAAATACATGTATTTATAATGAACCCCGGAATTGTTATATTTTTTAGGTTTTAATTCAATTAGCATGAATCTTTTAGTGATATCCAGATGCCTAAAGTTCTCACAAAAAATATTCCAATTAAACTATAATTGTTGAAGTTCATATTTTTCTTGGTTTAGGAAAAACCCTAATGATGGTATATTCTCCCCATGAAAGAATTAATGAGACCCATATAAGAGGATTCTATGTCTTGATTCCACAGTTCTCTCCTTTAAGAAAATTTCACAATTTGATCACTCCTATTTATATTCGTTATATGAATAAATAAATTGAAATGATCACATGTAATTGTTAATTTATTTGGGTGTCCAAAACTCTATTATAACCGCATAATAAAATATATTATTCCATTGATCAATATTATCCGAAAAATATATATATAATATTGCCTATATATAATAATGAATATATATATGTAATGACTTTATATACCCATGAAATATATATATCGAAACATAGAATTTTTTTATATTAACTACTTGTACAATCAATATATTTATACCTTAAAATGTAAATCTGATTGCTATTTATTATTTTATTTTTGAACTTATTCCCCAAAATATGATTTTCATGGGAGACTACACAGAAGAATATTACAAGCTTACAGTCTTTGTATTTTTTTCGTATTACTGTACTCTTATAGTTTTCATAATTATGATCCTTATAATTTTATTATAAGAATTTTTATTTTAAGTAATAATATTTTACATTAATTGAATAAATTATTTATCATTATATATTCATATTTTTCATATAAAAATTTATTCAATTATGACACATGAAAGTTATAGAAGTGAAATTCACACCAAAATTTTGGGTGTTACACATATGAAAAAAAATATTTTTGGGGTTAACTATTATGAATATATATTCATCTATAACTTATAATATGATTTAAGTATATGAGATATAATCATATTCATAATGATTAATTATTGATTATACATATATTATGATTGTATTGAAATGTATGGAAATGGTAATTCTAGTCATATGAAGTATTGAACACTTTTAATGAGTGCTGAACCCAGTAAATCATAGTTTTATTTTTTTGTGCTTTATATATTTTTTCCTAATAATTAATGAAGGTTGTAAATATATGTATGAACATTTATTATAATAATTGAAAAACATTATTCATTATTAAAATTTAAAATTTGTAAAAGAAAAATATAGATTGATTCTCCCCCTCTCAGTGCATCAATATTCCCGAAAAGGCCACTTAAAATATTTAAAACATGTATATAAAAGAACTATTGTTCTTAAGAATGAATAAAAATACATTTTTAGTTATTAATTATAAATAAAATATCTATTTATGTATGAAACTGAATATTTATTTATAAAATTATCGAATAGTTCCCCTAGATTGATTTATATTGTATTTCGATACCTTAATGATGTTAAAATCACTTCATCATATATATTATGATATATATAAATATATATAACTTAATCAATCCAATTATATTATTTATCCTCTATATATATACAAAACATTGTGATTTACACTTAATATATTATACCCATAAACTAGAATAGAAAGATTTATTTCTATAACATACATTTTTTTGTGCTATTTCTCTTCAAAATTTTAGAATACTTCTCAAAATATAATTCCAATATAATTAAGTAAATCATTTAAATGTTATATTTTTAAAGATATATCTCAATTTAAAATGGAATTTATATATAATACAGTATAAAGAACTATTTTTTGTGTGAGTGTCATGTTTTACTATATATTTAAAAATGAAATTCATAGAATATATTCTTAATTAAATGATTCACTATTATATTATATTTATTATTAATATAAAATCCACATTTCTAATGGATTTGATTTATATTTAAATATTATTTCATCATATAGTTATTAATAAATAATACCAATTCAATTATAACATATATAAATTTTTTATAAACTATTAAAAAATATATTTTAAAAATTAATTTAATGAATTTTCCCAACTATGTTGAGGTTTCTTTAATAATTTTACCTATCCAAAATTTTTAAAATGGTATTTATCTTATATAATAGAAATGTATTCTTCCCCACCCCATTAGGGATGAGACCTTTGATATTATTGGGATTATTTGATCTATTTCTCCACCCTTTCACATTTTTCTCTTAATTTTCATCTAAAAGTCCCCCTTTTATTCTAGTCATGTCTCTTCAAAAGTATCTTTAAATTCTAATATCCCACAAGGCATTAAAGTTATGTGAGAGGGATATAATATTATCTTGGAAGTTTCTTGAATTTTAGGTATCCTCTTTGGACCATCACAAGTTAATTTTGTAAAGGCTCACATCCTTTCCCCACTAATGGATATTTTTAAGCTCCATTTAAATATGTAACAACAATATTCAGGTTTTCATGTCTGATATAAATTTCTGATGACCTCATGCTCGCCTTCACATACACCGTAGGATTCTATCTAGGACTGAGGGTCTAATATATATAATGGAGAGTCTATAACCTTTATATCATCACCATATTGTAATAATAAAACGTAACAATCTATAAATCATACACAATATAAAACCCTATGGAATTATGTATTAAGAACAAATTAAAAAAAAATACAACCCATTATATATTAAAATGAAACTATTGAAATAAATACAACATTCATACAATATTATCTTTCCCACTATGGATCAATCATATGTATGAAAGGACATAAAAAATAAAAATATAAAGGAGGTAATATCATTTCCAACCAACTATTTTTCCTCACATCAAAACCATCAACCCATCCCTACAATGCTTCCCCAGCTCCAATCCCTATAACTAGAACCTATCCCAATCCTACATCTAAAACATAATGGTTTTACATATGTTGGTCAGAGTACATGACTCAAGAGGGTGGGGGGTGAATTGAGTATCTATAAAAATTTCTGTTAAAATTGATTCATTAAAAAAATATCTCCCTATTAAAATAAAATCAAAGTTAGTTTGTAATGAATTTATATAAGTCCTAAAAGTTTAATTAGTTTCTCTGAAGATTTATTAGTTCTCAGTTTTACCTATCTAAAGATTATTCAAACTTTTGAAATTAATCTACTGATTCAAAATATATATAAACACTTGCTAAACTAACAATCAAAGTTAGGTTTATATTAATGCAAGAAATACATAATATATAAGAACATAAAATAGCACAACTATTAAAACAAGAGGTTCAATCTCAAGCTAAGACTTAGTCTAATTCACTTGGTGATCACCTACCACCAATGTGTTTATATTAAAAACTTTTGATCCACACCCTTGATTGGGGTTCACAACTGCACACAGGGCTATCCAGGTCAAACTTGACCTCTACCATAATTATTCAGGGGAAAAACTAATAAACATATCACACTGGATCTCTCTCACAGTTCTACGTTAGATAAAAGAGTAGACTGAGAGTGAGAAGATTATGATATCCTCCAGTTACAGTTAAGAGATAGTGTGTGTGAAACAAACAGATACACACACAACTCAAAAAGTAAACACAAGAACACAATAGAGTTATAAAAGAAAAAATAGAGTTTTAGAAATTTATGTGTGTCGTACTGTAAAGATCTGGACTCATTGGATGTAGAGAAAATGCTATTCAAGTCCTCTTCTAGAGGTTGTCTCTAAAACCAAGTATCGTAGTCTCTGTAATCTTACTTCTAGATGTGTAGAGGTTTAGCTCTTCGATGTCAGGGTGTTCAGCGAGCTTCATCAAGATGCAGCTTGTAATATTAAACTTCTAGGATAGTTAAGCTTCAAGTTCTTATATTTGAAATATCTGGTATATTCTCACAACAATCTTTTTTGTTTTTATAGCAGGTTGAGAGATATATCTTTTAGGTTTATCTTGTAATCCTTTTATACTTCAAGGTACAGTTGGCGTGAAGATCTCCGCATGTTTATGTACCTTGTACTATTTGCGTATAGTCCTACCAACAAAATTAAATAATGTCAGAAACACTAATTTGTCTAAATATGACCATTAGAAATAAATTTGACTTAATAAAAATGAAATAGTTATTTATGGCTATTAGTGAGTCATTTATATCAGTCTGCCATCTTCAATCTATTAGCATCGATCTGTCATCTTCAGTGTGTCATCTTCAGTGTGTCATCTTGAGTGTGTCATCTTTGGTGTGTCATCATTGGTGTTTCATGTTCAGTGTGTCATCTTCGGTGTGTAATCTTCGGTGTGTCATCTTCATTGTGTCGAACATTGGTGGGTCAAACATCGGTGTGTCGAACATCAGTGTGTCGAACATCGGTGTGTCGATCATCGGTGTGTCGAACATACTATTAGTGACAGGGACTCAAAAAGTGTATAAAGTGTCTGTCTCACTCAAAACATCACAAGACAAAATGATATCTAAACATACATGTACAAATACACTTTTAAACATATTTATTCAAGAATATAAGTTATTGACTTACTTATGTACATTGTTCTATATGGCATAATTGATTTACTTATAGATTTTAAATAGAATGAAAGAGTATAATATGTAGTTAGGAATTATTTGTTATTATAAAAACTACCATATCATAGAGGGTCCAACAATCTCCCCCTTTTTGATAATCAGAAATTATGGAATACATACACACATATAGTGTATAAATTATGATGAGTACATGCCATGTGTCCTATACTAGAAATGCTTTCCCATAGATAAAAAATGTATGCCTTATGGATTTTTGTATATCTTATGCTTTTTTGTCCCCCTTTCGGATTAGGAAAAAACATTAAGTAAAAGGAGAATTACCATAAAATAAATATAATAGAAAGAGTTCCATAAATATGCAGAAAAGTACAAGCCAAACAAAAGATTAAATACCAATCAAAAAAATACAATCCACCACTAAGGGTTTGGATGCTATGGGGATTTTCTTTTATATGAAGGATCTGGAATAGAATGTGATAGTTTGATAGAGGAAGAGGGAAGAGGTGGTCTGAAGGTAAAACTAGGAAAGGCAACACCTGCATGGAAATTTGCAGCAAGGCTAGGCCTTCTTTTTGACAACACACGATTGGGAGTTTGCTCTGTGATGACCGGTCGAATATGAGACAGGGCCTGAGAGAAAGTTATATTATAAGGAGGCTGAGAGGTAGTACCAAGGTATGTAGAAGGAGGGACCACAATTTCTTCATCTTGAACATGTAAATATGGATTAAGGAGGCTGATGAAATCATTGATGATTTCACCACCATATTGCATGGATTTCTCTAAGTCATCCCAATTCTCCATAAATTTGTTCAGAAAAGGGGTAAACTCCATTAATTGAGAAACTTTCTTCTTGAAGGCTTTTGTAACATGAGGTATTCTGATATTCTTTGCTAGAAATTTGAATCTATTTATCAGATCATGTTTGGTATAAATCTTAGTGAAGTACTTATCCACTTTTTCTCAGATCTCTTTCTGAGCAGAAGAGGCTCATCAGTGCACTGCCTAACCATATTGTACACAAGATCTGTATTTTTATACACCTTGTAAAGATTTTACTTGTCTGAAATAGTCTAATGATGTTGGAGTTCCTCTCTCATCACAGCCTTGAGAGACTCCAGATCAGCAACATCTCTTTTTTCCACTCCTAGAACTAGATGGTCCAGTTAACATTTTTACAAGATCCTCTTTCAACTTTTTCAGATCTACACTGAGGAGATGAGTAACCAAGTTCCTAATAACTTATAGCACACCACTAAAAGAGGTCTTGAAGTAATAGGTTAGAGAATTTAACTCATTTCCCATTTTCCATACTTCTTCTCTCAAAAATGTATTGTTCCTAATAATGGTTTCTGCTATGGTAATGAGATTCAGTTGAATCTCTTGGATCACTATTCTTTCAATATTCATTGTATTAGCATATGAAATACCTGATTAAGTGAAGTTTTCACTTTGGGATCACACGAAAGCTGTCACAGACTCACATATATCATTTTTTGAATTTCTCCAAATCAGCCTTAGTGATATAGTCATTGGGCACTGACTGTACTGCTGGCTCTATTAGTGGAGGTGCAGTAGGTGGAATAGGTGCAATATGTTCATGTTCAGCTTGGACTTGTGGAGCAGAAGGAGGAGGTACCCTCTCCTCATCTGAGTCATACTCTAAACTGAAATGAATGTATCTTGGATCATTATTCCACTCTATAGTACATGTCCAGTCTCTCAACACAATAGTATGAATCCTGATCCTTTTTCCCTCAGTCTCAAGAACAATATTACCTTCATCAACTTCTTTATCCAGTCCTCTAGCCATAATAATATTTTTCGGTACAAGAACCAACTGAACATCAAGTTATTCATGAGTTCCAGCCACTTCTACTTATCCAAGCACTTCCTCAATTTGAGGCACTTCATCCTCAGCCTCTTCCTCATGGACACCATCTATAAGTTCATTCAATTCCTAAATGATATCTTGATTTTCAACATTAGTATGGGGTGATCTATCTTCATGATCACCATCCCTATGATCAATAATCTGTTTCTCAACTGACTCAATACCATCACCAGCCCCATGAACAGATTACTCACTGGATATGTCAACCACTTGTTGTATCACTTTTAAATAATCAATACATGCTCCTCATTTCCTCCTCCTCCTTCATCATCATCATCACAATCATCACCAGACTCCTCATCTGATTTACTCACATATACTTCAACTCTAGTATCCTCGGTTTCTTCTTCATCCTCATCACCTAACACGAATTCTCTTAAGGGTAAGTCCAAAGGTGGACTAGCAGGACCATAAGACATGTCCTTGGGGATTTTAGAAATATGTGGATCACTCTTATCATCAAAAGGATATCCTTCGTCCCTTGGAACTTCAGTCTCTTCTTCTTCATCAGAATAAACTGGTTATTCTCATGGTTTGAGACCGGGATCAACCTGATCATTTGGTTTGGTAGGATGGTCAACTGGATTGAAATCTTCATATAGCCTTTCCTCACCACTTTCCCAATATTTCTTCCAATGGTTCCAAAAGATCGTCAACCTTTTACAAATGTCTTTTTGAAGATAGAAACCACTACAATCACTTATCACTTCATCTTCATCCACCACACAACCTAAGCTTTTCAACATGGCAGAGGTCATCCTCGGATAGTATAGACATGTTTCTTTCTTGGATGGTTTGATCAAATCAGACACATGAACCATTAAATAACAACACAGATTCAATTTTATCCCATGTTACAATAGATAAATCAAGAATACATCCTGATACTTCACAGTAGATAAATCTCTCCTTCTTGGTTAGATTTGATGTCGTATAAACTTAAACAATAATATTATTTATCCTTCAAACTCACTTGTAATAGTCCTCCTATATTCTACATTTCCAGTTATCTCTGCCAGAGCATCTTCATAATAGAACAAATCAGAGGAAGATGGAATATTACCCGAATAATCTTCATAGACACCTTCATGAGGCATCTCCAAGAACTTAGCCCATTATTTAGATGAAAAAGATACTTCATTTCCTTTTACTACTAACATAATACTTGAGACCTCGCTTCATCTAGAGATATCTTCAAATATTGATAAAATTCATGCACTAGCTAGGGATAATACAGTCTTTCATTATTATCAAACCAGCTCATCCACCCTTGAGATTCCAATACTTTTAAAAGAAATGATTTGCTTGACAGAATCCACTCTACAAATACTTCTTTTTCAGTCGTAACTACTCATTTTGCTAAGCTCAATTTTTTAGTCCCACTGGACTCACCTTTCTGTCTCTTAACAGATGGAGATTTTTTTGTCTCTTCCATAGCCTGCTTGGTCCTTACCAAGTCGATTCTTCGAACATCGAAATAATTGAGGACAAGAGTGGAGAGGTAGAGTGAAAACAAGTAGAAGGCTTTACAATAATGATATGGTGAAAGGTCAGGATGGATAGAACTAAATATATCATTTAGGGATTATAGATCATAAATCATAAAAATTTATACGTGGCAAAAAGAAGAATTCAAAACAAAATTGTTTTATTTTAAAACAGATAGAATTAAAAAGTAATCCTTAACTACATCAATGTCATTGAATCAGTATTACATGATTAGTTTCAAGGATCGGTTTCATGAGATTGGTTTTAGGGATCAGTTTCATGAGATTGGTTTTAAGAGATCAGTTTCATGCGATCAGTTTCAGGAGATCAGTTTCATGAGATCAGTTTCAAGAGATCGGTTTCATCAGATCAGTTTCAGGAGAATGGTTTCATGAGATCAGTTTCATGAGATCGATTTCATGAGATCGGTTTCATGAGATCTATTTTAAGAGATATTTTTCAAGAGACCGGTTTCAGGAGATCAGTTTCATGAGATCGGTTTCAGGAGATCGGTTTCATGAGATCAATTTGAAGAGATCTGTTTCAAGTATTTTATATATTTATCATTCCTATTTCATGTCTAATGTAGTTCATTCTCTCAGAGTTTAAGGGTTTAGGGAATATATCAGCAAGCTGATGCTCAGTCCCAATAAAATCATGAGTTATATCATGTTTTTGATAATAATCTCTCAAAAAGTGATGTCTTACATCAATATGATTTGTTCTAGAATGAGAAATTGGATTCTTAGAAATAATAATAGCACTTATGTGGTCATAGATTATAGGTATATGTTTGAACTGAAATACATAGTTTAATAAGGTGTGTTTCATCCACAAAATCTAAGCACAACAGCTACCCGTAGTAATGTATTCTACTTCAACTGTTGATAATGAAACTGATTTTCTCTTTTTTACTACACCATGATATTAGTGAATTTCCCAAAAAGTAAAATGTTTCAGAGGTACTCTTTCTATCTAACATACATCCACAAAAATCAGTATCTTAATAGCTAACTAAATCAAATGGTTGTCCTTTAGGATAGAACAATCCTAAATTAGTTGTATATTTAAGGTATTTGAAAGTTATTTTAACAACATTTAAATGTGACTCTTTTGGGTTTTCTTGAAATATCGCACACAAACACACACTGGACATAATATCTATCCTAATAGCAGTTTAGTACAGCAAGCTCCCAGTGATTCTTCTGTAATCAGTTTGACCAACTGATTTTCCATTTTCATCAAGATCTAACTTACATGTAGAACTCATAGGGGTTTCACTGATCTTGATGCTATCAAAGCCATATATTTTTAGAAGATATTTACTATACTTAACTTGGTTAAAAATAATACCTTATTTATTTTGAAATATTTGAAATCCAAGAAAATATTGAATTTCACCAATTAAACTCATTTCAAACTCACTTTGCATTATGTTTGAAAAATCATTACATAAATAGTTTTTAGAAGATCCAAAAATAATATCTTCTACATATATTTGGTCTATTAAAACTTATTTTGAAATTCTTTTTATAAATTATGTTTGATCTTCAAGTCCTTTTCAAAGCCTTTAGAAATGATAAAATTACCCACCCTTTCATACCAAGCTCTTGTAGCTTGTTTCAAACAATATAAAGCTTTAGATAATTTGAACACATGATTTGGAAAAACTAGATTTGTAAAACCTGGGGGTTGTTAAAAAAACATCCTCAATTATATAACCATTTAACAATGTAATTTTTACATCCATTTGATAATGTTTAAAATTAAAGTGTGCTCTATAGGCAAGTAAGATCCTAATTGCTTCAAGTCTAGCTACCGGTGCAAAGGTATCTTCATAATAGTTTCTCTCTTCTTGATTATATCATTGTTAAAATAGTCTAGATTTATTTTTAATTATATTTCTATCTTCATCTACTTTATTTCTAAACACCCATTTGGATCCTATGGTCAAAGTATCCTTTGGTCTATTTACATGTTTTCAAACTTCATTTCTCTCAGACTAATTAAGTTCTTCTCGCATGAACATTACCCAAAATTCATCATTGACTGCATCGGTGATATTTTTAGGTTCAAGATACGAAAAGAAAACTTGATGTTCAACTGGGTTTCTCAAAGAATCTATCATTTGTGTTCCTATATCTAAATATCCAACAACCAAATCTAAGGGATGATTCTTAAGGGTCCTGGTTGGTCTAGAGAAGGCAGGACTTGATATTTCAGATTGGTCAGGTTGATCTGGTTCACTATGGTTTGGATCTGGAAAATTTCCACAACTACATATTTTCACAACATCCTTCACATGATGATTTGAGGTGTTATCATTAACGTCCAGATTTGACATATCCTCTACCACATTTTCTAGTGAGCTCTTGAGCTCATTTTGATCTGCTTCATCACACTTGATATGTACAGATTCCTCCACACATTTAGTTCTCTTATTAAAAAATCCATAGGTTTTTCTTGATTTAGAATATCCAAGAAATATTCCTTCATCGCTTTTAGAGGAATATGTATCTAAATTATCTTTATTGTTTAGAATATAAACATTATATCCAAATAATTTAAGATAAACTACTTTGGGTTTCCTATTATTCCACAACTCATAAGGATATTTCTTAAGGATATGTCAAATTAAGATTCTGTTTATTATGTAACAAGTTGTATTAACAACTTCATCTTAGAAATAAATCGGTAGATCATATTAATTAAGCATAGTTTGAGAAATTTCTTGTAAGGTTCTATTTCTTCTTTCTACCTCACCATTATGTTGAGGTGTCCTAGGAGCAGAGAAATTATGATTATAGCCATTCTTTGAGCCAAAGGCTTCAAAATCATGATTCTCAAACTCACATCCATGATCACTTCTTAAGGATTTTATCTTAAGTCCACTAATATTTTCTACAGTCTTGGAATACTAGGTAAAGTGTGACCAAGATTCACTTTTATGAGCTAGGAAAAGGTCCAGGTGTACCTAGAGAAATCATCAACAAGAACATAAACATAGTGCTTCCCATTGAGACTTGAAACTCTATATGGTCAAAAAAAGTCCACATGAACCAACTCGAGAGGTTTGGAAGTAGTTACATATTTAATTAGTTTGAAAGAGATTTTATGTTGCTTTCCCTTTTGAGAAGGATTAAATACTTTGTTGTTTGTAAACTCTAATTTGGGTAAGTCTCTAACTAATCCTTTCTAGTTAACTTTATAAGTGAGTGAATGTTGCAATGTCCAATTCTTCTATTCCAGATCCAAGACTCTTTGTGAAATACATTTAGACAAGAGACATTCTGTGAGGCTAGTGTGTCAAGATTTATAGCATATACGTTATCATTTCTAAGAGCAGTAAATAATAAATTATTCTTGGTATTAAAAACATGGCATGAATCCTTTTTGAATTTAACATTAAATCCATCATCACATAATTGAGATATGCTGAGCAGGTTATAATTTAATTCATCAACATACAATAATTTATAAATTGAAATAGAGTTAGGGTAACCAATCTTCCCTAGGTTGATGATTTTTTCATTACTATTGTCACCAAATGTGACATGTCCTCTATCAACCTTGATAAAACATTTAATGCTTGAAAAATACATTGTCATATATCTTTAATAGCCACTATCTAAGTACCACATCTTTTTATAGGTGATCTTTAGGTAGTTTACCTATAAAACAATTTAACCAAGAAACAGACTTTGGTACCCATATTTTCCAAGGTCCACATACATTGGCAATATAATATTTAAGAAACCACAAATTTCTTATTGGTTTCCTAAATGCAGAATATAAAGTGTTTGAAAAGTAAACTCTATTTGGTCTGGAAGAGTTGGATATAGTAAATGAATTTTTAGAACTAGAACTTGCTGTAAAATTATGGATTTTGAAAAAGGTAGCAGATTTTCTAGATTTGGTTACAAAACATGATTTGGATAAATTCCTTTAACATGGTTGATATCTTATCTTAGAAGTATACTTAGGAGCTATTTTTTTACCAAGAATTTTAGTAAGAGTATTTTTCCCATTATTAAACTTTTATATTTCCTTTTTTAATTGCTCATTAGACATTTTTCACTCATTGTTTTCCTTGAGCAGTTGATCATTTTTCTCTTTTTCAGTTATAAGTTCGGAATTAGCAGTCACACTAAAAACATATTGTATCTTCAACAATTTATACTTATCTTTCAACTAATTACAAGTTTCATCCAACATGTTAGAATATTATAATAACTCATCATTTTTCATTTTCTCATACTCACTTTTAGAATAATAAGAGTTATGTATAGGAGAGTATAAGATTACCTCAATTGTGTTTTCTATAAAACACATATTTTTTATATCATCTTTCTCATACTAAGAAGAGCCAGATTCACTTGAGTTATCCTTAGAGGCACTCCAGGTAGCCTTCATTGCTTTATTATACCTTTTATCCTTATTTTCATATCATTTCTTTTATTAAATCTTTGGAAAGTCAGCCTTGACTTGAGCTTTCCTTTTATATTCGTAGAAAATGATCTCTTTTGAATTCTTAGTTTTCTTCCAATAATTTTTACAATTTCCCTTGTTATCATACTTTCCTTTGTAATTGGGAATTTTGAAAAACTTATTTTTCCTACAAAATTTCCTGAATCGTCTTGCCAACTGAGCCATTTTCCATCACTATCTGAAGCTACTTCATCACTGCTTGAGCTTTCAATAGAAACTTGAACTTGTTTCTTGTCTTTACCTTTAGATGAAGTTGTCGTGAAGGCTACAGACTTTTATATTGGTTCAACCTATTCTTGATTTACCTTAAATTATTCTTCATACATTACAAATTTTTAATTAATTCCTTCACTAGAATCATATCAATATCGCATGATTCTCTAATAGACACATACATTCCACGCCATATTTCTAGTAAGCATCTCATTATTTTCATGATCTGCTCTTTGGCTGTTACTTCTATTCCTAAGGAAATCATTGTATTCAAAATTTAATTTAACCTAAGATACATATCATAAATTTACTCATAAGGATTTATTTTAAAGTTGTCATATTTATTAGTGTAAGTATTTAATCACATTTCTTTAACATTAAGTGTTTCTTCATGGGAAATAGATAAGTGTCCCAAATTTCATGTGCAGTTTTGCAAGAAGAGATATGGTTTAAATCATCATCTCCTCATGCATAGTACATAGCATTCATCTCATTACAATTATTAATATAGGTAGTATTTGTAGGTTCATCCCATGTGTTTCTTGTAGTTTCAGGAATTGTATATTTACTTTAAATAGCAGTACATATTTCAAATCCCAGGCTTTCTAGACATATTATCATCTTATGATTCCACTGATCATAATTAGTTCTATTAAAGAAAGGTGGTCTATTAGTAGTAGCCCCTTCTAATATATTTTCTATAATAATGACTGTAGCATAATGTCAAAGAGATGAAAATTTAGAAATAACAGAAATTTTGAGATCTTTGAAAAATAACTATAATCACGGTTGACCACCAAATATAATGTTTTTATTAAACCAATTTAAGGGAATGTGGGAAACCATAGTTCGCAAAACAGAAATCACTACGTACTGAAAGAACTCACAAAGTGATTAAACACAAGGATAAGATTATTTTAACCATACACTCTATATAATTCCCAGTGTAATGTACTAACCTGGGTGTCTGGATCTGCGTTGATAAGATCTTCAAGGTGAGTCACCATTCTATCCAAAGTCTGAATGAATTCCTCCAAGGTGATTTTGGATTGCTTAAAACCCTGGGTAATGATCCGGTCTTTCTTGTCTATCCACACTTCTTGCTCCATGGAGGCATCATCTTTCAGCCTTCTTTCATAAATTCTAAAAATTTCCTCATCTGAGGCATTGGGTTGGAGGTTCTTTTCAATCAATTCTTCCTTGGAGTGGAGTATGAGCTTTAGAAACCCCCTGCCTATTCTTCCCTCATTCTTGGATCTCTACTTGGATCTCCACTTTCTCCGGCGTGTAGGCCTTCCCTGTATTTTCCCCCCTACTTTGTCGACCTGGTTTCCATCGGTTTGGGAGGGTGAGAGTAGTCTTTGCGACCTTTGGGTTTTTTCCCTTGGACCACAATGCATTTCCTCGAGTCACGCTTTCCTTTTAGCCCTTTCTTCCTCCTTGGACTATGAGGGACTTCCCCTTGGAGATGATCAAAACTATCCCCAGATATTTGGCTATAACTATCATCACCTGAGGCATCCTCCTCATGAGACAATGATTGGTCTTCATCTGCTAGACCTTCAAAATAGTTTTTCAACTCCACCACCGAGACTTCCTTGATGGACCTTGGCCTAAATGGAGAAACTGCCTTTCCTGCTTTGATCTCCAATCCATTCATCCCCCCCTCGATGCCAGCCTTCTAAAGAAGTGTGAGATTAGGAATGGGAATGTTTGGGTCCAAGGGCTACAAGACACTAACCCCATCCTGCCTCCCTAGTCCGCAATTAGAATATTTAACTGCAAGAAAATAATACTTCCCTTTCACAGGCAATCCAGATGTTTCGGCCTCTATGCAGTTGACACCCACAAGGGTAGCACTACATGGGGGGCCAGACAGATCTGGACCTGTTTGCTGCTCAAAACCACGACCCATGTATTGGAGTTGCATGATAGAATCCTCCCCCTCCTGGTCATGAGGGTCAACCAGATTGTTCTGACCTTCAACAGAGGAAGGATCAAAGATCATAACCTCCTTCCCAGGACTTGAGCTCATCCCAGATGAAAGCCTCTCCTGTTCACCACTGATATCAACAGAACCACCTTGCCTAGGCGCCTGCAATTCCTTAGTAGGACCAACCCTCATCTCCTAAATGCAAACTGAAGGTCCCACCAAGACTTTCTAAGTATCCAATCCTTCATCTCTAGTACCCATGTGCACTGCCGATTCCTTATCCACCGTCACTCCTGGATTACACACGCCCAGATCACGTTTCATTCTTCCAAAAACCGCATCTACTCTCGGGTTCTTCTCCCCTGCCTCCTTTAGGAATCCCTGCTCTACATTACCATGAGTAGACCCCGCCCGCTCCTCACCAGCTAGAGCCTAAATCTGCAGAGAGAATGGCACCGCATCAAACTGCCCATCCTCGACTACCTGTAGAGACACCTTCCTACTTATACGCTTATCCAGATGGTGACCAATTTTGAAACAGTGAGAGCAATACTTAGACCATGACTCGAAAATCACAAGCTGCTTATACATGAACTCCTCACCCACTGCAATCATCAGATAATTAACCAGAGGCCTGGAGAAATCCACTTCAATGCAAACTAGGGGTGAGACCGGATGACATACAACCCTAGTTCTACTATCAGAGCAGAGATAATGACTTACCATATTACCAAGCATTCGAAGAATATCAGGATTCTGAAAGGGGAGAGGTAACTTTGGAAAACTTACCCAGATTGCCGAGGATGGAGAATCTCGTTTCATATGATAGTCGTACGACCATCGGAAGAGAAAAAACCTGGATCCTTCACAAGACGGAGGCGCGGACGACCATGCCATTATCAAATCTTCCTCAGAAGAAAAACGGATCATAATATTCCCTGAGTCAAGGAGACCAACAGTGGCTCGCTCCTGTAGACCCCAATAGGAAAAGACAAACCTGTCAAAAAGATCCATTGGCTGCCGTCGTTTCTTGAATCGAGCTATCAAGGTCGTGTTCAGCAAGGAGGATGCATTCGTGAACTCCCGAGCCAATACCGGGAGCAGTGGAATTCCATCGAATTACTCGGGAACTTTGGGAGAGATTTAACTGAGGGGGAACAAAGGCAGACAGTCTATATCCGAGAGGGGGAGGAAACGATGGACACCGGGAAGTGGTGTCGAAGGTCCCCTGCCCCCCATCAAGGGAGGAGGGGCCTGTTCAGAGGCCATCGAGGGAGGAGGGACCTACACGGAGTATATGACTCAAGAGGGGGGTTGGATTGACTATCTATAAAAATTTATGTTAAAATTGGTTCTTTAAGAAAAATATCCCCCTATTAAAATAAAATCAATGTCTGTTTGTAGTGAAGTTATATAAGTCACAAAAGTTCAATTAGTTTCTCTGAAGATTTATTAGTTCTCAGTTTTAGCAATCAAAAGATTAGTAAAACTTTTGAAACTAATCTACTGATTCAAAATAGATATAAACACTTGTTAACCTAACTATAAAAGTTCTGTTTATCTTAATACAAGAAATACATAGAAGATAATAATATAAAGCATCACAGCAGTTAAAACAAGAGGTTTAGTCTCAAGCTGAGACTTAGTCCTCTTCACTTGGTCATCACCTTCCACCAAGATATTTATATTAAAAACATTTGTTCCACACCCTGGATCAGGGTTCACAACAACACATAGGGCTTTCTAGGTCACACTTGACCTCTACCACAATTATTCATGGGAAAAACTAAAAAACAGATCACACATGATCTATTCCATAGTTCTACATTGGAAACAAGAGTTGATTGGGAGTGAGGATATTTTGATATCCTTTTGTAATGCTTAGGAGACAGTGTGGGTGAAACAAATAGATGCACACATAGCTCAAAAAGTAAACACAAGAACACAACAGAGTTAAAAAAGATAAACTAGAGTTTATAAATCTGTCTGTGTCATGAAGTAAAGCTCTAGAATCATTGTATGTAGAGAAAATGATATTCAAGTCCTCTTCTAGATGTTGGATTCAAAACAGAGTGTCGTAGTATCTGTAATCTAGCTTCCAGATGTGTATAGGTTTATCTATTTGATGTCAGGGTGTTCAGTGAGCTTCAGCAGGATGAAACTTGTAATATTAAACTTCTTGGATACTTAAGCTTCAAGTTCTTCTATTTTTAATATATTACATATACACACAACCAGCCTTTTTGTTTTTCTAGCGGGTTTAGAGAGCTATCCTTTAGGTTGATCTTGTAATCCTTTTATAATTCAAGGTCCAGTAGGTGTGAAGATCTCCACACGTGCATGTACCTCGTACTATCTATGAATATTCCTACAAACAACCTTAAATAATGTCAAAAACTTTAATTTTTCTAAATATGTCCGTTAGAAATAAATTTGACTTAATAAAAATTAAATAGTTATTTATGAATATCGGGGAGTCATTTGCATCAGTCTACCATCTTCGGTCTATTAGCATCAGACTTTCATCTTCGGTGTGTCATCTTCAGTGTGTCATCTTACGTTTGTCATCTTTGGTGTGTCATCTTCGTTGTGTCATATTCGGTGTGTCATCTTTGGTGTGTCATCTTTGGTGTGTCATCTTTGGTGTGTCATCTTCGGTGTTGTATCTTCGGTGTGTCATATTCAGTGTGCGAACATCATTGAGTCAAACATCGGTGTGCTGAACATCGGTGTGTCAAACATCGGCGTGTCGAACATCAATGTGTCGAACATCAGTGTGTAGAATATACAATTGGTGTCCGAGACTCAAAAATCTTATGAAGTGTCTGTCTCACTCAAAACATCACAAGAGTAAATGATATCCAAACATACAAGTGCGAATACACATGTAAACATATTTATTCAATAATATAGGTTATTGACTTATTTAAGTACATTGTTTTGTATGGCATAATTGAATTATTTATAGATATTTAAGAGCATGAAAGAGTAGAATCTATAGTTGGGAATTATTTTTTATTATGAAAACTACCATATCCTAGAGGGTCCAACTACATACACCAAGATGTATGTGTAGGTTGTGAGTGAAAGACTCAGTAGATTATAAAAAATACCCCTAATATATATGGTTCACGCCCAAATTTACCCAAGAGATGAAGGGTAGAACGGTCCTTGTAGTGTAGCTTGGGTTGTCGATTCCACAGAGACCTAAGAAGATACCTAAGATACACAACCTAAGGGATGGATTTTTGGCTATGAAGTGGCCAACCTGGATTTGTTTTTAAGTGTTTTGGGAGAAGACTAATAAGCTTAGTTGAGTTTAATTATAATGAAATGGGTTGATCTTAGGGTTACGCTTGGGTGGATTGAATGCATTTTATTTCTTTAGACAAATTTTTGATTTTATTAATTCTTTATGAAACCATTCTTCAATATAACACTACTTTCATCATTTTCTGGTTAGATACTAACTAAACCCAATTACTAGTCACAAAAACACTTAGAGAACCATATTCATGATCTCTCCAAGGTATATGGTCAATTTAGTAATTGGAATTAGCTTTCTCAAACACAGTGAAGATGAGGAGTGAAAATAATTGAAGAATGGAAGTCTTGAATTATTTAACCAATAAACAACAATTCGTGCATTAAATAACATTCAATCCAGACTTTGAATCTTCCTAAGATCAACCCATTAAAGGGTTAGCCCTCCATTGATGATATACTATCAATGATTGGCGGAAGACGACTTATAAGAATTGAATTGAAGAGATTAAAACCGCGGAAATAACGAGCACTCCTCTGTGTGTGTGAATGGAATTCACACCTATGTGTGAACTATATCACCAACACACAGAGTTATCATGGTGCTTTTGTGATTTCAGAGATTTAAGTATAGAAATTGGAAGAAGAGAAGAGAAGGAATTGGATTAAGAACTTAGAAATACAAAAAGAAACTTACATGGGGAAAATGAAAGCATTACAACGAAAATTGAGCATAATAACATTACATGAAAGAAGGTATATGTTACTCCTCACCACCACTGCCTTAAATAAGAAAATTTGGATCCTTAGGCCGAGATCCAACATTCCAAGTCATCCCAATCAATGAGGGTAGGCATAGGTGGTGGAAAGTAGGTGGAGAGGAGACTTCTCCACCCTTGACCCGAGATGGCATCCAGCTTGCATCCACTTGACAGAGCCGCTTAAAAGTCCTTCTAGATGGCCGATTTAGAGTGGGCCATAGAAGACAAAAATGAATCCCCAGATGTCTTTTAACCCCCTGTACAATATCAGCCCAATTTAATTTTTGGTTCGGGAGATATGGAAGATTCATTGGTCTGACATTCTGGGCCGCAGATTTTAGCCCAGATTCTAATCTTCCATTTGGTCTGCCTTGATCACCATCATGGAGACCTAATTAGCACTTTGGACTGAAGAATTATTTGGTCCCCTGTATGTCTTCTATCATCACAAGAAATTTGGGCTTCATTGGTCCAGTATTGTGGGACCCACATCCTCAACAGTGGGTTGATGTCCAATCTGCCTTCACCAGAATTGTCTCCTTTCATCACCAAATATCTTCATAATCCTTTATGAATATTTCCTTGCTCCTTGAATGAGAAAAATTTAAATTTGAAGTGAAGATACATTTCAAAAAAATATAATATTAAAACATGAATAATTACATTCAATAAAATCAGATGAGTCATTAGGCCTAAATTGGTGTACATTAGGCATGAAGTGCACAATTGATGAGAGTGGATGTTTAAAATTAAAATGTTCTAACTCAGGCCCATATGATCAAAAATGAACTTTTAATCCCAATAAAATGTAATTATAAAATGTGTTTTTATTGTCTAATCACACCCCCGAACTTGAGATTTTCTAGTCCCGAGCAAATAACTCAAAGATTATGAAAATCAAATTCCCTTTTCCAAAAACATTTTAATAAACAATGCTCATCAAAATAACTCATACCAAAAAAATTATGCATCCCATAAAAATCATTTAATACAATGTAGGTTCTAAATCATAACCCAAGCCCAAGCCCATTCTTATGATCAAATTCAATGCCACATTTCATCCAATTACAATTAATCATGATGATGTGTTGTGTGTCACAATAGACATGGGGGTTCATTTTTATTCAAGGGGGAAAAGATGGAAGCGCTAGGTGGAATCACATTTTAATATTAATATGAGTATATATTTTTTTTGTGCAATGTTTCCATGGTTATTGAAATTGCATTCAAATGAGTCAACCCTTGTAGCGAGACTTTGCCGATGAATCCCAGGCTCAAAGGCCTTAGGGCACCAAGTGAAGCCCACATACTCGGGCATCATCTCGAGTTAACTCATTCAAAAACAAATTAGAATTTCCACAAATAGAGATAAAATTCCTAACTCTGGGCCATAAAACTATGGAGTCACGATCCCCAAGTGCCGAAAGCCACACATTAAGTCATTTCATTGCTCTATGCGCAAATTTATTGTTGTTTTTTTTTGTTTTTTTTGTGTTTTTTTACACCTCTTTTTTTTATATATATTTTTTAAAATACTCATATTAATTTTAAAATGATCACCAAAACTATGCTATTTATTATGGGACCCCAAGAATTCAAATTAATACCCCACAATCCAACGGACGTGCATTGTGAATTTTTTTTAAAAAATTGGATGAAAATGTAACAGTGAAAAATCACATTAGACAACCACACTTTCCAAAATTTTATGCTCATGAACTTAAACATGTATTAAAATCAGAATCAAGGAATACAAAATTATTTAATATTCAGTTTTCAAGGTTTGCAATGTGTAATAACATGTTCAAGGTTAAGGAAAATTTTCATTCAATTAACATGCACATTTTATTGCTCTATGTGATTGATTTTTATTTTCACCTCCCCCCAACATAATATAACACTGTCCCCAGTGTTTAAAGAAAATATAATTTAGAAGGGGTAGAGGCAGAGAAAAGGATAATAGAACAATTTCACCTGATATTTGATGTTGAAGTTTGTGATGCTCTCATTTAATCCCTTGGTCCCCATGTCACTTGAAGAATCCTCGTGGTAGTGTACGCTTGTACTCTTATGATTTCCCTGAAAATCCATCAAACTTGGCATCCCTTGTTAATTTTGAAACTCCAACGATCGACACTCATAACAAGTAATAAATTTTTTTTTTAAAAAAATTGTGTATATATAAAAAAATTTAAAATATAAGTATATATAAATAGAAGATAGAATAAGGAAGCACCAACCACCGTAGTTCAGTGGTAGGCATGCACCCCTGTCTCCCTTCGGTCCCGGGTTCGAGTCCCGCGGCTTCGCCGGCCGTGACGGGGTTTGACCCATGTCCTACGACGTGTCACTTTTTTTTACATTTTTTTGTTTTGTTGTTTTGTTTTGGTTTTTTAATAATCAAAATAAATAAAAAAAACTTACAAACACCTATATTGTTGATACATTGTCTTCTTTTTAATTTCTGGGTAAGATAATACTCAGGGATCACACCGCGTGACACAGATGAATACGGCACTCCCCTTTCATACCCATCCATACTCAAAAGAGAAGAACAGGTCAACAATATGAGGTAAAATTATATCAAATTGTTTTGCTAAAAAAAAATTTATTAAAACAACAAAGTGATTATAAATTTAAAAATCATGGGTTGCCTCCCATTCAACACTTTGTTTAACGTCGTTAGCTCGACTTAAACCCCTTATTGATTAATTGTTGTTGTTTTTTCATCAAAGGTAGGTTCACTCAGGTCTTCATCAACTTCATGTTTTTGGAATGGTTCTATGAATGGTTTGACTCTATGACCATTAAATTTAAATATTTGACCATTGGTGGGATCTTGAATTTCAACAGCCCCATGGGGGTACACCTTATGCACTATGTATGGACCGAACCATCTAGACCTCAACTTTCCCGGGTGCAAATGAAGTTTAGAACTATACAAAAGCACAGGTTTCCCTGGTTCAATGTGTTTAGTTTTAAGATTCCTAGACTGGTAGGCTTGAACTCTAGATTTATTGATCCTTGAATTTTCATAAGCCTCCATCCTAAGTTCCTCAAGCTCTTTTAGATCCAATTTCCTCTTTATTCCAGCCAAAGAAATGTCAAAGTTCATTTTTTTGATTGCCCAAAAGGCCTTATGCTCAATCTCCACTGGAAAATGGCATGCTTTAACATAAACCAACCTATATGGGGACATTCCTAGGATGGTTTTAAATGCTGTTCGATATGCCCAAAGAGCATCTAAGAGTTTTCTCGACCAATCTTTCCTAGATGGATTAACAGTTTTCTCAAGAATTTGTTTGATTTATCGATTGGCTAACTCATCTTGACCATTGGTTTGTGGGTGGTAAGCGGTGGACACTTTGTGAGAAATTCCATACTTCTCCATGAGCGATGAGAATGGGCGATTGCAGAAATGAGTTCCACGATCACTAATGATTGCCCTAGGAATCCCAAATCTAGAGAAGATGTTTTCTTTAAGGAATCTAATCACAGTTTGATGGTCATTGGATTTTGTAGGAATGGACTCAACCCATTTTGAGACATAATCGACAGCCAAGAGAATGTAAAGATATCCCCTAGAGTTTGGGAAGGGACCCATGAAATCAATTCCCCAACAGTCAAAGATTTCAACCACTAATATTGGAGTGAGAGGCATTTGATTCCTTTTTGTGATGGACCCTACTTGTTGACACCTAGGACATCTTTGACAAAATGTGTAGGAGTCCCTTGAGAGGGTGGGCCAAAAGAGACCACATTGAAGAACCTTGGCAGAAGTTTTCTTAGAGGAAAAGTGACCTCCACAAGCCTCACTATGACAGAACATTAGGATGGACTCTTGTTCGGATTCTGGCACACACCTCCTAATGACTTGGTCAGGATAGAACTTATAGAGGTATGGATCATCAAACACATAATGCTTGACATAAGAAAGAAATTTTCTTCTATCTTGGGTCCCTAAGAATTTTGGAATGACCCCTGAAACTAAGAAGTTGGCTATGTCAGCATACCAAGGGCAATCACTCATAGAATAGAGGTTCTCATCGGGAAATGAATCAGACACAGAAAGGTGATGTGAGTTGTCGTTTAATTCAAACCTAGAGAGGTGATCAGCTACAAAATTCTCAACACCTTTTTTATCCTTAATGGTTAAATCAAACTCTTGAAGAAGAAGGACCCACCTAATCAATATAGCCTTGGCATCTTGTTTTTGGAAGAGATATTTTAGAGTTGAATGGTCGGTGAATACAATGATGGGTGATCCTAAGAGGTAGGACCTGAATTTCTCTAAGGAAAACACAACAGCAAGTAACTCCTTTTCAGTGGTGGTGTAATTGATTTGGGCATCATTTAAGGATTTTCTTGCGTAAGAAATGACATATGGAGTTTTATCACACTGTTTTCCTAACACAGCTCCTACAGCAAAGTCACTGGCATCACACATGAGTTCGAAAGGAAGGTCCCAGTTTGGAGATTTCATAATGGGAGGAGAGGTGAGAGCGGATTTAAGGGTTGAAAATGAACCCTCACAGCTTTCTGTCCAAACAAATGGAGCATCCTTTACTAGGAGAGCACAAAGAGGGAGAGAGATTGAACTAAAGTCCTTAATGAATCTTCTATAGAAACCAGCATGTCCTAAGAAGGACCTCACTTCCTTAATAGTTCTGGGTGATGGAAGGTGACGAATGATGTCAACCTTTGCTTTATCAACTTCAATTCCCCTACCCGAGACTATATGGCCAAGGACTAACCCCTATTTTACCATGAAATGGCATTTTTCCCAGTTTAGGACCAGATTCTTTTCTTCACATCTTGACAATACTCTCTCCACATTCCTAAGAAATCCCTCAAATGTATCCCCAAAGACAGAGAATTCATCCATGAAGACCTCTAGAAAATCCCCTACCATATCTGAGAAGATTCCCATCATGCACCGCTGGAAGGTTCCAGGGGCATTGCATAACCCGAACGACATGCGTTTGAAGGCAAAGGTACCGAATGGGCAGGTGAAGGTTGTCTTCCCTTGATCCTCCAAGGAGACCTCGATTTGATTGTACCCTGAGTACCCATCCAGGAAGCAATAGAATTGATGACCCGCCACTCGCTCGAGGACTTGATCAATAAAGGGCAAGGGAAAATGGTCCTTCTTGGTGAATGAGTTTAGTTTCCTATAGTCAATGCAGACCCTCCATCCACTACTCACCCTAGTTGGAAGAATTTCCCCATCCTTATTAGTGATCACAGTGATTCCAGCTTTCTTTGGGACAACTTGAATTGGGCTTACCCACTCACTCTCAGCTATGGGGTAGATGATACCAGCTTTCAACAACTTAAAAAGTTCTTTCCTTACCACATCCATAAGATTTGGATTGAGTCTCCTCTGAGGTTGACGACATGGTTTGGATTCAGATTCAAGAGTAATCTTATGAGTTCCAATAAGTGGGCTAATCCCAGGAATATCAGACAGGGTCCAACCAATGGCTTTCTTGTGTTTCCTAAGGACATCTAGAAGCATCCCCTCATGATTGGCTTCAAGAGAAGAAGATATTACTATAGGATGTGTTTGATTTTCCCCTAGGAAGGCATACTTGAGGGAAGTAGGAAGTTCCTTCAATTCAAGATCTGGTTGGTTCAGAATTTCAGCATAAGATTGGGACATTGGATCAAGATCAATTTCTTTTTTTAGAGGTTCAGATAGGATTGATTCCTCACATGTAGAAGTTTCAGCTACTAGATTGGCTTGATCAGATTTAGGGAAGGAATTTAGAGGGGTCTCTATGAAATTGGTTTCTTGAAATGTTTCATTGATTGTTGGACCTAAGACTTCATCATAAGAGCAATTTGAAAATGATTCAAGCCAAGGAGATAAACTTCCTTCATATGAACAAAGGAAATAAATCTCATTCTGACTTAAACATTCATCAAATATTCATTGATGTTCCATGGATTCATTATCAATGCTTCCTATCATGTTTACTTCATGAATATCCTCGTCATCCCCTATTTGTGAGCTTGAATTATAGATGTTCAGGTCTAGACTCATGTTCCCAATGGTGATGGTCATGTTCCCATTTCGGACTCGGATAACAGAGTTGATTGTTGCAAGGAAAGGACGACCAAGGATGATTGGGGTTTGTTCCTTATTTCCTAAGTTTGGATGGTTGTCAAGGACAATGAAATCAGCAGGGTAGATGAAGTTTTCAACATTTACCAGAACGTCCTTTAAAATCCCCTTTGGAACCCTAATGCTACGATCAGCAAGTTGAAGTGTGACAGATGTGGGTTGGAGTTCTTCTAGGCCTAACTGGCAGTACACAACATATGGGATGAGATTGACACTAGCACCTAGGTCACACAAGGCCTTGACAACTTTACTTTATCCTAGTTTAACATTGATGTAAGGGCAACCTGGGTCTTTCAAATTAGGAGGAATGGTCCCTTGAATGGTGGTACTCACATTAGAATCCAAAAGCACTTGGTTTTTATGTGAAAATTTTCTTTTAAAAGTGCACAAGTCCTTAAGGTACTTTGAGTAGGAAGGTATGGTTTGGATTGCATCAAGAAGAGGAATGTTCAACTTGACTTGTGAGAAGATTTCCCTCAATGTTTCACTCAGTTCAGGCTTGGGTTTCCCCCTCATGCGTTGAGGGAAGGGAGCAGGTTGTTTGAGTGTTTGGTGTGGTTGTGGTTCCTTCTCATTATCATTGGTTTTTTTAGAATCTGTGGGTTGTTCTTCATCATTTTGAAGTGATGTTGAATCTTTTAATAGTTCTGAAATGGTTTGTTCAGGTTTTTCAATTGATTTCCCACTTCTTAAGACTATCACTGCTTTCAATTGTTCATGGTTTGATTGAGTGCAACTTGACACTCCCCTAGTTGTTTGTTGTGGAATGGCTTGGGTAGGCATGGGTGCCTTCCCAGTTTTGATTGTTTGAAGTTCTTGTTTAAGGGAAGAGACTTCCGAGTTCATCCTTTCCATTTTTTTGCAAAGTTGTTCTAGTAGGCTTTGTGGAATAGTTTGGGTTGGTTCTTGAGAAGATTGGTTTATCCCTGGGGGATATTTTGAAGGTGGAATGGTTTGTTGAAAATGGACTGGTGGCTGTTGGTATTGGATAGGTTGGGTTCGAAACTGATTATGGTTTTGGTAGTTCTGTTGAGGGTAAGGATTTTGCCCTTGTGGTTGGCTATGTTGTTGGTTATCCTTCCATCAGAAGCCTGGGTGGTCATTGTACCTTGGATTGAAGGTGTTTTGGGATTGAGGCTTTTGAAAGTTCAGGGCATTGACTTCCGCTGGGGGTCCTCCTAGAAGAACATCCTTGATGGATGGAATGGTTGGGCAGTTGTCTGTTTTATGGTCATGTTTGTAATAAATTGTGCAAACAAGGTCTACATTTTGGATTTCATGGAGTTTCCTAAGGTCTATCTCTTCAACCTTCCTAGAGAGTGCTGCGAGTTTAGCCCTAAGGCTTTCCTCTTCTCTAAGTGTATGAATTCCAGTGGTTCTTTGTGGCTTTTCAGAATAGGGTGAAGTTCCCCAAGTTTGGTTTTGTTCATCCAGACTTTCCAGATACTCGTAAGCATCATTTGGGGCCTTGTTTTTAAAAGTTCCATTACACATCATGTCAATGAATTGTTTATTACCCGGACCCAACCCTTCATAGAAAATTCTCACTTGTTCAGGTATGGAAAACCCAGGGTGTGGAACCATGTTTAGGGTGTCTTTGAACCTCTCCCATGTTTCATAAAATGACTCTCCCTCTTTTTCAAAAAAGTTTTGGATGCTCTTTTTAAGTGCAATTTTTTTGTGATGAGGGAAGTATTTTTTTAGAATTCTATTTGCAGTTGGTCCCAAGAGTGGATTGATGCAGGTCTCAAGTTGTTTAGCCAATTTTTAGCTCGATCATTTAATGAAAAGGGAAAGAGCCTCATCTTAGCGGATTCTAGTTGATGTGGGGGACACATGGTTTCAACAATGTCGTTGAACTCTTTGACATGAAGGTATGACATTTCTGACTCTATCCCATGAAAGGTTGGAAGGTGGTTTATGACATGGGGTTTGAATATGTAATTGGTGTCTCCTATGGAATTGTGTCTAATGCATGAGGGGGCATTGGTCCAAGCTGAAGTGAGGTAGTCGTTCATGGTTTGATCAACTACATTCCCTAAGTTTGGAGCTTCTTGGTTTTGGTTTCCCATTTGATTCCCCCCAGGGTTTACAATTTGATTTTGTGGATGACCCTCCATTGGACTTGTTTCAAGTTCTAACTTTGGGGTTTTAAGAATATTTGGATCTGATTTAAACAATCCCTTAGGTGCACTTGACTCCCCTATCCTAGGACTTTCCACCCTAACTAGTCTGTTTGAGAAATCGCGGGTGTAGGCGGACATGCGGCCAAAAAAAACGAGAAAGGGACAAGATAAGAGATCTTGGGTGAGAGTAGAAGAATAGAGGTGAGGAAAGCAGGTTTTTTTGAATCTAAGGTACTTACTTGGTCCCCGGAAACGACGCCAAAATTTGGTTCACGCCAAAATTTACCCAAGAGATGAAGGGTAGAACGGTCCTTGTAGTGTAGCTTGGGTTGTCGATTCCACAGAGACCTAAGAAGATACCTAAGATACACAACCTAAGGGATGGATTTTTAGCTATGAAGTGGCCAACGTGGATTTGTTTTTAAGTGTTTTGGGAGAAGACTAACAAGCTTAGTTGAGTTCAATTATAATGAAATGGTTTGATCTTAGGGTTACGCTTGGGTGGATTGAATGCATTTTATTTCTTTAGACAAATTTTTGATTTTATTAATTCTTGATGAAACCATTCTTCAAAATAACACTAATTTCATCATTTTCTGGTTAGATACTAACTAAAACCAATTAATAGTCACAAAAACACTTAGAGAACCATATTCATGATCTCTCCAAGGTATATGGTCAATTTAGTAATTGGAATTAGCTTTCTCAAACACCGTGAAGATGAGGAGAGAAAATAATTGAAGAATGGAAGTCTTGAATTATTTAACCAATTAACAACAATTAGTGCATTAAATAACATTCAATCCAGCCTTTGCATCTTCCTAAGATCAACCCATTAAAGGGTTATCCCTCCATTGATGATATACTATCAATGGTGGGCGGAAGACGGCTTACAAGAATTGAATTGAAGAGATTAAAACCGCGGAAATAACGAGCACTCCTCCGTGTGTGTGAATGGAATTCACACCTATGTGTGAAATATATCACCAACACACAGAGTTATCACTGTGCTTTTGTGATTTTAGAGATTTAGGTATAGAAATTGGAAGAAGAGAAGAGAAGGAATTGGATTAAGAACTTAGAAATACAAAAAGAAACTTACATGGGGAAAATGAAAGCATTACAACGAAAATTGAGCATAATAACATTACATGAAAGAAGGTATATGTTCCTCCTCACCACCACTGCCTTAAATAAGAAAATTTGGATCCTTAGGCTGATATCCAACAGTACAAGTCATCCCAATCAATGAGGGTAGGCATAGGTGGTGGAAAGTAGGTGGAGAGGAGACTTCTCCACCCTTGACCCGAGATGGCATCCAGCTTGCATCCACTTGACAGATCCGATTAAAAGTCCTTCTAGATGGAAGATTTGGAGTGGGCCATAGAAGACAAAAATGCATCACCGGATGTCTTATAACCTCCTGTAAAATATCAGCCCAATTTAAGTTGTGGTTCAGGAGATATGGAAGATTAATTGGGCTGACATTCTGGGCCGCAGATTCTGGCCCAGATTCTAATCTTCCATTTCGGCTGCCTTGATAACCATCATGGAAACCGAATTAGCACTTTGTCCTGAATAATTATTTGTTCCCCTGTATGTCTTCTATCATCAAAAGAAATTTGGGCTTTATTGGTTCAGTATTGTGGGACCCACATCCTCAACAGTGGGTTGATGTCCAATCTGCCTTCACCAGAATTGTCTCCTTTCATCACCAAATATCTTCATCATCCTTTATGAATCTTTCCTTGCTCCCTGAATGAGAAACATTTAAATTTTAAGTGAAGATACATTTCAAAAAAATATAATATTAAAACATGAATAATTACATTCAATAAAATCAGATGAGTCATTGGGCCTAAATTGGTGTACATTAGGCATGAAGTGCACAATTGATGAGAGTGGATGTTTAAAATTAAAATGTTCTAACTCAGGACCATATGATCAAAAATGAGCTTTTAATCCCAATAAAATGTAATTATAAAATGTTTTTTTATTGTCTAATCAATATACCATGATGAGTAAATATGATTTTATACATAATGTAATATCTAATGTAGCAACACTCAACATGCTATAATGTGTTAAGATGCATTTTACTAACAATAATTAAACAACACATAACCCTACATTCTTTTTATAATGTTATATATTAATATTAGTCATTCTAAAATAAATATGAGATGGTATATTGGATCCGTTTAGTCAGGCATTTGAAATAAAAAAATCACCATTATCTAAGAAGAGGACATACTATCATTCAATTCCCCTTGAAGAGAAAATGAATCGATATGCTAGAAAAAGGGATACAGTAACTTTATTCACTTATATGTTATTGTGTATCTAGATCCAATAAAAGGGGATAAAATGAACCAATTTACTTGGATCATTTAAGGTTCACAATGACTCAATTCCCCTAAAATAAATAGTGTATTAGAATCCTAAAAGAGCGTGAAAATATAATCCAATTTGATATGATGAGATAATACATTTTGGTCCTAAAAGTGGTCATACCAGATCCCAATTCATTTAGAAGAGAAAATGAAATGTGATCCTAAAATAGGGAATAAAATAAAACAATTACACATAAAGAGATTCCATATCAGGATTTTTGGTAGTGGGAATACAATAACCGGAATATACAAAAATATATAGTGAATATTGATGTTGTAAGATGATAAACAACGAAAAACATATTTAATGGATCATACCTTTATGAATTGTTATTTTATGTGATTATGGTGTTGGAAGTGATAAGAGGTGTTTGAAGGAAGGTAGGTGCTATTAGAGTTGGGTTTTCAATAGGGAGATGAAGTCATAGTGTTTTCATTTAGGTTACAATATGATAGACCTTACTACAATAGAGGAAAATTATACTTGTGGTGATTCATGATGCATAAGATGTTTCAAAGACCTAAGGATTGGTCTACATGATTTGGATTTGGTGTGATAAGTTTGGTCATGGTGCGATGAGGTGTGTCATGATGTGATTTAATGTTATAAAGTCCATATTAAACATAAAAACACACCTTTATAGAATTATTTTCCAGGATGTGTGGGTTTGGTTTATAAAAAATTGTATTGGCAATTAGTGAAATTTTCCATGGAGTCCCTTCTTGGAATGGTACATTCCTAACATAGATTGAATTCCAAAGGATGGATTCAGAGGTTTTCTAGTTGGTTGGTCATGGCATGTGTATCTAAGTCAAAACACAAATTTTTGGTGGTCAAATTTCATAGGTTTTATTATGAGTGAAGCGAAGTCATTATTCAAAGGTCATCATATTAACCTTCTTCAGTCATATCTGATTTATAGAGTTTATTGGGTTTCAAATAGGAGATATATATGGGATTCAACATGTGATTACATGGTGTTCATAGAAATTAGACTTTCATAGTGTGATAATGATATTTAATGCCCCAACATAGTGTTTTCTATTATTAGTATAAATCCATAATTTTATATGAAAACTTCTACCTTTCCCATGATTTATCTAACCCTTAAGATATCATAAGTGTGACCCTAGAGACATGTTTCCTAAGAAAATTCTTTACAGTGTTTTTTTGATGGTATGATTCTAGGGGTTTTAATAGTTTCACAATCATTCACATTAGATCCTCCATTTTCAAATAGTTTCAAATGGGTTTTTAGTGGAACCAAAAACACCCAATGGTTCCCTTATTTAATATGCTTCACGAAATTACTTTCCAAAGGTATGTGGTTTTTTGGGAAATGTCTCCAATGATTCTTAGGGTCTCACAATGGTTGATATTATGGGATTTTGGGATCATTACACCCTTTTGGGGGGGGAATTATTGCCTAATCTAGGACTCTCTTAAAGATTTAAGTCATATTCATGAATCCTTTATTAATTTATAGTATAAATGGGGCAACCAAATAGTAATCATAAATTATAAGTATATATGGATTTAGAATTATCTGTATGTATCTAAGGTTATTCATTGATGGAGTCATATGTATGTATTAGAGGTTCTCCATTGATGGTACCCCTTTTCATACAGGATAAAGATTCATTTTTCATTGATTATTACATTGTAGGTTTTAAGAGATGCAGTGGGGTTATCTAGAGTTTATTATCATCCAAGTAGACATGTGCTATTTTGATGTCAGGATGAGGCCCATGAGATGGGATTCATATATATCCTTATGAAAGGAATCCGAATTGACTTAGTTCATTTCCACATAACGTGACACATCATACCTATTAAGGCCAAGCCACAAGAACCAAAAAGTGTAATTTTTCATCATACAAAAATGTTATCTAGGTGAAATTTTACCATTTAATTTTTGGTGTGAGACTTATGCTAAGGTAGACCAAGGAACCTAGAAGGGATGTGGGCTCCCATGTTTGATATGACCCAACTAATAATGTGTCCTAAAAAGAATTAGGGTTGATTTAGGGTGTTGGGTTTGGACCATAAGGGGGATTCCTATATATCTCATTTGTATGGGAATAAAATCCCATTTAGTTAGGTTGTGAGGAACCACACCTATAGTGGCCCTATGAAGGTTTGTCTCATATGGAATGTGGTCCTTTGAGAGGATTTAGTTGGGTATTATACCGAATGGGAGGACCTTTTACTTACTTCATTGGGAATACACACCTTTTGACGTTCAAGGATTGAATTTGGGGATTATATCATATTGAATGATTCCCAGAGGGTTGGATACATGGATCTAAGGACCCACATCTATATATTCCCTATGATGTAAGGTGAGAGGAATATTTAGAAAAATATTATTTGTTGATACAAGCATATGACCTTGTAGATATCATGATCTCCACTAACCACTAATCCCATAAGATTCATGCATGAATTTGAGAAACAAGAGGAATAGAAATATTTTTAAAACTAAATGATTCGTCTTCCCTTGGTGGATGTGGCTAAGGCTACTGAAAACAAATAGAGGGATTTGATGTACCCATTTCTTTTCCAATTTTTTTGACCATGATAGTCACATTTGAATAAATTCATGGATATAGTCTATAAGAAAATTTCATGGGATTTATCAATGGGGGATTACCTACTCCTAGCTCCATATAATATAATTTGATAAGACAATGATCCCCAAAGGTAAAGCAAGCATGATCCTCTCCATCACCTCATAGAACCAGGGGTATCTATTCATAGATATGATGAGGAAAGAACATGGTCCTAGAATTATTATATGAATCTGGGTGGTCCCTAACACAACCCCCAGGGTTGGTGTCCTCATGACTTAGGGGATTCGTAACTTCATTAACCTCAGGGACCCTACCCATCATATGGGACAAGTGAGGGACACAATAGTGTGTCTCTATTCATGTCCATTAATGTTCAGAGGCTTTAGTGGATGGTAAAATTAGGCCCCATATAATGAGGTATCCAAAGATAGACTATACCAACCATTGGTTGCTTGAAAGAGGGATTATAAGGCGTCTCACATAGGACATGTCTTAGATAGAATAAGAGGATTCATGTATGGTTCCCTAGGTGATATAATAATTTTTCATGTAGGGTATACCTAGGAGGAATTATAATTGAATCATACAAGGTAGGTTTGTGTGATTTGGATATGATTTCGGTGATAGAATACCTGGGAAATAATATTTGGGAAATACCTTTCTCTAGGTACCAATGTTTTCCTCTTGTGTCCCTAAAAGGGTCTTGCACGTGTCTTGGATTTAGGGGGGACCTTTATGCTAGTTCTTATAGCCTACATATGGGGTCCTCATGAAGGTGTATTGTGTTTCAAAACCTTGATGTAAATTGATCTAACTATCCCCCATAATTATATCTTCTCTCAGGTTTTTAGAGCCACCTATAATATTTTTGAGGGCCTGGGTGATGGTGTTGTGCGACTAGAGCTCTGAATATTATATTGTTTTTATAGTCTATAAAATGAGGGTCCCTAGGGTCCTATTTATAAGAAAACATGGGAGCCTGGTCGAAGGATGCCTCTTGTTTTGTTACCTCAAATAGGTGTCCCGTAAATTTACCTCACACAGGGGTTGATGATCCTTTAGATATATCATGTTAGGTAATATGAGAGGCTTCTGGCATATAGGTAGGGTGTGTGTAGTCCATATTGGGTGAGTTCCCTTGACCATTCTTGGGTATCTTCACTTGTATAATCCTTTAGGTACTTTTAATTAAATATTTTGATCCCATGGAACAAAATGGAGCATCAAAAAAATCCCCCCACTTCAAGATAAGATATGAAAAGAGGAATAGGGTCTAGTCCCTATGTAGAGGGAGGACGAAATTATGAAGGTTGCACGTGTAATCCATGTTGGTCTTCTAGGTAGTTCTGGAACATATATTAGTTGCATTTACAAATAGCATTGACTATCCACCGAATTCTTCCTTTGTATTTCTTTTTCTTATGATCTCATCACATAGATATTTCACACAGTCATTCCACTCTTTTCATTCATGTATGACTTCCGAAGAATATCTTTCATTCAAAAGTATGACCTTTACAACACATCATAGATCCTTGGGAGAGTGGCCTATGTGAGGCCACTTGGGTGAGGGACTGACGTTAGGTCACATGAATGAGGGACCCATGGGAGGTCACCTCGAAGAGGGTCCTATGTGATGTCACCTCAGTGAAGAACCTATTCAAGATCACTTGTGTGAGTTTCTCCAATGAGTGACCTGTGAAATGTACTCTCCCTTTACAAAATTTCTGAATTTTCTACTTCCAATATTTTTACCTTAATGAAAATATCAATGTTTCATTATAGATCTCTAATGTTTTCTCTGATGGCTTCCCATGAATAAGTTGCTACATGTGTCTCAGAGATGATTAAAGATGTTTGGTTAGATTACTCCGACATGTGTGACTCCACTCTCCCAAAAATAGTGAAGCACTTAACATATTACCAACTTGAATTTCTACAAAGTGAAAATGTACAACGGTATGATTGTGGTATTTTGAGTGACCCTCTAATACTGAAGGCTCAAAGTTACTTGATGATGTCTTGGTTTGGGGAATATAGCAATTTTCCCACCACAAAGGTCTCCTTCAATGGATTATTCATAAAGTAAGGAATAGTTCATATAACCCATTTCATTCACCACATCTTCTATACCCTATATCTAAAGCCTCAAACCCAAGAGTCGAAACATTATTTCTATGATTGAACCATCAATGCTTCCATGACAGACCAATCACAGCGTTGGAAGGAGGATTGGAAATTCCACTCGGGGGGGGGGGGGGGGTCAGCCTTAATGGATGTGGGTGAACTAGGTGTGCCAAAAATTAGAATAATTCAAGACTAAGATGCAAGACAACAATATTTATGAGCTCGTTTGGGTGTCACAACCTTTTTTTTAAACTCAAACATCATCCATAAACTACTTAGATGATGGATCCCTCAGACAAATTATTTTCATCAAACGAATAGAGAATTCAGTATTATCTAGTGGGACATATTGAAGATATCTCGAGGTAATATCCTCAAGGATATATTTGATGAGGATATACCACCAAAGGAAACATCCGATGATATAAAAAGGGCACTAGCTTCCACCCATGAACTCTTGAAGTTAGCCTAGAAAGGTAATATGGGAGACCCTCTCCCATGAAGAGATATTCATCACGAAGATTTTATGAAGGCATTACTAAAGTTATATGGAGAAGGTACCACTTTCTAGTTCCCTATTGGATGCCCCATTTTATAAAAGAAGGGAACTCTTAGAAAATCATAGCTTATATTGAGGAATGACCTGTATACCCATTAGGGTTATAAATAAAAGTCTGAGGTTTCTTTGAGGACCCATCTTGCCAGATTCCACACAATGTTGCTACGTATATACCTATTTTTGGTCTATGAATCTAGTTATGGTGTGAGAGTAGTGACATTTTTTGTATTAGACAAACTAGAAGAAGAGAGCCATAATGGGTTATCTTTCCCTATCTTGGTGAATATCCACTAGTGTTTACTATATGTATACAATAGTAATTCCCCATTAAGAATTTATGCCCTATTTCAAGTTCAATGAGGGTTGATTACATCACACATCAGTTCATATGCTATTCTATGTGGATTTCGGGTCACTGAAGGTTCATTTCACCCATTTATTCAGATCATTTCAGTATCCAACCTTTATCCCCGAAACAAGAAATATTCTTAAGGATTATGAAAATATCATCATAGTTCAATTTATTCACATTTGGTGATCCCCCTACCATAAAGTTCATGAATAATGGAAATTCTAGAAATGATCTAATGTGATACATGATTTCATTCATATACAGCGTACATGTGACTCGTATTGACAACAAGATCCAATGGGAGGAATATATTCTATATCAATTTACCCACAAATTCAAGTGTCTATAACTATCAATTTTCTCTCACTGGATGAAAATATTTCTTGAGAAACACCTGATTGTCAGCCAAAAATTTTGGATCCTGATATCCTTTGAGGTATCCCATATTTCAATCAAGCTACCTCCATTGGTTGCATCAATTGGGCTAAAATATGGGTATGAGAGATCTTGAATTTATTCATACCCTCAAGGGGAATTAAGAAAAGTAAGTTCTATTGTTGTGTCTATGAAAACTATTGGTCATGGAATGCATGGAAGGAAGTTTCAACCCTAAGGTGATGAAAATGAAGCCCTAAATCCATCAAATCGATATTGGAAAAGTTCCACAGAGAATTCCAGGGTTGATACAACCACATCTTCTAGGATAAGGTGGTATAGTCATCACAACCAAGTGGAGACCCAAACTCCAGTGACCCTGTCTCTTGTGGGAGTAGAGAGTCCTGAAAAGGTTTTAAAGACCAAAAAATTTTAGGTTATCCTCATAGCTAGCTGCATTGTAATTAGATTATGTGTAACTCCAGGTGATCCAATCTTGGTAGGGTGTGACCCGTGATATCAAAGACATGTGGGTATTTCTTTAGGGTGATATATACGTAATGATTCTAAGGGATATATGATAACCCTCTGATATTTTCCCCAAAAACAATTTTACCGATGTGGGGAAATATGATCGGGATCTGGATGTGTTGATTTATGACACTGATGATCATATCCCGATCATAAAGTGATTATCCAACATGCTGGATCAAGATGTTATTGAGGGGAAATCTAGTCTATATGAAGAGGAATGGGATGACTATGTTGACATTGACATGGTATCTCTGTGTTTTCCCATATTCTTTCCCTTCCTTATCCATCATCACTAATTTTATGAGGATCTGTATCAAAGTTAGGAGGAGAAGAAGAATTTGTAAGGGCAACACTTGAGTCACTGAAATATTGGTTGACATGATCACCTATATGAGTGGTGGACAAGTCTCTTGAATCCCCTAAACTATCCCATATTCAATGTATGATGGTGTAGTAAATGGTGTTGGGGTCTTAATAACCACCCCATTAAGTGTCCGTGATTGAGAGGAAGAACATGAGTCCTTCATCGTCTCATGAAAATGAATGAAAGAGGTTTAAGAAGGTAGTCATGTATAAGTACCATGTTAATACATTTCACCATCACATAATCACATGAATTTACTAAAATACACAATTGACTATGGTTTCTATTTCAAGGATATGCTTCAATTTCCCCCCTCACGGGTTCTGGTACCGATACTTTGAGGACCAACGGTGGAAACCTGGAGGATGCAAAAACTTTTGCTACTAAATATATCCCTTTGATTGAATAAGTGATGAGAGATGATGCCATGTCATTTATCCTTATTCTAGAGAGGTAGAAGAGGCATGTTAATTCCAGAACCAAACTATAAGGTTTAATGTGCTAGTCTCCAACTTTTATTTCCTCATGACATTTCCAATATTTCATGTACACAGTATGACCTCAAAAGAACCAATATCAAAACATTATCCATTTTGGAAGGGGATGAAATGGATCTCAGGTACTCCAATGATGTTTCAATGCTAATCCTAACCATACAAGGTTTGATGATTTTGTTCCCACCGAGAGGTCGACATACAAAATCAATGGAAGAGCTAATTTGGGTCACGAGACATGCATCTTGGATACCCCTATTTGTGAGGATAGTTTAATACTTGAAATAATGTATAATCAAATGATGGAATTTGAGTATAGTATAAAAAAATTATTTTTCCAACCTCTCTGAAGGAGTTCAGGAACATTACTGTGGATGGATGTGAGTTTTTTTAAATCATTCTAGTGTTTTTGAACATTTTTTACCAACATTCATTTGACCAAAGCTCAAAATTTGATGTTTTTTTGTAGAAAACATATTTATAGAACCTCATAAACAAGGAATCCAATTACATCATACTCTGATTTTTGAGGGAGTAACAACTGAGAACCCTAATGTGGGAGATCTTCAAGGGTCCTCAATCCAGGTTTTTGAACAAAATCAGGTGGATGTCCCTTCTTAAGAGGTTCTTACTCAGAGTATAGGGGATTAGAGTACCATGGAGGCATTAATCCTAATACTTAATCCAATAATGGGTGGTTATTATTAAATAACTTGGTTTCATAACATCTATTTTTTTATCTATTTACCTCTTTATGTTGATAGTGGTTGAGTGACACCTACTATTCAGTGCCATCGACATCACTGGATGAGCATGAGGTGGGGGTTTCTATTCCAATTTAGTCAACACTAGTAGGTAACAATGATACTATTGTAGAGGGAGTATAGTAAGGTTCCCCATTGAGAGTGTTGGTCTTAGAATATACCTATCAATGTGAAAGTAGTTACAAGTTAGACTATGAGACCGAATATGATATTTACACTACATGCTGTATCATTTGGTGATACATCTGGAAGATAGTATCGGAAACACCAATCAATGACCTTCCATCGTGACTTTCCTGACTTTCGACTACATTCACCATTTTGGGGTATGAAATGTTTTATTACCACACAATCCACCTTTCTATGAATTCAATCATTCAAAAAAGGGAAGATGGGTGAAGGTCGTCGTAGGATGAGGCATAACTGGAAACCTATTTTTCAGATCATAAGGATGTTGTGTCATTGGCAGAGTTGAATCATGCTAAGGAGATGGAGGAGAATCAATGTTGTCATGAAATATATCTAAATGGAACATATTCAATAATAACTAAATTCTGTTAAGTAATGTGTTTTCCAAATCAACCATTCTAGGAAGAGGGTCTCAGAAAAAGGTGAGAATTATGAGGATGTGGAGAAAGAAAAGATTCATCATGCTGAAGAGGGTGTTATCATTAAAATACATGGGTTCTGAAAATCTAAAAATAATGAATAATCCATAGTTTAACATCTCAAGGTCTATATTAAGGAACACCTGAAAATTTTTTCAGGGAGACTCCAATATGTTGAAGTTCCTCGAAATTTTAAAAATTGAATAAAGAAGGGTTATTTTTTTGTTCGTAGGTTATATGTTTCAGTGTTCCAATCCACATTATAATCATAACATTAAAAATGAATCATTTTATTGAATGAAATCATTCCAATGTGGTGCAATTACAATGAAAAGGATGAAAACACTCTTATTAGTTTTTCTATGAATTTTTAGCAAGGATCATTGTTTGATTGTTTCTAAGGTCATGTGACAGACCCTAAGAACATTGTTTCTTTTTTTTCATCTTCTTTATTGTTATCCAAAAATCAATTAAAATGACTTATCATGTGAGGCATGGATTTTTCTTGGGCCAACCATTTCGGGTTTTCAATCCTTACATGTTTTGTGCCACTAATATTTTCATTGATCGATTCATGCATAAACCATGAAGATCATAGGTCTAGTGAGCTGAGACTCGACTTTTACCTAGGGTTTCCTTTGTAGGGTTTCAACATGGAAAATAATATATATATTTTCATGGGTAGTTTAATTTCTTGTAATCCAGACAAATGAAATTGATTTTTTATTTTGGAAAAATTTGGCCATGAGTGTTGGGGTGATTAAGCTACCATGGATTGATGACCAATAATGTTTTAGCACTCTTCAGATACCCGAAAAGGAATTTTTAATCATGATTTTATGATTTTCAGATATGAAACATGATGTTTTACAAAAATATAAGGAAATACCACCTTATATATTTTAAAATTTGTTTATATCATGATGTTTTTTGGGTTTATAATTGTAGAAGAGGTATCTTCCAAGGATGAATTCACTTATTGTTGATAGAAGATTTTGGTAGGTGACTTGTGAAATTCCAACTAGGTTTTATTACTACATAGTTAAATAGTGGTGTCCTCTAACTATATTCCCTTTTGGTGGGTGATTTATGCAATGAAAACTGGGGCGTATTATTACATAGTTAGGAAAATACACCCTCATGAATCTAACATTCCATTACCAATATCCAGAATATCTGTGATGATCCAGATTTCTCAAGATCATGAAGGGTGGTTTGTCAAGGGAAGGTGTCTCATAATGAAGATAGAATCTATATCAGCATTAAACATGAATGGAAGCCTATGAATACATGAATATGGATTGTGTGAAGGAGGATACATCCTATTGATGACTGATGTTAGGGGGGAGACCCCTCCCTGACAAGGGTATAAGCATTGTGTAATGTAATATTATGTGACCAAGACATGGACCATTTATATTAACCTCTTCTGATGAGGAAATAAGGGCTATAGTTTAAGGTCTTCTAACTTTGAACCACATTTTAGTGATATTCCTATTTTATTATAATTTCTCCAAGAATTTAAGTCATTTTATGGTATTAATGTGGGAGGGTTATAAGTGGTAATATTGGGGTTTCTAGATCTGAAGAGTGATATGGGGTGAAAAAGTGATTTGAGATTATGAAGATAGAATATGTCTCTCTTGGGGAAGAGTGAACCTCTGGTTGACATGCCCTTTTGGTGGGAAACATATGAAAGGACGGCTGGAGATTATTAATTCATTGTAAATAAATGGAGTCCTCAAACTAAAATGACCTTTTTGTATGTGACTTGTGAAAAGACAATGGGGTCATATTACTTCATAGTTAGATAAAGGTGTCTTTAGGAATATAACACTCTATTATTGATGGCCATAGAAATTTTATGGATATTAGGATTTACCATGATACTAAGTTTGGATTATTGAAGGGATGTTCCTTTTTATTAAAAGATCAATTTATTTCAAAATTATCCAAGAATTGGGAGAAATGGTTCCCCACATTGGTCTGACCCATATGCAAGAAAATGTGATTTTATTTTTATGTTGGGGATAGTCCAAGATGTAGGATCTGGGTTTCATTGTGTATCTTGTGTAAATTATAAGACACACATAGTTATTAAAGAACCATGTTGTTTAAAGTCATGTGGTAAGTACATCTAGTGTTTCTTTCAAGGTCTTGTGACCATGAAAATAGTAACCATGATGTGAATTGACATTCCTTGATCATTCAGGGAATCATTTACCAAAACTCCTAATCCAATGTGATGAATTCTTGGTGTGAGAAACATGGAGAGGTGAAGGTTTCTTCCACCACAGAAAAGTGATAATAAAAGATGGATAAGTTCAATTTTATTTTTTGTTGAATAAGCTAGGATGTGGGATACATGTGTTCCTATGAATCTCTTAAATGAGAGAATCATGTCATAAAAAGTTATTAAAAACTATGAAGTTTAACATCATATGATGAGGACATTATCCATTTATTTTAATGTTATTCGATAAAGAAATGTTTTCTGGAAATGAGGGCTGGCGTAAGGATTAACTGGCCAAGTATTCTCCGACATGATTTTGACATGAATTAAAAAACAAAAAACCACAATCTTAGGGGTTCTTTGATATAAAATTTGATGTCGGAACAAATTAATTGGATGAACACAGGTGAATTTATGAACAAAATGTTCCAATAATAGTGTTTTCGAGGCTCATAAAGATAGAATAGGTCTCTCCTAAGGACAGATGTACCTCTAGTATAGATTCCCTTTTGGTGGGAAGATTATAAAAAATACTAGGGAGTATAAATAAGTACTCAATAAACGAATACTCTAACTAACAATCCCTTTATATGGGAAACTTATTCAAAGAAATTTGGGGAACATTGCTCCATCGTTTGATAAAGGTGTCATTAGGAATATGAAATTATATTATTGATAGTCTAGGAAAGCATATGGAGATCCAAAAATTTCCTAGGAAAATGAGTATGATGTTTAGAAAGAATGTGTATGAGCATAACGGATGCCTTTTGATAGGAATTATTTGAAATTTTTTAATTTTATGGTATATATTTTTTTCAAATGTGGGAGTGGAATATTCTTATTCCCATGATGGGTTCTCAGATGAGAGAAATAGAGTTAATGTCTCTTGTATAGATCATTTATTTGACTGTAGTAGAGGGGTGAATTTTTTTTGATTTGTGACTTGTCCCACTGAATAGTGTATAGGCATCACTATGTATCTCATGAGAATGAGAATCATGCCACACATAGTTATAGTAAGTCTCTCTGTGCATGTCTCACTCGTACATAGGGAAGGGGAATTTTTATGTGGTAGTTGGACCCAAGATTATAGATTTGGGAATCACAACATATCATGTGATCAAAGGAATCAAACCACATGTATTTATTGAGTAATGGTGTGGAAGTATACCAAAATTGTGTATTATGACCTGCTCTAGCTTGGATTGAAATGTTACACAGTTTTACATCATGCAACAAGGATGTAAACCTTTCAGTTTTAAGGCACATATCAAGGACATTGTTGTACAATTTAACTTATTATAGCTAGGATTCCAGGAAATGTAGTTTAAATTCATATAGTTCAAACTATGATGTGATGTAGTTCTGGGTCTCATGAATAAGACCATATAATACCCCTTCTAAGGTCATAAATACAAAACCATGATGCTATGTAGTTTTATTTCATACAACAAGGATATGGGTGTCATGAAATTTATCATCTTACAATGTGGATGACATGTCACACCTTTTAAGGTCATGTGAAAAATACAGACTATGTAGTTTTAAATCTTTCAGAAGAGAATATCCACGATCATTTATCACATGTAGTATTTATTGAGAAATATTGCAGTGGTAAGGGTGGGGATGAGATCTCCATCCATTGAGATAAGAGAATATGCTCTATTATAGTTTTCCTATTGTATGAAATATGTTCCCTCCAAATTTATCCCATGATTTGGAGGATTCATCCTTGTTATCTTAAGATTTATGAGGACTAGTAACTAGTATCTTTATAAGAATGAACAATGGCAATCCTTTTTTTAAAATCCTATGATATCTAAATTTGATGGACCTAGAAGTGATGAAAGGTGTGGAATATTTTCCTATCGAGTCACTCAAATTCATCTATCCATTTCTGGGGTTTCGTATATAGGTATTGATGGTCACATATAGAAACATGCTGCAAGGTAAATTGGACCTCAATGGGAAGGACTACATATTTTATGTAAACATGTGAATATGGGGTTTCCCATTTGGTAGTATGGATTGTGGTCTGGTATTCAAAAAAAGCATGAAAGAGCTTATCAGGAAATGAATATTTATTCTTATCCACCATCTTATGGAGTAAGTTTGATAGGGTGTTATTGAAGGCCTATATCTTTCCATATTTTCACTGTATAATAGAGGTACGAGTGGTTAGATTTAATAGTGTACTCCTGATACAAATTCTCCAACTTACCAGAATAGAAATTTGTGTCATTTTATATTATTATTGTATGTGGGACACCCAATTTTGAAATTATGAAAGATTTCAAGAATCTAATGATACATTTGGACTTGAATTCATTGAGGGTTATTGCCACATCCCATTTTGTGAAGAAGTCGATAGTAGTTAGAATGTATTTTAACAGCCTGATGAGAGCTAGAGGACATGAACCTACAATATCTATTACCCATTCAGAAAAGGGAAAGGAGTATTTTTCTGTATATAGAAACTTTGGCAGTTGATGGATGATGTTGGCATTCACTTAGAAGGAATGGCATGTCTTGATAAATTACGTACACGCTTGGGTTATTGAAAGACAAGAATATCCAAGCCATTAGATTTGATGGGAAATCCAAAAACCAGATTTGTGGAAACCAAAGGATATTATATGAACTTATATAATCACAATAAAGTTATCTTATTCATCAATTCATCTGAGAACGAATGTAAGGAATACTCATTTATAGAGTACTTTTGGTGATTTTGGCTATCTTAAAGGGTAATTTTGGTCACTTTTAATCGTATTTAATAATTTTCCCATTCCAATGAGAGAAATACATTTTTTAGGTAGTATAAAATGGATATCATCTAACCAATTTTCATACCTTTTGGTTTAGTGACATAATTAGCCTCATTGATCTCTTTTATGTTGACACGAGGAAAAGGTAAAACCATCTGGTTGTGTGAAATGACGATGAATGTTTCACACTAGTTTGGATCTTCCAACATCTTAAATAAATTCCTTGATTCATATTCTTGGGAATTCTATGATCGTGGTACATGTGTCACTGTTTTATTTTTGTGAAATTATACCATTAACCCACAAACATAGTTCGAAAAAGGGATTAGCTCTTCTTTTCTAATCGCATAATCCCCATTGATCTATTTGATTACCAACTCTAAATATCCATTAATCAATAGGTTTCCCAATGGTATTTTATATAATAGTTCTAGGCCTATAAAAATGGATTTATATTCTACCTCATTGTTTGTATATCCTTTTGACAATATGAAGAACTATGCAAAAACTACCTTATCTGGAGAGATGAACACAACTCCTAACTAGAGTTTATTGAGCTTGGGGTATTCTATTATCTTTCAAGTTGTACTTATAGATGTGCCATCCAAATACATTTCCCATGATTGGGGGCCATATTGAATATAAAAGATATATTCATCTAGAAATTCAGTATTTTTTGATGTTGTCTCTATAGATGGGGTTTTTCAGAGAAAATATTCCAAATCATGGCCTTTCATCACTTTCAGAGGAATAAAATGTAAATAAAACAACTATAAAATAGCCAACCACCATGAACAAAATTCAATAAATAGAGGGAAAATGAGGATATATTTTACTAGGTTATTTTAAGAGGACAATTGGACCTCATGGTGTTGCAGTTAGCACCTTAGTTTCAGAATCACAAAGATTAATTTGACAAATATCTTCTTAAAATTTGGATAACGTGCCTCAGTGTTGAGCATGATTCAACTACAATAATAAAGGTTTGTTTCATTTCTAGTTTCAATATTCTTCATGAGGAAATAAATGGGTCATATCTCTATGGATATTACATAAAATATGAGATTCTTACCTTCAACTAGTGATATTAGCATTGATATATTCGTGATATATTTCTTTAGACTATGAAATTATTACCAAAAGTCACGAGTCCACTAATATGCGGCCCCCTTTTTCATCATCCTAGGTAAGGGAAAATAATTTCATGCAAGGTTTTCTATACAGAACCAAATTTAACCAATATATTCATGAATTACTCTCAACTATTTGAGGTTACGTGGTGGTAAAATATTGAGGATAGACTTTTATATTATCAATGTTTAATTGGATACTAGGATAATGTATGATGATGTTATGAAAATTTCCTGATCCTACACAAAAATAACATTTCATGGGGTTCATCTTCAGGTTGTGTTGTCTGAGTTTTTTGAAAATGGTACCACGATTAGATAAATGGTCCAAACATTCTCGAGACATAAACACATTTCCATTGACGTAGCATTCAACAATCATCACCAGAAAGGTTTTGAAAATACAATTCATTGAACGTTGGTATGTTGTGATGGAATTATTCAATCCAAAGGGAATTACCTGATAATGAAATACTACCTATAGGGTCGTGAATGTGATGTGTTATTCATATTATGGGTTCATTCATATTTTATGATACTCTAACATTCTTTCCAGGGAAAATAGGTATTGATATCTATCTTTTATATCGATCAATAGCTCTTTGATCGGGACTGGGAAATCATGTTTTGGGAAGTTCATGTTGGGATATATAGATTTGATGATGACCCTAATTTTTCCATTATTAATCTTTAACAGGACTATATTGGATATCCATATAAAATACAAGAACTCCCAAATGAAATTGTAGCCTCAATTTTGGTAGTGTGAGTCAGGTGTGTCCTTCTAGCTTCTTGTTTGTACCCGTAGTGGTTTTTTTGGAAATCCCTGGTGGTGAGTGACCACCTCAGGATTGATTCTGGGAATTCATATGTAATTAGAAGTGAAAAATTCCCAATGTTTCTCCATAAAGTAGTTGTATACCATTTTTTTATTTGGAGTACATCATTGCACTGATCAGGGTGGGCCAGGTATCTTCTCCTGTACCCAGATTTATTTCTTCGAGCTCACAAATAGTGGTAAAAACTCCTTCCTCAATTAAATAGGGGAATACAAGTGGTCCTCATACTATTATTATTCCTCGTACCATTGATCTTACTCTTATACCTTAAATTTATTGGAATTAAGTGTTGTAGGAAGCTCTACAGAGTTATGTGGGGGGTCAAAATTTTAACATCTAGAAGATGAAGTGACTCCCTGTGACCCTATTGGAAATAATGGATCTTTTTGAAGAATATAAGGGGAGAGAGTGAGATAGAGATAATGATTATATTTAATATCTCTTGGTTCATTTGATGAGGTAGGGATCTATTCAGACTCCATTGATAGAATAATGGAATTTACATCTAAACTTCTCTCAATTTCTAGAGAGTACATGCCTTCTTCAGTACTATCAGGATCAGTTTTCATGACTCATATAATGAATGTTATTGAATATGAACCATAATTTGTGACCATTACCTCTATTATAAAGATATGTATCACATATTTTTCATTGATCTACTTGAAGGGATTGGATAAGGTTATTTCTATACCATTCAGGGCATTGATTTGAGCAACATCGTCAATCATGGGATGTTTCCCTTACCTATAGTAGAATTTTGTATCAATGTATTGATTTTTATAAGATTAGAATAGGTATTTATCACCATAACACATCCCAACATTTCCATTAATGCAATACATGAGGCATTAGTGGTATGATGAAGGGATTACCGCCTGATAATGCAACCAAAATCTTCCCAATAGAATGTTGAAAGGTGGGTATTTACAAACAACCATAAATTATGGGTTGGAGATATGGTCCCCAAAGAGGTCTTTGAGAATGATTCTACTAAGATTATTTTTCTATATCTTATCATAACCCTATAGTGTCAGAGAAGAACAGAACAAATGGTCCTCATCATTACCCATTCAACAAAGTTATCAGACCAGAATGAGATTGACTCCCAAGTCATTTTCAATGAAATATCATCATATATCAGTGTCATTTATCCTTCTAAATATTTTATAATACCAGATACGTCCTTGTAAAAAAGATTATTTTTGATGATATATGAAAGATATGATCATGTGTAATTCTATAGGATCTATCTCTACATGATATAATTTAGCTACAACAAATTTTATTCAAATACCTAAGGGATTAGAATAGCCTCTATGATTTCTTATCGGAGGTCTTTTGATAGATTTACTGCCTCTAGGATTGAAAATTTGGCAAGAACTAGGACTGATTGATTTAAAATGTAACACTTCTAATCTAAAGGACTTTTCTTCCTAGAATGGGTATACTCTTTAATAGAAACTTTAGGAAGTGAAGTAATTGATGTAGGTGGATCGTCCTTTGATATAGGAGTTGGAGGTGCTTCTGTCCTTGATATGTTAGGTCAACTTAGTATAGCTGTGTGTTGAGGATTATTTGGTGATGACATACCCTATAATGGATATTATAGGACAATCAGGTCTGGGAAAACCTTTTCATGTGTAGGGGAACATTCATCTTCCAACTGAGATCGTTGGAGGTATCTACCATGAGTTTTTACCCTATGAACAGTCTAAGTAGGGAGATGGTTGGATTATTTATTTCTACCATGACCACGTCTACCCCTGTATCCTAAACCCCTATGGACTCTTCCCTTAATTCACCAATTGTATATCAATAATTTGGGTTCTTAGTCACACTCATCATCTGAGAAGGGATCCTTAAGTAAATATCATTAATTGAATAGAAGATCAACTCCAAATCTGATGAAGACTCTATTTGGTGGGTTGAATAATGTTTTACCATTTGGTGGGGTAGAACCCATGCTTCTAGAGCTAGAGGAATGAAATATAATAGAGTAAAATCTATCTTAGTCCTTGGTATGTGTTTTCTTCCCAGTTCTACCTCTATTTGATTTCATGGATGTTTAGTTTTAGAGGAATATGGCACCACTAAAGCTTATAGCATTATAGAGAAAGAATATGGGGGCATAGTTTGTTGCTTCAACTATTATCAGAGTATATAATGAGTCCAGTTGATTTTCCTTATGGCCTTCCAATCATTGAATGTATATGTAACTTTGTTAGTATCCTCCTTTCATTCATCTAATTCCTCTGGATTAGTGGTAGAAACATATGCTACCTGTGCTAGTGGATTTCCCTTATTTACCTATAAAGAGTTCACCATTTTTTGTGTGATGTTTTTGAAAAAAAATAATTCATGAATGGTGTTCTGTAATGTTTGTTGGATGAGGAAATAGTTTTGTAGATATTGGAGACCAGACTGATCAGGCCTCTTGGGATTTTGAAACTTGAGAATGTTTTTTTTCAATGATGCGATGAAGTGGCCACAGACAATTTCATATCATAAAAAATAAACATTGTTCTTTATCACCTCAAACTAGTTTCTACTCTAATTTCATCGCACATATTGACAAAGAGGGAAAGGTTTCAGATACTTAGAATAAGGGGAAACGTGACATATTGAAAGTTTTAGAGCATTATATAGGGAAGAGGATAACTTTAGTGTAACAATGAGATCTTATACTTTTCTAATTCAATTAAATTGAGATTTTGGAATTTGTCTAGAAAATACCTTGGTGTAAAATATTGAATATTACATTTTTCATCCACTTTGGTGATACCCAAAAAACCCTCTAATGTATTTTAATGGTATGAGTGGTGTAAATAACTCATCAAAGGGGTTATCTATACAGATAGACAAAAATATTCTTTGGGAATCTGTAGGTTTTTGCATTTGTTCAACCCTTTCCATTGAGTAATGAAATATGAGTCCCTATCATTCTCCATCGTTTTGTAGTTTGAGAGGTCGATGAATTTTGTCTTTTGTAGTGTATTGATTAACTGAAATAGAAATATTCAATATAGATCATCCCATCTTGAAATTGACTAAGTTTGGTAGACTAGTGTACCATTTGATGGCGAGAACTTTTTATGTCTTTATGAAGAATATGAGTTTCAATGCTTCTTATTATGTAGGGGTCCCCATAAGTGGATCACAACAAGACACAAAATCCATCAAATTATAATTTTGATTCCCTTAAATAATTAAAAATTGGAAATTTGGGGTTCTAAAAATATGGCGGAGGACAGGTCGGATCCACCCATTCATGGTAAGGCCACTTTTCGGGCAGCACTGGTGGACACTATTCATCCATATCATCCAACTAAGCTATTAGTGGGTTAATGGTATTGAATATCACTTGAGAGATGTCTAGTTGAACAAGATCTTGAGCAAGGAAAAAATAATAAAACCTATATATGGTGGATCTACTCATACCTCTGGTGGATAGCCCACAGGGCTGGTCCAGAAGGATGTGTCAGAATCAATTTCAGATGCATGACTAATGGAGGGGAATCTAGATATCGCATTGTCACAGTGTATAAATATTCTATTCATTGGTCTCATGCATTGAGAAGATGTTCTAGTTATATGTTAGTCGTTGGGGTCAAAACCCTTTGTTGAGGTACACCAGATGGTAGTGCGAGTTGAGGATCTGTTTTTAGAAATTATCCCTTAGGAATGTTTCCTTGGAGTAGTTTTGTAAGGATTCTTCTAAACTATTTCATCTCTTACTCTTTCTGAGAAAATAATTATTGAGTGTATGGGTTTTAACGTCTTTTGGTGGTTGGTGGGGCAAAAACATTCCTTTACCATTTTCTTTAGTGGATTCTCTCAAAAGAGGTTGTAATGGGGTGGTTGAACGAATGAAAAAATATAGAGAAAGCATTTGGTTTTGAGTAAACAAGACTCCTTCAATCATTTCAGTAAGGGATACATTATAAATTGATACTTCCCCTTCCTACTCCTCTATATTGGCCACATGTTCTGTAGGGTCTATAGGGTTGGTGTTAATAAAATTTACCAATGTGTAGCACCTTGCTGGTGTTTCATTAGTCTCTTTCCAAGACCAAATTTATTTTCACCCTCTAAAAGGCCTTGTTCTCTTCTCTAAAAGTTCTTCTAGAACCATTTGAATTATTATAATCTGAAGGTAATCGATAGAAAATTTTTATCATGTGTGTTCCAAGAGAGGACATTGGGTCACAAGAAGAGATTAACTAGGAAGATTCATTGTACAATAATCCCTCTAATGGGGAGAAGACTGAAGTTTCCTAAGGATGAGGTTTTTGAGGTAAAAAATCCCTAAGACTTATTGGATGGGGTTGTTCCTTCTCCATTTCCATAACCTTTTATGACCATTTTTATGAACTCGTAGGTTTTTAAAAAAAATACTATATCCCTCTTTACTGGGGTTAAACCTAGATTTATATGGTTTCTACTACTATGTATACCTTCTTTCTTTTATGGAGCCATTTTCAAACATGGGTTGTATACATTTTACTATTTTCACCTAAACCATTTACCTTTGAATAAATTCTCCCCATTTGTGACATTTTTTCTCTCTAGAGATTGACATTTCTTACATGGGAGTCCTGATCGATACTTTTAGATGCTTAATGAAAAATTATTTTTACGGCTTTCTCTCATCCAGCATGATGTTAGTTGGAATTGGATAGGGCCTATTTTTGTTTACCATATATTTTTTTAAAAAACATTTTATGTTTATTAATGTCTTCCTTAATCTATAACATTTATTAATATCACCTTCAGTGGGAATTGCTATTTGGGAAGTGCGGTGAAATGAAATGTCCCATCTTAACTCCATCCTATGATACGAATACTGGATAAGAAATCCCCAATCTTCTCACACAATTATCTTAATGTGATGAGACATTACCGCTAAAGAAAGCCTTTCTATTTTCCCAATTTTTGGTGTTGTGTAGCTACTAGAGTCATCAAGTCAATTTGGCAGTGTATCCCTTTTATTACCTTTACGTAGCTTTGATTTATTTTTATGGAAATACATTTTCATTTAAATGATGAAGAGTGTTCTATATATTGATCCGAATTCCATGCACACAATCTTCAAAAAATGCATCCAGAATACTATATTTGGGGGCTCCTAAAGTCCAGAACAGGGTCGGTACATCATCTTTAGACAACTGCATCATATTTAACAAAATTTATTCTTTGTATTTTTATAGAGAGTTTTTAACTTGTTCTAACCAAATCGAATGATTTCTTTCCACTTTTTTATAAACATCAAGATTGGCAGGGGCTTACTCTCTTATATTGGAATTCAGGTGATCCATGGGTGGGTCAAAGATTGACTGTATCCTCAGGATATCTTCTAGATGATAATGGATTTCACTTATCAATGACAATGCATCAGGAATGAATAGAATCATTTTACAAATTTCTTTTTAGTGTGAGTGGTTTCCCTTCATTAAATCTATAAGTAGAGGATCTCCTTCAAAAAGAGAAATGTCGTTAAGGGGATTAAAACCATCATGACTTGACGTATGACTGTGAGTTGAGTTCCATCAGCATATACCTTGGGGAGGAACTTTGGGGGGGGGGGTGATAAAAATGGGAGTACCTTCTTGTTATCTGATCTTATGGCCACATAGGGGGATGTTGTGCCTCTCATCTAGAAATAAGCTCTTAAGATCAATCAGGTTATGGGATATGAATCATGACTTCATAGTGAGGAGTCTGGAGAGGATCTACGGTACTACTTATACTATTCCCATAATTTGGTAATGGTACAGTAGGAACCTAAATTACAACTGATAAACATTGAAGGGATCCAATAACTCACGCATTAAGTAGAGTGAGATCGTGGATCGACACTTAATTTTCTAGTAATATCTTATGAGGCTTCTTTTTTGGATTGATTCTTATGACAAGATAGGGTCACTTCCTAGGGAAAGATGCTTTTATATACAAAATAATTTTTAGTTAGGGTGCATGTTGTTGTTGGAACTTTTTGGAATTTTGGTAGGGGTTTGTGCCTTATATAGAGTGTCCATTGTAATTAAATGACTACCTCCAATCAGAAGGGGGGGGGGGACCTGATTCGATTATCTGTATATCATGGGGGAATTTGGCCCTCAACCCTCCTAGATGGGTGTATAGTTTTGTGTCTTCTCTGGAGTGAAATTTTGATGGGACAACCCATTTTTGGGGATGGAGTTATGTGTCTACCATTCTCCCAATAACATTTCAATTATTATATCCTAGTAGGTTTGTAATATGTGGACATGGTTTTTTGTTTTCTCTTTCTCTATTATCAGGATGTTCTTGGTAACTTCAGCAGTTGAAACATGGATATATGCCCATTTTTTTGCTGGAGTATTTGTGTGTGCCTACTCATGCCCTCAATTTCATATCTGTATATACTAACAGTACACAAGTATGAGGGTTTAGATTTTGGGGTGCCCCTTATTGTTTACTTGGATTCATCACTGGTTACTTAGAGTGCTTCTAGATGAGGCTACTAGAAGGTCTGATGGATTTGGGAACACTTGTGCACTTACACATGATATACTGTCGAATTTTATTGGTGGGATTTCTAGGTATAGCCAGGTGTTGTGTTTTATATTTGTTTTTCACCATGTTTACTTGGTAGGATTATTTGAATACTTCTAGATAATGTTGTTGGAAGGCTTGGTTGGTGTGGTAAGGTGTTTGTTCCTGCTCAAAGTTTTTCAGAAAATTTGATTGGTGGGATTTCAAGGTATGGGAAGGAGTTAGGGTATACTCACTATTTTGCACCATATTTTGTAAGAAGGATTATTTGAAGGGTACATAAGTGTATACATATTTCCTTTTAACTAGTAAATTCCTGCATAGGGCCTTCTTGCATGCCCATGTTTGGATGAACTCAGCCATACTTTCAAGGACTAAACCATCACCACGTTGGGGGTTCACTTCCACATGAAATTGGTGATGATGACTAATGGAAGGATTAATTTTAATATAACCACGTGTTTTATTTGTGAGACAATTTTTGTCCTTCTGATCATCGTACCTAAAATAAGGGAAGATGTTATTGTTGCATTCCAAGGATATGCTCCTGAAATAGTTAGAGATAGTGATTGGTTCTGCGTACTTATGGACCACCAGCTATCATTGAGTGGATGAATGGTGGGGATTCATGACTTGGAAGTACTATCAAGTATCCTTAATGGTCCGCATGGTACTATTTTTTTGGTACTCCTAAAATAGTTCATTTGAAACCCAATTTTGAAGATTCCATGTGTGTGAAAGTTTCCTCTGTTTAGTTGAGGACACATCTTGTACAGTGGAAAATGCACATGCATGTGAGAACTTCTATGAAACCATTTAGATTGAAGGGTTTTATTATCTATGGTTACTAAAATATAAGGGAAAACACAAACATTAAAACCCTATTAAATAATCATATCAATAAATGAACACATGAATAATTGATTCTGTTTTTTCCCACTTTCACTTTGAGAGTGAAAGGATCCTGATGTGTCGATGGAATTGTCATATTGGTTAAGGATTCACATCAGATTATCCATTTTTACTTCCAATGAAATTGATTTCAGGTGTTTTTTAAAAGTTATGATTGTGGTGGTTTTAATGGTTTCACCATCATTCATATCAGATTCACCATTTTAGAATGACTTCTAATGGGATTGGTTCATGGATCCAAAAAAACCCAAAAGTTCCCTTATTCAAGATGCTTCACGAACCTACTTTCTAAAAGAAGTTGTTCATTAGGAAATGGTTACTATGACACTTAGGGACACATATTAGATGGGAGTATGGTATTTTTTGTCTCAAAATACCCTTTTGGGGGAATTATTTCCTACTCTGAGATTGTCTTAAAGTATTAAGACATATTTATGAATCTTTCATTCTTTCCCAAGTATTACATGGGTATCCATTAGGATAATAATCTATTATTATAATTCAAGGTTTAATAATTATCTATATATATAAGGCTATTCATTTATGTATACATTAGTATGTATTTGATGTTCTCCATTGATGGTACCATTTTTCATATAGGTTAATGATTCCTTTATCGTTTTTTATTTGGATGCTGGTTTTAAGACACATAATATGGTTATCTAGAGTTTATCATCATCCAAGGAGATGAGATCTATTTTGACGGTGGTATTGGGCCCCTGAGATGGGTTTCCTATGTATCCTTGTGAATAGAATCGTATCCCACATTGTTCAGTTCAAATTAATGAGACATGTCATGCATTTTAAGGTCACATAACAAGGACCAAATTGTTCATTTTAACATCATGTGACAAGAAAGTATAAGGGAAAGGTTCATAGTAAATTTTTTGGGTGGGAATTATGCCAAGGCATCCCAAAGAACCTGGAAGGTATGTGGTCTCCCATGTTAGATATGAACCTATAGGGAATGTTGCATAGATAGAATTAGGGTTGATTTGGTGTGTTTGGTTTCAACATCAAGGTAGATTCCTAAAAATCCCATTTGGATGGGAATAAAAGACACTATTGTTCCGTTATGAGTAACTGTACCTATGGAGTCCCTCTAAAGATTTTTCTCATAGGGAATGTGACCCTTTTAGAGGATTGAGTTAGGGATTAAACCACATTGAAGTCCCTTTGACTTGATTCACCCAAAACATGTCCCATTTGACGACTAATGAATGAATTTGGGGATTACACCATAATGTATCATTCCTTAAGGGTTGGATAAATGTATTTGAGGACCCACACCTATGAAGGTCCTTTGAAGGAAGGTGAGAGGAAGATCCAAAAAAAAATTCTCTACCCCGAGATGCATCTAAACTTGAAGCTTTGATGATCACCAATAACGTCTAATCCCAATTGATTTATGCTAGAATGTGATAAAAAAGAGGAAACAAAATAACAGTCAAACCACATGAACCTTATTCCAATGGTGGTAGAGGTTAGGGATACCTGAGAAGAAGAAATTTATTTGCTGTTCTGATCTCCTATCCCATTTTGGAATCTTGGATAGTCACATCTAACTACCTTCCTTGATACAACCCATAAGAAAATGAAATGAGCATAATAAAGAATGGATGCCCTGCTCTTGGTTATAGAGAAGAGAGAAAGATAAGCCACTAAACCTCATAGTGAAAATAAAGAGTGATCTTCTCTATATCCTCCTATAATTGGGTGTCCTTTGTCTTAGAGAAAATGAGGGAAGGACATGGTACCATCCCATTGTATCTATGACTGGGAGGTCCTTGACACTTCCAAAATGATTAGGATTCTCATGGTCAAGGGGATTAATAACTACATTCTCTCCTAGGATCCTACCTATCAGGTGGGACAAGTGAGAGACACTTCTAATTGAAGGAATTCATAATCGAATGGGATACATTCTATTGTGCCTCTCACCATGGTCATGAATGTTTAAAGGCTTTGGTGAAGTCTTAAAATTCATTCCCATCAGATGAGGTATGAAATGGAAGAGTATCCCCACTATTGGTGAATTTAAAGAGGGATTATAAGGTGTATCATACAGGTCATGTCTTGGTGAGTAGAGGGCGCTTTGTACTAGGTTCCCTGGGAGAGCTAACGAAGATTCATGTTGGGTATACGTGGGAGAAAGTTAAAGTGATTCCCGTAGTGTAGGCCTAAATGAGAGAGAGATGTTTTAGTAAATATAAAATATAGGAAAAAAACTTTTTAAAGGCCATTCTCTAGGAACCAAGGGTTTCCATAGGTGTCTCTGAAAGGGTCTCACATAGGGCCTTGATTTGGGGAAGGACATTCATGCTAGTTCTTCTAAACTTGGGGGGAGGGGGTCCTCACGTAAGTGTCTTATGTTTCATTTCATAGAGTGACCTTTATCATTATACCCCCTTAATCCACTCTTCATATAGGTTTCAAAGAGATACCTAGATTATTTTTTATGTTTTAGTTGAAGGATCTATATGACCAGAGATCTGAAACTTATTTTGATTTTCCAGTCCCCCAACTCAGTAGCCCCATGGTCGTATTTATAAATAAAACATAGGTCCCTGGTTGAAGGAGGCCAACCTTTTCGGTACCCTGTGTAGGTGTCCCATGAAGGAAACTTTTTTAGGGATGTATGATCCTTCAAAACATTATAGGTAAGTCCTAGGTTATGTGAGAGCCTTCCATCATGCATGTCGGACATGTATAAACTAGCTTGGGTGAGTTCTCTTGATCATTCATTGTGTCATTCTCTTCTCTAATACTTGAAGTAATTTTCATTAAATATTTTCATCCAATGTGAATAAATTGAGTGTTAATAAGACCCTTGAACCACCATTAATTGGTGTTACATATCAGCTTCTAGAGATCAACTGATAATGATTCAAGGGAGTTTTCCATTTTGTTCCCTAGAGTTTTCACCTTGTTTTTTTATTTGGGAAGGCTATGTAGTGATATTTATTGGTGTCAAATTGAATGAATGATGGGTATTGATGTGTGTTATATTTATATAGGGTTTTCATTTGTGATTTTGGCTGAGTAATAACCACCTCCTCGATTTATCCATATGTAGTGAATTTTGAAGTGTTAATTGGAGTGGGGGATTTGAGAAATTTCATAAATTTTGCATAAAATTAGGAATTACAATGATATTTATTTATCTGAGTGGATGTTCCGAATTTTATTAATGAATATAATTAACTATATATAATTTAAATTGATAGAAAGTGGTTTTTCCCAAGTGGTTATGTGTTTTCCATGATATTGATTATGATATTGATGACTATTTTTTTTGATAATAACATTTTTCTCACTATTGTGATTGTTGTGTTATTTATATGATTTTACTACTAAAATGGAATTCCATAAAAGTACAATTACATAAATATGGTAAGAAACATGTTATGTGAAATCTTTATTTTTTATATTTACACCCATATAAGAGTCATTGAATCATTGTAAAATAATGTTATGAAATAAAAATTAGGGTAGTTATTAATGTTGGATTTTACTGTTATATATTGTTGGTATACTTACTATTATCACTGTGATAGTGGGTTTGTTTTTTATTTTTAAGGGTGAGGATTGAAATTGTTGGTTATGGGATTTTGAATAACCTGGGCAGTGGGGCAGTGATAATTTATCATAGGTAAAGATGGTTGTTGGAAGGCTTTAGTTGGGATAGTGGGGTGGTTATTGAAATGGGGTGTATATAGTTATATGTAGAGGATATTTTTGTTATGTGAGGGAACGATTTATAATTTTCTTGGTGGAAATGGATTTTTTGTGGTCATAATGAAAATAAAAAATTGTTGTGGACTGGAATTGAATAAACCATTTCTTTTAACTTAAATTTTAAGCAATTGAATGGAATGAATAATGGTTGGATAAAATGTGGTTGTATGATTATAATTAATTTTCAAAAAATATGTAATTAAATATATAAAAAATAATGTATGGTAAATAGTATGTCTAGAATTGGATGAGTAAATGAATAAAACGGTAAAATGTGAAACATTATTGTTGTTATTTTTTGGAGGAAAGTTGTCAGGTTGATGAGGTTTTGGTGGAATCAGTTGTTTATGAAAGGTAATAGAAGTATGGTGGTATTTTCCAGATGTTATAGGTCTATTTTAATGTGAATATTATTGGTAATTATTACTTAATTATTATTATATTATATTTTATAGTTATTTTATATGCTTCCCATCTGAGTTGGATATCCTTTTCATTACCCAAATGATATGGGTTTTGGGTGTGTTCCCTAACATTAAGGTTATAGAGGGAAAAGATGATTGAACACCCCATATTCCTCACTCTCTTTTCCAGATATTGTATGGCTATGATAATTTTCTGTGGTTGGGGTTATCTATGGTAGGAGGACAGAATGAGGTTGATGTCCATTATGTTTATGATACTCCCCTATAATGGATATGATTACGCAGTTGTGGAAGTAGACCAATCCCAATAAGTACATTTGACCCTATGTGAGTTATGGAAGGTAAGTCTACGTTCTGAACCATATTATAGATAAGGTTAGTATTTTTATTAATGATAACATGGAATGTTTTATCTTGTAGAAGGTTGGGATATGTATGGATATTGTAATGGCCTGAACTTGTATAAATAAAATTCCCCTAACGATTTCATTAAATATATTTTTATATATTATAGTTATAGAAAAAAATGCACTTATTTTGTTTTATTATATTCTAATGGATTTAATGGAATGGTATGCATCATTACTGTGGATAATATAGCCATTGAAAAGTTATCATATGATTTGTATAAATATAGGGTTTTAACATATACAATTGACATAGAAAAATAAAGTGATCACCTTAACCAGTAGGATCATACCCTATGAAGCCCATTTATCAAAAATTCTATGAATGATATGATCATTGGGATTTCCCTTGACTAAGCCCAAGAGGAAATCCTTTAGCTTTAGAATGAGAAAAAATGTTTACGGGAGAAGATCAATCTCATTGAGATCGTGGCCCAAACCATGTATGTCGAACCACATCAAGAAAGTATCACAGTCACTTACATCACCCTTAGGGAGTTTTTTGGTGTATGAAATGGATATATATTAAGAAAATAATAATATTAATATGTATACTCTATTTTCAATATAATAACTCTTATATTTAGTTCTAATAATTGGTTTATAAACAATGTTGATTTTGATACAATAAATCAAAAAATATATTTTTTGTTATTATTAAAATTCTATCAAAGAATTTATTTTGATGAATTAATAGATTTTTGAAATAAATATTTTTTTACAAAAATATTATTATTAAATATTTTTATCAAATATATATATATTATCATATAATTTTTATGAACTAAAATTTTATTTTTATAAGGGTTTGAAAACTATTATTATAAAAAAACACAAAATCTATGAATAAATATTGATTCTTATTTTAAAAGTGAAAATTAAAATATTTATAAAATGATTTTGATAAAATAAATATTATTTTTGGAATCTTTATGTTGAAATTATCCAAATTTTATATTTTCTTAATTTTCTCAGACAATCGATTTTTCAGGAAAAAATTAAATACGGTACAAATATATGGTTATATTATAACATTATAATGATCCAAAAGTGTTGTAATAAGTACCGTAAATGATATAAAAGACTAATTATATGTTTTAAAATTAAAATTATGTGATTTTATGTTTATTTGATTAAATTTATAAGTCTTTTATGAATCATCCCGAACCTATAATATATTTTAAGGTTTTAAAATCATTTCATTAAGAGTATGACTCACCTACACATCAAAAAAGGGTAATATTTTAATAATATATTCATTTGGAATAATAAAATAATTAAATCCAACCCTCTTTTGTAGAATCCATCGGCTAAAACCATGGAATGGCTTGTAGTTTTGGTTATTTTATTATATAGAGTCCAAAACCTATGTTTGAGAAATAATAAAGAACTACCCTCTCTTTTCCTATATAAATTCACCCAAGATCCCATTTTCCTTCACTAAAAATACTTGGATCATGTACTTACTATTTAATCCCATATGTAGTGTCCTCCCAAGGTGCTCCCATGCTCTCAATAAGAAGCTCGCAATCATTTTTATTCACACTCTCAAGGTAAAAATTCTTTTCATTCTCCTATTTATTCAAGTATCTTGATTATCTTATACCATTTTTCTCATATTCATAATGTTGGGGTATGTTATTACATATCCTGATTACTTACACTATGATTAATAAATTATTAGAGGCCACTTTCACTCTCATTAAGCCCTACTATGATCATTTATACACCCCTTTCATACTACCAAAATTTCATTTCAATATCCCATGCCAAACAAGTGTGGAGTGAATACCCCTACCCAATTCCTATAAAGGGTTTAAACTTTATGCACTTATACTTATTTTATTTTATACTTACACGTAATTATTCAACACTCTTTAATTTTGGATTAATATGTGATTAAAAATGATTCCATTTTTTCGATCTATGTGGCACACTTATGAATGAGAATGAAATGAAAGTGATAGGTTCACCTTAAATTATATACCACTCCAGTGAAATGGGTAATGTTTTAGTCTTTTGAGACATCATGAAATAGATTAGGGAGTGAACCTAATCCATGACATGACTTTTTCCATCACAATTTCTTGTAATTTAGCATTGACCTATGTTTATGATGGACTGTTTTAAGTTGTTTCCATATTTTCCATGTTGCCACTATGTTATCATGCTCCCTCAAGAATCATTAATCATATTAATGATTCTAACCCCTTTTATATATCATTTATATGAATATTGTATAAAATGTATTACTTTATTAATTTTATTACAGGTTTTTTCACATATTGGTATTTATATCTCACCCATGCTTATGTATGTCCCTAGGTAATCCCATATAGTGTTAAGTATGTAGGAATATTATGATCATGTTAAGGAAGTTTTCAATAAAGATTATGTATTTCCTATTTTATGTTGTTATGTAATGTTCCTAGTTCTCAAAGAAACTTCTTGATCTTACAGGTTGTATTATGTGCAAACTTATGAAATAAATCATGAATTAACGTGTATTGAAAACCAGGGTTGTCATAATTGGTATAAAAGTAAATGTTTAGTTATTTTTGGGATTATGATTAGAAAACTATAGTGAATTCCTTAGGAATATAACTAATTAGAAGAAAACATCCATAAATTTTATTTTGTATAGAGTAAGTGATTTATCATGAAAATTCATCCCTGTCTAGATACTAAAAGTTGAATTGGATTTGGTATATATAAATATGGAGGTAAAACCCAAAAACACCACATTGAGGTAGACTCAACCGATAATTGGGAAAAAAATGAGCCTTGATGTACAACTGGTCTATCAATCCTAGGGGATATGCTTTGGTAAATTCATAATCTCATTATGTACCAATTTTAAGCGAAAAAAATTTCCATAAGAATATATTTTTGGAAATATATCATAGATAACATATATTAAAGCCTAAAAATCCCTAAGTTAAGGAAATACATGTAATTGATAAGTTATCTCTTTAATGTAATTGGATTCCTATTTATTTTTTTAATAGTTTAAAAATACTAATCCATGATTTTCCCATTATTTTATCCAATGGATAGAAAAAGGAGGAATCAATTAAATTACCTATGTGAAGGGCATTGTGATAAATTCCCCCAACGAGATACTCAATAAAATTAGAGAGGGAATAACACACTTTGTGATGATACCCTCTCAGCTGAATCATGTTCAAAATATAATCCTGTATTATGAGGAGTGCCTAAATACCTCTATGAAAGAACAAGAATCAATTGAGAACTTTATGCAATAAAGGCTTCAGGCTTTTAATGGATCATATAATCACTTAATCGTGAAAAAATGGAAAAAATCCATTGAGAAAGACTTCTACATCGTTTAATATTTTGAGAAAGACAATGTTATTATTTAATTTTATCGTATGGATGGGGGAATATGATCAGTTCTAAAACAATGATATTTTAATAAATATTTCTATTTAAATAATATTAATTCGTCAGCAGCTTGTGTTTCCTGAAACTGTTTGTTTAAATAGACCACAAGACACTATTAGTATTAAATTACTATTATAACCTATCATTTAAATTGGATGGAATAAATTGAATAAAAAAAACTATTGAATTAATATAAAAGTTTAAAATAATATGAATTTTTTGGTAAGATCTTTGAAAATGATCACATATTTTTTAGTAAAATCACTTTATTAATAAAAAATATTTTTCCTAAAAATATGAGTTTTTATTTTTTTTCTAATAATATCAAGAATTTATTGAAAATATATTTAAAAAAATGAATTTAAATTTTGATTTCAACAATTCAAAATTATTTTAAAAATTTCTCTTTTAAATTTTTTTTAAAGAATAGTGAAAATCCAGATTTTTATTGAAAAATGTATGTATTTTTAAAGTATTTAGAATTTCAAATTATGTTTTCAGTTAGATTTAAATTTTAATTAGTTAATTTTTATTGAAAATAATACAATTTTTCTTTTTAGAGGGATTTTATTCATGAATTTATTATAAATATATTTTTCCAAAAAACTGTATTTCATGAAATTTTACCAATTTTATATTTAATTAAATTATGCAACACTCATGTTTTAAATTTTTAAAAATGGTTGAAAAATATGAATTTATAAGGTCCAAATTTAGTGAATATGTTGCTTTTATTTTTCTCTAATATGAATAGTAACTTTGATAAATTTTGTTACCATAGTAAAGGGTAGAATGAGTAATTATGTTAAAAATAAAATTATAAGGACCATAAAATGACTCTAACACATTCCAAAATTTTATTTCATGAACAAAAATATACCATTAAAAAATAATGATCAAATTGATGTTGTTTATTGTAAAATTCTTCCTTAAAAGTACATAAATGATATTTAAAATAAATTCACAAAATGTCATTTTCTTTGTCTTTAATATGATTTATGTGTCCACAATAGGAAAAAGTTATGTTATAAAATAATATAATTGTAAATTTTTAACTTATTAAATATATTTTCATGTTATAAATTTATTTTTATCTTTTGGGTCACTTAGATGAAATGGTGGAATTTATAATATTTTATTTAAAAAATTTAAAGACGTCACATTCATGTATTAAATACTACATCATTTCTTATATAGGGACACACAAAATATATATTCAACTATAAATAATATTATGAAATATATAAGTTTTAGCTTCATCATGGTATTTTAGTTTTATTTTTTTGTGAAAAAATATGTATATTAAATAATTACACAAGAAAATGTAGCAAATATTTTAGTAGTAGAGAAATCATATAAATGTTAATAAAAATATGAAAATAAATATAAATATATACAATTATTGTGATAATAGAATTAATATATTAAATTCACCTCTTAGGGATATAATAAAATATTTGGATCTAAGTTAACTGGTTATCTAGATATTTTTAGAAGTCCAAGTAATGAATAGTGTCAAGATTGGCACTAATAAAATTTTATTAAATTATCTAAAAAACATTAAACATAATTAAAAATAAAAAATTATAATATTGTCTAAAATGTTTTAAATTTTTCATTTATGATTTAATTTACATCACATAAGAAAAATATTCAACCCTTTAATATTGAAGAAGTTGTTACCTTAGTTAAAATTAAAATAGGCTAACTAAGGGTTCATCAAAATGATGTGGCTAAAAATAATAAAAAAACATTGAAAAATTAAAATGGTTTATGATATTACAACTTTATATCATATTATATTTTAATAAATTTAATTTTTTATGTATTTTTATTGATATTGAATTTATTATAATTTATTATTTTTTGAAATTCTAAAAGTGCCCCTCTCCTCAATTATATAAGGGCACTTCCTGCCTCACATATTCACATCCCATTGATCCTTAAAGATTTACCATACCCTGGAAATTTATCTTCTCAACTTACCAAGAAACATTCTAAAGGTTTTTACTACTCAAAATATCAAACTTACTGTCTCTTAGAGGAGATCTAAATTAAATTCTCCAAATAAGAGGTAATCATCCTTACCGATTCTGTCAAGATTATTTCTTCTTCTACTTCCTCTTCATGCATTGTTTAAATTATAAATTAATAAATATATTATCATATATATGATTATATATTATTATTATTATTATGTAACAAACATATGCCACTTTTTACCAATCCTATAAAAAAAGGTACGATGCAAGCATATGTACAACTTACTATCTCAACACTATGGTGTAATCGGTTTTCTGAAGCACTTTATTTAGACGGGTCTAATTCTGAAAATAATAGCTGTATATAATAATTATAACATTTTATTTATTATATAATAACATATATAAAATTCACTTCCCCAATGGTTTTTTATTGAGGGAATGATACCATCTCTCATGCGTACATACAGCCTACCATCTCCATGACGTGATATGACTCATTATCCATATTAACCATTATAGAATGATTGCATGAATGTATATATAGAATAAATATGAGATATATTTCATTTTTATTATTTTTTAAATGATGGAACTATATCCTATGCACAATAATTGGAAATTATACGATAAGACATACATAAAAAAATGAATTAGTTAACACATGAAAGAAGAGTAATAATGAAATATTTTTAAAAATGGTGAAAATATGGTCATAAATGAAATCATTAATATGAATATGGATTTGGAATAACTTAATAAAATAATTTTATGTAATTTCTAATATTTTAAAAATCACAAGAAGAAAATAAAACCTAAGGTAAGGGTTAATTTCACAAACTCATTATTATCAGCGATTGTTTATATGTAAGTATTTATTGGGGAATATTTATCTTCCATGTCAATATTTCTTAAAAATGTTTTCCTAAATATTATTAATTTTATTCTACAATTTTTAGTCACTTTTACCCATATATGAGTTTTTACTAATCGTTTTTTAAGTATTCATTTTTTATTTTTCTAATAAGGCACTTTGTGACTTTTTCAGAAAAAGTACAATAAGAATGTTTTTTAACTTATACGACATGAACAATTTGTTTCATTAATGACGCCTTAATGAATTAAAGCTTCATTTACCTTCTTAAAAGGTTATTTTAAGATAAAAAATTTTATTTTAAAATTGCATGAAATTTTAATAAAACAAATTTTTTTCAAAGCAGATAGAATATTTTCCGCATGAATTATTTTCAAGTTATCACTCCAGATTATTTTCCATTTTTAATAAAATTATTTGGTGTTAATTGTGCTTTATTAGGGATATTTTTCAGGTATATGATCCCAAATATTTCTATGGTTGTTTAATTTTTATGATTGAATGATATTTGTGAACCCCATTTATTTTCCATGGGTTATGTTATGATGGAATGATGTTTATAAAACCCATTTATTTTTATGTATTTTGATACGATGTATGATTAATTTTATTATGGAACACATATGTGTAGTTTTCATTATGTGATAGTTGGGTCCTATATCCCCTCCAATTCATTGGGGAAAGATTTATATCTCTTAAGATAGATAAGACGAGGAAGGGAAATGATCTCTGTTCAAAAATACAGGGATGAAACGTGATGTAAACACAATTTAGTTATACATGGCTGGAATGGGGAGTGAATCTGGTTTAGTAAAGGACTTTGTACATTATGATGGTCTTGGAAATGAGCCTGAATATTGTGAAAATTAATTTCTATTCTTATGTGTATTCCAAAATTTCACATCTTGTGTTATGATCTCATGAAATATGTTCTCTACGAACTTATATAATTTATACCATGGCATGATATCATGATCTTAGACATGAAATATAAAATTTTTAAATGATTTTCTTTCATTCTTGTTCATTATGATTATGATATGTTTGATATCTCCCTTTTAATCCCTTATTGAGTATGTAATATCACCCTTTGTTATGTTTCTTTTCCTAGTATATAAATAAAGGCCTTAAGTAAGTTGTGTTAAAATGGTTTCTAGTTTTGATGAAATAAGTGGGAGATGATGTAGACATTTTATGAACCAGTTTTTTATATTACCCAGTTTCAAAATACTCTAAACCTATAAGGTTCGATTGTTGTTTTCCTATGTTATTTAATGAATATTATTCTATTTATATGTAATATATATGTATGAAATGTATTGGTCATCATAGTCCTTATGGGAGAAATGTTTAGTTAACCATTGGAAACTAGGATGAGATAGTCATAAAAAGACCCCTAAGGATAAGTCTATGTATAGGATAAAATACTAGATTTGGGTAATGATCATGAATAACCAATAAATTATAGATAATGTTTCATAAATAGAAATTTTTTAAGTAATTTCCCTTTATTATGTGGTTTTACTATTATGATTTGTGTTTCTCACACTATGATTTTTGGTTTTAGTCAATGGATAGAACATGAAGGAACTATGTTAATAATAAATGTGATGGGAAATGAAATTATTTTCCTCTTGAGAAACCAAATTCCATGGGAGTTGGAATGAAAAATTTTATCTCTAAGATCACACAACTTTCCCATGATTTGAATCATACAATAATTTTCTATGAGAAAAGGAGGGAACGAGATTCGGTTGATTCCATCACGAGGTAGTGTGGACCTTCTTTCAGTGGGTCTTCTGATCCACTAGTGGATGAAAAATGGACTAGTATAACTGATAATATATTTTCAGATCTCTCATCTTCATAACATGAAAAATTTGTTTTTATAGTTTATTGTTTGGAAGGTGAAGAAGATAAATGGTGGAATCTCATTAAGAATAAAAAGAAATGAGATGAAATTTTCTCTATGGAATGGGATGATTTATAGAATTTATTTTTCAATATGTACTTTCCTCATATTATTTAAATGAAGATGGATTAGGAGTTCCTTGAGCTTAAGTAATATTACGATGAATCAATTGGTACCAATGAAGAAAAGTTTACAAGACATGAAAGGTATGCTTCTGGAATTATCATTCACCCTGAGATTAAAGTAAATCGATTCATTGATAGATTGAAACCCAGACTCTGAAGGGAATTAAACATATGAAACTTTAGTATCTATAAATAAATAATTTGATGTTTTCAAAAGTTTGAGATAGATATTGGAGTCACCCATCAATCTCATGGGTTTGATAAGAAGAGAAAAATATAATTAGAGGGAAAATCCAGAAAACTATAGTGAAAATAAGATGGTCTTTATTTTATTCTCATAGTGTGGAAAGAATCATAAATGAAACTATATTAAGGGAACTAGTAAATTTTTTATGTGTGGGAGAGAAGGTCATCTGGTAATTGACTCCTGAAGTAATGGGAAAAGATAAATAATAATAAAAATAGTGAATAGGCAACACAGAATGCACCTCCCACACTTCAATGTTACAAGTTTAAGGAAAATGGGAATTATGATAACCAATGAACTAGTCTAAGAGTTATTGATGATAATTAATTTTAGAAACCTCTTAGGGCCAAAGATAAAGTAAAATCAAATGAAATCACTACTGGTGATGTTGAGTTTGATAATGAAGTGGTGAACAATACAGATTCCATCCAATCTAAAGAACCTAATTTTTTATTTGATTATGTATCCCCCCACTATTTTATTTCTAAATAATTTTCTAAGAGTATCACCATATTACCAAATAAATTATATTTTTAGTTAATTGTGAAAACTCTTTATGGAACAATGGTTATAATATATATTTACAACTCTTCTCCAGTTGATGTTTGTGGGATATTGCTTCCTAAAAATCTTTTGATCCTTCCTTTAGTTGAATTTGATTTCATTCTTGGAATGGACTGGATTTATCTATAATCTCATATCAATTAACAAGGAAGGGAAGTCACATTTTATATTCCTACTGAATTTTTGAGGATTTATCAGTGCAATGGTGAATATGGACTTTCAATGGAAATTACTTCCATCTTGTGGGTCTTAATTCCAATAATGGAAGGTTAACTATCTTATATGGTTGGGGAGAAACTCACCACCAATGATACACCTCATGTATGGATGTTTGTTGATTAATTTATGGATATATTTACAAGTCTTTCACTGAATCATGATGTTAAGATTCCAATAGAACTCATACCTAGTGCTATGATTATTTCAAATACTCCATATATAATAACCCCAAATGAATTATGGGAATTGATGAAGAAAAGCTAATATAATCTTAAAAAGAAATTCATAAACCATAGTGCATCACCTTGGGGTTCACCTATTCTGTTTGTTATGAAGAAAGGCAGATCAATGAGAATCTGAATCGATTATCAATAATCTAAAAATATCTCTATCATAAAAAAACATACTCTCCCTTGTATTGATGACTTATTTAATCAACTATGATGAGATCACTACTTTTATAGGATTTATATTCATTCTGGATATCATCAATTATGGGTAAAGAATGAGGATATACCCAAGATGAACTTATGTACAATGTTTGTACACTATGAATTTATAGTGATTCATTTTGATCTTACAAATTCCCCAACTAACATAAGGGATTTAATGAATAGAGTATTTATAGACTATCTTGATTAGTTTTTCATAGTATTTATAGATGATATTCTTATTAATTCAATGAGATAGGAATAATATAAAAATATCTTGAAGAATGTACTGAAAACCCTATGAAAGGATAAGATTTATGAAAAATTTACAATGTTTGAATTTTGGATTCAGAAAGATTCATTTTTGGGTCACATAATCTCAAAAGAGTGTATATATATAGATCTATCAAAGAAAGAAGTTATCAAGATTTGGAATAGAAAAAACTATAAATAAGATCCATATTTTTCTTGGATTGTCTAGTTGTTATTGATGTGTTGTGAAATATTTCTCATGACTATGTATCCCACTAACCCAGTTGTCTTGAAAAAGAGTTATGTTCTCATGGATGAAAGAATGCGAATAGAATTTCATGGTGCTGAAAAGAAGGTTAGCCTATGAAAATATGCTGACACTACCCTATATTAGAGAAAACTTTGTGATCTATAGTGATGTATCGAATAATGGGATGAGATGTGTTCTCATGAAAAATGATATGGTGATAGATTATGAATTAAGATAACTAAAAATCCATGTGAAAAATGACCCAACTCATGTCTTTAAGTTATATATAGAAATATTTATAGTAATTATATGGAGTAATTATATTTTTTGAGAAATGTGTGATATATATACTAATCATAAAAGTTTAATGTATTTTTTTCACTCAAAAGGATATAAATTTGTGAAAAATATGATGTTTGGAGTTGATTAAAGATTAATAATACTCAATACGTTACCACGATAGGAAAGAATACAAAGTGAAAGATGCTTTGAGTCGAAAGGACCATGCTAGCCTATCTGGGATGAGGATAAAAAAAGTTCCAATATATATGGATTTGGAAGGAAATATTTTGAAATTTTAATGGACATAGAGAAATATTATCTGGACCCAATGAATGTTCATTTATCTATACAATTAATGATTAAGGAGGCATAAAAGGAAGATGTAGAGATCTAAAATAAGGTGAAAATGATCCTGAGTTAGACTTTTATTTTGATGGAATAATAAGGTTCAAGAATCATGTTTTTATTCCTTCTATAAAATAATTAAAGAAGAGACTATTAGATTAGTCTCATAGTTCATCATTATCTATTTATCCTGAAGCACAAAGATGTATAGAGACCTTAAAGAGTATTTCTGGTGGGATGGGATGAAGAAAAATATTTTAGAGAATGTTTCTTAGTGCTTGGTTTGTCATAACATTATTGATGAGAGAAAAAATTATAAGGGGATGTTACCACCAAATGGAAATGGGAAACATTAGCATAACTTTGTTGTCCAACTTCCCATAAAATATAATGTTCATAATGATATTTGGGTTATAGTTGATTCCTTAAAAATTCAGAAAACTTAATTTACATAAAATAAGACTTATCTCTTGACCAGTTTTCCAGAATTTATATTAAGGATGTGGTAATATTTCACGGAGTACCACTTTCTATTATATTTGATCGCTAGTCGTGGTTTACCTTGATGTTCTGTAGAAGTCTTCAAAATACTCTAGATAGAGAATTAAGTTTAATAACTTCTCATCATCCATATTCATATGGTCAGTCTGAGAGGACAATTCAAACTCTAGAAGAAATGTTGAGAGCTTACTCTATGGGTTTCAAAGGTGGTTGGGACGAACACCTATGATTGGTAGAATTATATTACAATAATAGCTTTCACATAGGTTTTAATATGTCTCCTTATAATGAACTCTAGGGTAATAAGTTCATGAATCTAACATACTGGAATGATGTTGGGGAATGAAAGATATTGGGACATGATCTATTTTTCAAGATAGAAGATAAGGTTATATCTATTCAACAACACATAAGAGCAGATCATAATTGACAAAAACGTTATGTTGAAAACCAATGATAAGACCTAGAATTTGAATTTGTTGACAATGTATTTATTTTAATATCTCCCTGGAATATGATATTTGGAAATAAGGTCACGCTATTCCCAAGGTATATTGTTTTTTTTTCAAATTCAGGATCATGTTGGGAAGGAAAAGTATCAATTTGAACTTCCAACAAATCTCTCTCAAGTTCAGGATGTGTTTTATATATCTCTCCTAATAAAGTGCATACTTGATTCTTTTCATGTAATAAAATCAAATTTCATACCTATGGAGAAATATATTTCTTATGAAGGGCAATTGATAGAGATTCTGGGTCATGGAGAACAATTTCTACAAAACAAGACCAATCAATTGGATATACTTATATGGTGGGACCACCAATTTGAGGAAGCTATGTGGGGACAAGAGGATGTGATGAGGGAGAGTTATCCCCATATTCTGTTTCCAAGTGTTGAAGTTTGAGGTTCAAATTAATTATAAATGAGTTTTAATGTAACACCATGGTATTTTAATAAATATTTATCTTTTAATAATTTTAATTCTTTAGTAGCTTTCGTTTCACGCATCCATGAGTTTAAACTAACTACATGACACTATTAGTATAAAATAAATATCATAACCCAGCCGTTAAATTTGTGGTAAAATATTGAATAAATAATTTATGAAATAAATATTATGGTCCAAATCAATATGAATGTATTGGTATGTTCTTAGAAAATGATCACAAAATTTTTAGTAAAATCAATTTATTCTAACAAAACATGATTTATTAAAAACAAAATTTTGTTGTTATTTTATTAATTTTTAAATTTTATATAAAATGTATTGGACAAAATACATTTAATTTTTAAATTCTTCATGTCAAATTTATCTGGAAATTATTTATTCTGAAAACATTATTTAAGTAATAATGAAAATGCAGATATTTGTTGAAAACAATATGTTCTTTTAATGTCTTTACAAGTTAAAATTTTGTTTTGAATTATTTTTAATTTTTAATTAATTCAAGTTGAATTAGAATAATACAATTATGGGTTCTGAAATGGATTTTAAACCCAAATTTGTTTTTTTAAAAAAATTAAATTTTAAAATGGTGTTTCTCGAAAAACATTTTTTCATGGTACATTACCAATTTTATATTAAATTAAATTTTGAAACATAAATGTTTTAAAATTATAAATATTGATGAAAAATTTGTATTCCAAATGTCAAAATTTAGTAAATATTACTTATTTATTTTTTTGGAATATGGATAGAAACATTGGAAATTTTGTTACCATAGTAAAGGGTAAATTGAGTAATTTAGATTAAAAAAATTATAAAGATAATAAAATAACTGTAACAAATAAAATAAATTGGATGATGAAACATAAACCATTAACACATAATGATATAAATTATGTTGTTTAATTCACAAATTTTCATGAAAAAGACTTTAATAATATTTAAATTAAATAAAGTCACAAAATGTCACCTTCTTTGTCTTTAGTATCATCTATTTGTCTACATGGGGAAAAGTTATGTTAATAATGATAATAATATTAAAATTTTAACTTAATTAACGTATTATTCTGATATAAATTTATTTTTTATTTTTTGGGTCACTTAGATGAAATTATGGTCTTTATAATATTTTATTTAATAAAAATTTAATGATGTCACATTCAAGTTTTAAATACTAAATTTTTTTTATATAGGGTTACACAAATGGTATAATAGAATATATATATTAAACAATATATAAGGTTTATCTTTTTTCAGGGTATTTTTTTAAATTTTATAAACAAATAATTATATTAAATAATTACAAAACATTTATGTAGTAATTATTTTATTAATGGAAATATTAATTAAATTTAAATAAAAATAATAAAATAAATACCATTTTTTATAATGAAGGTGATAAAATAATTATTTATTTTATAGTGACCTATTAGGGATATAATAAAATATTTTTATCTAAGTTTACTTGTTATCTAGATATTTTTAAAATTTCGTGCAATGAATTCTGTAAAAATTGTCATTTATAATAGTTTATCAAAATAATATTTTCTTAAATTATTTTTTAAAAAATAAAATGTCTGTAAAAATAGAAAAATTATAAAATGGTCTAAAATGATAAAAAATTTTCATTTATGATTTCATCGACATTACATAAGTAAAATTTACAATGTTTTAATAATAAAACATTTGTTACCTTAGATAAAATTAGAATAGGTCAAATATGGGTTAATCAAAATGATAAGGTTAAAAATAATACAAAATTTGTTAGAAATATATTGTTTGATTATATTAAATAATTATCACACATTATCTTTCAATCCATGTTATTTTCGAGGTATTATAATTAAGAGTGAATTTATTATAAATTAATATTTTTTGAAATTTGAAAAGTGCCCCTCACCAAAATTATTAATGGAAACCTCCTCCCTCACTTGTTCACATATCATTGAGCCATTAATATCAATCATTACCAACCAATTTATCTTCTCAACTTCACCATACACATTCTAGTGGCTTTGGTCTTATCAAATAACCATCCATAGTGTCCCTAAGAGGAGGTCTAAAGGAAACTCTCTAAATAATATGTAATCATATTTACCAAATATATCATGGTTATTTCTTCTTTTACATTATATTAATGAGTTGTTTACATTACTAAATAAATACATACATAAAAATATATATTATTATATGTTATTATGATTATTTGACAACCATATACCACCATTTATCCATACTACACAAAAAGCACCACACGTACGTACACATAGCTAATTGTCTCCACGCTATGATGTAATCCGTTTGTCATCGCCACATTATTTTTATGGTTATTACGATGTAAATAATATAAATAAATATATAATAATTATAACATATTATTTATTTTTGAACAAAATATATACCATCCACTTCCTCACTTTTTACGATTAAAGGAATGATACTATCCCTCGTCAGTACGTACGACCTATTGTCTCCACGATGTGATGTGATTAATTTTCCATATTCACCATTCAAGAATGATTATATGAATGTATATAGGGAATAAATATAAGATATGTTACCTTATTATCATTCTTCATATAATGGTACTATATTATATGCTTAATAATTTTGACTTATACGAGAAAACATGTATAAGAAAATGAAACAGTTAACACTTGAAAGAAGAGTGATAATGAAATATTATTAAGAAACGAGTGGTAATAAGATCGTACATGATATCATAAATATGAAATGGTTTTGGATGAAGTTAATAACATCCCTTAATCCACTATTTCGTGTTTCAAATACGTATGAAGGAAATCAAACCTATGTTAATGGTTAATTTCATAATCTCATTTTTATTTTGGATTATTTATATGTAATTATTTACTATGGAATATTTATCTTCCATGTCAATGTTTCTTAAAAATATTTTCAAAAATATTTTTAATATTATTACAAAAAAATTTAATGTCATTTTTACCCATGTATGAGTTTTTTAAACATTTTAAAATTAATCTTTTATTGTCTTCCTAATGAGGTACTTTGTGACTTTCTGATAAAATGGAAGAGAAAAATGTTTTTTTAACTTATACGACATGAACATATTTTTATTCATTCATGAATCCTTAATTACTTGATGAATTCCTTAAAATATTATAATTTTATTTTAAGAGAATTTTTTCTCTTTAATGTTCATAAAAGTTTAATAAAAGGAAACTTTTTCAAATTACAAAGGATATTTTCCTCAAGAATTATTTTCAAGTGATCTGTGAAGATTATTTTCTATATATGATAAAATTATTTGAAGTCAATTATTATTTATTGGGGATACATTTTATGAAAGTGATCTATATTATTTGTATGTTATGTTTATCTATATGATGTAATGATATTAATGACACCCATTTATTTTCCATGGGTTATGTTATGATGGAATTATGTTTATGAAACCTGTTTATTTTTATGGTTTATGATATGATGAATGATTTATTTTCCTATGGAACACATATATATAGTTTTCATTATATGATGGGTGATTATTATATCTCCCTCAAATTAATTAGGTAATGTTTTATATATCATGATATAGATAGTGCTTGAATGGTAAATGATCACAGTTCAGTAATATAAGGATGTAATGGGAAGTAAACTTGGTTCAGTAACATAGGGCTAAGATGGGGAGTGTACCTGATTTAGTAAAGAACTTTGTGTACTATGATGGTCTTGGAAATGATCATTTACTAATATGGAAATGGTTTTCTATTCTTATTTTTATGCCACAATTTTACATCTTATATTATGATCTAATTAAATAGGTTCTTTAATAAATTATATGATTTATTCCATGAAATTATATCATGATCCTTGATATGCAGGATATAATTTTCAAATGTTTTTCTCTCATTATTATATATTATGAGAATGATATGATTGATATCTCCCTTTTTTACCCTTGTTGAGCATTTGATCTTACCCTTTCATATGTTTCATTTCCTAGGATATGAATAAAGGTATTAATTAGGATGTGTCAAAATGGGTTCTAGTAATGAAGGAATAAGTAGAATACAGTTTAGATGTTTTATAAACTACTGGTTTATAATTACCAGTTTTGAAAGAAATTATCCCTATATAGTTTCATGGTGGTTTTTCTATTTTATTTAATTAATATTCATCTTTTTAAATGTAATATCTATGTAATAAATTTATGGGCCTTTATATTAGTGGTGTAAATTGATCAATAATACAAATCTTGAGGAAGATATCAAAGAAATGAGGTTGAAGGAATTATTGAATTTTTTTCGATATATATTTTCCTCACACTTTCCAAGATAAAATGGAAATGTATTTCCTTGAACTCAAGAAAAAAAGACAAATGTACGGGGTATTGTGAGGAAAAAATTAAAATACTTGCATGATATGCCTCTAGATTTTTCGTTACCCCTAAGTACTTGGTAGACCAGTTCTTTGGTGGGATAAAACCTAGTCTATGAAAATACCTAGAGATATAATATTTTGATAGCTATGAGAAAATTGTAGAATGTGACCTCAAATTTGAAATGGAGGTTAGATAATATTAAGGTTATCATGAGGATAAGAAGTAGAAAGTGATATCTAATTCTTGTGGTCCGATGGTAAAATCTGATAGTGATATGAAATTTCAACATCCTGCTTGTCAAAAGTGTGGAAAGAATCACCCCACAAATTTTCTAAGGGGGCATGGAAATAATTTATGTCTGGAAATGAAGGAAACCTAGTTAGAAATTTAAAATGGGAGAAACCCAATAATATGATAAAGAAAAGGAGTCTTATGGTCAACTCTCAGTGAATTTTTCATTACTTCAATTTGAAGGAACTAGGGGACTTTACAAACTACTACACTATGCTAAGGGTTTTAGGAGAAAGCCAAAAACCTCCAGGTTGTAAGGGAGATATTATGCTATCATAACAGATAAGGTAGATCTCAACAATGAACTAGGGATAGGAACACTAGTAACTCATTTAATAATAGAGTACATAGTTTTTATTCTGATTCTATGCATTACATAATATCATGAAAATTTAGTAGAACAATTAAAACACAAACATAAAGCATGGAAGTAGAGTTGATGTTGAAAATTGAAAATGTGGTAATTATTGAATATTAAATATTCATATCCTCCCATGTCACAATTTGTGGGGTGAAATTACTAGTGAACTTTGTGATACTCCCTTTGGTGGGATTTGATGCAATTATGGCTATATACTAGATTTCATAGTATATAGCCAACATAAATTTCCTTGAGAAAAAAAACACTATTCATATCATAAATTATCCTATGATTCTATGAAAATAGAGGAGATGGATAAATATTCCTTATAACTTACATCTCAATCATGTATATTATTTCTCTATGAGTAAGAAAATATATCTCAAATGACTGAGTGTAAGGAAAGGATCTTCCTTTAAGACATGCACATTTTGAGGGAATAAAATGCAGTGTTTCTTGAAGAACAACTTTATATTCCTCTTAATGAAGAGGTTGAATTTTAAATCTACATTATACCTAGGGAGTTAACATTATACAAGATTCCATATAGAATCGCCATTGTGAAACTTGAAGAGATAAAGAGAAAACTACAGGAGAATGCAAATAAAGGGTTCATACACCCAACTGCTTCACCTTGGGGTTCACTAACCATCTTGTTCAAGAATAAGGATGGAAAAATGTGCATTTTCATTGATTATCATGAGCTCAAAAAGATCATGATAAATAAAAATTATCCCTTCCCATTGATTGATTACTTTTTCAGTCAGCTATGTGGAACACAATACTTCTCCATAGTGGATATGAGGTTTTGGTATTACCTAGTTAGGCTAAAGAAAGTGGTTATCCCCAAGACTACTTTTAATACAATGTACGAGCACTATGGGTTCATAGTATAGCCATTACGACTCACTAATGCTCCATCATGAGCTTTATGAATAGAGTGTTTAGATGTTACCTTGAAAAATTTGTGTTAGTCTTTATAGATGATATTATAATATACTTCAAAAGTAAGGAGGATTGAGGGGGATCTGAGAACTATACCAAGGACCTTATTAGTGGAGAAGATTTATACCAAGTTTTAAAAATACATGTTCTGTTGGAAGGATGTCTCATTCGTGGGGAATATCATCATAAGAAATGGGATATCTGTGGACCCTTCAATGATATAAGTAATTGAAGGATGGATGTGACCAACATCTGTGATAGATATCCTTAGTTTCCTTAGATTAGTTGGGTACTACCCCCGATTTGTGAGAAATTTATCACGATTATCAAACCACCTAACTAAGATAACTTGGAATGGAGGTATGATTTCTTGGAATTATGATTTTTAATAGAGTTTCAAGGAGTTAAAAAAGAGGATTATCACTTCACATGTACTCATAATAACCACAAGCGGTGAACATTTCATGGTATTCAGTGATGCTTTGAAAAAGGGCTTGGGTTGTGTTTTAATGAAGAATGAAAAAGTGATAGCCTACACATCAAGGAAATTGATGGTTCAAGAATAAAACTACTCAAATCATGATCTGGAGTTATCTTTAGTGATATTTCTGTTGAATATTTGGCATCATTATCTCTTGGGGGAGAAGTGTGAAATATATACAGATCATAAAACCATCAATTATATATTCAGATATAAGAATATTAATATACACCAATGCATATTATTAGAGTTTATAAAGGGATATAAATTGTCAATATACTACCATCAAGGTAAAGTGAATAAAGTGGTAGATTATCTATGTAGAAAGAATATAACAATTTTATTATTAATGATAATTGAGATGGATATGATCTTATTATATTTGAAAAGGACGGATATAGGAATCATAATGTAAGGAACATCATCAATCCTTTCATAAATGATTTATTAACCATATATTTTATATAGAATAAATTATTCTCAAAGATAGGATGTGGGAATTCAATATAAAGTGTAAACTATAATAAAATGGAAATCCTCATAGTTCAATTTTAATGAAAATGGTATTGTAAGATTTGGGTTATAACAATGCATACCATAAAATTCCGAGTTAAGGAAATAGATGTTAGATGATGCACATATCTCCAACTTATCTATCCAAAAAAGAAGCACAATGGTGTGATGAGATATCCAAGAGAAAAAAAGTTGGGACAATATGAAGAAGGATCTCGTGGAATATACATCAAGATGTCTTGTATGTCAGCAAGTGAAGGTATAATGGACCAAATCAAAGCAGACGAGGAAACCATTACCCATACATATATAGATGAGGGAAAACATCACCATGGACATTGTCACTTTTCGTCTAAAGACATAAATAAAAATAATTCCATATGGATTGTGGTGGATTGTCTTACAAAGACTTAACACTTCATTTCAATTTTAGAGGACTTCTCACTCGATCAAATTAAAAGGACATAGCAAAGTGGTGAGGTTGTATAGAACACTACTATAGATTATATCTATTCAAGACCAAAGATTTACCTCCATGTTATGGAATATTCTCTATAACACTCTATATATTGAGTTAAACTTCATCATGGATTATTACCCCTAAATTGATGGGAAATTTTAGTGTACTATCCAAACACTTGAGGAAATGCTAAGACAATTCTCAATTGACTTAAAAGTTGGATGGAACCAACATTTTCCTCTAGTTAGGTTCTCATACAATAACATTTTCTACTCAAGATTCCAAATGGATTCCAATAAATACCATTATAGTAAGAGGTGTAGAACACCAGTATATAGAGATGAAGTTGGGGAACTGAAACTGATATGTCTTAAAATGGTTTAGGAAATGGTGGAAAAGGTTAATACCATTTAGCAACACATCAAGGATGCTGAGATTTGATAAAATACAAATACTGATAATCATTGATGAGAAATAGAGTATGATTTTGAAAACATGGCATTCCTCTACATATCTCTATGGAATAAATTCATGATATTTTGGATGAATGGAATGAATATTCCAAGATACATCATCCCTTTTGAGATCCTTGATCACAATGGAGATGTGTCCTATCGACTATCACTCATAGATAACATATCTCATGTACATTATATTTTTCCATGTATCCATATTTATGAAGTATATACCATACCCCTCACATATACTCAATCCATAGGTTGTACAATTAGAGAATAACGTCTCATATAAGGAGTAGCAGGTGAAGATATAAGATTGTAGAGACAAAATTATATGAAATAATATAATAAACCAGCTTAATGTGATGTGGAGAAACCAAAAGTTTGAAGAATCAATGATAAAACTGGAGGAAGAGATGAAACAAAATTACCCTCATCTGTTTTAGTGCAGAAAAATTAGGGTGAAATTTTTGAAGGGGGGATGATTGCAATGAACCAATATTTTATAAATAAAATTCCCCATGAAATTTAATTAAATTTATTATTATATGTTATGGTTATATAAAACACCTTAGATTATTTGGTTTTATTATATCCTTTCATATATAAAGGACAATTAACCATTATTAACATTTATAAAATAGTTGTTTAATAGTGATCGTATGATTATTATAAATATAGAGTTTTAACAAATCCAATTGACATAGACAATGGAAGAGATGTCCTCAATGAGTCGGATCACAACCTAAAAATCCCATTTACCATAGAATACAAGGGAGATAGCATTACATAGATTTTACATCGAACAATACCAAGCTGAGATCCAACAACTTAATCATGAGAAAAACCCTATATGGAAGAAGTTCAAGCTTATCAAGACCATGACCCAAACCATGTACACTAAACCAACTCATTAACGTCTCACAATCGCACACCATAACCATATGGAATATTCTGGTTTATTGAAGATATATGTATCAATACCATACTAATATAAATATTTATATTCTATTTTTAGTAGAATAGTTTTTATATTTACTTCTAATAATTAAATTATAATTGTTTTTGATTTAGATACAATAAAATAGAAATTTTATGTTTGGGTAATATTCTAATTTAGCTAAGGATTTTTTTTGAAGAGTTAATATATTTTTTAAATAAATAATATTTTATTAAAATATTATTACTAAATAATATTTATCAAATATAAATTATCATATATTTTTTATGAAGTCAAATTTAATTTTTATTAGGGTTCAAAAACAGTTCTTGTCAAAAAAACCCAAAATTTCCCAATAAATGATGATTATTATTTTAAAAGATAATATTAACATATTTAAAAAATTATTTTAATAAAATAAATATTATTTTTTGGAAATAGGGCATCTAAATTATCCTATTGTGATTTTTTAATAATTTTCTAAGACAGTCAAATTTTTGTTTAAAAATTAAATAATGTATAAATATACAGTGTGTATTATGACATCATAATAACCAAAAAGTAATGTAATAAGTAGTATAAATTGTATCTACTATCAAATTCATGTTTAAATTCAAAATAATATTATTTTTTTATTTTATTAATTTTATAAAACCTTCATGAATCATCCAAAACCTATAATATATTTGAAGGTTTCCAAATCACCTATTTAAGAGTGTGCCTCGCGTCCAGATCACCAAGGGTAATATTTTAATAATTTAAGCCCTTTAACTAATAAAATAATTAAAATCACCCCTATATTTCATAAACTAAGGTAAAAATACATGGGAAGGTTTTTATTTTTGTTTATATTAATATATAGAGTCCAAAACTGATGTTTGGGAAATAATAGAGAATTCATCTCTCATTTATTATATAAACACAACCAAGCTCCCATTTCCCATAAATCAAAATATTTAGATCACATACTTACTCTTCTCTACCTAATATAAAGTCCTCCCAAGTTCCCCCAAATCAATCAAGGAGATACTATGAATAATTTGGAATATTACTCTCAAGGTAATGGTTATTTTCATTATCCTCTTTATTCGAGTATCTTGATTATATTATGTATTTTTTATAAAATTCCTAATGTTGGGATATGTTCTTCCATATCACCTTACTGAAAATATTATTCCTATAATATTAGAGAACCCTTACACTCTGATTAATCCCATCTATGAACATTTATATTCCCCCCTTATGCTTCTGAAATTTTTCCGTGATTTTCCAATGCTAAAAATGTGTACTGAATACCCACAAAATATCTTATCAAGGGTGTTCACATTTATAAATTTATTATTTTTTGATCGGGTACTTACATGTATTTATTTCACACCCCCTTTATCTAGAAATAAAAATTGATAAAAATGGTTCAATACTTTATGATCTATGTAGTACACTTATGCATAAGAATGAAATGTATATAATGGGTGCACCAAGAATTATATAGAGCTCCAATGCATTGGATAATGTTTTAGTCTCATGCGACACCATTCAAGGGATTATGGAGTGAACATAATCCATCACAGGATAGTTTCCATCATTATTTCTTTTCAGTTAGCATTGACCTATGTTTATGGTGTAGTGTATTAATTTGTTTCCACATTTCCCATGTTGTATTTTTGTTATCATGATATATAACGACTTATTTTTAATGTTTATGATTATAACCCCTTTTATGTCTCATTTATATTCTTATTTTCTAAATTGTCTTACATTCTTCGTGTTATTCAATTTTTATTCCCTTACTGGTGTCTATAGATCACCCCTTTCGTATTTATGTCCCCAAGTTATCCATTGTAGTGTTAAGTACAAAGGAATATTAAGATCATGTTAATGCAGTTTTCAATAAATTTAATGTATTTCTTGTTTTAAGTTATGTAATATACCTAAATCCCAAATATTTGACACTTCTTGATCTTCTTGGTTGTATTATGTGTTAAATTATGTAATAATTCATAAATTAATGTGTAATTAATAGTAGGGATATCCTATATATAGTTTAATCAACATTAGATAATACTTTTGTTATATATAGATTTTATGTGTTCTTGGTAATATGGATGGGTTGGGATCATTGGGACATTCAACATTGGTGTGTGAGAGTGAAAAAATAGTGGTGAGGTGGCGTAAGAATCCCTTGTGATAATATTTTATTATACTTGGATTCATTAATTGGTGAGTGAGACTTGGTGTAGGGACACAATTTTTTTTGATTTTAATACATTGAAATATTTCTATATACATTTCAATGTCTATGCGTTGAGATAGAGTGTGATTCTGATGCCCGGTGTGTCCATAATTAATTTTATAAAAATATTAAAAATATTTTATATTGTTCATGAAACATGTTAAAGAAAACAAGGTAAATATTAAAGGTGATCTATAATCATGAATACAGGACCACAGGTGAGTCTAGAATGTGGTGTTTACCCTAGGAGAGAAATAAAATGGGTCAGCATGGGGCATTCAGACTCTTCACTCATTGGCGGTAAATTTAATGGATTAATTACTTATTTTATTTTTATCCTATATAAAAAATATATATAAGTATAATTCCATATAAATTCACCTAGGGATAACCTCATAATCTTGGGATATATCAAGAGATTCTCCGTCTCACTTCTATTAGTGAATCACCTTAGGTGAAAAAAAAAACTCTAGATCAGAGCAGATCGAGATACAACAATCACAAATGACTCCCTTCAATCACTAGAGAGCACATTATTCAATTAAAAATGATCCAATCTCTATGAATGACTCATAAATTTGAGGTTTATTACCTACTTGATTAAATTTATTGACCATATTGATACCCTCTATCGATCTATTCCAATTGTTGATTGAGCATTTTCCCATGTTTTGAAATATTAATTAATTATTCATTGTTTTCTAACCCCAAATGCTTATTATTGATCATTAGTCAATAATGTTTGGATAATGATGGTTAAGAAATTTTTATGGTTCCTTTATCCTAATTTTTTTTCACATTCCTTACCTGTAGGACCCTGTGATCCCGATTCGACATTTCTGGGTTGTACTGAGCCTGACCAAACCCCTAGGATTGCAAAAAAAAATCATGATAGAGAAACATATTGTATTATTGGGAATAAATAGAGGATTCTTGTGAGGAATGGGTGATTTTTTTGACAACCAAAGATCAAATATATGGAAAATGATGAATTGAGGCATGCAGTGTGTATGGGTTAGACAACTGAATCATCAAGTACCAGAAGAATCTAATTTCTGGTGAACAATGACCAAAAACAATAGATCTGGCCAAGATATGATGTTTTAGAGAATAGATAGGGATGAAATCAAAGTGAAATTGATGAAATCATGCAACATAAAATGGATTTTAAGAACTATGAAATACTGGACTACACACTGTTTACAACGATGAACACACGTCATATAGCCCCTTATGTGTGCTAGAAAGGGCTTTAGGAAATCATAAGGATGACATGGAATATACACCCTTACACACTGTGTACCTAAAATCTTGTTGGGAGAGCTGTGTAATTGACCTCACTGATAGGACTCCTTGTGGGAGTACACAGCCAGGAACATGACCATGCATCATAGTACATAAACATGGGATAAAAGTTCACAAACATAACCATAAGGATAGGGGTTGGTCCTGGTTAGCATGGACACATCGTGTAGTCCACCTGCACGACTTGTACTACTACACAGATAGGGATATATGTACTATCTAGGGACACAACTATGTGAAGGGTATGAAAATACATCATGTGGAACCCCACACACTCTATGTATCCCCTGGTAACTTTTTTAGGAATCTTTGAGGCTCTGTATCTCCTTTGTTTGAACTCATATTTAGCCCAGTGAGTAGCCTAACCTAAGTGTTTTTTCATGTATAAGATGATGGTTCCCCTGATTATGAATTTTTTGTTATGATTTTGAATGTTATAAGCACTATGATTGTCTAGGAGATGATTGATGATGACTGTGATCATGTAGGATCACTAGAGATTACCATGTAATACCCTCCAGTAGAGCTGGGTAGTGGGGTCCTCAACGATTATCGATTTGTACCATTTAGTAGAGATGGGAGGTGGAGTACTTAAAAAAATGAGTAATACTCTCTGGTACAGCTAAGAAGTGGATTTCTTGATGACTACTGAGTATTACCCTCTAGTATATCTAGGCGATGGAGTCCTCAACATCTACCAAGTAGTACCCCTCAGTAGTGTTTGGAACTGGAGTCCTCAACGACTACTGATTAGTTCCCTCCAGTGGAGATGAGAAGTGGAGTCCTTGAATATTACTAAGTATTACCATCCAGAAGAGATGGGTAGTATATTCAGCGATGACTATCAAGTAGTATCCTCTAGTTAAGAGGAGAAGTGGAGTCCTCTGTGATTTTTGAGTAGTACTCTCCAATAGAGATGGGCAGTGGAGTCCTGAATGGATATCAAGGTTGATCACTCTTAATGTACAAGGGAATGGGTCCTCTACCAAGAGATTCTGGAACCTTGAATATGTGACACAGTGATGGTACATTTTTTGAATTTGATAGTTACTTATAAGAAGACACATCAGATGATGGGAATCGTTAAGGTAATTCTGAAACTATTTGATACTCTTCTTCTTAGGATGAGATTTCATATTTATATCCCCTTACTCTCTCATTTGTGCTTCATTGAATAAAATATATATATATTATTCTATATGCCAACCTTTTATTTGTTAACTCTACTTCCATGAGAGCTGAATACGCACAGGGCATGCCACATGATTTCCATGATTATCTTTTCATGGCTTGATGAGTCTACTCTCCATTTATAGGTGATGAAGACTAGAAGTTTAGTTTATATACCCACCGTGTTGATCCCCATGTGCATGGATGAGGTTAATTTCACTATTGTTTTTGGTGGAGCTATTCTCTTTGACAGTATCTTGCATCTACTATATTTATATTCCTATTATATATCTTGCTACTACCCTTTTAGATTTTGTAAATACCTAATAGGTATGTCTATACTGACCCCTACATGGATTTTTCCGCATGTGTTGTATCTTATAAAGATAAAGGATAGGTTGGGGGAGACTTCAATGCAGCATAGGGATACCTGGTATTTTAGACCATGTATGGGGGTCCTAGCATGGCATTCTAGTGCTAGGATCTCTCAATATTATAATTTTATAGTTTTTTCATGTTGGGACATATTTTGGGTTGGGTGTGTATTTTTCCCTGTACTTTACAGTTTCCATTATCTAACTTTTATACACCCAAGAGGTTATGAATTCTAGTTATACATTCAAGATATGGTGCATCTTTTACTCTTTACCTCTACACTTATGCATCAATATGGTTATGTGTGTGTATAAGTCATTAGGAAAAGGAATACCAATGTTTGATATGACTTCAGTGCTGGTGCCCAACCCATGGTCTATAGAGGATGGCTTGGGGTAGTTGTTGCTCGAGCCCTAAATTGGGTTGGGTCATGAAATATTGGTATCAGATCAAGTTTTTTACCTAGTATGTTGTTAGGAATAGTCCCTTTATGAGGATATCATTGGGTTGAGTGCAAAAATGTCAAATTGTCTCAAGTGCGGCTCTCATGCTAAGAAATCCAATGATGGCTTGGGAAGCTGACGTACTCATTCACCAAGACTATGACTACATGCTTGTTGATTCATAATACTAAAAAATTGGTTGAATAGATCAATGTTACATGTATAATATAAGATTATGAATTTGAATATACTTATTGAGTAAGATCCACATTATATATATATATATATATATATTCTCATCTGATCATGGTGCATCTTGATAAATCTCTGGATAACTCTGCAATGATAGCCAACCAGAATACCATTTCTAGATCATGATGACGATCTGATGCGTGATGAAGCCTCAGTTCCGAGTCCCTCACGCAACCCCTTTCCTCCAGTTGGGTAGGTAGAATCACCTCCACCTATTGAGAAGCAAATCATCATAGTAGAGCAGGAAGATGATACCCAAAAGCATAACATACTCTTCAAGTTCCAGTACCATAGGCTGCTGAGGTTCTACAGCGATTCAGATCCTCATGAAGTAGAGGATTTTATATAGTTGGTTACCCATATCTTTAGACTTGGTAAAAAACTGATGGATCAGGTTGTTTCACTAGCTTCTATCCTTTTTCGTGGACCATCAGGTAGCTGGTGGAGCCTTGTCACATATGTATATAATGATTAAACACTCTCTTGGACCAACATCCACTAGCTATTCATTGAGTACTACCCCTCCCTCTTACTATTCGTTCATATTTCTGAAATTCTAGAGCTGTGGTAGGGAGGGATGATTGGGGATGATTTCAAAACAATGTTCAAATAACTTACATGGTACTCCCTTGGCATGATCCTCAAGGGATACTTACCAGCATATAAGTTTGAGTAGGTACTCCGTAGAGAGATCCATAACAGCATGGCTCCCTTGTCCATCCCCACATATGTCGGGGTACTATAGAAAGTGATAGTGGAAGAGAGACTTCTTTGATAAGAATGTCATAAAACTAGAGATGGTAGTGGGATACATAAAGTTGATTAATCTATAGTAGCTAGTAGGTTCCATTTGGTGGGATCTCGACACCGAAAGTCCTTTCAAAATCAGGCTTAGGAGCAAGGTCATGTGGTGCTGGGACAATGAAGATAACTAGGGTATCCCATTGAGGGTATGTTCCTTACATGTGATGGGAGAGGTCACATATCATGTGACTACCTGACCAGAAATGTCAAGGAGCAAAAGTAGATATCTAATGGACTTCCATGACAGAGGAAGTGTAGTGATCAGGGATCTCCCAGGCATGGGAAGGGTGGTCCCTAGTGAGGTGGAGCAAGCATAGGATTACGATTATCTATGGGTGATGGGATATTCTATGATATTTTTCAACCACCACCACACAAATTCCCATGTTAGGCTCAGGGAATTTGCAATCAGGGTAGCATATAGCTTCATGCATTGGATGTTTATTATCCCGCAACACACGAGATGATTATATGTATGACTTTTTTATTATACTCTTGCATCAGTATTAATAGAAACTTATTCCAGTAATTCCTCAAATCTATACTCCTAGTGAAATATAAGGTTCTCCTATTTGAGGTCCTAGCACAACATCTTTGTCTTATAGTTCCTACCGAAAACTCTTCTTATGTATCTTTTATCTACTGATAGTGTGAGCTTTCACTTGGTGGAGAGTGTTTCACACGGGACCTTTTGGTTTTCACGATGGATCCCTAGGACATTATATTAAGAATGGATTGTTTGTCCATGGTACAATCCAATATTGACTATCAGTGATGATAATTTAGATTCCTACACAACCAATAAAATGAAATTCCCCTATTCTTGAATGAGATCTCTCATAGAAGGGAAAGTGGGTTATACAAGAAAGAGGATTCAGACTGTCACTCAACAGTTAGCGAGTATATACATTGGTGTAGAGGTCTCTTCAGACATTTGAATTCCTTTAGTCATAGAGGATTATATAGATGTATTCCTTGAGGACATTCGAAGACTATCTATGATATGAGAGATGGTTTTTTTCATCAAATTTCATCCCTGAACTGCTATAATATCTTTTAAATCATACCAAAAGGCCCCCAAAAATCATAGAGAGCTTTAGTTATAGTTTTAGGACCTTTGAGATAAGGGTTTCACCATATATAGTGTGTCCCCTTATGTAGATTTAGTGTTATTCATGAAAAAGTTAGATAGGAGATTATGAATTTTTGTTGATTATCATCGCCAACACCACTGTACAATAAAGAAAAAGTACCCTTTCCAAGGATTTGAGGCCTCTTTGAAAATTTTTGAGGCATGTGATGGTTCTAAAATATTGATCTTTAGTCTGGCTACCACCAGTTGAGGGCTCATGAGGGTGATATTCTAAATAAGTCTTTCTGATGTTTCCATGGATAATATAAGTTTCGAGTGAAACCCTTTGGTGTGACGAATTCCACTTCTATGTTTATGGATTTGATGAAATTGGTTTTTTAGCCGTACTTAGACCATTGTTTTGTCTACATCGATGACATACTCATATACTCTACATCAAAGGGGGAGAATGCTGTTCACATGAGGATTGTCCAAAATTCTCTTTATGATCAATAGCTTTATGAGAAAAACATGAAGTTTCAGTTCTAGATTCACGAGGTTTGTATCCAAGGTAATTTCAATTCTAAGAGTGGTTTAGCTATGGACTTTACAAAGATAGATGCTGGTATTTATTGGGTGCCATAAAAGTCTGTGTTAGTGGTGAAAATATATCTTGATTTGGTGGGGTAATACCATAGTTTTATGGCATACATCTCTAGAATTGAATCTTTTAAACCACTATGAACTGGAATGGGAAACTGTTTTACTGGTCTGAGTAGTTCTAGAGATCCATTGAGGAGGTTAGGCTAAAGATAATGAGTGCTCCAGTGTGGAGACTACCTTAGAAATTCATGGATTTCATAGTGTATTGTGATTCATTATGAGATGGGATGGGATTTGTGTTGATTCAAGGATATGTAGTTATCACAAATTGGTTGAGGCAAATGATACCCTACAAGAAGAAATACATGACTCACAACCTAGAGTTGGATGTGGTAGTCTTCACCCTAAGGATGTTGAGGAAATATCTTCTGGGGGCACTTTGCAGTTTACTCATACAACCAAATAATTAGGTACATCATTATACAAAGAGACCTAAAACTGAGACAGTGATGCTGGTTTGAGTTACCAAAGGACTATGAAATTATAAGAGTCTATACTTCAGGTATGGGATATTAAGTATCATAATCACTTAGTAGGAAGTCCCTGGAATTCCTAGTGTAGGATGCATAAGAGAAATTTGTAACCCTATAGCTGCCACTGGTGGATAAGGAGGGTACAACATTTCTTTAGTCGATGGTGTGGAATCCTTCTCTTCTTGAGAATATGATAGAGTCCCAGTTGGAAAACATTGAATGTGATGTATTATGTGATTGTATATCTATAGGTGACTCAACATATATATATTATAAAGGAGGAAAATCACATTATCTTTTTTAGTCATGGATGGTAGTTCCATTCATGTTGTGGGAGGAGGTGATGTGAGAGTTCCACACCTATCCCCTAGATGTACATCCCATAGTGGTAAATATGCAGAGATAAATTCATCAGATATTTTTGTGGTCCAACATGAGATGACGTGTAGATGAATTAGTCTCTCGGTGCCTCACCTGTCTGCATGTGAATGCTGAAAGCAAAGTTCTGGCAGGTTTTTTGTTGCTGCTTGATATCCTAGAGTGGAAGTGTGATGAAATATCTATATACATTGTGATAGGGAATATATAAACAATTAAAACACATGAATCCATATGGGTGATATTTTACCGAATCATGAAGTCATCAAACTACATTAGTATTAGGGAGTAGTGTTCAGTGGAAATTTTGGGGCAGTTGTATATACGGGGGGCCATTCTTTTTCATGGGGTGCCCTCGAGGATTGTCTTTGATCGGGATACACAGTTTACTCCACAATTTTGGATTGTTTTTAGGAGGCATTTAGGATCCAAATGATTATGAGTACAAAATTTTATCCCTAGACAGATGGTCAAACTGAGGAAACTATCTTGGTGTTGGAAGATATTATGGGGACTTACACATTAGACTTTTCCTAAGGATGAGAGAGTCCTTTTACCTTGGAAGAGTTTTTATATAGAAAAATATAATAGTCTACTTTCAGCATGGAAATTTGTTTGTCCCTATATAGGAGACCATAAAAGTCACCCTTGTGATGGAAAGAGATCAGTGAAACATAACTTATGGCCCCACAGATGGTTTAGGTGGAAATAAAGAAGTTCCAGACCATCCATCAGTGGATGGGGATATCCCATAGAAGATGTAAATCTTACATAGATAACTATCTTAGGCCCTTGTAGTTTGAGAAGGGAGACCATGTTTTCTTGAGAATCTCCCCATGATGTGGATTTCAGAGTTTTGTCTGAGGAGGAAGTCAATCCTCAAGGTTCATCTGGTAATTTGGGATCATGAAGAGGGTTGGTGATGTTTCATACTACCTATGACTACCCCACAACTAGATTGGTGGCATGAATTCCTCCATGTTCCGAAGTTTTATGTGAATTACCCTACACACATCATCAACTAGGGTGAGCTAGATATTGAGGATGGACCCACCTTTGCAGAGAACCCAATGTCCATCATCGATCGATAGGAGAGGACCCTATGTGAACGGAACATCCCATTGGTATTCCGGTCATGGAAACAGAAAAACATGCAGGAGAGATCCTGGTAGTGGGAGAGAAATATGCGGCTTTTTAATCCCAAGTTGTTTTTTAGTTTTTCATTTTGGGGAAAAAATGATGAAGGAGGGAATGATGTAGAGACCCATTTTTTGTAATACTTTGGAAAATTTATATATAATTTTGATACTAGGCATTGAGATGTCTTGCGATTTCGAATCCTGGTGTTCCTAGAATTAATTTTGAGAAAATATTAAATATATTTTATATTACACACATGCATCTTCATAAATACAATGCGATACTCATTTAAAGGTAGACCAGATCAGAAATCTGAGACCATGGATGATTTTGAAACATTTTTTTTACCTTAGGTGCAACATAAAATTGGTTGATGTTGGGAATTCAAACTCCTCGCACAGTGGAGGTATGTTTAGTGGATTAAATAATTATTAATTTAATTAATTAGTTCATTTTAACCTAAATCGAAAAAGTATAAGTATAATTTTGTGAATATTTTCCCAAGGTTAGCCTCATAATCTTGGTAATTGCTGAAAGCTTCTCCTTACTCCTTCCATTTGTGAATCACATCTGACAACGGAAAAATTCCAGATTTGAGTAGATTGTGACGCAATGAACACAACAATTTCCATCGATTATTGGAGAAAAACTTATTCAATAATGAATGATCTAATATCTCAACAGAACTCATAAATTTTGGGTTTACAATCTATTTGATTAAATTGATTGAGAATATTGATCCTTTCTATCGATCTGTGCCAATTGTGAATTAATAATACACCCATGTATTGAAATATTGTTTGATTTTTAAATTTATTCTAATGACAGATTCCCATTCATGATCGATATCCAAGAAAACATAGACAATGATGGATAACCCTTTTTTATGATGCATTTATCCCAACATGTTTTTGACTTCACCACTGGTAGGAAACTATGGCCCTGGTTCAACATTGTCGGGCAGTAATGAGCCTAATCAAACCCCTACAATCATAATGAAATCACAAGCGAGGAACATGTCAATGAAATGTGGATGGGCCTGCGATGCTTTTGAAGCATGGGTGATCATTTTTACAAACTTAAATAGAATACATGGAGACAGGATTAACCGAGGCATGAATTACATAATGGTTGAACAACAGAACCACTTAGGACACCAGAATTTGATTTCAAATGAAATAAAGTCAACAAATATATATACAGCCAAGAACTACAATTTTTGGGTGGATATATGTATAAAATTGAAGTTTAATGGATAAAATCAAGTAATAAAGAATAGATATGAGGAAATTTGAAAAACCCTACCACACACTTTGTACAAGGATGAATGCATGGAATCCATCCCCTTAAGTGAAGCATTTTTGGTTTCAAGAAATCATAATTATGGAACAACCTGTATCCCTCCTACATTCCATATACATTTTCCCTGGGTGGAAGATCCATGTGATAGACCACACAGGTATGACATGGTGTTTGTGTACACGGCCATGCACATTGCTATGTACCAGAGTACATAGACATGGGATGAAAGTACACGAACATGACCATAAGGACAAAACCTTTTTTTGATTATCCTTGACACACCGTGTAGTCCACCTGCAATATGTTTACAGCTACAAAGATAGGGAGATGAATATTGTTCGGGGACACATCTATGCAGGGGAACGAGACCACAAACAATGTGGGTCCCCTTACATATTTTGAATCCATTAGTTACATTTTAGGAAACTTTGAGGCTCTGTATATCCTTTATTTGAACTTGGATTTTGGTATGTAAGTAGCCTATCCTGAGTGTTTTTCCATATAGAACATGACGATCCCCCCAGTTGTGGCTTTTGAAATACGATGTGGAATGTTCCTATCATGACACATGGCAAGGCGATGCTCGATGTAGAATGTGATCAAGTAGGATCACCAAAGATTAATGAGTAGTACTATCTAGTAGAGCTTGTAAGTAGAGTCATCTATCACTATTGAGTTATACCCCCTAATAGATTTGGGTTGTGGATTTCTGGAAGACTACCATTTTGTACCATCTAGAAGAGCTAGGCAGTGGAGTCCTCGATGACTACCAAGTAGTACCCTATATTAGATTTGGGTAGTGCAGTCCTCGATGACTACCGAATAGTACCCTCTAGTAGAATCAGGTAGTAGATTCCTGGAATACTATTCAATAGTACCCTCCAGTAGAGTGGGGTAGTGGAGTCCTCAAACAATTACTGAGTAGTACCCTTATTAGTGATGGACAGTCAGGTCCTCAGTCACTACTGAGTAGTACCCTCTAGTAGAGCTGGGCAGTGGAGTCCTTGACCACTATAATGTAGTACACTCTAGTAGAGTTGGGCTATGGATTCCCTGACAATTAATGAGTAGTAACCTCTATTATTGATGGGAAGTGGAGTCCATGATGACTATCAAGGTGGATCCCTCCTTTTGTACAAGAGAATGGGTTCTCTACATAGATATTAGGACCCCTCTATTATGTGATATAATGAATATTCATAGTTTTACTTGTATGATTACTTCTATGTAGACATTGAGATCATAGGAATCATTGATGTACTTTTGGAACTATTGGGTACTATTACTCTTAGGCTAAGTTGTGGGATGGAGATCCCCTAACTCACACATTTCGGCTTATTTGACTGAGCATATATATATCATTTTGTATCCATACCTTGGATTTGGTTACTCACCTTCCATGAGAGGCGAAGCAAGGCAGTGTATGACACATGCTTTTTGTGTGAGTTTAGCTTCTCATGGTTGGATGAGTCTACTCTCAAACTAAAGGTGGAAAAGACTCGATGTGTAGTTAATCTCCTCACCAAGCTAAGCACCTTATTTTTGGATGAGGTGACTTTTACTATGGACTTGGGTCAACCTATTTTCTTTTACCGTATATCGCATATATAGTATTTGAGTTCCTGTTGTATATATTACTACTCACCCATCAAATTTCAAGGCATCCTACTTGGTATGTATATACTCATCCTTTTATAGGATTTTCCCGCACATGTCATGTCTTATAAAGATGATGAATATATCAATGGAGACTTTAGAGGATATCAGGGATACCTGGTACTTTGGACTAGGTATGGTGGTTGTAGCTTGGGATTTAGAAGATTCTCTCTCTCAATTGTCAACTTTTCAAGTTTTGTCAGGTTGGGACATATTTTTAGTTGGGAATGTATTTTACCCTTTTCTTTCTAGTTTTCATTGTCGTACTTTTGTACACACAAGAGGCAATGCATGTTTGGTTTAAATTCTAGATATATTACATCCTTCACTATTTTTCTCTACAATTCTACATCTACATGGATGTGTTTGTGCATATAGGTACTTAGGAAATCCCCCCTCGCCCATATTATATATTCCTTCGGTGATCGTATCCAGCCCCTATCCTATGGATGTGGGATTTAGGTAGTTGTGGAACACACCCCATATTGGGTTAGTTCATGACACTTGGGGAGGTTGGGTGATTATTGAGTCAGTAGTTACTTGTTAATTCTACTATTTATTAAATGGGGAATTATTTTCTTACTTCACTTTTTTCATAATATTCCTTAAGGAGGATCCTATTAAGTATACATGTTATGTTCACCCCTATATATAAATATATTTTTGTAGGTTTCCATGGCATGTTTTGTGACTGTGGAGGATAATACTATCATATATTTGGGAGTTGTGATAGGAGCTACTTATTGAAGTTCCCAGTTAGGATCCAAGTATCACTGAGAGGGGGAGGGGGTGAATCAGTGATATTTTTTCCTTTTTATGTTTCCTTAAAATTGAAACAACCTTATCCTCCTATTAATGAGTTTTTTCTCTTCTGAACACACACAACCATAAGAACACAATATTTACAAGGTTTATTACACAACAATAGCAGCTACGTCCTTGGTATGGTACAGAAATAATCTAGTACCACACAATCCACTAGAAAAAAAATCCATTGATGTGGAATACAACGAGTAGGATATACCCTTACACTCGTGAAGCACTTGAAAAACAATATGCAAGCACATGTGCACCCTCTTAGCACAAATAGTGAATTACAGTATTTCAGTGCTTCTCTAGAGTTGAATAGTTGTATTCTCTGAAGTACAAATCTTCACATTCCTACCCAAAAGCTGGTAAGAACTCCCATATTCACAACTGAATATGTATGAAGGCCCCAATTTTTTTGCGCAGCCTTTAGGATACCTTACGTGCAATTCAAATGGCTTGCGCATAAAAATTCTCTTTTGGCGCGAAAAACTTTTTCGCGCAACTTCCCTTTTTCCACGCAACTTCTCAATATTTCACGCAACTATCCTCTTTTCATGCAAACTTATTTCTTTTTGCACAACTCAATTAGAATATAATTTACGCGCACTAGAGATCGGGATTTTATCTAATTGTCGAGAATTGACAAATGATAAGGGTTCACCTCATATTTATAGGCATTTTTGACCCGGCGCAAAAACCACTAATCCATGCGTAAAACCCTCTTCATGCGCATAAAAATTCTTTCATGAAACTTTACATTTTGCGCAATTCTCCAATATTTCACGCACCTCATGCCTTTGCAAATTTTCGAGATTCTGATCTAAAAACACCTTTTGTGTGAAAAACTTATTTCCTCTACTTCACGCACCACACCAATATTTCGCGCAACCATTATTGTTTCCACGCATCCCACTGATATTTTGCGCATCCCGCTACTATTTCATGCGCCACTTTATTTTTTCATGCAACCTCCCTAAATTTCCACGCACTCCATGCATTTGTCAATTTTTTACATCCTGACCTTGAATCATGCCTTGCGCGTAAAAATATAAACCATATTCAATCTTGCTCGCAACATACATTGCCAAAAACATCTTCATCTCCCGATTTCCAGGCCCTAAAATTTGGAAAACACTGAAAAACAGCGCCACCTTAAACTGTGCTTTTATGCCAAGCCTATATTGTTCATTTGTTTTTCATTTCTATCTTCACTACTTCCCATAACCATTCTTCAGCTTTTATCACGAATTCCACTATCGTGATATGTATCCTTTGATAGACCAAATCTAGCATCGTTAGAATTAAAATGGAAGTACTGAAACCTCCCTATCTTCCAGCAACATCACTCATTCCAATCAAAACTGTATATGACGGGCCTCATCATTTCTCCCCCTTCCCATCATAAGGCTTCCACCATAAGTTCTCTTGACTTATGATATTTTTGAAATACATATCAGCAAATCGTCTTCTGGTTTAAAGTCCTTTACAAAGTGAATTGATTTATCTTCCTTGACAACAAAAGACAACACTCTGCAAAAGCCAACTCTTCAAACTTCCTTCTCCATCCAAATTGGTCCCAACACTTATTAGGAGTTTGTTTTGATATTTTATCATTTTTAGAGGATATGTATTGTATATAATATCATGTATAGTAGTATTTTGTAGTATTTTGGATTTATTTTATATTATGGAATTGATTGGTAGAGTTATCATTATTTTCTAGGGATGAATGAGGGTAATGCATCCCATTCTAATCTTTTATTCCCTTGAAAGTAGCCACTATTCTGGGTATTTTTGGAGGTGGACATCGAGGGTAACATCCATTTTCACTGTATGATAGAGTGGTGTTCTTAGTGGGAGAAGACCACGAAAAAGTGGTATTAGAGGTTAGGTTGAGAAACGGGCTAGAAAATAGAGTTATGAACTGGTGATGATTGCATAGGAATAGTAGGGAAATTATGTTAATAAAACTTAGTGTGTGATGTATCAAGGAATATTGGATATGTTATATATCATTAAGGGATCCTATGATCTAACAAAAATACCATAAACTTGCTAAATACCTTAGGTGAAATAATGCTGATATCAAGGTAGAGACCTTTAAGAGGTACTTGTATTACGACTATTTGAAATTATGTTTTAATTAGGTTGATATTGTGGAAATTAAAATGAATATAATTAAAATAACATCAAATGAATTCCATGTAACCACACTTAAGAGTTTGTTTCTTTCTTTGTAGAGATGCTCATTGGTCAAAATCCCTTTGTGGTTCATATTTGAGAGGTTTCACATGACGATTTGATTGACTTATATTGGAATTATTTTGAAAAGTAATATGATGTTTGGATGATGATATTTTTTGAGTTTAAAAATTAGTGTTTGGATAAGTATTAAGGGTGAAAATTAAATTTTGAGATAGTGTGATCTCTAGAGGAGATCAAGATCTCTCTTAAATAGATCCAATCTAGGGAAGAGTATCATGTTATACTAATTGTCAGTCAGATGTGTGGGGAAGTGAATTAGTTGTGAATTATTTATATTGGGAGGTGGAAGGATGGTAATATTTCATGGGTTAAATTTTAGTGGGAGTTTCATGTAGAGTTTCTATCAGATTGGGACAAGGTGATTCCTTATTTGTTGAAGCGATGGCCAGGTTTACTGGTCTTAACATCAGCCTGTAAAAAAATCTTCATATTTCGATAGCTGAAATAAATTCCAGAATTTTATACAATGTTATCACTGGGAAAGGTTCTATTCCTTAGTCTATTTATTATATTGTTATAAAGTGAAAAAGCATCATTGAAGTTGAAATAAATTTTTTAGATATCTGGTGCGAAGGTAATAAGGCTATGGACTACTTTTCCTCGATCAACATTCCTGGTATAAAGATATTGTTTTTCATGATTTAAAATGTTTGAAACCAAAAGGTTTAACTATCATTTGAGTAGATGCCCTTGGTCTCCAATATTTTAGGCCCCTTTATTTTTCCTCTTCTCTTGGTCTATCCATTCAGACCATGTTATTCTTGTAATATCTATTTTCATTTAATAAAAATTACATGATTGTTGTTAGTATGATGGTGGTTAAAAATTAGGAGATACTATTTCTTCAGTAAGGGAGAATGAGTATGTGAGATATTATTATTAGATTCTACGACCATATTTTCTCAAACCGAAATATCTTTCTAATGAGGATTCTAAATACTGTCATCTAGAAGAGGTACCACAACTGACTATTCATTATGAAGGCACCACATTTATGCTCCACATGTATTTAGAGGTATAGAAGAAGGATGCGATTAATGGGAGGATGAATCTATAGCTATGATCATATTAATAGATGAATCACTAGAGATCCAAGATAATTAGGAATGTTAGTGGGAGATCTCACATGCCTGGGTAGTAGATTTTTTGACTGTCTAGGATTTGACTTTATTAGTTTTGTTCCTCCAATTTCTTGGGTGATAATAGTTCCCATTCACCCATAAAGGACCTTCAAACTTGTGTGATTTGTCTTTAGAGTCCTTGGGAATCAATGATATCAATGGACGATGATCCTTGGGGCCTAGTATGGAATATATAGTAAAATTTCATATCATCCCCAATAGTATAAGTTTCTCAAAGACCATACCAATAGCCCAAATAGAAAACATTTATTCCACTAATAAGAGATGGAGCTAGAAGAGGTCAACCCATTATGTTCCCAAACCTCAGGCCTATTAATCTGAGCATGTAAATGGTGTTAGTAATCTGTAACAAGGTAGAGGATTTGGACATAAAAAATTTCACACTATGGAGATTCAATCTCTAGATAGGCCATAGATTATCTAAGGAACCATCTGTTTATTATATACCTTTTTCTATTCTCTATTTTATTTCGGAGAATCACACTTCTTCATTGAACCCACCACAATGTTTTCCTTGGTAATCATGGTGGATATACTTCTTAGACCACTTGTGGTGGAAATTCTAGAAGTAACAAATAAAAAACTATCCACATAAGAGTAAAAGGAAAAAAGAATGAGAAGAATATCATAGGAAACAATGATTTATATGGTTAGGGAAATGATCATTATTCCCAGGTAGAGTTATAAATTTCACTATGATTGGGAGTAGAATTAAAAGTAAATTTCATAGTTTTAGACATAGAGAAACCCAAGATTGAATGAACTCATAAATAGGATTATACAAATGTTCCACAAACCACACAGTAAGTCTATCATGTTATAGTAACCAGTGAATGGATGTCTACAAAGCAACAATAACACTATCTCTAATGTTATATATTATAAAATAACTATTCCAATGTCTGCATTACTATAGGTACCTGTCGGTGTCTCCTGTTCATTTATACAACAATAAAGTCATAGTTACTATATTTCCCAAAAAAAGTTATGGGTCCTCATCCCCTAGAAACATGAGAAGTTATAATCTACCCCTAAAACCCCTAGTGACCTGACTGTATAGGTCGAACCATGGGAATTGTTGATGGTGTGTAGTCCGAGCCACTAGTATTCAGCCTAACTTCATTCAATAACATTGGGCCACAACATTCCAACAAACCTGGTGTAAAATAAGTTTTCTAGAGGTTATAAGAGATTCCATGATGTTTTTGGGGATTTGAGTTGATGATGGTGAAATATATATCACCAAATAATTACATTATTCATTATATATAATCATACAATGTCATTATTAGGATTATGTTTTTGTCTTCTATGCACGAAATCATTGATTGTTTTCATAGGAGAGTTGTTTTGGTAATTAGGATGGAAACACATGGTGTTCATTGGTAAAAACTATTATCATATAGGTCATGGGCCTTAATATACACTTTTTTCATAGTTGGGAGTGTTTTCATTGGACTCTATATAGGCAGTACTGGTAGAGTTTCATATAGTCATCGGGGAGTTTCTTGATATATTCATTGAATATGTTGTACCTGTATCATGTCAATCTAATATCATGTTCGAGATAGAGTTAAAAAATGTCTCTTCTTTTATTTCATTGGATTTTCATCATATGAAACCCTGTAAGATATGCGAGTTTGTTATTTAGATCTAAGACCCAATGTAGAAGGAATTCATTGAACTGGTGAATCATAATGGGGTTCTTTGTTATTATTTTCTATAAAGGTAAAAATTGGTTTGAGGTTGTGTATATAAAACTAATGGATAAATCAAATAAAAATTTATAACTATTACCCCTTCCTAGGATTAATGATCATCTTTACTAGTTGAAAGAATCATCTAGTGATTTAGCTTCGCTCAACCTCCCTTATGGAACTCTAGTAGAAAGTGGCATCCCCCTCTGCCAATAGAGATAGATGATCTTCCATAACTCCCTCTTCCATGAATAATGTAGTCTTTAATGGCCTTACCCCTTTAACTGACCCCACTCTTCCCCCTGACTTCCTCCACATCCATATTTTCCTGAATGCCATATCTTTCATCATGGGGCCCCTTCCCTTCCTCTCTCCATCCAAGAGCTCTCATGGGGTTCGTTTATTGCTGGTTTATACATGGGGACTCGTTTTAGTCAATTTCACCCTTTTATTGATAGCTTAAAATGATTATTCAATAGTTCATGGACCTTACCCAAGTGATCAATTTTTAGATTTCAATACCCTTTCAATTTCCATCTTCGCTTCACTAGTGTTGAGGACATTGCTTCTACATGGCCATGGGGAATCATTACTATGAAGGAAAATAGTTTATCCTTATTTGATAGAGTTATGAATTTCCCAAGAAGTGTGATTCCCCCACAAAGTGGATTTGAGTAACCTTTCTAGGTTTACATATTCAGTTCCCAAATATATGAATTATTCTAATGTCATGTACCCTTTTTTTTTGGATTTTTATGATAATTTTAGATCCCTATGTCATCGCATTGTGCCACATATTTTCATGGAAGTTAATGTGTCCAAGTCTCCTATTGAACCTTTATGGATCATGGTGGGTGAAGAACTTCATTTCCATCAATCAGTGGTGCTTGAGAACAAGTATGATTTAAATTTGTCATGTTATCATTTGGGTCATCTTTACCAAAATATCTGCATGCATTATCTTGTCAAGACTCAAGTCCATGCTATTAGGTATTCAATATCCAACCCTTATTAGGTCCAATCTATTGGTAACTTAGGATATACAAGTCTCGTAATATGTGATAATATTTAGAAAAATATTGGGACGATGAAGAAATACCTAAAGGTTTCTAATTTATTTAATTTCTTGAGACATGACTTGGAAATATTTAAGGAGAGTGTTCCAAAGGAGGTGGAGTTTCCTTTTACTCAATTTCCACTGATGTTACATTTACTCGTATGGTGTCTTTTAAAGGGTGTGCAAAGTAGTAGGTTCATCCTGATATTTTTATGAGATGGACTACCTTTGAAACAGCCGGGAAAGCATTGATCTGGCCAGATAAAATAATTAATTCTATTCAACAAACTTATAACCAGTGGGTTTCACCTCCCTCAACATAGCTTCATACCAATTTTTAATATTTGGATAAACTTATGGTTGGTGATAATGACTAGAAAAGATTAGAATAAGGTGATTACCTAGTGGAAATTTGCGTTGAATATTTTTTATATCCATATTGATCTAGTGGAAAGTGATGATGATATAGATTCCCTACTTGTTTCATATGGTGAACATGATCTTCACGTTATCGATGATGAATTATCAAGTCACCTCTTGGTGGAAAGTGTTGAGATTATGCATGGTTGAGGATATTACATCCCAAGGGGGAAGAAGGTGAAGAAGGGAACATGGGACTCATGGAGTCGCATGGTTCATAAGAGGAAGAAATTAAAAGGGTGTTAGGACTATTCTTAATTGCCTAAAACCCATGGAGACAATGGTTACCAAAAATAGTATGGACAAAAAGGTGCCTGAATGTAAAGCCACTATGTGGGATCTGGATCTTAAGAAAAACTTTAATCTCTAGGATGTGAACCAATTTACCAAGGTTGATGTATATAAGGAACAATATCAGGGTGGTGACAAGTTGTAAGCTTAAAATCATGTTCAGAGAGACTTCATGTAAATGGGTGAAGCTAAAAGTGTTGGACATCCTGAAAAACCTAAATTCTCCAAGGATGACATGGATACTAAGGTATTGACACTATATTTGGGATTATATAGAGTGATTGATTACAATAATATTAGCCTTGTTTTTAATTAATTTTTATATCCATATATATTAAATGAACTTCTCTTATTCTCTTATAAGGTTTCCCACTTTTTCCATAAAATTTCATTTGAAATAAAAAGTATATATATTTTTTAATAAAAACTGATTGACTTGATGAACAGATCCAACTAGTTTTTAATGATTAACCAGTAGTCTAGGTTCCACCAGGTGCGGATGAAGGAGTTGGTTAACTCAAAGACTAATTTTAGATGTCTCCATGGGTACCTCATGATTTTTGTAATATAATTCTATGTCATGAACACTCCAAAATTTATTATATGACTTGGTAACCCTATTTTTAGTTGTTTACAATTTTAGTTTATGGTATTTTTCCTCAATGACATACTAATATAATGAAATTCAAAGGAGGAGTATTTTGTGTATCTTAATGTTTCTTTGCAGATCCTTCAATACCATAATCATTTATATAGATTATTCAAGTGAATGTTCATGATGGATAAGGTGTATTTCATTTTAAATTTAATGTATTAGTAGAAAATGGTGATTAATATATTTAATATTGAGGTGGTTTTATCCGGGTAAACAAACAAGAATATTTTTTATGTCCATAACTTCATTGGTTTATTGAGTTATTATCAGATGTTCTTGTATGGTTTATTTTCAATTAAATATCCATCTAAATCCCTAGATAAGAAGGTTCATACTTCTCTTTAGATAGACAATTTCAAGAGGATTTTTATTACCTAAATTATAGTTTGATTTGTGATATTATCCTTCAGCTTCCATAGGGGTGGGTTAAGTCTGAGGTATTCAGTGATCCTTCCCATCCTAGTTTGGGTAATGTCTTAATGAAGTGGATGGTAGTGATATCTCATTATTTTGGGTAGTTATGTTCCTTAAAACATAAATATTCCACAGATTATCTTGAGCTCCCAGTGATGGTATTTTATCTAAAGTAGTGGTGACATTAACTCATTAGTGAGAGCTTTGTGGTATTCATAGATCTCCAGAGTTGGAGGTATATTTTCTTTTTCATGTATACGAATATAATTTATTGTCAATGGGTGGAGTACTTGTATGTGTATGAATTTGAGGTCTCTGACATATCATAAATGGTTAATATAGTTACTGATGTGATGAGTAAAAAATCATAGAGAGATGTTTTCCAAGAGTTTCAGAATTCTTGGAGAGGGATGTGGGAACTTGCAGTGATGTATCTTGATGAGAAGTATTTTAGTGGTTGATGTTGTGTATTTAAGATAACATGTCAATAATTGTTGATGTAGTTGGTGAAAGAGTCTCAGTTGGGAAAATCATAGGTTGAGGTGATGTGGGATCATGTATTTCCCAGTGATTCTCTAAAGGGATGATCAGAGGATGATCAATGTAAAAAGATGTTTTAATGATTTTTTTCCATTAGTGTTACTTGATGAGATTATCCATGAATTAAATAGCATATATTTTTCAGTGCATCCTAGTATATCTGAAATGTATCAAGCCTTGAGGGGTTAGGTTTGGTGGTCCAAGATAAAGTGGTTAATAGTAGAGTTTGTATCGTGATGCTTGATCTGTCTGAAGGTGAAATAAAAACACTATTCTTTGGGTGATATGTTATACCTATTTGACATCATCAAGTGTAAATGGGAGTCTATATCATTGTATTTCATCACCATTTTACCTCAATCACATCGAGGGTGTGACTCTATCATGGAAAATTCTAGATCAGCTGATGAATTCAATGTCAGATTTTGTTTCCAAAAACCAATTACATTATAATTTATATAATATGTATATACATAGTTTGGATTTCTAATAAACATATTATCACATGATGGTTTTTCTTTTTAATAACATTTACTATGATAATGTCCTCATAGTATTTTTCACATCGAAAGGCTATAACACTTCCTTGGTCGAAGGAGAACCTTGATGTTATATGATGATATTATTAAATACATGTCAAATGGATGGATTCTATCATTTTAATAAACATAAATGATACATTTTTTAGGGATATGAGTCTCATAATACACTTAGACTTTCTGTAATGATTTTCACCCTTAGTAATCTATAAGAGTGGAGGTTATGATAGAATATCTATCAGTAGGAAATTCACATGTTATACGTGTCATTAGATATTCCTATATATGTAAATGTGTTTTGGTCTTTATAATTAATATTATGATTGGTGAATATCATGTGTTACATAATTATTTTTGAAAATAATGAAAACACATGCTCATAGAAAATCAGGATACATTGGGTGCGTCAAAGTGATATAACATTAGTGAATAAGCCAAGAAATGATTTTCCCCTTTTGATTTCATGGTAATAAAAATTTCAATCCCTTTTATTAGAATTAAATGTCCTAATTAATGTCTATGGAAATGGCTATATTAATGGAAAATTCATTTTAGGAAAGTCAAGGAATGATATTTCAAGCATATTTTTAGATGATACTAGTCAGGCAACATGATGTATGAAATATTGAGATAAAGGGATTATATTACACACTAAGAATTTCTAGGAGGTTATTGTCTGTGGGACATTAACTTCCTTCTCTATAGGTTTATTGATTTGTTTCTAGATGATAATATTATACTTTAGGTGAGTTATCTTGTTTTCATTGAGAATGAAAACTAAAGGGTCACACACTATGTATATCTATAACTATAGTTATATTCAATTTTAATTTAATATTAAAATAAATATTGTTCTCAAGTTATAAGGAATAATTATTATTTAGGTTATATTAATCATATATTTATTTATTGAAGTAATAATTTAGTGAAATAAATTTATTTAAATAGTTATCCTTTATTCAGGTTTTGATAAATTCAAGGAATATTTATGGATAATATTAATATTTTACATGGTGTTGTCTAAGGATTAAAAGATTAGTTAAGGGATTTTTTTCAATAACCAATTCTAAAAAATAACTATATAAGCCTAGTTATATCATTTATTTGGTTATATGATTATTACATAAAACAAATCCTCTCTAGATAATTCATTCAATCTTAGATAGAAACTTTTCTATAAAACACTCTCAAGAATAGAGAGCAATGATCCTCCTCCTCCCCCCCATGAGATAACTTGATAGAATCCTTTAATGTTAAAAGGGATTAATATTTTGACTGATTGAAAATGATGTGAGTGATCATCTTCAGGCACACTATCCCTTAAATATCAAATGATTATGTTCAAAAAATTGTGGAGAATAAGTGGATTTTTGCTAGAGGGGTTCTACCCTTGAATCCTTCATCACTACACTGATGCGAGAGGAGTAGTCAACTGATTTTTCAATAAAGAAATAATTCCAAGATAAAAGTTAATTCTTATATGTAAATTAATTTTAAATTATATGTTATATATCTTATATTTTGGATTTTAGGGTTTCTATTATTCTATTTATGGGGATAAATTTGAAGAAACAAATGAGAAACCATTTTTGTGAATGAGCTTGACCACGTTTGTTATGATTCAGAACATTCAACTAGTATCAAAGCAGTCAAAGACTAATTTATAATAATTTAATAATCATTGATCAATTTATGATTTTTATCTTTTTATTTATATAATTTTAATTATTTATTTCGAAATTAGAGATAACCTAATTGTTCAGTATTATATATAGAAGAAAAAGTTCATAATAGATGAAGAACAATGAAAGGTACCATTTAGAGGTGAAAAATATTCTGGACAAATAAAATTAGACTAGATGACCTATAAATGAGAAGTAAATGTAGTGTACCCAAATTAACCACAAATGGATAAGCTGGGTAATTTAAGGAACATCGCATGAGAGAAGTGTGTGTGGCATTACTACATGTCATGTGTTGACTAGATATACGTCACAAGTTTTTAGTGATTACATAATATATATCTAGTGTACATGTATAACCTCACATGGCATTGTATCATAGAAAAAAATGAAATACAAGCATCCAAATACATGACATGAATTTATCACACACTTCTTAAGGTCATAATAAAAAATACTATTGGCTATTTTTGAGTAAATGGTGTGTGGATACTGTACACACCGAGTAAAACATTAATTTCTAATTAGATTACACTCTTATTACCAAGGTGGGTATCATGGAAGACCATAGAATTGGGTGAATGTTTTTTAGTATGATGTACATGTTGTGTGAATATCCCAATACCTTCTTTTCAGGTGTTACTCCTCCATATTTTCATTTACCTATTCATTTGGGCATCTTTTTGGGCTTTCAAGGATGAATAGAATTTCTAGGGAAATGAACTAATGATCTAGGATGAGTTTTTGTTAGAATTAATGTAGTGCATTTATAAACATGTAAAATTATTTTTAGGACTCTCCTAATGTTTTCAAAACACTCGATATGGTTTTTTTAGTGCAGGTCAGGACTGTTTACTATATGTAGGGAATTTTCACATCAGTAACTTTTACGCATCATAAATTTGTTATAGAAAGGATATCATCAATTGATTGAAGGTGTGAATGGGTTACACACAATGAAATATGGATCATGCCACGAAATGGAGAACAATTGGGATTTTAATTCAATACAATGTATTTTTCTATGCACATGAATTTTTTGGATTTCACATAATGAGACTGGGATTCATGTTTGGGATTTCTCATTACCTATAGTTTTTTTTTTACTTCATGGATGATTTATTTTCATTCACATTTATCCATTTTCTATCATACCTAGGAGCTATCCTAGGTGATTTTGGAGGGCTACGATTATTTTGGATCTTCTATTTCGTGATTGATCTTCGTGGAAGTTGTGTTGTATCTCTCCTGTTAAGAGATGCTTTTTCTAATTCATTGCAATTGATCATGGTATCCCAGTTTCTCTACTTCTATGTATTCATTGATCTCTGATGATAATATTCTTGATCTATTCTATATCCATTGTGTGATCTTCCTTCAAATACCAAACCTTTTATTGGTTTTGGAGTGGAGTGTGAGTTTCTTTAGGTATGGGATATTTTATCCTCTCCCCTAACCACCTTATTATTGAATTGATTCGAATTTGGGAGGATTTATTCTAGGGTCTCCATTATTTAATTTGTGCTCTTCTTTGTTGGTGGATCCCATTACGGGCATGTACGACCTGAGTTTGATCTAGGTGGTTCTGTATCTAGCATATGTTGGGTGAAATATATTTCCTAGATTCTATAAATTATATTATAAATTAATTGGAGTGATTTATTTGTTTTTATGGAAATTGGTTTTGGAGAAAAATAATTTCCTCTTCTTTTGAAAAAACCAAAGGTATTATCAATGAATTGTGAAATATATTTATTATTTTTTTTAGGAAAATTATTTCAATGATTTTTTTTTTGAAAATTTATCCCATGGTAATCCTTCGGTACTTAGGTCTAAGGTGTAGTAATATGCCTTTTACATTGATATTTGGGGGGGGGGGGGTTCACTTATGGTGTTTTCCTCTCCTCCAAAGGAATGTTATTCTATGGACTTGATGGACACTATTATGGGGGGGGGGGGGGGTCAATTTCTAGGGTGTTACTATACTTTCCAGTTTCATTTTATAATTTAAGAGACATGATGTGTCTGAATTTCATTATTAAGGAATGAGTGTTCAATCGAGATTGACCTGTAGTGATCCTTGGAATGATGTTACATGTTATTTTATCTTGTACCATTTTACTTTGTACTTTCATGGATTTTATATGATGCGTGATACATGATTTTATTTGAATATTTTATATATGATATTTTCTTTGAAATAGTTTTACCTAGATATTTTAATAATGTGGGGAAATATGAAATTAAAATATTTACCACTCTTTTCATATAAAACATGTATCACTATTTATAATGATTTGTTTTCATTAAAGTTGAGCATGTTTGGATTATTGTATAGAGAATTGATATGAAACACCTTTTTGGGATGCTTTTGAGGCTATTTATCTCACACCCTTTTCACCCCATCGGTGATGTGTAGTCATTTGTATGTATTTTGATATAGGGAAAGGAATGACGCTAAAATTAAGTGCAAAGGTTTTCTTTCAGCTATATCTGGGTAGCTAGTGGTGATATGGTGGGAGTTTTCCCATGCTATCTCATGGAGTAAATATTTTGTTTTTAGTTGTCCTTTGCTACTGGACTTATATATTTAAGATTTTCTAGCTTATTTTGAGTTGTATCATTTCTATTGTTTCCCCTTTTCTATGAAATATATTTATGTTTTTATCTTTCATTTTTTCTTCCCATAATCTGTATATATATATATATATAAATTTTTCTTGTTTTATAATTAATGTTGAGAGAAATTGTTCCATAATATTTTTGATGATGCTCATGTGCTAGTCGCTATCCCGTAGATATTGAGAATTCCTTTCAGGTATATAATATTTTAAGATAGGTACTAGTTTGAGAGGGTATTCCGGTTGGGTTTATCATAGTTTGGTAAAAGAGATTAGGTTGCACTAGGTTATGGGAATTTGGTAGACTAAAGACATGATTGTCGGTACTTGGGAGGTATGTTTTAGTGAGTTCCTCACAAAAGCTTTCAATGATGAGACACAACTTTTCATGGGTTGTTTGGATGTGTGTCTCATAACTTGATATCCTGATTTTAATCTCAGTTTTTTGCTTATATTTCACAGTTTCAATTGATATTCTCTTGTTCTATGATCCTTTATTTTATTTTGGTGTGAATTAGTATACCTATAAGATGTGTTCCACTGGTCCCATAGGAGGGTGAAATATATTATCCTTAAAATAATCCACCTATATACTATAATCTTAACGAGGATAACATTTGGGTTGTTCGTGTTGTTGACCAAAATGTTCTTCAAGTCTAGTACATGGTTGTTAAGGTGTGACTAATAGTTTCAAGATAAAGTTATGGATAAAGAGAGTTCTTAATGAGAATACACCATCCCTTAAGCATATGAATGAACATTAGTAAGTGGAGGACTAGTTGGAAAATATTGATCTAATCATTGACTTCTTGGATACACCTGATATTATTAAAGTGATGTGTGTGGTGTTATGACTTGAGGGTCATCGTAAGATATGGTGGGATTCAATTGTATGAGTGAATGGGAACATTGCCTTGGTTTGGAAGGGTTTAAAGATGAACTTATTATAGTATTTTTATAGAGTTTCTAATTATATAAGAGACTCTGTACTTCCTCCCTTTTTTATAGGCAGATAATTCAGTGTTGGCATAAAATAATCTGTTGCAGAGCTAGTTCATTTTTCTTTGGATGTGGTAAAGAATGAGCAAGTAATGTCATAGAAATAAATTTACGGTTTTTGACCAGATATTAGATAGGTATTTATGTTGTATATTTTAAATTAGTAAGATATAATATATTGGTTAATGATGGAAATGACAGATATGACATGAAATGTTGGTTATTCTACCCCTTCTCTTCTACCTAGTGGAGGCTTCAGCAGCGCGTAGGGGAGGAAGTGCAAGTGTAATGATCATTTCAGGAATGGTGGGGGTGGTTGTCAGTAGTGGGCATCCTCTACACCATTATTTATAGTTATTAGCATACCCTTGACTTAATATCAGTGTGGAAATTTTGGTATCAAATGACGTTCTTTCTCGGCACATGTGAAAATGCTTAATGATAGTGTTCACAATGGACATATGAAGTGTTTATATCAGGATATTTTTATTCCTTGTTATGGTTATGGATCATTATCTAAAAAATATACTATGGATCAATCAGATTCATGTAATACTACAGTTCTCTATCCATAGGCCTCATGAATGAAGCACCTTCATGTAGTAGATGTGTTTCCAACGGAGGTAGATGTGGGTCTAGGGATAATGGTAGGTACCATCCTTATTTCATATTTAGTATTGAATTATTTATTTGATATAGGTTCCTAAAAATTGTTTATATATGGATTTTTTTGTTGATATTATTAAACTCTCAATGGATCTCATTTCCTTTGTTATGGATTTAGGGACACCTCTTTGAAAGAGTAAAGATTAGGGGTTTCAGTGTCCTTGTTCTCTATCGATAGAAGATGTAGAGTAAGTCTACGATTTCCTTATTATTGATCTGAAACTAATTAATGTCATCATCAAGATGGATTGACTTGTTCCTCATCATGTTGAGGTTTATTTTGTTATCAACAAATCTAATTTCTTATGGATGATGGGATATATAAGATTCTTTAGAGAGAGTGGGGTGTATAGTATGGTCATGTAGGACCTTCCCTCCTAGAGCTCAGAATATTATTGTTTTATGTATCCATTGAGCCTGATGAAATTTCATCTGTTGTTTATCATCTCTCTACTATTGAAAACATTCCTAATGTTTTCCTAGATGATTTTTATGATATTATTCTAGAGAGTGAGGCTAAGTTCATAATTGAACCGATGCTAGGTATGTATCCAAATTCTATACCCACTAATCATATTCCACCAGTGGAGCTGAAAGATCTCAAGATTAATTTGGATTACTTGTTGGTGAAAGGTTTCATTCAAAATAGTGTTTCACTGTTGACATCCCCTTTGATACTTTCCAATAAGGGATATGGTTCAATCAGATCACATGTGGACTATTATAAGTTTTACCAGATAGTTGTTAAAAATATGCATCCTTTCCCCAAGTGGATAATGTTTTACCATTTAAAGTGGGAAACATTGTTTTCAAAGATCGAGCTTCATTCGAGTTATCATCAGCTTAGAGTTTAGGTGTTTGATATACCGAAGATGGATTTCAAGACCAAGTATGGCAATTATTAATATCTTATGATTCCGTTTGGTCTAACTAATTCTCTTATAGTTTTCATGGATTTTATGAATTAGATATTCCATGAGTATCACAACAATTTTGGCATAGTGTTCCAAGATGATATTTTATTTTATTTGAGATTTGATCATGATCACAAACACCATTTGAGTTTGGTTCTTGAAATCATGTGGATCCTCTATTTGTATATAAATAATTTTAAATGAAATTTATGGATCTAAGAATTAATTTTCTTTGGGAATGTAATTTATGAGAAAATATTCTCAATTGATCTGGAGAAGGTGAAGGCTATTTTTTCCATGTAAGAGCCACAAAATGTCTTTTAGATTCATAGATTCCTTTGTCTTATAGGACAGTACTGAAATCTCATTAAGGATTTCTCAAAGTCGGTGTCACCTTTAACTACTCTTACTAGAAAAGTGGTAAAATTAATATGGTATTCAAATTTTGAGTATTCTTTTGATGATCTTAAATGACATCTTACATCAGCTCCTATTCTAATATTACCTGACCCCAGTAAGGTGTAGGTTATTTTCTATAATTATTGTGTCACTGTTTTGGGTTACATGATTATTTACCATGCTCATGTTGTGGATTAAGGTTCTTTCCAACTTTGACTGCATGATAGAATTACCGCACTCATGGTTTAGAGATTTTTGTGGTTATTCTTGCGCATAAATGTTAGAAGCACTATATTTTTGTGCAGAGGTTCATGATATTTTCTAGCTATAATAGCCTGAGATATATTATTTCTTATAAAGACGTGAATTTCATACATGGTAAGTGGGTGGAATACCTATATAAATTTGACATCAACATCCCCTACACCATAGGGAAGCAGAATGTCATAATAGACACTCACATTAAGAAAGTCCCATCACAAGATATTCTAGAATCAATGGAAAAGAGTAACCTTATGGGGTTCTTCCATCAGTTTCAATTGGATCCTTAGAAATATGTTTCATGTATAGTTCTAACCAGTTCTTAGTTTTTATTATCTATCCTTGAGTTTATCTCAAAATGTTAGCAATAGGATAATGAGTTCAGGGGAATTTGAGAGACCCAATATTGTTGGAGACCATTTCTGATTTCTTTATCCCTTCAAATGTTATTATCTATTTTGGGGATTTATTTATCGTCCCATCATCTATTATTATCTCAGTTTTTTATAACTTCATATTTATTCATGGGACATTCATCCAAGAACTAGGAAAATGTATTATGACATGAGATGAATATTTTGGTTGTTGGGAATGAAGTGTGACAATGAAAATTATGTTCCCGACTGTTACTCCTGCCAAAATTTGAAATTAGAGAATCTGAAACCCTATAGTTTTTATCAATATATTATTGCACTGTTTTGGAAATGGGATGTTATTTCCATGGAAATTGTGGTTGAATAACCAAGGACTCAATAAGGGATGAATTATATCTAGAACATTATTTATTAGATGAAAACATCATTTCACATCATTATTATTACTAAAACCACAAAAGTTGAATACCTAGGAATGTAGTATGTGCTAGAGTTTGTGAGGTTACATGGGTTTTCCCTTTACATTATTTTGGATAGGGATCCTAGGATTACCTCATGGTTCTATTAGAGTCTCCATGTGGGGATGGGGACTCAATTCAGTTTGAGTGAAACTTATCATTCATAGACATATGACTAGATTCAGTGTGTTATTTAGATCCTAGTGGATATTCTCTGTGCCTATGTCTTGGATTTTGGGAGATCACGGGATAACCATTTATGATTGGCTGAGTTTTCTTAAAAGAATAGTTATCAGTCATTGATCATAATGGATACCTTCAAGGACTTGTATGGTATCCCTTGAAGATCACATCTTTTTTGGGTATTAGTGGGAATAACCTATCTTGTGGGACTATGTATCAATACATCAGTATCTAGTTATATCTCATAGTTAGTAGAAATCATATGAAAATCATCAGAATTATCCTTTGAATATCTATATTGGTGATAAGATTTTCCTAAATTTTTTTCTGTGATTAGTTCACTTTTGGCTTGGAAAATACGGAAAGGTATATTTGAGGTATGTTGGACCATTTTAGGTCACTAAGAATCTTGGTTTGGGTTCTTATCGGTTGTCTTATCTGGTTTAGTTGACTTTTATTCCTGATTTTTTCTATATATCTCAACTCATGAAGTACAATCATGATCCCTCTTAAATTTTGATATGGGAAGAGATTATGTAATTGTCATACAATTGAGTTATGGAGAAGCTAAAAGAAATCATTGAATCTTATATAATGGTCTTTCATGGGATGTTGACTATGTTGGTCAGAGTTCTACGATGACACAAATCATATTCTCATGAGACTTGGGAGTATTATTCATTGATGAATAAGTAGTGGCCTCTCCATTTTACAGAAAATAATTCATCCTCTTGACTTCCTGATGGCATAAATTATATTGGTAGGGATTTTGTAACATCATGTTAGCTTTTTACAGGTGTTCCTCATCTATCTTCACATTTCTCAATTAATTTGGGTGTGTTTTGGGTCTTTTCAAGATGGAAACTATCACTGGGGAAAAATAAACTAATTTTTTATGTATGTTTTCTGGAATTAATTGGGATCGTGTATAAATTTTTAAATGTCTTGGTGAGGTTCTCCCTGAGTCTGGAGAATTCTTGAGATGGTTTGTTTTTTAGTGTAGATCAAGATAGTTTTCTATCTAAAAGAAATTTTTACATCATAATATTTTACAAATAATGAATTGAATTGCTGAAAGATGTTGTGAATTTATTCAAGGAGTGAAATTTTTTACACACTATGAATAGATTTCACATCATTAAATGGCTAAAAATCCTAATTTTTATCCAAGGTGACTTGTTTTTTGGTGTACATGTATTTCGCAGATTTCAGATTATGGAACTGGGATTCATGACAAGTAATTCATGATGCTAGTAGGTTTTTATGCACTGAATAGTTTATTTATTTTTTATTTATGTGAACCCATTTTCCCTCACACCTTGGATCTCTTATAGGTGATTTTGGATACCTCCTCTCCTTGTAGATCAATCGTTCAATGATTGATCATCATGGAAGTTGTATTGTGTCTCTATACCAAAACGATCATTTTTTTCCTCCATCATTTCTTTTGATCACGGTAGCCCTGTTGTGCTACATATATGGATATGTTGATATTTGATGATAATATTATTGAACATTTAATTATTCATTGAGAGATCATCCTCTTATGGTGGACCCTTATATTGGTTGTGGTGTATCATGTGAGTTTTTTGAGGTATTTGTTGTTTTATCTTCCATATCGACCACATGATTGTTGAATTGATTCTGAGTTGTGAGATTGATTAAAGGGTATTCATTATTTTCTTTTCATTCTTATGTATCAGTATATCCCATTACGGGCTTCTGCAACCTGAGTTTGAGGTAGGTGGTTCTTTTTCACAACCATGTTGGATGAACTATACTGCCCTTTTGTTAAAATATATTTTATATTGAATTTTCATGATTGATTTGAGTGTGTGGGAATGGGTTTATGAGAAAAGATGGTTTTACCCTTATTTTGATAAAATAAAAGGTATTATCAAAGAATTATGAAATGTATTTTTTAAATGATATTAAAGTATGGTTTTGAGGAAAAGGCATTATAGGGAGGTGGAATGATTTCCTATTTTTGATGGCTTTTTTATCATGTAGGTTTAAGAAGAATCTCTAGAGTGGAAAATTCAATATATTTTCTCTTCTGTTTTCCCCTATCTTAGACACTCGTTCAATGATATATTACAAAATTCAAAATATATTCTGAGTATACAATTTTTCTAACTGATTAACATACTATCTAGTTAGACAGTCCTCTGTATTATGCTGATATACCATCAAGATTGAGTGATATGTTTGTTTCATTTTTCCTACATCAAAGAGAAAAAATTTATGGGATTATTACTCCCAAATAAATTGTTTAAATTCAAAGGTATTATTTTATGGATAATGATATACTGATCTGGAAGCCCAATAGAAATGTACATTTCAGTAAAAAGGAGTTATATAATCTACAACACTGTGATTCCATTCAACCGCCCTCTCAACTCATCAAATTAAAAGAAAATTTTATCCGACCTTCAAGGCTCCTACTTATATGGATAATCTTGAAGAACTAGTTTCCCTTGCATGAAAATTTTAGACACGATGGATAATATATTTTATTTTCTTGTTATATCAATATGAAGGATTGTTAAAATATCAAACACCAATTCATGTGCAACACTTTTGCTCATAATATTAGGGTATATACTAGTGAATTTTTCAACATTGATCTGTTCTATCACATGAGCTTTGATTAATTAATGATTTTGGTTACTAAATGTGTAAGCAGTGATCAACCTAAAATTCTTTTTTTTTATTTCTATGGAAATAATGTTCACAGTGATTTGTAATGATTAGAATAGTCTTCTGTTTGACCGCACATTCCCCTCATTTCATGCAGGAGGACTTCAAATCCATTAAGATCTTCGAGCAGCTGCTATAATTAAAAAATTATAAAGGAAAAACACATTCATGGACCCCACCACATTGAGGCTACTGGGTATATTAGGTAAACCAAAAAAACCCATAATTCTTAAGAGAAAAAGATGGATTCCACCAATTTCTCTATTTTTCAATGTTAATGTTGTTGGAGCTAAATATGGAATGCCAAGTCCATCAGGAGTGGAGGTGTATTCTGCACATATCATGGCTTCATTAAGGGTATATTTCATTATTATATTGGAATGATAATTTCCTATAAAGATGAATTATGGACCATCATTTATGACACCATACATGTTGTCCATCATTACTAGAATACTTTATGGATAGAGTCAGATTCTGATGTTGTCATTTATGCTATCAAGTCAAGGACCAAGAATGTTCTATGGATAATTCTACTTTATTGGGTTTGGTTTCTCAATTAGGATGACCATTTCAACATAAATGTCACACATGTTTACGAGGAGAGTAATCAATTGGATGATGCACTTTTAAAGAATTCAATCATGAAAATGTCTACCATGTGGTCCTTTAGGGATCCTAAGTACTATGTTCCCTTGGTGGAGGATGAAATGATGGGAGTAGTTCACTCCCTTATAATTAAACCCCATAGTTTCTCCTAGCTTTGTTACTTGTTTCTATAAATTTTTATAGGTCCAGTTTAACTGGACATTGTATTTTCATGGTATATGTATATATGTCATGTTTTTTTCTTCATGTTGCAGGAAAACATTCCATGTAACACCTTGATATTTTCTTAATTAATTAAATATTTTCTCCATTTTTCATTTCACACAACACTGAATATAGCTTGTGTTATACAAAAGCACCATGTTATTATTGTTTTGTATGCAACACCAAGTTGAGGTTATACTACATGCAATACTTATATTAGCTTGAGGTACACAGAACACTATGTTTATCTTGTGTTACATATAATGCTAATTTATTTTTGATATCTTTCTATACACAAGACCAGTTTTTACCAAACTAAAATATACTATCAATATTGTTATTAAAATATTATTATAGTTACCACCAATATGTTAGAGTAGAAATTAAAAATTAAATTAACTAAATTATGAAAAAATGATTTGAAATAGCATATAAAATTAATTTTTTTGGGTTATCAATTAGCTATAAATGAAAGTAGGATCTCTTTGAAAATAAATAAATTCTTTTTCTAAGAAAACTATTTTCAATGTACAAACACATATTTATCTCAATAAATTAAACAAACCACTATTAGTGAATGTTTTTAATAATATATATATATATATATATTAGATATTCAATTTAATTTTTTTATACTGATCCAATAGATTTTATAAAAATAATATAATAATAAATCTAGTTTAATGAATAAAATGATGTATTTTTCAAAAGGGTAATTTTACCAACTTTTAATGGAGAACCCATTTTTAATATAATTTTTGAAACTTAAATAATTTATATATAAATAAATAAAAATATTAATTGAAATTGGGATATCAAAATTTACTTTGGTTTAATTTTGGAATTTTTTCGATAAGTTTCATGTTTTGATGAGTAGTAAAAAATACTGAATTTTAATTGAAAACATATATTTAATTGAAATAATTAATAGTGTTAAATTATATATTTTATTAGTTTTAAAGTACAATTTGATCTAATTTTTATCATTTAATCTAATATCTTTCCATGTAATCAATTTCAAATAGAATTTAGATATAAAAATGTTTCAGTCTTTTGGATGTTATCACTTTAAAAACTCATTTTCTCATTCCTTCAATGAGATTAATTTTAATTAAATTTTAGAAAATTTTGGGTTCTGAATTATGAAAAATAGATTTATTTTTTTTAATCATAAGTTTCAAATTTATTAAATAGGTCTGTTTTATTTTTGGACAATATTAATAGTATCTTTAGTAATTTTTATTACCGCGGTTAGGGTAAATAGAGTAATTAAGGGTAAAAATAATATTATAAATATTATAAACTACCCCAAAACATTCCCAAATGTTATTTGATGAATTTAATTCTACCATGAACACATAATAATATACATTTGATAATTTATTGGAAAATGTTTCATGAAAATGACTTAAATATTATTAAACTCAAAGGGAGTGACAAAATGTCACACTCTTACTTTTAATAATTAAACTATTAATAATATGGGGTAAAATAGCAGATTTTATCAAATATATATTATTTTGAAATCAATTTTTTTATACATAAAAAAATTTAGTTGTATTTCTTAGTGAATAAATAATTATCATAAATAATTACAAAATGATTATGTTGTAATTATTTGATTAATGAAACAATCAATTATATGATATTAGAAATATTAAAAGAAATATATTTTTAAATAATTAAGATGAAACACGAATTTTATGTTTTAATATGAAATGTTATGGGTTTATTAAATGATTTTTTTTTTAAAATTTATCTTTTTTTATTAATTTTCATAAAAATAAAGTAATGAAATGTGTCAAAATTGTCACTTATGATATTTTAGGAAAATAATATTTTATTAAATTACATAGAAATCATAAAATTATTAAATAAGGAAAAATGTTAATATATATCATCTAAAATATCATACATCTTCCATTTATAGTCTAATTTACACTTTATAGGTAAAAATTAACTTTTCTTAGTATGTAAAAATTGGTTACCATAGTTAAATTAAAAGGGGTTAATTAAAGGACTATCAAAATGATAATGATTAAAATAACTCCAAAACATTTCTAAAATCTATAGTTTAATGATATTAAAAACTTATAATGTCTTAAAATCAAATAAATAGTTTTTGAGGTATTTTTATTGAGATTAAATTTATAATAAATTAATGATTTCAGAAATTCCAAAAGCGGCACTCCCATCTCATATAAAAGGGAAACTCTTTTTATCTTTAATTAAAACTTCATAACCTATTTTTTTCATCCAAAATATATCCAAATATAATAAAAAATTACCTCCATTCATCCAATAATACTTTATTTGGGAATAAATCTAACCAAAGAAGTCATTTTTTGCGAATCAAAAGGAGCAGTCTAAAGAAGATGTAACATTCATCGACAAACATTTTTGTTTTATTTATTCCCTGAACCCCTCAATTATTCTTATTGAATTATTTTATAACAACCTTATAATAATCAATATAATGAGATATTTTTTCTCCCTTTTTGAGAAGAAATTATACATACCTCCATCTAAGGGGTAACGAACTTACCGTTCTTATGTACGGTGAACCACTTCCTCACGAGACAATGTTATTTGTTTTTCCTTTAACACCTCTTATGGTATGAAATTATGATAAAAACTATGTTTTTATATAATATATAAAGTATTAATTATATATTTATTGTTATTTTTAATTATTATATAAATTATACCTTCATGCTTTTATTTTGTGGAATACGATAACTTCGTTTATGAATGTGTGGACTATCGCGCCCCCTCAAAGCAATGTGATTCATTCACACCTTACATAGAATGAATTAAAGATGGGTTTAGTGAATTTAAGATATATATGACATAATAATTATACTATAATTTTATTATATATATACATATATATCATTTACATTCTTTAATTCAATACAATAAGAAAACGGAAACAACATTCATGCATATGTACGACCTACCGTCTCCATAAATAGTGTATTTCATTTTATATTTCTTTAAATTATCAATTCATGATATAAGTACGAGGATAAAATATATAGAAAATCAAGACACCTGTGAAAAAAGCGGTTGTTACCCAAATATAACTATAAAATGGAATTGTAGATAAATGGGTAATACAAAAAAAGAAAATAATATATGATTTGATATAATTTAATAATGTTATATATTTGATTTATAATAAATTTATACATATTATAAAGGAGTTTTTCATTAGTACTATGAGATTCAAGACATAAGGTAAGATATTTTTGTTGCACTTTTTGTTCTCCGGGACACATGCATTATACACTACTTGTTTCTTATTCACGATGTATATATTTCCAATTAATTAATTTTATGAGTATTATCCAAACTATTATGGTATTTATATATATATATATATATAATTTGGTTTCATTAATGGGGAATAAGATTATGCTAATTATAAAGTGATGAGTATTTATTTAACAATCTCATTAATATTAGGGATTATTTTGTTTTAAGTCTCCATTAAGGGATATTTATCTTCAATGTTTAAGTTTTCAAAAAATATTTTCAAAATTTTTATTTTAATATTATATTATGGATTCTTAAAGGCATTTTTATCCAATTTGACTTTTTTACTACATGGTTTGAAAGAAATATTTTTTTGTCACTTTCTAAAAGAGGTACTTTTCTAGATTTCCAGAAAAAGTATGAAAGGAATGTTTTTCTAACTTATATGGAATATAAATAACTTCTTACCCTATTTAATTATTAATTATTTTAATATTTCCTTATATTTTTACAAGGTTATTTTCAATTAAAATTTAGTTTTTTAAAATTTCACAATATTTTAAAAAAATATAATGTTTTCAAAGAATAAAGGGTATTTTCCTCATTAATTGTTTTCAACTGATATATCAAAATTATTTTCTATATAAGATAATAATATTTTTTTGGTAATTATTTTTTATTGATGATATTATTTACTTATACCACTCTTATTCATTATAATAATGTTTTATGTTTATCATGTAATGATATTTTGGAAACCCATTTCTTTTCCATGGGTTATCTTATGATTAAATAATGTTTACAAATCCTATTTCATTTCACCTGTTATTGTAACACCCCAAGATTTCATAGTGTGTTATTTCTTCAAAATAATTCAATAACTTGCACTACACGCAACATTGAGTTCAATTGCACCATGACTTGCCAAAAAAAATCCATTAAAAGAGGTCATGAATAGTATTAACTATATTTTAAACTTTATATAATCCTTATAATTTTAGAATCCATATTATGAGTTTCTTAGTCATAATGCAAGAACAGATTCATTTTCAGTATTGCACTTTTATCAAATTTTGATAGTGAAACCTTTTTAAATACAATATTTTAAACTTTTTGACTAAATGGAGACATCAAAAAATTTAAAATGAAACATCCCAAGCATCCACGGTACGCTTTCCTTTGAATAAAACAGTAGCATGTGTTGTACGCAACTTCGAGTTTTAACACACACCATAACCAATCAAACTGGCCGTTATGAATAGTAATACCTAAATTTTGAAATAATATATATTTTATATTTTGAAATGGACTTCATTTTTGGATTCGGAATATCGAATTTAGCCTAATGTGAAATTTTGGTACTTTTCGGATAACTTTCATATTTTGATGAATAGTGAAAATTACTAAATTTTAATTAAAAACAACTTTTTTAATCAAAATAATTAATAGTGATAAATTATGAATTTGAGTGGTTTTAAAGTATATTTAGAATATATTTTTACAATTTAATATAATGTTGGTCATTAGACATAATTTTACAATTAAACCGAACATAAACAAGTGTCAATCTTTTGATAGTTATTATCTCTTAAAAACACGCTTTTTGTTTTGACAACGGGAATTAATTTTAAATTAATTTCTGCCACTTCTGTGTTTTGAATTTAGAAAAATGGATTCCATATTTGGAATCAGGATGTTCAAATTGTGTAAATAGGTGACTTTTATTTTTGGACATTTTGAATAATTACTGCGGTAAATATTTTATTTACCATGGTTAAGGGTAAATCCGGTAAATAAGGGTTAAAAAATAATATTATAATAATACTAAATTACCCTAAAACGTGTCTTAACCCTATTGGTTGATACATGGTCGACCATGGGCATCTTTGGGTCAATTTTGGGACCCCATTGATCCACTTGTAAGTGATAATGACACTTTATTTTAATTAAGTTAAAATGAATACAAAAATGGCATAAGCTTACATCTTTTAAAAGAACAATTTTTACATAGGGTTATACATGTTGGATTTTCGATTATAAATATTCATTAGAAATCTAAAAAGATTTCCTACATAATGATATTTTATTTATAATTTTTAGACATCAAATAATTTAAATTATTAATGACACAATAATGATGCAATGTTTACCTCATTAATAAATCATTTAAATAAATAAGATTATAATGATTAAAATATTATCTAAAACCTGTCCAATTCTTATTGGTTGATGTTATTTAGAATATTAGTCATCTTATCTTCGACCTCAATGATTTTTGGACCATTATAAACCGAATATAATTATATTATAAAGTAATACTTTCACTCTTTCCTAAAGAGCCCCTCTTCTCCCTTATAAAAGGAGACCACTTCTACTCATTCCTCACACCTCTCAAGCCACTTGGCTCGTCCAAACTCTGCCCAACTAAGCTCCCCACATCCCTCTCCTCCTCCTTGAAGCTTCCCCTTAGGCAGAAAGCATTTCAAGAAGTCCTTTGGTTCCAATCAAAGTGAGTTACCTAAATTAAAGGTAACGATTTCTCTTAAATTATTTTCATTTATTTTGCTTCTCCAACCCCCAAAATCTTTTTATTCATTTCTTTTGTAACAACACCAGTATCCTCAATATACTAGGATGTTGTTATAAGAAGTATTAAAACTACACATACACACAACTCCATCTAATGGATGATGAACATAATGTTTCTGTGGATGGCAAACTAACGCCTCACGAAACGATGATTGTTCAAATACATCTTACCGCCTCTCATGGTGGCCATTATGATGGCACTGTAATTAAATATGATATTAATGATATATATTTTATATATAAGCTTCTGTAATTCCATTTTATTTCATACCATTATTCGTTTCATGTTGTATATACATACGATAATTTCATTTGAGGAAGTGCGGACTACCGCCCCCTTAAAATGATATGACTCGTTCATACCACACATGGAACGTATAAAGGATGGTGTTAATGAACTTAAGTAACATATATAAAATATTATATTATACTGGAATTGTAATATACCTATGTATCATTTGGATTCAATTCTTTTAAAATAAAAATTAAATGGAAGTAGCGTTCGTGCGTACGTACGGACTACCGTCTCCACGAACGCGGTGAGATCCATCCTCCATCGTATCCATTCAAGTCTTATTCTCATTTTAGGGTTAAAAATAATGTCAATATCATTCTTATTATGAATAAGATTTAATCTATCCATTACAAATATGTCTTACGTAACTAAACATTTAAGAAGAACGAATCGATTATCACCTGAAACGACGATAATACTAAGATATTATTAATAAAGAAATGTTAAAAGATCATATATGATATCATATTAATGTATATGATTCTTGTATAATTTAATAACAATTATTTCACCATTATACAGGAGGTTAACCGACCCCAACAAAGGAAAAGTACAAGGTAAGGGTTATTTCACAATCTCTTCATTATCCGAGGTTGTTTATACGTAATAATCTACTGGGATATCTTTATCATCCACATCCATGATTCTTAAAAAATGTATTTCAAAACATTTTTACTATTTACTAGAATATGTGTTAAAGTCATTTATACCCTTTTTGACTTTTATAAGTGTTTTATAAAGGAATCTTTTGATCATTTTCAAAACAAGGTCCTTTTAACCTTTTCGACAGAATTAAGGTAAGAATGTTTTTTTAACTTATACGGCGGGTGCGGTTATTTTCCGCCGTTATAAAATCTTCAAAGCTTTCCTTACAAGATTATAATATTATTTTCAAAGAAAATGTTTTATTTCATATGGCTCTCAAATGATTTCAAAAATAGAAAGAGATATTTCTCTAAAAAGTGTTTTGATTTATCTATGTCAACATCCTTTGATGGATTTTACGCTTATTTGAAGTTGATTTATTATACAAAACTTCTATATTGTATTGAAGGTTTTGTGATATGTTTGACTGTGGATGTGCTATTTTTATACCATTCATAGTTTATGGTGAAATTATTGACATTTCGTATGCTAGTTTTAATACGAATGTTTATGTTATGTTTAAACCTTTTCATATGGGAATGCATTGGACTTAATAAGTGACGGGTGGAGCCCGATATAGCTCCTCGATGCATCGGTAGGTCTCATGAGACAAACTAGTGTCTTGGCACAAGGCCTTGAGAAAATCTTATTTGTAGTCTTGGCACGAGGCCTTGACTATGTGGTTATGATAGTCTGGCATTATGCATTCCAACATTATGAAAGTGGTTATTGATTTTTGCATGTGATTATTCGATTAGTAGAATATCCATGTGAATAAGTAAATGACATTATTTCATTTTATTTATGCCATACCATGTTGAAAGTTCATGTTTGAAAGGCTTTTGTTTTAGTTATACATTGCCTTAAAAGTTTATTCTTATTTATGAAAGTTTCCGCTATTTTGTTATCCTTACTGGGCATTTGAGCTCACCCCTTTTATATGTTTTATTTTTCCCAGGAAGTGAAGAAGTAAATTATGAATGACCTGCAGGGATATTATGTGGGGATATGAGTGTGGATTATGGAGACTTTATGTTGTTGTAGTAGTTTTTCATTTTATGATGTAATGTAAAACCTATGAATATATCTAGTGTTTCCAAGGCTACTAAACCAATCGGTCTTTCGAGATTTGATCTTTCTTGTGATCATGCCAATGTTATGTAATAATGCACCGACTCTGGGTAGCTGGGGTCGGGGCGTTACAGTTGGTATCATAGGAAGTTTAGTACAAACCTTGGAAACTAGATTTAGATAAACTCTGATTAGAGCAGGTAGACCTAAGATGAACTTTGAGGATTAGTATAGAAGAACTTTCTAGAATTTTGGTATTGTGGAGATTTTGTGAGTTTTCCGAGCAATACATCCCTGTCTGGATATGAGCAGGTAGAGGCGGCTCTGGAACAGATGTACCTAGGGGTAAAACCCGAAAACACCGCTTTGAGCTAGACTCGAACGGGAACTGGTGCACGACAACGGGCCTTGCTGCACTCTTGGTTACGACACTCCCGGGGGATATGCTTAGGATAACTCTCATTTTCTTTACAAATCATTTTGAAGGGATTATGAGTATATACTTCCTCAAAGAAAACATTCTTATGATTATGTATTATATCCATAAATAGTTCAATTTATGTTAGGTGTTTTATAAGTATGGGATTATGTATTTTGATTAATAAACTGATCTAGTGTATGCCATTGTTTAGAAATGGCGCCCAGCAGAAGGAATGAGAACTCTAGAAATGCACATGATCCAAAGAGAAGAAAGGATCATATCTTTCATGGTCTTAAGCTAGAATTTATAAGAGAAATAGTCTCCCATGTATTATCATCATATGAAGAAATAATATCATGTGTTGATAAGATAAGTAAAGAGTTTACTGAGTCCTATGGCTTTGAAGGGAAGCAAGAGAAGAAAAGGATGGAAGAGAGAAATATGGATAAAGGGAAGAGGGAAAAGAAGAATTTTCCCATATGTGGTAACTGTAGAAAGAAACACCCTGGAACTTGCCTGAAAGGAATGAGAGTTTGTTATAAGTGTGGAGGAAAAGGGCACAAAGTACGTGACTGCAAGGGTAAGAAAATGGTTTCAAATGTACAATGCTTCATTTGCAAGGAGTTTGGACACTACGCGAACCTATGTCCCAGTCATCAGTCTATGACGCAAATGATGCTATTGGATAATAATCAAGTTATGATACTACCACAGATGAAGAGGAATGATTAGAGTTCTTATGTTGATTATGTCAATTTAGTGTTGTATCAACAATGTACTTGTTATAATAATTATGGAGTATATAAGGATTGTACTGCAGTACTATTTCATTAAGGACTTGAGATTGTGTGGAACAAAGAAAAGCGACTCAATAGCAGGATAAATTTTTGGAAAATATATGGTTGAGAGAATGATAAACCATAATATAGTTCTGATACCGAGGTAGTGATTTTTGAATAATACATGATTATTTTGGAAAAATTATATTGGATATTCTTGACTACCTTGGAACTGATTAATGATTTGTATATTCCATCATTGTTGGGGTTTAAAACATTTTTGGATTGATGAAGTATATCCAGCATTCTATATGGAATAAGGGAGCATAAATGTAATCAATAAGGAATATGGTAATACATGATGAAGGTATTCATATGATATTACGGGGTAAAAAGGATCTATATTATGTTTACCTTCCTTATAAATGTTAGACTGTGAGTTTGGAAAGAAGTATTTTGGATAGTTCTAGTTTGGATTATTTTGGACAACCCGGAGGTCGGGCGGCAACCCGTCGCGTCCGGCAAGGCTGCGAGACTTGAACCCACAACCGAAGGGCGACAAGGGTGTATCACCTACCACTGGCCCAAGAGATGTCCTGGATTAAATAATGTAGTTTTTTTAAAAGATCTGGTAGATGAATTATAAATTCGTTTATTTTGGAACCCTGTACGAATAGTATAAATATAATTTTTTTTACGAGTGAAAGATGAGTTTATGGTAGAAATTTATTAATGGAAAAAACTCTAATTATAAAGTAAGTATATCTCCTTATGATCTTATCCAATCTCATAAATAAATTCCTCAACATTAATAATAGAAACGTAGAACAAAAATGTTGTCCTAGATGGTACCTTAAATCATCACAAATTTATGGCTTTGGGATTGTTGGCCTTTTCATAGCCATGTTCTCTACCACTCTCCATCAGATAATTGATTGTTAGATTTCTCTTCCATATCCATATTTTCCTACATGGAACCCTAGTATGTGTTATTTTCGGTAATCTTCATACTTTCCACTCTTTATTTTAAATAGAGGCCTCATTAATTCATTTTTCGATGTGGGATTTCAACTAAGATATTTTGAAATGTCAAAAATGTGTTGTCCCAATACCCTATATTTTGTTGAACCGATGGTACTTGAAATCATCATAGATTGATGAGTTTAAGGACCTCAATTTTATACTTGTTTGTGATTGATGACCAAAATCACTACCTATAAATATTTACGTTTTTCCTCCAATTATATGTCTCTAATTGCCACCAATGTTCTCCTAATAGAGATCATAATTTGGGGGTGACCCTTTGATTTCTCTTTTCATCATATTAAGACTAAATTTTAGTAACCCAATTTCCGATGTGGGTTTTCCCACAAATATATTTTCTAATTTCAACCTTTTATTTTTGAAGAACAATTTCAAATTGTGAGGACGCAATTTATTGAAGGAGGGGAGAATGTAACACCCCAAGATTTCATAGTGTGTTATTTCTTCAAAATAATTCAATAACTTGCACTACACGCAACACTGAGTTCAATTGCACCATGACTTACCAAAAAAAAAAGCCATTAAAAGAGGTCATGAATAGTATTAACTAAATTTTAAACTTTATATAATCCTTATAATTTTAGAATCCATATTATGAGTTTCTTAGTCATAATGCAAGAACAGATTCATTTTCAGTATTGCACTTTTATCAACTTTTGATAGTGAAACCTTTTTAAATACAATATTTTAAACTTTTTGACTAAATGGATACATCAAAAAATTTAAAATGAAACATCCCAAGCTTCCACGGTACGCTTTCCTTTGAATAAAACAGTAGCGTGTGTTGTACGCAACTTCGAGTTTTAACACACACCACAACCAATCAAACTGGCCGTTATGAATAGTAATACCTAAATTTTGAAATAATATATATTTTATATTTTGAAATGGACTTCATTTTTGGATTCGGAATATCGAATTTAGCCTAATGTGAAATTTTGGTACTTTTCGGATAACTTTCATATTTTGATGAATAGTGAAAATTACTAAATTTTAATTAAAAACAACTTTTTTAATAAAAATAATTAATAGTGATAAATTATTAATTTGAGTGGTTTTAAAGTATATTTAGAAAATATTTTTACAATTTAATATAATGTTGTTCATTAGACATAATTTTACAATTAAACCGAACATAAACAAGTGTCAATCTTTTGATAGTTATTATCTCTTAAAAACACGCTTTTTGTTTTGACAGCGGGAATTAATTTTCAATTAATTTCTTCCACTTCTGTGTTTTGAATTTAGAAAAATGGATTCCATATTTGGAATCAGGATGTTCAAATTGTGTAAATAGGTGACTTTTATTTTTAGACATTTTGAATAATTACTGCGGTAAATATTTTATTTACCATGGTTAAGGGTAAATCCGGTAAATAAGGGTTAAAAAATAATATTATAATAATACTAAATTACCCTAAAACATGTCTTAACCCTATTGGTTGATACATGGTCGACCATGGGAATCTTTGGGTCAATTTTGGGACCCCATTGATCCACTTGTAAGTGATAATGACACTTTATTTTAATTAAGTTAAAATGAATACAAAAATGGCATAAGCTTACATCTTTTAAAAGAAAAATTTTTACATAGGGTTATAAATGTTGGATTTTCGATTATTAATATTCATTAGAAAGCTAAAAAGATTTCCTACATAATGATATTTTATTTATAATTTTTATACATCAAATAATTTAAATTATTAATGACACAATAATGATGCAATGTTTACCTCATTAATAAATCATTTAAATAAATAAGATTATAATGATTAAAATATTATCTAAAACCTGTCCAATTCTTATTGGTTGATGTTATTTAGAATATTAGTCATCTTATCTTCGACCTAAATGATTTTTTGACCATTATAAACCGAATATAATTATATTATAAAGTAATACTTTCACTCTTTCCTAAAGAGCCCCTCTTCTACCTTATAAAAGGAGACCACTTCTACTCATTCCTCACACCACTCAAGCCACTTGGCTCGTCCAAACTCTGCCCAACTAAGCTCACCACATCCCTCTCCTCCTCCTTGAAGCTTTCCCTTAGGCAGAAAGCATTTCAAGAAGTCCTTTGGTTCCAACCAAAGTGAGTTACCTAAATTAAAGGTAACGATTTCTCTTAAATTATTTTCATTTATTTTGCTTCTCCAACCCCCAAAATCTTTTTATTCCTTTCTTTTGTAACAACACCAGTATCCTCAATATACTAGGATGTTGTTATAAGAATGATTCAAACTACACATACACACAACTCCATCTAATGGATGATGAACATAATGTTTCTGTGGATGGAAAACTAACGCCTCACGAAACGATGATTGTTCAAATACATCTTACCGCCTCTCATGGTGGCCATTATGATGGCACTGTAATTAAATATGATATTAATGATATATATTTTATATATAAGCTTCTGTAATTCCATTTTATTTCATACCATTATTCGTTTCATGTTGTATATACATACGATAATTTCATTTGAGGAAGTGCGGACTACCGCCCCCTTAAAATGATATGACTCGTTCATACCACACATGGAACGTATAAAGGATGGTGTTAATGAACTTAAGTAACATATATAAAATATTATATTATACTGGAATAGTAATATACCTATGTATCATTTGGATTCAATTCATTTAAAATAAAAATTAAATGGAAGTAGCGTTCGTGCGTACGTACGGACTACCGTCTCCACGAACGCGGTGAGATCCATCCTCCATCGTATCCATTCAAGTCTTATTCTCATTTTAGGGTTAAAAATAATGTCAATATCATTCTTATTATGAATAAGATTTAATCTATCCATTACAAACATGTCTTACGTAACCAAACATTTAAGAAGAACGAATCGATTATCACCTGAAACGACGATAATACTAAGATATTATTAATAAAGTAATGTTAAAAGATCATATATGATATCATATTAATGTATATGATTCTTGTATAATTTAATAACAATTATTTCACCATTATACAGGAGGTTAACCGACCCCAACAAAGGAAAAGTACAAGGTAAGGGTTATTTCACAATCTCTTCATTATCTGAGGTTGTTTATACGTAATAATCTACTGGGATATCTTTATCATCCACATCCATGTTTCTTAAAAAATGTATTTCAAAACATTTTTACTATTTACTAGAATATGAGTTAAAGTCATTTATACCCTTTTTGACTTTTATAAGTGGTTTATAAAGGAATCTTTTGATCGTTTTCAAAACAAGGTCCTTTTAACCTTTTCGACAGAATTAAGGTAAGAATGTTTTTTTTAACTTTTACGGCGGGTGCGGTTATTTTCCGCCGTTATAAAATCTTCAAAGCTTTCCTTACAAGATTATAATATTATTTTCAAAGAAAATGTTTTATTTCATATGGCTCTCAAATGATTTCAAAAATAGAAAGAGATATTTCTCTAAAAAGTGTCTTGATTTCATCTATGTCAACATCCTTTGATGGATTTTACGCTTATTTTAAGTTGATTTATTATACAAAACTTCTATATTGTATTGAAGGTTTTGTGATATGTTTGACTGTGGATGTGCTATTTTTATACCATTCATAGTTTATGGTGAAATTATTGACATTTCGTATGCTAGTTTTAATACGAATGTTTATGTTATGTTTAAACCTTTTCATATGGGAATGCATTGGACTTAATAAGTGACGGGTGTAGCCCGCTATAGCTCCTCGATGCATCGGTAGGTCTCATGAGACAAACTAGTGTCTTGGCACAAGGCCTTGACAAAATCTTATTTGTAGTCTTGGCACGAGGCCTTGACTATGTGGTTATGATAGTCTGGCATTATGCATTCCAACATTATGAAAGTGGTTATTGATTTTTTCATGTGATTATTCGATTAGTAGAATATCCATGTGAATAAGTAAATGGCATTATTTCATTTTATTTATGCCATACCATGTTGAAAGTTCATGTTTTAAAGGCTTTTGTTTTAGTTATACATTGCCTTAAAAGATTATTCTTATTTATGAAAGTTTCCGCTATTTTGTTATCCTTACTGGGCATTTGAGCTCACCCCTTTTATATGTTTTATTTTTCCCAGGAAGTGAAGAAGTAAATTATGAATGACCTGCAGGGATATTATGTGGGGATACGAGTGTGGATTATGGAGACTTTATGTTGTTGTAGTAGTTTTTCATTTTATGATGTAATGTAAAACCTATGAATATATCTAGTGTTTCCAAGGCTACTAAACCAATCGGTCTTTCGAGATTTGATCTTTCTTGTGATCATGCCAATGTTATGTAATAATGCACCGACTCTGGGTAGCTGGGGTCGGGGCGTTACAGTTATGATATGATGAATAATTTATGTTCTTGTGGAACACATACGTATGGTTTTCATTATGTGAAAGGTTGACCTATATCTCCCTCCTATACATGGATAAAGATTTATTTCTCATGAAATAGACATGGCTTGGACATGGCATGAAATAACTTCAGTAAAGGAATATTTCTTCCAAGATTGTCTTATGAGTGACCTTGAAAACTAATATGGTCATGGGAGTGAACCATGACTACCAAGATGATATCAGGAGTGAACTCATATTACTAAGATATAATTTCCAGTGATTTCTTGAATTCTATGGAAATAATTTTATGTGCATATTTGTATGAAAAAAATTCAATGTATTATGTTATTCTCTCATAGAATATGCTCTTTGATTATTTATGAACTTCTATGATTTATTCCATGACACGATATCAAGATATTTAATATAAAATATATCATTTAAAAAAAACTTTTTATGTACTTTTTTTGAATGATTATGTTATGATTTATATCGCCCTTGTTTTCTATTACTGATCATCTGATCTCAACCTTTAGCATCTTTTCAACACGATACGAAGGAAAGAATTGAGTCTGATTTGTCAAAAAGGGATCCAATTATGAAAAAATCAGTGGGATAATAAGTAGATGTTTTAGGAACCCTTTTTTTTTATGTTTCCATGTTTCTAAAACACTAATATAATACTATAACATCAAACCTTTCTCATTGGATTAAGAGGGAATTGAGACCTTATTAGGTCTTAAGTGGCATCCCCAATATTCCAAAGGTTGGCAATAAATGTTAAAGGTATTCAATACATGTGGGGGGGATTTTCCATTTAAGAATAAAACAATAGACATGCAAATATGTAACCAAAAAAACTAATATATGATGCATGAAAATAATGAAAGTCAAATCAACATTTCATTTATCAAACATACTAATTTCTAGTACCACATAGGAAGAATACAAGATCAAATTAAACTATGGAAGACAAAACTCAAAGACACTAATGAAAACTCCATTCTCCAAACATGTTCTAGGATCCAACTACACAACAACCCTAGTATCATTATGTACTACTAATGATGTGTAATACTTTACCTTTTTTCATGTGTCGATAAACAAAATTGGAAAAATCACTAAAGTTCCAAAGCATGGGTGAGTACTAAAACTCATTAGGTTTTCCCCCAATGACTTACCTACTCACGCCACTAGGATTGAAAAGTTAGAAACATTTTTATAAAATAGTTTATATGAAATAATTTCCCAAAATAGTTTATTACTATATATAAATAAGTTTCATATCAACTTGTATTCCAAAAAATCTCTTTTTCAAATAAATCAACCAAATTTTTTTTACAAGCATATCACAATTTCCATTTGGAATAACCATTTCATTCCATATATCCAAACCACCAACCATGTATGCATCTTTAGGAAAATTTTATACTCATAAGAGGTCTCTCATTGATCTTCCATGTCTTTAGAAGGTAAATATATTCCAAGTGTCATTAAAACATTATCACTGAGCATAAGGTCAGATTTCAACCAATTCTCATAAATGAAATATGAACACAAACATCAAATATACCCAAGAAACATTCCAATCCAAGCATAAAAAAACTATTTCAATAAAATAATCATTTTATTGAAAACATTTTTCCAAAAATCCATTTCAAAAATATAGAAAATCCATATTTTAAAATCATCATTTTAAAAATATGAAACCGAATCACTTTTCAAAACAAATTACCACAATTCCACAATTTCACCAAAATCCATAAGTCATCACTAAAGAAGATTTATATCATGTTTTCACGAAAATTTAACAATAAATATGAATCAATTAAAAAAAATTTAAACTATGACAATTAGTTATAGGAAGTGGAGTTAAGAGTGAAGCCACCATCATAAAGTGTTTTGGGTGAAAATGATAAATATTAAGAATGAAATCACAAAACTAGGTTGAATCTCCACAGAAATACCTTAAAATTCCTCCCCTATAACAAAAAGGACAAATATAGTCATATTTGGCATAAAAAACCTTAGCTCTACTGAAACTGGGTGTAGATCTGAGAAACTGAGGGAGAGGGTGAAGTAGACCCAACAAAAACCCCAAGAATGATCACTTACCATGAGGAATTGGCTACTAATCACCAAGGGAAGCCTTTAGATCACCATTAAATTAATGCAAGAAGCATCCGTGACCATTCAATGAGATAAATCCTAAGTTGGGTACACATAAAAAGAATATGATGGAGTTAGAGGAAAAAATGAGTGATATCCACTCTTTAGGGATGTAGTTTCTTTTCGTGCATGGTTTAGTATCATGATTAGGAAAACTGTGCACTGACCATGCTCCAACCACTACATTAAGGATGAAATTCGCAAGGTCAACTCACACAGTCTCCAAACCATGTTTCAACCATGCCAATTCCACTACCATAAAAATAAAATTCCATTTTTCAAAGTGTACAATTTCTTCATAGTGGGAACATGGTTTTATCAAACCATGTGCCAACTATGCGCCTTCCCTTTTTTCATTGTTTATAAGTGCACAATTTCTTGGAGGTGTTGAATAGTTTCACCAAAATGTGACCTGACTATGAACCTGTAGAAAATCCAAAAACCCCTCCTAAAGTTCTCCTAACTCCCCCAAACATCACCCATATACAATATATACTTAAAAATCATAATTAAAGGGTTATGTACCAGAAATATTGGTTCTACATTCTCCCTACCATTGGTTTTTCCATTATTGGAAGGTTGAAAACTAACATTGATCTGAAAGATTTTTTCCATTTCTCTTTAAATTTTTTCACTTGTTCCCAAGTATCTTATTTAATTGTACCATGTTTTTAAAAAACCCACATTATAATGATGATTTTTCCATAGAATAATTTCTATTTCCTATCCAAAAACTGCAAAACAATATGTAATAATGAGACATCCGGCTCTAGGCCAACATGATCCCATCTGATCACATGGTCACAGTCAGGATGATACCTTTTTAACTAAGATACATGGAACACATTATTCAAAATACTTAACTAAGGTGGAAATTCCAATTGATATGGCACCTCTCCCACCCATTATAGTATCTTTAATGGTCTAATGTATCAAGTAGATAACTTACCTTGCATTCCAAATAATCTATGTAAAATACTTAGAGAAATCTTCAAGAACACGTGATCACTCACTATGAATGAAAAAAACCATCAAAGATGATCCACATATGGTTTATGGTGACTTGGATCCATCTACATCCATTTAATGATCAACAGAATCATTTCTGTTGTTTGTTGGACAAGTATTGACCCAACTAGTGAAGTATCACCTCACTACTGGAAAATTGCAATTTCACGGCAATTTTTTTTGGCTATGGTGGCCATTTAAGCCATCGTAATATCCTTCTGCAGCAGTTTCCAAAATCCACTACTAAATAGAATGTCAGGAAACTATTTGTGGTGGTTAGAGAGGTTTAACAGCAGTTTATGGGAACTATCGTAGTTGGTGTATTTTTGCGGCGGTTATATTGTTTCTCGCGGTAGTTTCTTCGGGCATGGGATTAAATTTTTAGCAGTTGTTAAAACCACAGATAAAAAAAGTAATGCCTAGTTGGGACAAACTATCTTGAAAAAAATATAACTACCGCGACAATGCACAAAATATGGGACACTATAGTAGTGGTTAAAACTGCCTCTAAATTTAAGACTATAATGGCAGTTAAAACTACCGCTAATAGAAAAAATATAGACATTTAGCGGCAGTCAAAACCACCGCTAAATGTACCTCTTACAGTTAAAGGTGTTTAAAAGCACTGTTAAAGAGAAGATTTAGAAAAAATGAACCATTTTGGAGCCCCTGTACCAGTTCCTTGAAAAAAAAACCATTCCATGAATACAAAAACACTAAAAGAACACATACTACAGTTAATCTAAAAAGAGATGCTTAACAAAGAGCAACAAAATGCATCATTTATTGAGTAAAGGAATGAAAATAAACAAATCAAATGGCATAATCCTAGTATCCAATAAAATGTAGTGGTTAATTTATGTATTTAAAATTGACCATTGCTGACTCATATGTACTATTTTATCCTTTATTGGATGTTATCATGTTGTGTGAAACTTATATGGTCACCTATTGGGTGATCTAGGTGAAATGGGACAATATGATTTTTTTCAAATGTTGGTACTCTGACATATCTTTTAAAATTGTTCAAGAATGTAATAACCCTTTATATATTATTATTTGATAGTACCCAAGGCATCCCTTAAGAGTTTGGACCACTTATATTTGGAATTTCTAAAGTGGGGAATTTCCTAGATTAACATGTCACCATCTAAGTGACTCCATTTAGATTATATATGGGTTTTCCATGTTTTAATGAATTTAATGAGTTAAATGAAACTGATAATTTCAAATTGATAATTAATGATGGGTTTCCTTTCTTAAAATAATTCTATTAGTTTTAAATGGAATGACCCCAAGTAATTTTAATATCATGCTCTGGATTTATGCTTTATAAAATGCTTTATATGAACTGTAATATGTTAAATGGTAATTGAACATTGATAAAGACATGAATAAGAGGTTATTCATTATCTATTATGACAAAAATGAGTATGCCTTTATTATGTATATGGTGTAGATAGAATATATGGATTTGATGTAATTCCCCTTTCTAGTTATGTTTAATATATTCCTTTATAGAGGTTGTGGTATAATGGTGTGATATTATTGAGCAATGAGATATCAAAATTCCTTACATCAGGTGTTGAGCAAGGTGTATCACAAAAATGTTACTATATATGTATTTTGATTTACTCACCACATTCCATGACTAGAATTCTGACCTGATGCTGCACTCAACATCCCAAGTGTTGTTTCATGGCATCTCTCACTCTATTGGGATATAGGGCTTGTACCCAATTACATGAGCACATAGGCTCGTTAGACTGGTTAGGGATGTCTTAGTTATTTTATGGTATATTCATCAGTATTATTATAAGTATATGTCAACATACATCTTTACATACCTTGAAAATATATGTGGATGAAATATATATAAACTATATATATTACTAATATATATACAGTAACTATTTTTATTTATATTCCATCTGTGTGTCGATAAATTTAAATCCTCCTGTAGTCCTTAAGGAACATGATTGGGTGGTTATTTATTTATTCCTTAGTTACTTAAAAGATGTGGGGTGTAGTATGTTTGTGGTAGACCCTTTATCATGGGAATAATGATGTGGTAATATTTTCTTGGGATTAATTTATGTTGTTGTTCCATGTCGAATTTTTATAAATGAAATATAACATAGGAATTAGGTTAAATCATCTCTCACTTGGGTTATTCCATGTGGAATTATTATACTTGACCCTAAAGAGAGAAAAAAAATAAAATCATCTCTCTCATGGATAAGGGTTTCTAATTTTTTAAGATTGATGGATCAGGTTCAAGTATCTTATTTGTTTCACTCATGTGATTTCTTTGGAAAAGGAGTCTATAGTGTGGTTTACTTAGAAGTAATGGAATCTGGCTCTTAATATATTGTAAATCCCATTATGAATCCTAGTTATTTTGATGTGCAGAATATAATTGAAGTGATCAGGCACATTCCTTCAAAGGAAAGAGTGTCTAGTGAAGGGGGTTTATATATTCTATCATTAAATATGGATGCTTATAATAAATAATTTTTGACTGGGTAATGGATGTTATGAATGGTAAGTAATTAATTATGTAGGCTTTTTAACATTTTTCTAGGGAAGGGGGTTCTAAAGAATCTACTGAGAGTCTCCCATTAGCATGCCATGCTTATTGAGATAATGGACACTGTCATTTACACTGCCTGACTGTTCTTTGAGGCAAATTTGGAAATGGTGGGGAAACCCCATTTCAGACAGTGTAGCAAAATTTCCCCTAATCTCGTATTAGTATCTATAGATTCCAACTATTTTTTGAAATTTTGGATACTAGTATTATGACACACTAAAGGGTGATCTATCTTAAACATATTAGAGAGACACACATTCTCATCCCTAGGGATTGATACAAGAGAATTACTAAGAAGTTCTTCATATAAATGGAGCTGTAGTGGTAAATGCATTGGGCACGAAAATGTTGGATAAGTTATTATAATGAAAAAATGAATTTAGGAAAAATGAATCATAAAATTGAATCATCACAATAAAGAGTCGATATATATGGTTCATACCACACTCAAGAAATCAAGACATATAAGGAAACATTAGAAATCAGTAAAATACATAAAAGGAAACATAAGAAATGAAAAAAATGTTATTTCCTAAAAATGTTTGGAGGAAACAATGTGATACACATGATACATATACAAACAAACTGTCAATATTTATCTACATATCTATAATACTACTAATCATTGTCTGATGATGAATAGATATCGTCACCCTCTCCACCTCTATCTCCACTTCCTACTACCACCTGTTAGAACATTATATTGATAATTAAATATTGTTGCATATTTATATTTAAACTTAAAAACAATAAAAGTTTGCGAACAAAATTATGTTGAATTTATTTTAATTTGCCTTCTCACCACTAGTCGATGCAATACCACTGGGGGGGTATCTTCTCATCTTCTGACGTATATCAGTCAATGCTTTCTTTAAATAAGATATTTGATCCCCCTGGTCTTGAACTGTGTTTCATAGGGAAACAATATCTCTATTTTCATATCTAGGTATGGACTAACTATAACCAAGATTTGATGTAGCTGCAATCCCTGATGGATCGCCAAAGACCTCAGATGGTACCTGTCCCAAACCCATCCCACACACTCTACCGGGATGCTCCTTCCCTAGGACTTTAGCAACCAGGTCATCCTGGGAGACTGAGTAGGACTTCCCAGGATTGGAATCCCATATGTCTTTAATTTTTACCTATAAATCAAATGTCAATTTATATTTACATATTTAAAACTGATAATAAATTATTATAATAAAAAAATGAGTTCATACACTAACTTCTTTTGCAGGCTCATTAACCAAACATCCATCAGATTTTTTGTGAACATCCAACCACATTTCAGTTCGGGATGCTTCGTTCCCTCAAATCTGTGACTGCATTAAACAACGATAAATAAAAATATTAATATATTAAAAATATATTATTTTTATATGAATATTAAAACTAATGATAATATTACCAGAGTCGATCGGCTTCTAGATAAGATTTTTGACCCCGTAGTGTGAGGGGTGACTTGCTTAGCCCGATTTGATGTATTCTCTCTTGAGAGATCCTGAAATAACTAAAATGCAATTTAATAGTAATGTATTCAAGGTATTATCCTCTTCATATACATGTATAAATGTAAAATGAGGTTAATATAAAAATATATATTTAAATACCATCTGCTTCTCATCACGATGTCTGTCAACAAAAACCTTCCACTATTCTTTGGGTACCCATTGGGTAGCTTCTCATACATTTGTTGGACGGTCAATGAAGAATCATTGAAATCACTCCAAAATCTCCATTTTCATTCTTTCCATTTCTTATCAAGATTTTTCAACATCCACTTTCGTGCTATCACATCAGCAACTGTAAAGTGGAAAAACATTGGTATACAGAAATTCATTTTAAACATATTAATAACATGACATTCAATTACACCAAAACTTATTAAAATTACCTTTATTTGGAAATCATAAACTTCATTTTTCCAACTTCGAGGAATATGTATCCAATAATTATAAGAAATAGGAATGGAAATGGGCTCTGCTTCCACCTGGCCTAGAATTTGGCCAAGTAATCCCGCAACGTCATCTGTAGGGACCCCATATGAATCAAATGAGACAACTATCTTCTCTCCATTCATATGTAACACATGTGAACTTTTTATATTCTTCTCCATAGTTGCATTTTTTTCATCCTCAATGAACAAAAAATTAATATAATAAAAGTGTAGCAAATTTATCTATATTAAAATTTGTACCTTAACAGTGACCCTCCAGTATACCCGTGATGAACTAGAAGTGGCGCGCCGCCACCCCACTGCTGAGGCTGCTAAAGGGGGATTCAACAACTCAACTTCTATAGGGATGCTCATAGAGGATGTGAGAGATGGTTCATGGGGAGATGGTGTAGGTGGGTAGGCAGCTGGTGGCTCAGATGACATAGGGAGGGTGACAAATGGATCGTCATCTGTCATAATAGTGGATGAAACAGTGTATCACTTCTTCCTTGACATTCCTGTCATTTAATCAATTAAAATTATGTTCAAAAACATAAATTTCAATAAAAATTATGCAGAAAAAAAATTTAAAAATGAAAATAGATTCCCGATACTAACAAATAAAATATACATAACAATGATAATGAATGACTGCACAAATGAAATTAGTGGTTGCTGAATGAATAAAAAACTGTCCATACAGTATTTTTCCCCTTCAATCATGTCAGTTTAATGCTCCATTACTTCATTCACATCATTAATCCTTACTAGACTAATATTTTCAATATCATGATGGAAAAATAATTGTACTTTTTTTGTTGATGAGATTCAATTTCAGTGGTCAAATCATTCACTTCATCACCCATATCATACAAATCACTTTGTATTACATGAGAACCTACACTCCACCATTCATCCAAAATAGAATTCACATAATATACAATTTTTTTCTTTTGATGATAAGATATATGGATTATGAAGTTCATGATCACCAACATCCATCAAGTGATAGAAGTTCATAGAAGTAAATTGCAAGGAATCTTTTTTAACACCTCTGATAATATCGAACCAAATGCATTTGAAAAAAACAACTGAAAATTTACATTTAGGACATGAACATATTATTCTCCCATCAATGTATTGACTGAAAATTTCAAAATATAAAAACTCCTTCAAAACCTTAACATACTGAGGAGTGTTCCTCAGTAATGTGATCTAGCTTTTATCCATGTATATCACAATGTTCCTACACAATATTAAAAAAATTAAAACACATATTTACTACTAAATAGGGAAAGAGATTAATATATACTAGTTGAAAATATATATAAATATGTTACATAAGGTTTCCTATTTAAATAAATATGTTAAATCACCCACTAGAAAACCAAAGAATGAAAATTAAAAAGATCCATAACAGACAACAAGAACAAAGATCCCATTCTTGTAGTTTTTTCTATGTCATGCTCCACCAAAATAGATGGACAAAATAATGATACCAAGGTAAGGGATTAATAAATCATATAATAATTGAATAGAAGTTAGGAATATGAAATTGAAACAAAGTCTTACCTTAAAGTGGAACTTTATTTAAGTAGATAGGTATGTATACAATGTATATTTGACGCATTTGTGGGTAGGTATATATGGATTAACAAGGATATACAAAATCCATGTCTTCTTTGAAATATAGAGGTTGGGTTGTCTTCTTTGTTTCTCTTGGTCCTAGTGTGGACTATCATAGCATGGTAGTGATGAAAATAATGAGATATTTTTGGTGATGAAATTATTGTTAATGTTATAATACAAGTTAAAGATATACCCTTCTCATTGCATCCATCATGGTGATTCTATTGGATCATATAGGCTTAGGTAATTCTGGATAATGACAAGGGTTCAATTATCAATTTGGGTGGTGAAACATATATATCAAGTGTCTTTTTCTATTTTGTTTCCATAGTGCGTGTGAGTTAAGCAGTGAGTTTTCTCACTCTAATAGGTAAGTTAGGTTTCTTTTGCAAGAAATCATAAAAAGATAAATGAATTATTTTTCACTGGTTCAAACCCATCTCACTTAAACAAATCTATTCCCAGGTCCTTCTCATGATGATCTTGAGCATATTTAATTCTCTCATAGAACAACTACACCTTCTTTATCATTCTCTTCACCAAATTTGGTCAAAAATTAATTAACTCTCTAACCTCGTTCCAATAAAATAGTGAATGTAAGAACACTCATACGATTCTTTATATGGAGTTTTACCAATGGTTAATCAATAGTTATTATCATAGTAAAACTCAACTAAAGGGAAATTATTCACCCAAGAACCTATAAAATCAAGAATAAACATCTTCAATACATCCATTTGAATTTGGATCATTCTATCTCTATTTGACCTTCCATCCAAGGATGAAAAGTACTGCATAGAAAAAATAATGAAAATAATATGCTACAAAATCTTCTACAATTGGGAGGTAAATTAAGATCTTGATCATAAATGACCATTATTGAAACCAAATGAATCAACACCACAATGGGAACCTTTAAATGGAAGAACATACCACAAAAATCAAGATTGAAAACAAAGAAGTAAGATGCAACCAACATTAAAGTTCCATAATGAGGTGTTTGGGGATAATGTTTTATTGTTTATGGAGTTACAATGATTAATCTAGTTGATTGTGATTAAAATAGAGCATAATAAAATATTTATATTGATAGAATTATTATTTATATAAGGTTTTATATTGTTGTGGTTTTCATTATGTGGAGTTAAATTAATCGACTTTCTGATCAAGAATATGATGTCATCTGGACTTAAAGAAAAAGTGCACAAAAACATAGAGATCAACAACACATAAAACCTGGGATTAAATAAGTAGAAAAATTTAGCTTGCTATACTAATCTGGAAGAGAAATACAATTTTATAAACAAATTTTTTCCTTTAATTAGTGTGTGTATAACGAAGCAAAGGAAGTTTCACTTGGTTGAACATTGACCAAAAACCAAATAATTGTAAAGGAAGTGTTACTTGGAATGTAGTATCCACAACTAAAATATTTATATCTAATAGAAAAATTAATTGATAGGGTTATTTTTTGTATTGAAACTTCATTATGTGTATTCCATTTAGATGAAACCTAGTGCAAGTGAAACAAGTAAATAAAACCTTATGTTTTTCTATGCATTAAGGTCTATATTTGTTTTGGAAATTCAATATCAATGACAAAAAGTGCTTGATTAATCATGATCTGGCATAAAAGAATAATATTTTATGACTGGTGAGGGTAAAATATTTATATTAATGAAAAAATAAAATTGCAGAGAACATTGATTCCCAACCCCACCTTTCAAACAATCACTTAGGGTTCCACAACACTCTTGTCAAAACCAACTAGTCGAAACTAGTTTTTACACACTATTGTAAGGTAATCAACTACTATATTAGTCATCCATGATTATTTTCACATCCCAAGATTTAGAATATTATATGATTTTTATGTTCTCATTTTTATATCATGTTATACACAATTTTCAAGGTCATGAGGGATGCTATTGTGTTTATAATAACCATTTATTATCATAAAACACTAAAATGTGTATGATTATATAATTTTTCATTATCATATAACCTATGATACATGAATTTTTTAAGTTTACTATTTACCATTATATTTCCACTTAAAATTATTTTTAATAGAATAGAGAATGTGTTTTATAATTTCCTTATATAATACATGTATCATTTGCAGTGGTGGAATAAACATTCCATCTATTCTATGCAGTAGAATAATTGTATATATTGGGTCATCTCCATTGGGATGGGATAAAATTACCAGTGTAATTTATTAAGAGTTAAAAAAAATATTATAGGGTGAAAAAGTGAGAATGCTTAAAACCATACATGGGAGGCGAGCTACGGCTTTGGCGGGTCGACGGTGATGGGCGGCGGGGCGCGCTTATGGGTGGTGAGATCACCGGAGGCATGGGGTGGGGGATCCAATCTAGGGTTCGGGTTGGGGGGAGAAGATGGCGTCGTAGGGGTTGGGGGGGGAAGGGGGTTAGGGTCAGGGGGGAGGGGGGGGGGGAAGGGGGTCGGGGTCTGGGTCGGGGGGGGGGGGAGGGGGGGGGGGAAGCGTCACAACTGTAAAAAAATGGCGGGTTTGGTGTTGGGTTTTAATAAACATCCGCTAAATCCTTTTAAAAAAAGTTTTAGCAGCGGTTTATAAAACTGCCACTAAAGGAGATTTATGTTGTAGTGCCTATTTACACCCAAAAAAGTGGAGAACGATAAGGATGACCTTACAATGCTTATATAGGATCCATATGTGTCAAGGAATGATAATAATTGTTTTATTAGAGCTCCACTAATAGTATGTGCTCTTCCCATGAGCCACCAAAATCCATTACACAAGCCCACAACATGTCTTCCAATGTTTGTGTCATCCATTCAGATTGGGTTTCTGCCTGTGGATGATACATTGTAAAAATATTAAACTAGTTTCCAAGGGTTTTCTATAAGGATTTCCATAAATGATATGTAAACCTCATATCTCTATCTAATAAGATCGAAAATTGTATGTCATGTGTCTTTAACACTTATCAGATACATATTTTGGATAGATCCTCCATCATATGAGAGTCATTAATAGGAATAAAATGATCCATCTTGGTAAGTCGATCCACTATCACCCATATGGAATTGTTTTTCTGATCCATTTTTGGATGAACTATAACAAAATACATAGCTATATAATCCCATTTCCACACTGAAATATGTAGATATTGCAACATAAATGTTGTTCCTTGATGTTCTTCCTAACATAATAAAATGTTAAGCATCCTAAAACAAACCCAACTACCTTTTTTTCTTACTGAATCTCAAAAACTGTGCTTTCAATGCCTTAAACATATTCTCTATTCCTAGATGAACAACCTATATAAAATGGCGGAAAGCATGAAGATATTTTTCCTGAAAATCCATTATTACAACCATCCGATTTCAGAACAAAAAACTGAACTTCCATCCTGCCTCCACCCCTCAATGGTCTCCCCACCATTGAGTTTTGAACTCATTGAAACACACTCCTCATCAGATGTCTGTACCTCATTTACCATCTTACTAAATCTCAAACAAGTGAAACTATAAATAAAACCACAACATCACCTTAGTCTTCACATTCCACATTCAGGTCGTCTAGTACCAACATTAGCATCCATTCATCCAAAGCTTCTTTTCCAACTCACCATTAGAATTCTTGCTTAATGCATCGACCACTGAATTGCCTTTACCAAGTGTATACATGAATTCAAAGTAAAACATTTGGAGATACTCCATCCATCTTATTTTCCTTATATTCAAATCACTTTGTGAGAAAATCTGTTTCAATATCTTATGATTAATGAACAAAAAAAAATTATCACCAAAGAGATAATGATGCCAAGTCTTCAAAGTATAGACAATTGCAGCTAACTCCAAATCATGTTTTGGGTAGTTCTTCTCATGAATCCTTAACTACATTGATATATAAGAAAAAATCATAGTCTCCCTGCATGTGAATGCACCCCAAACCTGATCCTGAAGAATCACAATACCCGGGGTACCCTTTTCCTAATTCCATAAAAATCAAGATTAGTGTTGATGTAAGGAAAAAATTCATCTATTGAAAAGACTTTTATAAATTCATCATTTCACTAGAATGAAATTTTATTCCTTTTCAAATATTCATAGGTGAATCTCGTCATCAGAATTCATGAATAAATGATCAGTAATAACTAGTAATACCAAGGACACATCATATATCAACGAAATTATTTGGAAGTTTCCAAAACATAAGAGCTTCTATCCTCTCTGGGCCCACTGAAACACATCTTTCAAGAATTATGTGGCTAATAAAGCGTATCTCTTATATCCAAAAATCACACTTTAATAATTTTTCGTGCATTCAATGGTCTCTTAAGATTAACAATACTGTTTCCAAGTGTTTCTAATTCCCATTCCTTATCCTTGAATACACTAATATTTTGTCCACAAACAGAACAACAAATGAATCTAGATATCACTAAAATATCAGATTAATCAATTCCATAAAGACCGTTGGCTAATTCATAAGAGTTGAAGGCATTACCACATATTCATAATGGACATATCTACCTCTAAAAAATGTTTTCAGAATATCCACCATGTGAAATCTCAATTGATGATATCCTAAACGCAAGTCAATTTTGGAGAAACATTGAGTTCCCCTTAGTTGATCGAACAGATCATCAACCTGTGGAAGTAGATACCTTTTATTTTTCTCAATTTTTTTAAACATATGATAATACACACACAAACTTAGAATTACATCTTCTTTAATAATGAACAATATCAGTGATTCCCATAGAGACATGATTGGGAGAATGAAACTCTTTCCTTCTAGATCTTCAAACTACACTTTCAACTCCATTAATTCTACTAGTGTCATTCGATAAGATGGAAGTGAGATAATATTGGTCCATGAGAGGATATCAATTGTAAAGTTCGCATACCTTACCGGTGGTAACCCAAGTAAATTTTCAAGAGACACATCCCGAAAGTGATCTTCCACTACTGTAAAACTATTATTCTTAATCTCTTCCATTGATGAAAAATTTAACACCAAAAATGGGTAAGATATTGTTCCCACAACTAGTTCCAACAAGACCATTGCACCCACCTTTACATTTATTTCTCCTTTATAAAGATTCAATATATCATCTAATATGTAAAAACTAACTATTCTTCTACAATAGTCGATGTGAGCCTTGAACATTTAAAACAAATCCATACCCAGGATTACATCATTGATATATATCTCCATCACTAAGAATTCCCATTTCATTCCATCTCCATCAAAAGTTATAGAAAATTATCTATAATGAATGTATTGAAATTATCTTTGACCAAGAGGAGTTCATAACTTTATTACAAAATAAGTAATTTCACATTTTAAAATCAGAAAATCAAAAACATGAGAAGTAATAAAAGAATATGATGAACCAATATCAAACAATACATTCAAGAAGGCAGAATTGAAAAGAATTATATCTCTCATTGCATATGGCCTAACCTTACCATCCAAAATACCCAACCTAGCTCCATATAATTACTTCATTGCTGAACTTTTATCTTTGTTTCCCCATTGATATTTCCCTTAATGATGATTCATGGTATTCCTAGAATCACCATGGCTATCTTTGTTCTGTTGAAGAGATTTATTTTTCTTCCCTCTCCCCATTGAAGAATACGCCACCAGCGATCCATGAGAAGTGTATCGAGCACCTGGCGTCTGAGTACTATGACAATAACATTAAATATTACAAATCTATTTGCAATTACATAATTCTATTAGATGTGATATATATTCTCACTTCATGTGGTCAAGTAAACAACATCAGAAATATCACTCTTTAATATAATTTATTGAAGGAATATATACTGATCCAGCCTTTCGATTTTGATTCACATTAGCACCTTGGAAGTAGTTGTCACTCTTATTCTTTCCCCCATCATTAGAGTTCCCATCGGTTCCCATGGGTGTCAATATAATTCCTCCTCCCATAGGTCCTGATATGTCCCTTTCACCAATTGTTGCTCTATTCACTATCTTTGTATAATCCGTAATACAGAACACAACTATCTTCGAGAGAATCTCCTACCTTAGCCTCGATTCAAATATGCACTTATTTAAGGACACACTAGCCACAAACTCAGGTGAAAAGGGAAAAAAATTAATTAATTTAGCTACATACTCAATAGCAGGGAGATTTTATTACCTCAGAATTCTTCAAAATCCCCCCAACCAAGGACTTGACCAAATTTATTCTGTACAGCAAGATCTAACCACTAGCATTCAAGATCCTCTAGAATGTATGTCACCAGCTTGACCTTTAGCTCTGTTTGTGTACCGATGAAATCAAATATAGGATTCAACGTATTCAGCCATACCTATACCTCTTTTAGTTCAAAATCAATCAAAAAGATGGATGGATTCTGCTTCTAGAACTGGATGGAATGATCCCATGGTCTTGGATCATCCCACATGTTCCATGTGTCCACAACCTAAAATTCCTGGATGATACATTGAACCAACTATTGATTTAGATATATATTAGGTGAAACCACACTCTAAACAAATTCTTCTGGTTGTTTTCTACGACAGCTACCAGATGCCATTTTCTATACGAACAACAAACTCCATAAGTATCACTCTCTAGACAATGAAGTCTTTGAATTTAAAATTCTATCACATAAACTATCACAAAATAATTTTCTAGGATCAAAATTTTCCTTGTTCAACCATTTTTTGAAAAAATTCTAATTTCATTTGAAAACAAAACTATATTCAAAATACCACAATCATTCTCTTTTCAAATTCATTAAATTGAAAAAAAAATCAACATTTTTCAAAAAAAATCATATTGCACCCAATAAAATATCATTATTCAAAATGAGACATTTACACCTAGTGGGAAGTAATTCATAAAATTCATTTCATGCTCATCTCATTGGTTAAATCCATGAAAATGAGATTCCAAACCTATAAGTGTGTCCAAAACACTTATCAACCCAACTCCCTGGTAACATGAAGTTCAACATAAAAAGTTTAGAAAAGTATTTTTATTAAATAAATTTCATGTCCCCCCAATCCCAATCTCTTATATGATCCCAAATAAAGAAATTGATAGGAATAGATTCAAATCAATGACTAAAAACCAAGACTATGTCGAAGACCACTTGTTCCAAAAAGGAAGGACTAAGTTGATACAAATTTTCTCAAATAGATTTTGGACTGAAAAAAACTTATACCATTTGTCTCAAACAGACTTTTGGACCAAATAAAACAATTTGCATTTGTAACATCATACACCTATTCGTTTTCTTTGGAGGTTGGTGAGACGTTAATAGGCCTTAAAAACACCCCCAGGTTTCCAAAGACTGGAAAAAAACTCTGAAGGGATTCAGTACATGTGGGGGATAATTTTACCTTTAAGAATAAAACAACTAATGAACTAATCCATTACCAAATAAACCAAAATATGAGGCTTGATTAAAATTAATGTAAACTTAACATTTAATTTATCAAACCATTGTAAATTCAAGAACCTCAATAGAAGGCTAAAATATCGAAGTAAATACAGAAGGCAAAACTCAAAGACTCCAATGAAAACTCCAATCTCCAAACATGATCCATGTTCCAACTCCACAACAACCCAAGTATCATGAAGTAATCCTAAATATGTGTGATATATTACCTTAATCAATGTATCAAAAAGAAAAATCTGAAAAATAACCAAAGTTTCAATGATGGGGTGAGAACTGAAGATCAGTAGGTTATCCCCAAAGACTCCCCATCTCATGCCAATAGGATATAAAAGTTAGCAACATTTATATAAAATAGATTATATAAAAAATTCCAAAACAATTTATGACTAAATATAAACAAGTTTCATAACAACTAGTAATCCAAAAAAAAAATATTTTATCAAAGAAAGAAACCAAACAATGTTTTATAACCATTTCAAAAGTTTCATTTTTCTTAACCATTCCTTATAATTTATCCACACCACCAACCATGAATGCATCATTATGATTCTTCCATACACTTTAACTGTCTCTCATTGATCTAACAAGACATCGCAAAGTAACTATATCCCCTGTTCCATTACACATTTGGAACTAAGCACAAGTTCATATTTCAACCAAGCCTCAAAAATGCAATATGAACACACACACACCATGTATTCCAAAAAACCATGACAAAAACATTTCAATAAAATTGCCTTTTTATTGAAAACCTTTTTCCAAAAACACATTTAAAAAATATAGAAATTCCATATTTTGAAATCTATGTTATAAAATCAAGACACAGAATCACTTTGTACATTAAATTACCAAAATTCCATAGTTTCACCACATACAAAAAATAGTCACTATAGTGGATTTATATAATTATTTTCACCATATACCTCAAGATTTTTTGGAGAAAATGATAAATTATATGAAAAATATCACCAAACTAGGTTGAATCTCCCCAAACCCACCTTATATCTCCTCCCCTATTATCAAAAAGGCAAAATGAAATCATATTTGGCATCAAAAACTTTAAATCTACCCATAGCAGGTGTAGATATAGTTATCCATGTGAGAGGGGAAAGTAGATCTATGAAAAACACCAAGAATGACCAAGAACGATCAGTTACTGAAATGAATCTAATTCTAATAACCAAGGTAAGACTTGAGATAACCTCCTGATCGATGGGAGAACCTTACATGACATTTAAGAGATAAATATATTGAGTTAGTGTTTCATAGGAGTAAAAACAAGGGAATTGGTATGATAAACAAGTGAGATCAACTTTTTGAGGAATTTGTTTCTTTTTGTACATTTTTTAGTCGCATGGTAAGGAAAAATGTGCACTAACGATGTGTTATCCTCTTCCTTTAGCATAAACCTCTCATGGTCATCTCAAACAGTCTCCAAACTATGCGTCAACTATTCCAAAGCAACTAACTCAAAAATACCAAATCCATTTTTCAAATTGTATTTTTTCATCTTAGTGGGTGCTTGATTTTGAAAAATAATGCACCACTTGTTTGCCTTCCCTTTCCCCTTGTTTCACTACATACTAGTTCCTTAAGGTTATTCATGATTTTTTAAAACCATATCCCAACCATGAAACTATAGAAAATCCATAACCCCCCCCCCCAAAGTTCTACAAAATCTCCCAAACATCACCAATCTACTTTATACACATAAAAAGAATAATTAAAGGGTTATACACCAGAATCCTAGGGTGCTAAAAATATGGTATTTTGGAGTGTGATTGTGTAATGTATGAAATGTTTCACAAAAGTATATAATGTCGATGGTTGAAAAGTATGGGTCCTTATATTTGGCATCAGAGAAAACATTTATTCGACCTTTGGAAACTAGGATGTTAAAACATTAGTGAGGTCTTTATGGATATTTATAAAGATATATCTACGGATTTCCAAAATCTGAAGCCTAAGGTGTCATATATTTAAAAGTAGCTTCCATGTTTCATGCATCCTTTAAGCAGTATTTCATGATTATGAGTTTTTATTCTATGATAAGTGTTGCTCACACTATGGTTTCTAGTCTTATTCAATGGCGTGAACTAGAATAAACATGGTTAACATTGAACATTTCAAATGTGTAAGGTATGAGAATTTTGAAAATAGACATCTTAAGTGGAAATCGTAGAAAGAGAATCGGGAAGGTGGTATGAGTATTGGTTATACTACTGAGGAAAAAGAGACTGCATATGGCATGTGAAATGTATGGGATGTTCTAATAGTATTTTTAACATTAAAAATATGAATCATGATTATATGGAGAATTAGTGACCTTATTACTTGATTCATATTTCATATTCTAGGGAGGAATAAGATGATGAATCTTGAGTAATGGTTTAAGTATAAAGTTTTATGATTTAGTTTTATATGTTTTCTAATTCAAAGATTATGTTATATGAATCATGAAGTATATAAGTATTTTATTTATATTTTTTCAATAAGGATTGAAATGGGTTTCTTTATTGTTGTTGAAGATATATTGAAATGATTTAATGTAATGTTGATATTCATGGGAAACACAATATTAAGGGAAATATAACCCTTAGTATGTCCCTAATGTTTATATAATGATGTTTGGATAAAGATATGTTGGATATGAATAAGTAAATTGGGCAGTAATGATTACCTTGGAACTGATAAAGGATTTGTTGACAAAGTGGATGATTCTATCACAGATAGAGTTTATGACATGTTTGAATATAAGTAATATATCCAATAATGGTGGGAATGAGAAATAATTTAGGTTTCCAATAAGAATTTTTGGTAATTATTTTGTTTCAAGAGAATATGTGATGAAGGTATTCACATGTTTGGTATCTGACAAACAAGAGCTACTTTATGATTTATGGGGGATCATTGCAATGATTTTTTCTGAAAAATTTAGTGACCTTATTTCTAAAGTTTTGTAATTTCAACTTTTGGAAGGTTTATAAGGAAAACCATTTATGGAATGGTTTCTGTTAATATTAAGATGAGGTTTTAGAGATTAACATATTCAATTCCCATATGAGGTTTTCTGCATATTGGAAAACCTATTCTAACCTTTTTATTATGACAAGGAGGAATGGAATGACCTATCATTATATTTATGGATCTCATGATCTGCTAATACTTCTAGAATGAAAATTTCACCATCATTTCGTGGAATAAGAGATGAAGTGGAAAGTGATCACGGTACAAAAAATGTGATATTGTGATAAAATCAAGTAAGTCAATATTATCAATAAAATTATTAACTTTATGGAAAAGGGTCTTGAAGAAAAATTTTGTCACCTTATCATTATTTGTGATGATATTAATCACATTTTTCAAGACTCTTTAGTTATATATTTTTGATCATTAACATTCTACTAATTATATTCTCTATTACTCTCCATCATGAACTTGATAGTTATATTTATCTACCATGTCCTTGTTTTCACTTGACACCTATTTTATTCTATGTGGAAACCTAGTTATGAGTTACTTTGGGAAACCATTATGTTTCAAAATTTCCCTTTTGAAAGGTAGTTCTAGAATTGATTTTTACGATGTGGGTTTCTATGAAAGGAAATTTATATAATTAAACCTTTTATAACCCAGACGAATTTTGAGGGAGAAATTAAATTTAGGGGGGGAAGAATGTAACACCCCATGTGTTTTTGAAATATAATTTTTTCTAATTAATTTACTCATTTTGATATTTTTCATTTCAAACAAGACTGAATATAACTTTTTTATGAAAGAACCATATTATTTATTCTTTTTTTTCAACACCAAGTCAAGGTTAAGCTATACACAACACTAAAATTAGCTTGCAGTACATGAAACACTACGTTTTGTATATGTTACACACAATGCTGAGTTCTTTTGACAACTTGCGTGACACAAAACCAAGTTTTACCGAATTACAATATACTATTAATGTTGCTATTAAAATATTATTATAGTTACTACCTAGCTGTTGGAATAGAAAATACAAATAATATTAAATAAATTATGAAATTATAATTTAAACCAATATGTAAAATTAATCCATTGGGTTTTCAATTAGCTATAAATTATATTAACAACTATTTGAAAATAACGAAATTCCTTTTCTAAAAAACTATATTCTCTGTACAAACACCATTTTATCTCAATAAATTTTAAAAAATACTGGTTAATGTTTTTTATAAATTTATATATTTTATATTCAAATAAAATTTTTACTCTCATCCAATAGATTTTATTGGCATAAGATAAGAATAAATCCTATTTTATGATTAAACGGATGTATTTTTCAAAAGGGTAATTTTAAAAACTTTTAATGGTGAAACAATTTTAAATATATTTTTTGGACACTTCTATAATTTTTATAAGAAAAAATAAACTTCTTATGTGAAATTGGGATATTATAATTTACTTTGGTTTAGTTTTTTTATTTTTCCGATCTATTTCATGTTTTAATGAATATTTAAAAATACTAAATTTATATTGAAAATTGGTTTTCATCCAACTAATTTATAGTGTTATATTATATATCTTATTAGTTTTAAAGTATAATTAGATGTAATTTTTTTCATTTAATCCTATTTAGGTTATTTTAATCAATTTAACATTTAATTTGGATGTAAAAATATTTCAATATTTTGGACATTTTCACTTCAGAAACATGTTTTCTCGTTCCGTCAATGGGATTTATTTTAAATAAATTTTAGAAAATTATTGGTTTGAATTATAAAACATTGATTCCATATTTAAGATCATAACATCCAAATTTAGTAAATATTCCCATTTTATGTTTAGAGAATATAAATAGTACATTTTGTAATTTTTATTACAATGGTTAAAGGTAAGTCAGGTAATTAAGGGAAAAAAACTAATATTATATGTAACGCTCGTCCCTACCTCATTGGATTAAGGAGGCGGTGAGGGTCACTTGGCTTTAAACAATGTTCCCAAGGCGCCAAAGGCTGGAAATAAATGCTGAGGGCTTCGAGAACAAATTGGGGAACAATTTTCCCTTAAGACAGAACCAACCAACAAACCACAAACTATATGATGCATGTTAATAGACCCAACCAAACCATCCACTAACAACAAAGTTGTTTCACAAAACAACCCAGACCCAAAACAAGTAGACGTGTCCACAACACATCAATGTACAAGCAAAAACTAAACAACTAAACACCACAAGCCATGACACCACCAAAGCTCCACACTAAGATCCAAGCTCCAAGATCCACCCCGGCCTCACAAAGCTCCACTATTGGAGGGAGATTCTTTCCCTTTTCCCACATCCCGATACACGACATCTGTAAGGACACCAACGTGCCAAAGCAAGGGGTGAGTAATAAAACTCAGTAGGTTTTCCCCAATGACTTCCCTACACACGCCACTAGGATAAAACCATTAACACAATTATATAAAACAATTTAAATAAAATAATAACAATTTTAAACATTTTCATACCAATACATCCTTACCAGGTCATCTCACCCAAACCAAGTAACCAAGGGAAAACTAAACAAACATGCTCTAAGCCATTTCATCACTACAAACTTTCACAACAATTCCAACTTGTAAAGAAAATCCACAACAAATAATCAAAGAAATAAGAATGGTGGGACTTCCGCCCAACTCGTTCACCCATTCACAAGTAGCGGTACTTACGACCACTACCCACATAGTGGCACTTCCGACCACTATCCATCACCTATTTATATTGGGACTTCCTTCCCACTTCAACACAACATTTCAACACAAAATTTCAACCAAGCATAGAACCCATCAAGGTCACAAAAATATGAAATGAACCACTTTCCATTGCATAACAATCCCCTTCAATAAAATCACCCATTTATTAAAAAAAATTGTTTTCCATTCCAAAACCCCATTTCAATAAAACAACATCTTTATGAAAACCATTTTCCATCAACCATTTTCTAAATCAATCTCAACCACCCATTTCAAAATATCCATTTTAAAATCCACAAAAATAACATTTCACCATGGAAACCCTTTTTTTCAAAAAACCCCCAAATGGATTTTCAACCAAAATCACACATCATCACACAATTAATTTAAATTTCAACAAATTAATCATAACATGTAAGCACCAGTTAAAACTGAGTGGAGTCGGGAGAGAGGCCGCCTACCTCTAGGGTTTCTGAGAAATCAGCCCACAAGCCGCCACACCTCAAATCCGGCGAACGCACCACCGAAACCTCTCTAGATCCCCTTACCTAACCATAACAAGCCTTAAAATCATTATCAAAGGCAACCCCAACCCCAGATCTACACACAAAATGTGTAGATCTAGAAAACTAAGAATGAGAGGGATGTAGATTTAGAAGAAAACATAAGAGAAAAAAGAGGAGAGACTTACCCGGAGCAATCACCTTCAACCTTCCTTGAATCCCCTTCAAAATCCTTCCAAACCGAGTAAGAGAGAACCCTAAACCCCTGAGAACCCAAAAACCCAAGTTAGGATCGAGTGGGAGGAAGAGAAGAGTCCAATGAGGAAATCCCGAGTGATCCTGGATTTAAAAACCCTATTTTTACGTGGCTGCAGGGTTAGCTCGCCTGGTTTAGAAAACCATGCGCTAACCATGCGCACTCCACTGCCTTAAGAGCCAGGGTCCTCATGGTTTACTCGCATGGTTTAGTAATCTGTGTGCAGGCCATGCGAAGCCCACTACCTCCCTTTGCATAGATCCTAGAACATCCGCACGGTTTTCACTAACCGTGCTCAAACTGTGCACCCCATTAAAAGCCACTAAACTCATCCAAAACCATTCCAAACTCTCCCAACCTCTTCCCAACTCATCCCACGCACTTTAAACACATAAAAAAGCATAAAAAATCTACATAACTCAAACCAGGGGTGCTACATTCTCCCCACCATTGGACTTTCTGTCCTCGGAAAGTAGTGAACCCGCCCTTTGCTGAAAGAGCTCGGGCCACTGCTCGATCCTCTCTTTCTCCCGCTCCCAAGTCTCCTCTTGAAGCTGACCATGTCGCCATAAAACCCGAACTAAACCGATGATTTTACCATGCAAGACATTCAATTTCCTATCCACAATCCGCACTAGCACGTGAATGAACGAAGCATCCGGTTCTAGTTCAACATGATCGTATCAAATTACATGGTCATGATCCGGCTGATACTTTTTCAACTACGACACATGAAACATATTGTGTACTGCACTGAACCTAGGTGGTAAAGCCAAACGATAAGCCACCTCACCAACCCGCTCCAAAATCTCAAAATTCCCAATATACCTTGGAGATAACTTTCCCTACTTTCCAAACCGATGATGTCCCAACCTAGGAGAGATCCTCAAGAACACGTGATCACTCAACTCGAACGACAATGACCGTCGATGATGATCCACATACGATTTCTGATGACTCTGAGCTGTCTCCATTCTTTTTCTAATCAACCTGATATTCTCCATAGTCTCTTGGACAAGGCTCAGTCCAACCATTGAAGACTCACCCGTTTCCACCCAACATAGTGGAGAACGACACGACCGCCCATACAATGCTTCAAACGGAGATATCTGTATGAATGCCTAATAACTGTTGTTATATGAGAACTCAACCAATGAAAATTTCTCCTCGCACGAGCCACCAAAATCCATAACACAAGCCCGCAACATATCCTCCAGAGTTTGTATCGTCCTCTCGGATTTACCATCCGTCTAAGGGTGATACATCGTACTCATCGTCAACTACGTTCCAAGGGCTTGCTTTAAGGATTTCTAGAAACGAGATGTAAACCTCAGAACTCTATCTGATACAATCGAAATTGGAACACCATGGCTCTTTTCCACCTCCCGGATATAGATTTTGGGAAGATCCTCCACTGTATGAGATCCACGAATTAGGATGAAATGGGCTGACTTCGTTAGTCGATCCACTATCATCCAAATGGCATCGTGCTTTCTGACCATTCTTTGGAGACCTGTAACAAAATCCATCGCTATCTACTCCCACTTCCAAACAGGGATTGGTAGAGACTGCAAAATTCCTACTAGCTTCTGTTGCTCTTCCTTGACCTGCTGACAAATCAAGTATCTCGAAACAAAATCAGCCACCCTTCTTTTCATACCAGCCCACTAGAACTGCACTTTCCACGCTCTATACATTTTCTGAATTCTAGGATGATCAGCCCACTTGGAATGATGATACACCCTGAGAATATCCTCCTGACAAGCAACTGGTACTACCATCTGATTCTAAAAACACAAAACAGAATCTCCATTCAGTTTTCAACCCCCAATGGTCTCCCCACCATTGAGTCTTGACCCCATGGTCACACACTCAGAATCAGATATCTGTGCCTCTCTGACCAGGCCAACCAAGTCAAGAATCAGCAAATCCAGAAAGAAGGCCACTTTATCGCCCTGGTCCTCACATTCCAACCGCATATCATCTATAACCGACATCAACTTCCACTGGTCTGATGCCTGTTTCACCATCTAAGCATATTATTTTATGTTTAATGCATCTGCCACCAAATTCCCCATACCTGGTGTGTACATTAAGTCAAAATCAAACATTTGGAGATATTCCATCCATATCCTTTTCCTCAAGTTCAAATCCCTTTGTGAGAAAATATGATTCAAGCTCTTATGATCCGTATATACCGTGAGCTTCTCGCCAAAGAGATAATGACACCACACCTTCAACGCATGGACCACTGCTACCAATTAAGAATCATGAGTTGGGTAGTTTTTCTCATGCACTCTCAAATGTCGTGAGCCATATGCAACCATATGATTACCTTGCATGAGAACGCACCCCATCCCTGATCCTGATGCATCACAATACACCACGTACCCTTTTCCTGGTTCTGGAAAAACCAAGATTGGTGCTGATGTAAAACGTCCATTTAACTCTTCGAAACACTGCTGACACTATTCATTCCACTAGAATGGAACATTCTTTCTTGTCAAAGATGTCATTGGCGAAGCCAAACGTGAAAAATCATGAAGAAAAGCTGATAATATCCAGCTAGACGAAGAAAACTCCCTATCTCATACACATTATTTGGAGTTTGACATGAGATAACAGCGTGTATATTTTCTGGATCAACTAAAACACCCATTTCATAAATCACATGGCCAAGTAAACAAACTTCTTGTATCCAAAAGTCACACTTTGACAATTTAGCATACAACCGATGATCCCTCAATATCCCCAGCATTGTCGCCAAGTGATACTCATGCTCCACCCTTGTCTTTGAATACACTAGAATATCATCTACAAACACCACCACAAATGAATCCAGATATCTCTAAAATATCCGATTCATCAATTTCATAAACACCGATGGCGCGTTCGTTAGACCAAAGAGAATAACCACATATTCATACTGGACGTATCTACTTCTGAAAGCTATTTTAGGAATATCCTATTTCCTCACCCAAAATTGATGATATCCCGACCTCAGGTCGATCTTGGAGAACCATTGGGCTCCCCTCAACTGGTCGAACAAACCATCAATTCGTGGAAGTGGATATCGATTCTTTATCGTAACTTGGTTAAGTCTATGATAATCAACAAATAGCCTCAAAGTGCCATCCACCTTTTTCACAACCAACACCAGCACTGCCCACAAAGATGTGCTAGGCTGGATAAACCCTTTATTTTCTAACCCTTCCAACTGAACTTTCAATTCCCACAATTCAGCTGGTGCCATCCAATAAGACAAAAGTAAGATTGGACTTTTCCCTGGAAAGAGATCAATCGTAAACTCCACTTCTCTTATGAGAGGTAACCCAGAGAATTCTTCAGGAAAAACATCCATGAACTGATCCACTACTGCCGGATGAACAGACTGCTAAACACCCTCTACTGATTCCAACAACAACACTGCCAACTGATATGATAACGTACCCACTACTGGTTCCAACAAACCCGTTGCACCCTGACTTTCATGCCTCTCTTCTCTAAAGAGATTTCTAACACCAGCGTGTGTTGTAAAAGTCACTGTTCGCGCATCACAATCAATGTGAGCCTTAAACACCACTAGCCAATCCATACCCAGGATTACATCCTACCCATCCATCTCAAGCACTGAGAAGTTCCACACTAACTCAACCTCGCGCACAGTGATACAACATTCTCTACACAAGAAGGCTCGACACTCTCTTCGACCCAGAGGAGTTTGAAGTTTCAAAAATGATGGCCTCATCTCCAGAGTTAAATACAGAAAAAAATAGTACGCGAAGCAAGAAAAGAATGGGAAGTAGCCGTATCAAACAAAGCTTGCATCAACACGGTATTTAAAAGAACCGTACCTCTCACCGTGGATGGTACCATTCGATCATCCACAACAACTTACTTAGCTCCAAACATATCTGTGCCTTCCATGATCTGCTCTTTATTACCTAGCTAAAACTTCCCTTGGTGAGGAGTGTCATGAACACCCAACCTCATAGCATTACAGTAATAATGGTGAAGATGCCCCCATCTGCTTGCAGTTATGACATTCTCGAGGTTGTGCCTTACAATCCCATTTCAGGTTTCCTATAGAACCACACTGAAAGCATCCTGGCTTACACTTGGGTCTCAAAGGAAGTTTTAACAAACTAGTGGTCCGATTTTGATGTACCCTATGTCGTTCAAATTTTTTTTTGTCTTGTTCTTTCTCTCATTATTGGGGTTCACACCTCTTCTTGTGAGGAAAACTGTGATTCCATTACCTGTATTTCTGACCATTATAGATATCACAACAGGTGTATATAATTGCAGTCCTGATTTAACTGTTTGAAAATCTTGGATGATGCTTTGGGCCAACTGCTGGTTCACCTGCGGCTCCGGTGGTACTACATTTTCAGTAGCTTCCTCCGATTGGTCTCTACGATGTCTACACAGTTCCATTTTTATAAACAGGAAACAAACTACCATGATTCTCACTCCCATAGACCGTAAGAATTCTCATATCCAATATCATTACACAACACTATCACAACGAGGCTTTCCACCATGCCATAGTTACCATGTTTCTCCATTTTATGAAATCTAAACCATTTCCAAAATACCAAATTTATTCACATTACAATTTCATACATTTGAACAACCATTTCTCAATTCATCCCATAAATCATTATGCCCAATGAAATATGAATCCTAGTGGGAAGTCATTTCTACCATGCATGCCATGCTTATCTCATTGGATACACCCACGACAATGAGATATCCGATGCCTATAAGTGTCTCCAAACCACTTATGTACCCAACTCCCTAGTAACATGAAGTTCAGCATAAAAGGGTTAGCTCCATCCTTTTATGCTATACATTCCAAGTTTTGACAATCCTACGCCTTGCTACCATCCCGACTCAAGGAATATACCCAACAAATGTCAACACCAAAGGACCAAACAACTGCTCTCACTTGAAAGACAAGGACCGAACAATCTGATACCACTTGTAATGCCTAGCCCCTACCTCATTGGATTGAGGAGTTGGTGAGGGTCACTTGGGCTTAAGAGACATTCCCAAGGAGCCAAAGGCCAGAAATAAATGCCGAGGGATTCGAGAAAAAATTGGGGAACGATTTTCCCTTAAGAAAAAACAACCAACAAACCACAAACTATATGATGCATGTCAATTGACCCAACCAAACCATCCACTAACAACCAAGTTGTTTCACAAAATAACCCAGACCCAAAACAGGTAGACGTGTCCATAACACATCAGAGTACAAGAGGAAACTAAACAACTAAACACCACAAGCCATGAAACCACCACAGCTCCACACCAAGCTCTGTGTTCCAAGCTCCACCCGACCTCACAAAGCTCCACTAAAGGAGGGAGATGGTTTCTCTTTTCCCACGTCCCGGTACATGACATCTGCAAGGACACCAACGTGCCAAAGCAGGGGGTGAGTACTAAAACTCATTAGGTCTTCCCCAATGACTTCCCTACACATGCCACTAGGATAAAACCGTTAGTACAATTATATAAAACAATTTATATAAAATAATTACAATTGAAAACATTTTCATACCAACACTTCCTTACCAGGTCATCTCACCCAAACAAAGTAACCAAGGGAAAACCAAACAAACATTCTCCAAGCCATTTCATCATTACACACTTGCAAAATAATTACAACTTTTAAATAAAATTCATAACAAATAATCAAAGCAATCAAGACGGTGGGACTTCTGCCCAACTCATTCACCCATTCATGATTAGCAGCACTTCAGACCACTACCCACATAGTGGCACTTCCGAACACTATCCATCACCCGTTTATAGTGGGACTTCCCGCCCACTTCAACACAATATTTCAACACAACATTTCATCCAATAATAGAACCCATCAAGGTCACAACAACATGAAATCAACCACTTTCCATTGCATAACAATCCCCTTAAATAAAATCACCCATTTATTAAAAAAAATCGTTTTCCATGCTAAAACCCCATTTCACTAAAACAACCTCTTTATTGAAAACCATTTTCCATCAACCGTTTTCCAAATCAATATCAACCACCCATTTCAAAATCTCTATTTTAAAATCCACATCAATATCATTTCACCATGGAACCCCTTTTTTCCCAAAACCCCCAAATGGATTTTCAACAAAACTCACACATCATCGCACAATTAATTTCAATCACAACAAATTAATTGTAACATGTAACCACCAGTTAAAACCGAGTGGAGTCGGGAGAGAAGACGCCTACCATTAGGGTTTCCGAGAAATCGACCCACAAGCCATCACAACTCAAATCCGGCGAACGCCCCACCGAAACCTCTCTAGATTCCCTTCCCTAACCATAACAAGTCAAAAAATCATCATCAAAGGCAACCCCAACCCTAGATCTACACACAAGAAGTGTAGATCTAGAAAACCAAGAAAGAGAGGGATGTATATCTAGAGGAAAACACCAGAGAAACAAGGGGAGAGACTTACCTGAAGCAATCACCTTCAACCCTCCTGGAATCCCCTTCAAAATCCTTCTAAACCGTGAGGGAGAGCACCCTAAACCCCTGAGAACCCAAAAACCTGAGTGAGGCTCGAGTGGGAGGAAGAGAGGAGTCTAATGAGGCAATCCCGAGTGAGCCCGGATTTAAAACCCCTATTTTTAAGTGGCCGCATGGTTAGCTCGCATGGTTTAGAAAATCGTGCGCACTCTACTACCTCAAGATCTAGGGTCCGCATGGTTTACTCGTACAGTTTGGAAAACCGTGCGCTGGCCGTGCGAAGCCCACTGCCTCCCTTTTCATGGTTCCTGGAACATCCGCACGGTTTACACTAACCGTGCTCAAACCGTGCACCCCTTTAAAAGCCTCTAAACTCATCCAAAACCATTCCAAACTCTCCCAACCTCTTCTCAACTCATCCCATGCACTTTAAACACATAAAAAATCATAAACAATGGCTACATACCTCAAACCAGGGGTGCTACATTATAAATATTATAAAAATATCACAAAACATTAAAAAACAATATTGAATGATTTTAATTCGACCCTTAACACATAAGGATCAAAATTTAATAATTTAATGGACATTTATTTAGGAAAATGACAGAAATATTTTTAAACTAAAAGGGCATGACAAAATTAAACACTCTTACATTTAATAATTATGATATTTTAATATGGGGCTAAATAGAAGATATTATAGACTATATATTTTATTAATAATTCTAAAATTTTTATATACATCGTATAAGTTTCTTTTTAATTTTTAGGGAAGAAATAATTATCATAAATAATTACAAAATGATGATGCAATATTTATTCAATTAATTAAATAATCAATTAAATGATATTGGAATTATTTAATGAAATACAATTTGACATAATTAATGACATCCAAGAACATTATGGGAAAATATGAAATTTTAGGGGTGTATTAACCAATATTTTTTGAAGTTATCATACTGTATTTATTTTCGTAATTTTAAATTAATGAATAGTGTCAAAATTGACATTTATGATATTTTATGAAAATATTTTTTTATTAAATGATTTAGAAGCCATATATATTTTAAATAATGAAAAATGGGAATATAGGTGGTCTAAAAGATCATAATTTTTCCATTTATGGTAATATTGACACTTTAGAATTAAAAATTACATCCTTTTTTTATAGAAAAATCAGTTAAAATAATTAAAATTAAAATGGGTTAATTTAGGTATAATAAAAGTGATAAAGAACTAAATAACAAAAAAAATTGTATGAAATATTTTTTATGATATTAAAACCCTATAATGTCTTAATTTAGAATAAATCTCATTTTTCAGGTATTTGGATTGAGATAGAATATATTATAAATTAATATTTTTGAAAAATTTCAAAACTGCCTCTCCCCTCTCTTATAAAAAAGAGCATATTATTTCTTTTTATTCACACATCAGAATGTATTTATTTAGGCCAAAATCTGTCCAAATATACTCAAAAATTACCTATCATAATCCTAGAAGCTATTATTTGGTCATAAATCCATCCAGGAAGTTCTTTTGTGAAAATCCAAAGGAGGTACCGAATGAATTGGTAACATTAATCAACAAATATTTTCATTTTATTTATTCCTTGAAACCACTCAATTATTATTATTCCATGATTATATAATTAAAAAATTATACAAAATATACTAATATTTGTTTCTTCTAATTTTTAAACCTAGACTTACACATATATCCATCTAATGTGTAACGAACGTACCATTCTTCTGTATGACAATCTACCGCCTCATGAAACTATGTTGTTCATATTTCATATACTACATATCTTGGTTGGGAATTATGATGGAGATTATTTTTTATATGAGATAAATATTATTTATGATGTATGTTTTTATTGTTTAATTATTATATAAAACATAATGTCATGCTTTTCGTTTTGTGTAAATATGATAACATTGTTTGTGGATCTGTGGACTACCGCCTCTTCAAAACGATGTGATACATTGAAACATTACATGGAATGTATTTAGGATGAGTTAAGTGAATGTTTATGATATATATTAAATAATAATAATTATTTAATACATTATAGATATACATATATGTCATCTATTTGTTTTTTTCAATAAGATAAGTAAATGGAAACAACCTTCATGAGTACGTAAGACCAACCGTCTCTATAAACAATGTATTTCATTTTCTATTTATATTTTTTTATATGATTATAAATACATATATAAAAAATATATATGATATTTATGTCGTTTTTTTTAATTTTTTTAATTATGAAATCATGATATTAGTATGAGGGAAAAAAAATATAGAAAATGAAAACATAAGAAAAAAACAAACCAGTTATTTCTAAAAACATAACATTAACATGGAATTGTTGATAAAAGGGTAATAGAAGTCCATAAGTAAATTATATTTTATATGATATAATCAAATATTATTCTTTAATATATTTATAATAAATATATACTTTTAATACATGAGGTTTTCATGAGTACGACAAGAGTCAAAACATAAGGCGATGGATTTTTGTCTCACTTTTATTTCTGTGGGACTCATGCCTTATACAATAATTATTTCATTTATGTGGTGTATATACTACCCATGAATGTATTTTATGAGTATATTACATAATTTTATTGTATTTTCATATCAATATATATTTCCTTATTTCATGGTGAATTAAATTATAAAGATTATAATATGATTAGTATTTATTTAACATTCTCACCAATATTTAGGATTTTTTAGTTTTAAGTCTCTATTGGGGAATATTTATCTTCAATTACCATATTTTAAAAAAATTTCATAATTTTTTTTAAATATTATACACTAGATTTTTATAGTCATTATAACCATTTTATACTTTTTTTACTACAGTTTGAAAGGAATCTATTTTTAGTTTTCCAAACAGGGTATTTTGTGACTTTTCTAGAAAAAAGTACGAAAGGAATATTTTTTTAACTTATATATAAAGAAATAAAATTGACTCTATAATGACTCCTTAATTATTTATATATTACCTCAAAATATTACAAGGTTATTTTCAAATAAAATGTTATCTTTTAATATTACCCTACATTTTTTTCAAAAAAAGATGTTTTCAAAGAAGAAAAGATATTTTCCTCAAGAATTGTGCTCAAGTTATCTATAAAATAAATTTTCTATTTAAGATAACATTATTTGATGTTATTTATATTTTATAATTGATATTAATCAATGATACAATTCATATTATTTCTAATAATGGTTTGTGATTATGATGGAATGACATTAATGAAACTCATTTCATTTCAATGGGTTATGTTATGATTGAATGATGTTTTTGAAACCAATTTCATTCCTTGGAATCTAATATTATGAATGATTTATGTTCTTATTTAACACATATTTACAGTTTTCATTCTGTTATGGGTAGGACCCATATCTCTCTCCAATTCATTGGGTAAATATTTATATCTCATGATAAAGACACGATTAGAATAGTGAGTATACTCAGTTCAGTAAAATAATTTTTCTACTAAGATATTCTTTAGAGTGAATGTTGACTATTAAGATGGTCATGGGAGAGAAAAATGACTAAAAAGATAGTATGGGGAGTGAACTCATACTACTAAGTTAGAATTTGAATTGATTCCCTGACTACTATAGAAATAAATTTATATAGTTATGGACATTCCACAATTTCATGTCTAATGATATTCTATCAAAGAAAATGTTCTTTGATTATTTATAAACTTATTTAATTTATTACATGACATGATATCAAGATATTTGATACACATGATATGATTTTCAAATGTTTTGTTTATGTGTGTATGCATTATTATTGTGTTATGACTGATATCTCCCTTGTTTACCCTCAAGGATCATTTGAGCTCACCCTTTCTTGTGTTTATTTTCCCTAGGATACGAAGGAAGGTATTAAGTATGATATTTCAAAATGGGTTATAATTATGAAAAATAAATGGGAGAATAAGTATGTGTGTTATGAACAGGTTTTTTATGGTTCAATGTTTCCAAAGGCACTAAAAAAATACGGTCTTTGGGTGTGTGTTTTTGAAATGTTTCAAATATTCTAAAAAAATGATGTAATGTCCATGTATAAAAAGCCAGAGTCATTATGTTCTGTCTATTTTTGGTTGATGTTGTGGTGCTAGTAGAAAACTAGTGGGTTTGGGAATACCCTCCAGGCATGTGATAGTTTGGGATAAGTACCAATTTGAGAAGGTATCTGTTTCGAGTTCGTCACACATTGTATCTCAGACCCGTTTACATATAGTACACACTGATTTAGATTTACACCAAAAATATTAATTACATTGAATGAAAATTATTTTCAAGATTAAACTAAAATACATGGTGTGTAACTAACAAACATGTCGTTTGGTATATTTTTATAAAATGTTAAATGAAAAACTAATTTTTTTTATTAATTTCCGAAAAACACATCATGTAATGTCTTTGTACATTCCTCTTACTTTACAAGGTTATTAATATTGGTATGTGCTATGTATATTAACATGTGCTGTGTTTACTACATTCCAAGATTACTTCATGGAATAACATATAAAATGAAAAACCATTTAATATGAAATACTATGTATAAATTACATTTTGTGTAAGTACATAGTACATGATAATGAAAAAATGGACACTATATAGTATAGTGGGTGTTCAAACCATATCTCCTTAGATCATAAATCATGTATTTAATTAATTTTAAATTAAATTAAATGAATTTATTTTGAAGTATAGAATATGTGAATCTCTAGGATTGATCAAATAAAATATAAAAAAATGAAGTAATTAATTATGAAGTTAATTAGAATTAATTTGATAAATTTAATTTAATAAATAATGAATTCAAATGAATGTTAGGTAGTTTTAAATGCATACTGATTACATATAAGGATGATCATAAGTTTGATAGACCTATGTATTTATTGAATTGATTTGATTTTAATTATTACTAAATGTTTTTTTGTGATAATTATTATTAAATTAAAATAATGATATACATATCATCACATCCTATTTATTATGTAATGGCCGATGTGTACAATGTTTATTTTCTATAACTGGATACCCATGGATCCACTAATTCATGGGAAAGTAAATCATATGTAATGGATAAAGATCCTAGGAGAGTGGAGGTGGTTCAAGTTTATAGTTGTCATGAAACCAATCAAGGAGATGCATATATGAATAGGTGGAATACTAAAACTAAAACAAGATATTGGTACAAGGAATTTCTCTCATAAGGACAATGGTTAATTTATCGTCTTATCAATAAATTTTCCAATATAAAATATTATTATGATTTCATATATATTGGTTTTATATTATTTTATTTTCTATTGCATGGTTAATTATTTATATTTATCGGTTGCTTTATCAAAATAACATAAAATAAATGAATTAAAAATCATGGAAGATGGAAAAAAATAAATTGATTATCCATACATTATTTTATCAAGACCTGTTTAATCACTTATATAAAATCCTTATAATATTAATAATCATGTAATAGGATAAAAATAGAATCTATGTGCATAATGATAAAAATATATCAAATGAATATTAATCCACTAAAACCTGTAATTACTTTGTTAATGATAAAACCATAATTACTTTGTAAATGATAAAACCATAGTTAAAAGTATTAATATAACCCTCATCAGGAAACTACTATTTGTTAGGAGTTATATTTAAATTTTATTGTTGACTGACAATGTTATCATCAAGATAAGTATCCCTCACTAGACTTGGTGTAACATGTGAAAATTGTTATGTAAATCAATGTTTAGGATTTTATGATCTGGGTTTTAACTAAAAGAATCAAGGATCTATGTGTTTAAATAGTTTAAAAAACACACCTACATACATATTTATGAGTAATTTAGTAGACCCGCATTTGGGTTATGGCGAGTGAAATATAGACCCTTACCACTAGAATATCCATGAAAAAGGATATTATGAATCAAATGGTTCTGAATATTGAGATATTATAAAATATTAGGAAATTAATAATTAAAATTTAATATGGCATGTTTTTGGTAATAAAGTTAATGTACTCAAACCTACTATTAATTTTTTATTGAAAATTGCAAGTCATGTGACCATAACATTATCACCATGTTCTATTTTGGAGAAAGATAACATGCTTACTTTTTGAATATATAAGAGTGATAAATGCTCTGACACATTTTACCACACCAATAATAAAAGTATTATATATTGGAGTCCCATGTTACTGATAATACATCTAAGAAGGTGAGTGAGAAGTATCTCACTTCTCCTTGAGAAGCCTAGATGATATTTTATATATCTACTGTTTTATGTTATTATCTATAAATAGTTTAGTCAATAATCTATACGAAAACATTTATTCTTACTCGATGTCATCTCACCAATATGATATTTATCAGGATAAGGGTAGATAGATAAGTAATGGGATCTCTAAGACACTATTTACACGGAATGTTAGAGAAGTTTCTCTGGTTGTACCTCATATAGACAAGATGAATGGATATAGTGATTATTTGGACATATTAGGTGTTATGATACATAATGACTTTTGCAGCAATATTTTACTTTCCTCACTCCCCTATAAATTCTTTAGTGTTTTTTTGAATTATAATATGAATAATATTGAGAATACTCTCTCAGATAACCTTACCCTAATTCATTAAGCTAGTAAGGACATGAATCATGGAAAGTATAGAATATTTGTGATGAACATTAAGGGAATGTAAATTGGGATTAAGACTCATTATTAGTATATGGATTATATGAACCAACCAACCAAGAATAAGAAGATCTAGAAGAAGGAAACAAAACAATAAGAATAAGTTTTTAGGTGGAGAAAGGGCCACTAGAAGAGGATCTTCTCCATAATAAGAAATATATGAGAATATTTAGGTGAATTTTTTATTTAATATAAATTATCCTTATCTACATATTGGGTATTGCATATATATTGTGGTGGTAAAATTTGTATATAGATATAGGAATAATACTGAATTTTTATGGATGAAAATGGTGTGTTAGATATTGGAGCTACCAATGGAATAAAACAATATGCACAAACTATAAGAGACTACCACCTTACTTTGATGATGAGGACGATTCATGTCTTGATGAATTGTTTTACATTCCTAGTTTTACTAAAAACATTATATCGTTGTAAATTTTATACATGGATGAATTTTTATTCTAAGTTGGAAATAAAATATGATATTTTAATAAAGATATCATTTGTTATTTTATGACAAACCTTAATAATGGCCTTTATATACTAGAATATAAAAATCAAGTGATAATAATTGTTAATGAATCAAATTCACAGTATTAATTTCACACCCATTTGTAGCATCAACAATATGGCCATGTAAATGAGAATCACAAGAAAAAACATTATCGTGATAGGTATTTAGATTCATTTAAAAGACAATCACTTTGTATGAGTCAATCCTATTTTATAGGAAAGAATACCAAACTGACATTTGGTGGAATGTGGGAAAGGTCCACAAATCTTATTTAATTGTTTCATAAAAAAAAATTATACTATTTCTTTTTAATGATTTTTATATGAAACAACTAAAGAGGTTTGTGAATACAACTGATGCAAATAAGGTCTGAAAATTAAAGGGATATATTTTTGGATTTAAGAATGAATCCAAATCATAGAAGACTCGCTTTTATGAATCCACAAGGTAATTAATTTCATAAATATTGTATGTGATGCTTGTGTCTTAAAAAAATTTAGTAGGAGTGTGTCTATTTTCCTGGTAGTATATGTGTTTTACATACTAATAATTGGAAACAACATACTAGTCTTGTAGTCAGTTATATTATGGTTGAACACAATATTTTCAATGAAGGACTTAGTTGAAACATACTACATTATATGGATTAACATCATTCATGACATATCAAATAGGCTACTTAGACTAAGTTAATGGTACATATATTGACAATATTATAAAGATATTCATTATAGTGTATTAAAAAGTAGGACTGTAGAAAGAGTTTCATGGTAATCATTTATACAGTAAAATGTATCTTAAAAAATATGATATAAAAAGGATGGTATAGATTCCTTACACATCAACTGTAGGATACGACATGCATACCATGCTATGTACCAAGATTCATTTTTCTTACTCCTTAAGGGTAATAGGAAAATATCAATCTGATCAAAGAGACTTACAATTTATGACATTTGAGGTTATCATGATGTATTGAGAGATTGATGAGGATATGTTCTTTATTTACGGAGGATAAGGGATTTTAGTCATCAGGGTATATATATTTGATAGTTTCTAGATAGATCAAGTTGATGTAAAATTATAGTTAGGATATGTCTTCACCCTCAATGGAGGATCTTTGATTTGTAAAACCACAAATTAGGCTGTAGTCATTGATTCTACAATAGATTCATATTATGTTTCATATTCTAATGAAACTTAATTAGCAATGTGGTTATGAATTTTTTTCCAATATCATTATGTGACACCTATCAATAAATACCCATGAACATTGTATTGTGATAATGTTGTAGTGATGTACCTTGCTAAAGTGAAAATATTATATTAATAGATGAAGCACATAATTAAAAATATCACATATTGAGGTATTTTTCATGAAGGGGAGAGCTCACCATAAGTAGACTTTTCCTTGAGAAGAACATGAAAGACCCATTGAGTAAATCCTTATCTCAACAGAAGCCAAAATATTTTATGAGAGGTAGTAGACTCAAAGTCATTAAAATTTAACTATTGTCTAAATGGTATTCTGTTAGAGTAGGTTACCTAGAAAAAAATTATTTTTACATTCAATTAAATGTTTAGTAATTGTGTTGAATATTAATAAATATAACATCACATCATTATTTTTCTTCAATATAACATTTAATGTGATAATTTACTTAGGTTATATATTAGAAAAATGTATTGGTCCTTATAATTGGGATTATTATTAATGAATATCATGTGTCTCACAATTATGTGTATTTTCAAAAATCATTATGAAATATAGTTATTATGAAGTATGATACATTGGGTATGACATAAGTGATATGGAATTTAAAATAAGTAAATAAATGATTTCGGCCTTTTGAGTTAATGGAATTAAATATTAATGTTCACTTTATTAGAATAAAATATATTGGTTAAATTACATATTCATGATGGTTTTATCATCACATTCATTTTAGGAAAGTCAAATAATGATAAATCAAGAAACTTAGTAAAATTATATATGAATTTAATATTATAATAAATATTATTATCATGTTTTTAGGAATACTAATTATTTATGTTATGATCATAACATATTTATTTATTGAATGAATAATTCTGTGATATTTATTAACATAAATAAATATCATTTTTTATGGTTTTATAAATAATGAGAAGGATTTATAGACTGGCTTAAGGTTTTAATGGAAATGATATATTTAATTCCATTTAATTTATATTAATTTATTTATTTATGAAATGATATTAAAATTATGTGAGTTTTTCAAATGTTAAGAAAATAATGATAATAATATTTTTATTTGATGTGGGTATATATATAGATTAAGGTATTATCTAAGGTCATTTTTACAACAACCAATTCTTTATCCTATAAATATAAACTTGGTTATACTATTTCTTGGGTTATGTGATTGTTGAACACACTAAATCATCTCTAGAGAATTATCTCAATTCAAGACGGAATATTTTCTCCAGAATTATCTTATGAATAGAGGGAATCTATCCTTGTAACACCATGATATTTTATTATTATTTTTTTTAACTAAATATTATTTCTTTCATATCTTGTGTTATAAACAATACAATGTTTTAATGAACCATGATATATTATTAGTATTATTATAAAAAAAATGACCACTATAACAAAAAATTAATCATTGAGGTGTGAATAATAATAAACAAATTTATAAAATAAAATATAATGGTTCTATATAAATAAAAATTATGTTAAAAATTATTTCATTTTTTCTAAAGTCATTATAAGCAATGAAAATAACTTTTTCTCAAAAAACGTTTTTATAGCATTTTGTGAAAAAATAGTAAAAATAAATTTTGATAATTTTAAGAAATTTATGAGATAGATTAAAATTAATTTTCAAAATATAAATAAGAAAATTATATTTTTTTAATATTTTCTAATTTTTTTAAAAGATTAGATTTCCATCGAATTGTACAAAATACCAGTTTTAATAAAAAAACATCATATTCATTTAAGTCATTGACAAGATCTATTTTATTTTAATACAGTTTAGAAGAAAAAATATTTTTATTATATATTTAATAATCTAATTTATTTCATTTAATCCAATTTCTTATTGAATATTTTTATTAAAACTTTCTACAGTTTTGAAAAAAATTTGTTTGGAAAAATTTTTCTGCGTCACGTTTGTAAGTTTAATTTTATATTAAAATATTCTAATTCCATGAATGGAATTTGGAAAATTAGATTCCATATTTATAATAATAATAATAATAATAATTAATATTATATAATTATTTCAATTTATATTTTTGGTCAAAATGAATAGTAATCACAATAAAAAAATACTAATGTTAAGGTTAAAATGAGTTTAGCTGTGTTAAAACCAAACCTTAAGGGTATGATTGCTGGTAAAACATATCAAAGAATATTTTATGAAAATATTTAAATCTTATACTATCCAAATTAACAATATATGGTAATTTGGAGTAATTTTTCTTTGTAACGACCCTATCATTTTTATTCTATTTGGAAATTTATCTGTAGTTTCCAAGTGAGTTCATTTTCTCACTTATAAAAGGACACCCCCTCTATTCTACCCCATTAAAACATATAAATATTTTATGTTCATCCAATAAATAACTAAATATATTCTTTAATTACCTCCATATATCCTATAAGAATAAGTTTTATTATTAATATCTCTTATAAAGGCATTAGGTATAAGCCTAAAGAGGCTCTCCAAAGAAGAGTTATAGCTCTTAACCATGCATTTCCATTTTATTTTTTATTTAAAATATTTAAAATATTCTTTAATAATGATGATACGATGATATAATCATATAAAAAATACTAATATTTTATAATATTAATGTAATAGCTGAAATCCATAACCTCTTCCATCAAATGGGAAATGAAATTGTCGATCGTGTGTATGGAGGACCACCACCTCACAAACTGATATAATTCATTTTACATCACTTCCTATCACAAATTAATATAATGAAAGATTTAACATATATATAAATAGATTAAATTTATAAAATAATTATACTTCTATAATTATAATATCACATCTACTTTCTTAGCTTCCAATATGATGGTAAATGATAACATGGCTTGTTCTTATGTGTGGACTACGACCTCCATGAAGGGCACAATACATTTTTTCATTTTTATTATGAAATTTATTGTAATAAGGATATATTAAATGATTATATATGATATATATTTCATATAAACATTTTAATGGTGATATATTATTTAACATTCTTTCATTCTATTCATCATGAAAATGGAAACAACGTTCATTCATACCTATGACCTACTTTCTCCATGAATGATGTAACTAATTTTTTATATATAGAATTAATGTATTACAATAAATTAAAATATAATAAATATATGATATTTATAACATTCTAAACATTCCAGAGATGATGGTACCATGTTCAATGTAAAATTATCGAATCTAACAAACCAAAATTTACCTAAAAAATTAAGGAGTTATTACTTGAAACATGGTTTTAATAAGAAATATTTAAAAAACCAGTGATAAATGGTTATCATTAAATAATATATAGTATGATATTTATGAGTATGGATATGTAATATATGTATAATAAAACTATATTAATTATACAGGAGATACAAACTTGAATGAGGAATGTCAAGGCTCGACGTAAGGGACTTTTTGTCATAAATTTATTTTTTTAGGATATATGTTATGTTACGAACCTCTTTTATATTATGAGGTATATATAAAAAAAATTAAAATTTTATATAATGAATTAATTCATTCTCATGATATTCAAAGTTTTATTTAATTTTATTCTTTCATGGATGTTATGATTCACAAGTTACCAAAGCATGTAATAAACTTTCATCTCAGATTTATTTTTGTGGGACAAATTCCATATTAAGAACTTGTTTATTTTTTCTTTTGTATATAATACCCATGAATGAATTTTTTTTAATATCTTCATGGAAATTATGTGATATAAATATCTATATAATTTTATTTATTTCATGGGGAATATAATTCAAAAGTTACCAAAATGGTAAAAGTTTTATATTACAATTGCATTATTTATCAGGATTGTTTAGGATTATGTTTTTGATGAAAAAATATTGTAATATATCCTTTAATAAACTCCTATAATTTCTTATTATTTGTTAATTTTTTTAGAATACATGTTTTCATTTCATTTTCCTCTCATTTACAACTAATGAGACCAAAATTATGTATTAATAAAAATCAACTTTATTTCTATCTTCAATCAAAAATCCTTCAGCATCCATGTCGATGATTTTAAAAAAAAAATTAATGACTTTTTCTAATATTATACAATTATTTTTTAATTAAATTTTTAACAATGTAAAAATTATTAAAAAATTGTTAAAAATGAATCTTTTTATCTTTTTTTAATGAGGAAATTTTTACTTTTCACCCAAATTGTGAAAGAAATATCTGTTTTAATGTGTGTGACATGAATGGTATCCCCTGACATCATGATCACATAATTATTTGAAACTTCCTTTATAAGTTTCAAAATTCTTTTCAATGAAAATTATTTCTTTAATATTTTAGAACTTTTTAGTTTTTAAATCATTTATTTCAAAATAGAAATTGTATTTTCCTCACGAAATTGTACATGTGATTCATCAAAATAAGATTCTATATGATATTAAAATACATTGATATTACTTAATATTTTATGGGGATATGATCCAATGATATAATCTTTAAAATTATTTTTATATGGTTAGTTTTATGATGAAAATATGTTTATGAATCCCATCCTTTTCCATGAGTTATAATATTATGAAAGGATGAAATGTTTATGAAACCCATTTATTTTCCATGGGTTGTGATATTATGAAAATATGAAATGTTTCGGAAACCTATTTCTTTTGTAAAGGGTATTTCATGATAAAATTTTAATGAAAACCATTTTTTTATGGGTTTTTATATGAATAATTTTTTAATATGTTGTGTTACAAGTATGTATGGTTTTTATAATATCATGGGTGGGACCTTATATCCGTCTAATGGATTGGGTAATGATCGATATCTCATGAGAGAAATAGGGTTGGAATGGGTAGTAAACCTATTTCAGTAAGGTACATTGTCTAATATGATAGTCTTAAGAGTGAACTATGACTACTATGATAGTTTTTGGAGTGAAATAATTTCACTATGACATCCTTGGAAATGATACTTGAGTTCTAAGGAAATGGGTTTATATTCCTATTTGTATTCCATAAATCCACGTATTTTACCTATGTTATGCTCTCATTGATCATGTTCTTTGTTTTCTTTTTGATTTTTCTCTTATTAACTTCCATGCATTATTTCATGATTGAAGGTTACGATATTTGATATGTAGGGTATGATTTTCAAATGCTTTTATAATGTTCTCACGCCCTTATTCTCATGTTATGTTGATATCCCCCATGTTTACATTTATTGAGGATCTTATCTAAACCTTTCTTATGTTTCCTTTCCTAGGTTATGATGAATGCTTTAATGTAGGGCATGTTTATAAAGTTTACTTTATGGGTAGGTCTTTATAGGATATGTTTAAGATATTTTATGTAATAATAATATTTTGTATATAGTCTCGAAAAAAAATAAACCTTTATAGTCCTTAAGCATTTATTTTTAAAATTTAATAAATTTTCATATAAAAAGATGTAAAATTTATATATATAATGTATGTGTCACTATAGTTGGTATCATCGGAATAATTTAATTAACCTTTGAAACATTGATGATAAAAAAATCAATAAAAACCATAGGGATAAGTCTATGTTGAGGAAGATACCCTTGAATTTTAGTAAATGATTGAGTGGGTGGTTTCCATGAAATTAAATCCATATCCAGATACTACAAGTAGATGTTGATTTGAAATAGATGTACCTATGGATAATAATTCTCCAAAGTGTGAATTTGGAATTTACTCGATCGTCGCCTTATGCATGACAATGGGCCTTACTACACTCCTAGTTTGACACTCCTTGGGGATTTGTTTTTGGAAATTCACAAACATGTTATGAACCATCATGAAGGATTTTAATATATGATTACCATCAATGGTTTAGGTTAAACCTAAGGTGCAATATAATGAAAATATTGTGTCATTATTTAGATATGTTATAAATTCTTTTTCATGATTATGTAGTTTCCAAATATGATTATAGTTTCTCACACCATGATTTGGGGTTTTATTAAATGAATATAACTAAAAGTAATCATGCTAACACTAAATGTGATGGACAATTTTGTGATTATAAGAAACCAAATTGAAATACAACACGAGATAAAAATATTTTGATTATGTATAATCATTTATCATTATATTTTATTAATAACATGAACTTTAATAACATTCTAACCATGTAAAATAATATGAAGATGGATATTTGTGAAAGTTTTTGTGGTAATGAACATAGAGGAATGATGGTTCAACATCCTACATGTAAAGAATGGGTGAAATAATACCAATAAGTGTAACAACCCAGTTAGTTAGAAAATATATTATTTCCATTCTAGAAATAAATATTTAAATTTATAATAAATTTATAATGAAATAATTTATATTTATAGAAATTAATTAATTTACCCTGATATTATAGTAACTTGACCTTCAGAATAGCAAAATGACTATTAAGAATAGTAATTTGGCTAATAGAATTGTAAAATCACCTTTGAGAGTATAAATAAAAAATTTGAATCTTATAATTGTTATTATGATATATTTATATCATGGAATAAGTAAATACATGTTTTGGAAATGTCAAATTAAGTGGTGGTATTTTTTTAAGCTATAAATATTTAATTATAATTTTATAATTAATTTAGTGATTTAAAAGAAAATTTATTTTCATAAAATATATTCATAAATTATTATTATTATTTCTTATGATTTTAATATAATTTTATGATACTTAAATTTATTTTCAATGTGTTATGAAATTAGTTATAATTTTGAAATTACTATATTTCAAATAAATTATAATTTTAATTAAAAATTAGATATCTCATATTTACAAAATTATAATAAATAATTGGAGTATATTTTTAAATTATATTTATTGAAAAATGGTGGGGGTGTTGTTTTGGTATTTTTTAGAAATACATAATTTTTTGGTGAATAGTAGAATACGACAATTTATAGTATATATACATTATAAGATAAATACACTATATTTTGTGTCATGAACGATGTGATCACCATAATCATGAAAATAAATTCATTAATATAATATATTTTATGATAATTCTCAAACTATTCATATCCTTGAACCATATTAATAAACTAATTAATATAATAATGAGAAAACACCCCTCTCATCCACTATAAAAACCACCCCTCATCACATATTCTCCTTAAAACTAAATTCTTAGTAGATTTCTTGATTTCTGCACTAATACCTTCCCAAGACTCTTCCCCACATCCAAGACCATATGGTCTCACTAAAAGTCCAAGAAAAAATGCCTTTATGAGGTTCTTTTGGAGTAGAATTCAAGAGGTAAAAATCCTCTTTCATTTTCATTATTTTTATTTTCAATTATTTTTCATTTTTATCATCCTATTCAACTCCCCTTATCGAAGTGGAATCAAAAGTAAATTATCATATATATACTATAATTTTATGTTGTTTATGAAAAAATCCATCATAATTCTTCTTCTCCTCTCCCTTTTTTTCTAAAAAAACATCATTCATGATGTGTTGATTTACCATCATCATGGATAATGTGTTTTCAATTTCTATTACCACTTTCAAGGATAAGAATAAAACCATTAATATGATTAAATAATATTTTATTATACATATTATATGTTATATTATGTGTTGGAACCATTATTAATACGTAATATTAATTAATAAAACAAAAGTGGTTAGTAATGATCAAAATTCACCCAAATAAACTAATTTTCATCACTAATGTATTATCTGATGATTAATCCTCATACCATATAACCAAAATTAAATATAAGGCCATTTAATATTTTATAAGTTTATTAAAAACCATTAATTTTCGTTTTTGAGTTTTTCTCCCTTCTGGCAAGAAAATCCATAATAAACAAACCAAGGAAACCAGGAAATAAATGAATTTGATTGGAAAGGTATGCTCCAAAGCTTATTTGGGATATTGATAAGAAAATAAATAGTTTTTACTCAGTATAGAAGCCACGATATCAAAGGTAATTAGTATATAATTAATTAAAATGTTATGAGAAACTTATACGATGTGATGATAAGGTAGAAATGTAGTTTGATGATGATCACATGTACTTTTACAACAAGAAGAAGAATATGTCTAAATGGAAAGTGATTGGTAAGAATCAATCAATGAAATTTAAATATAAAAAATTACAGTTTCTCATTTGTTAAAACTGAGGTAAATTTGTCCCAAGGGAATTAATTAACAAAATTGGGAAGTGATTTCGATGTGGTAAGTTTGGACATATGGCCTGAGATTGGAATGATATTGATCTTAAGATTAATTATGATTAGAAAACTATTAAGTGTTTTACATATGGTGATATGGTTAATTATAAAAATACATACCCAAAGAAATATTTTAATGATGTAAAGTATCCATATTATAATCATAAAGATGCATTGAGATCCTTTGCGACTACGTCAACATATTTCTGACCATCTAATGAAGTGGTATCATTTAATTTGTTTATTTACTAATATTTTAATAATTCCTTGTTTGATATGGGGTATAATCATTACTTTATTTCTGATAAATTTTTGAGTGAATTGGAAATTTAACCTCAATAAATGAGACCTAAACTTATGGTTAAAACACCAGGGGAATATTATAGAAAAAATGCATTATAAGAATCTTTCTATTGTTTCATGTCGAAGGACATTACCTAAAAACCTTATTTTTTCTCTTAGTAGAGATTGATGTTATACTGGGTTTGGATTTGATTTATGTTTTTTCAGGAAATGATTGATTATAGAGCTAAATATTTTTTTAGAAAGAATTTCAATTTGTATACAATAATGAGCCCATGAAATTGATAACATATTAGGAAGCTGAGAAACTGTTAAAATATGGAAATGAAAGTTGTCTTGCTTATATTGTTTAAAACAAGGGAACTATTCATATTAATGATTCCCTAGTGGTAAATGAATACCTAAATTTTTTCTTGATGTGTTTTTTGGTGTTATAACTGATCAATTAGTTGAATTTATTATTAACTTGGTTTTTGATGGTAAGACAATTTTAAAACCCCCTTATTGAGTGGCTCAAGTGGAACTTATTGGATTGAAAAATCAGTTGTACGAGTTTCTTGATTAAGGATTGATTCATCCTATAACTTCACCATAGTGTGCTACAATTTTTTTAATTTAATATAAATATTGTTACATGATAATTTATGTTGATTATAGAGATTTGAATAACATTACTATTACGAATAAGTGTCATTATTCTCATATTGGCGACTTATTCAATCAGCTCCATGGAGCTCAGTATTTCTCCAAGATTGACTTGAGATCTAGGTACTACTAACTAAAGGTGAAGGAGGATGGAATCCTAGAAATTGATTTTTTACTAGATAGGTGAATTAGGAGTTTGTTATTAGGAAATTTGGTTTCCTAAATGCACCTATTGTATTCATGCATCTTATGAATAGTATATTCCATGAATATATTTAGATAGGTTTTCTATTTTTTTCATTGATGACATTTTGTTATTTTCAAAAATTAAATAGGATTGTGAAACTTTTTTAAGGATTTTATTGTATACTCTCAAAGAAAATAAGTTATACTGAAAATTCAGAAAAGGTTATTTTTTTAGAAACCAATTTCTTTTCTTGGTAACATTGTAAATAAAGATGAAATAATAGTTGATCCTTCTAAAAAATTGGATGATTAATGGAATATAACTATAGATTTTATAAAGATTCATAGTTTTCATGGATTAATAGGTTATTATATATGGTTTGTTAAAATAATTTTAGGGTTATCTAACATGATAACTAGGTTTACACAAAAGGGGTTAAATTTATTTGTACAAAATAATTTTATGTTTGTTTTCATGAATTGAAGAATAAATTTGAGAATGATCTAGTTTTGGAAAAACCATCCCGAAATGGGGAATTTGTTATCCATTATGATTCTTCATTGAAGGGACTTGGTTGTGTTCTGTTGCATAATAATCAGGTAATTTCTTATGATTCATCAAAAATAGAACCTCGTCAGTTAAATAATTCTACACATGATTTGTAATTAGAAGTTATGGTTTTTCATTGAAAATTTAGAGGAATCATTAATACAGATCCAAATATGAAATATATACTGACTACAATAGTCTAAAGTATATATTCACTCATAATGAATTACACACAAGGTAGAGACAATGGATTTAACTGATAAAGGATTATGATTGTATGATCAATTACCATCCCAGAAAATAAAAAATTGTTGCTGATTCCTTGAGTTAAAAACATAATGCATCATTAACAATGTTACTTTTTTAACAATACCCATTAATTAATGATTTTATTATTTTTTTTCTTGGATGTTTTTTGTGCATGAAATTATTCCATTTTGTTTCATATTTTAGAACAATCATCTCTATCATAAAAAATTAAGAAAGTGCATAAAGAAGATGACTAGTTACAAAAAAAGGTAGAATTGGTGTAAAATTCTAAGTTTATAGAATTTAATATTGATAAATATTTTTTTTATATTTAGGATGATATTACGTGTGCCTTGTGATTCATTGTTGAAGAAAGAGTTTTTATGTGAAGCTCATAGTTCTATAGTTTTAGTTCATATTAACAGCACAAAGATATATAGATACATTTGAGAGTATTATTGGTGGGACTTAATGAAAAAAAATATTTTATATTTTACCATGAAATGTTATACTTGTCAATAGGTTAAAATAGAGATATAATTACCAAAGGGTATTCTTCATCCTTTAGAAGTGGGCGGGTGGAAATGGAAAAATATTTCCATGGACTTCATGGTGGGACTACCAAAGACTTCTTGTGGATACAATGAGATTTGGGTTATTGTTGACCGGAAAACTGAATTTTTACATTTTATTCCTATTCTATAGATTATGTCTCTAGTTCAGCTTTTTTGACTATACCACAAATGAATTATTAGGTTACATGGATTTCCTCTTTCCATAGTATCTTAAAGTGAGCCTAGGCTCACTTGTAACTTATACAGATGCCTTAAGAAATAGTTGGGAACTGAATTAAATTTCATCATGACCTTTAATCCGGAATCTAATGAACATACCAAGAGAGAAATTTAGGAATTCGAGGATATGCTTCTATCTTGTTCAATGGACTACCAGGGAAGTGGGGATCTATGTTATTCTAAATTTTATTTTTCGTATAATAACAGTTTTTATTTCAGTATACTGATGTCACCTTTTGAGGCATTATATAGGAAGCGGTGTTGAAATCCTGATTTTTGGGATAAATTCTTTGAAAGGAAGTTGATGGGATTATATTTATTATGGTAAGTGGCAGAAAAAGTAAATATGATCCAGAAACACATGGGGACTGGTCAGTGTAGGTAGAAATGTTTTGTAGATAATAGGAGGAAAGAATTTATTTCAAGGTAGGTGGTTATTTTTTTCTTAGAATCTCATTATGGAAAATGTTTTTCCTTTTCTGCAAGAAAGGAAAGATAAGCCCATAGTTTATTGGATCTTATGAAATCACAGATAAAGTTGGACGAGTCGCCTACCAAGTATATTTTCCTCTGAGTTTATCTTAGGTAGACAATGTTTTTCATTTTTTGATGTTTAGAATGTATGTTCCAGATTCATCTCATGTTTTGATCCCATACATAGTTCAGCTGGGAGAGAACCTTTCTTATTTAGAGAAACCTGTTCAAATTCTTGATCATAGAGAATAATCATTTTAAAATAAGGTAATCCACAAGGTTAATGTATTATGGAGGAACCACATGGTTGAAGAAGCAACATGGGAATCTAAAAATACTATGGGGGAAATGTATCCTCACTTATTTAATAATTAAATAAAAATAATGAGGATTTATTTTTCATAAGTTAGGGAGAATGTAACAAACTAGGTACATATAAAATAATTTGTTTTCAATCTATAATTAAATATTTAAATTCATTTTAAATTGACATTTATAGGAATTAATGAATTCATATGGATGTAATAGGAACTTTTCCTTAGGAATAGTAATATGAACACTAAGAACAGTAATTTGGACAATAGAATAGTAACCTCACCTATGTGCGTATATGTAAATTATTTTTATCTTATAAATGTATTAATGATGTATTTATATGATGGAATAAGTAAATAATTTTTTTGGAAATGAAAAATTAAGTTTCAGTATCATTGTAAGTCGTAAATATTAAATTACAATTTCATAAATAATTTATGGACATGAAAAAAATTATTTCATATATTATTATTATTTTTCTTATGATAATAAGATAATTTTATGATACTTTAATTAATTTTTCATTTTTTTATAAAATTAGTTATAATTTTAAAATTTGTATTTTTCGAATAAATTATAATTTTTACAAAAAAAATAGATTGAACATATATAAAAAATTATTTTTACAAAATAGAGTTTATTTTTTAATTCTAAATGTAGAAAAATGGTAGGAGTGTGTTTTTGAGATTTTTCTAAAATACTTGAATTTTTGTGAATAGTAAAATATGACAATTTAAAGTATATATATTTTATAAGATAAATACATAGTTCATTGAGTCATGAATGATGTAATAATCATAATCTATAACACCAATTAATTAATTTTATATATTATATGTATGTTCTCAAATTATTCATAGTCTTGGGAAAATTTAATAGACTAATGAATATAATAATGAGAAAACATCCCGCTCCTCCATAATAAAAAACCACCCCTCACCACCTATTCTCCTCACCTGTAAATGACCTGTAGATTGTTTAATTTTTACCTAAATCTATTCCCAAGACACTTCCTCAAATTCAAGACCATCTAGTCTCACTAAAATGAGAAAACCAAGGGTCTTAAGGAAGTTCTCGGGGAGGAGAATTCCAGAGGTAAAAATCCTCTTTCATTTTCATTTATTTTCTTTTCAATTATTTTTCTTTTCTTATACATTAATTAACTACCCTTATTCAAGTCACCCAAAAACTCTAGTATATTATATATAATAAAATATTATCACATTTCTGTAACAATTTTTCATCATACTTCTTCTCCTCTCCATTTTATTCAAAAAATAAATACAATGTCCCTGATGTGTCGATTAACCGACATCATGGACGATGTGTTTTCAATTTTTATTACCACCTTCAAGGATGATCATAAAACCATTAATATGGTTAAATAATTTTTTATTATTTTTATTATTGGTTATATTATATTATGGAACCATTTTTTATACATAATATTAATTAATAAAATACAAATAGTTTATAACGATCAAAATTCACCAAAATAGACTAATGTTCATCACTAATGTTTTATATAATGATTCATAGTCATAAAATATAACAAAAATTCTATATAATACCATTTAATATTTTTGAAATTTCACTAATAACCATTAATTTTAATTCTGATGTTTTTCTCCATTACAAAATGAAAATCCATAAGAATCCAAGCACAGAAACCATGAAATAAATGCACTAGAAACAATGAAGTTAACAAAATATTATTAATAAATGGGTGGAAAGATGTTATTATAATATCATATAAACAATTATAAATATTAATATCATTTTTTAGTATATTAATAACACTCTTTAAACCATTATACAGGAGGTTTGAACACTTTTTATGTAAGACAAACCCAAGGCTAGGGAATTCTTAACACAATATCAATTCTATGGGTTATCCTTGTACTTAATTGATTATGTGGTATTATGATTATTTTTGTAATGATTTTTTTTATATTATATTTTAATATGTGTATTTAAATTGTACACATTTATTCCATTCATTTTATTAATTCTTCGTTCAAATATATGATATTTGTAAGGGACATTAAAAAAATACTATTTTAATTTCATTTTTTTGGAAAGTAATGATTTATATTTTTTAAGTTTTCTTATTTTATGATTATGTTCTAGTTCATGCCAAATTCTAATGATGAAGTTTGGGACCCATATCTCCCTCAAATTCATTGGGTATGTTAATCTTGGAGTTCTGCCATATGGTGACTCCAAGTGTAACTGTGATGGTTACATAATAAAGTATCCATGAGGGAAACATTGTATGTTAGCCGTGAGGGTTAAAAATCATATGGTAGATGTGACAGTTACCAAATTATGTAAGTAATATCTCAATTTACTTTTATGGTTATTTTATTTTTTCCATGTTTTATGGAAATATCATGTTTTCGCAAAGCAACTATATGATAATTTGGAAAAGAAGTATGTCTTTATGAAAATTATTTCATATGTTTATAAGTATTCATGTACTAACAGTTTTTATCATAATTTTTATATCCCTTACAGATCCTTTTTTCTAAATGTTATTTATTAATATGTTTTCCACGGGGTTTATGATTGTGTAAGAGGAAAATAGAATCCAATATGAATGTTGTGAAGACTTTTCAGGGATAGATTTAATGTTGTTTTAATAAAAACTGTTTTATTATGGAAAAATGGATATTGTTTTAGTTGTATCCAATTTTCAATCTTATGGGTTGATATGTATGAATTATATCATAACTTTCTAAAACTATAAATCTAAATTATCTTTGGGAATTGTAAATAAGTTAATTCTAAATTCATTTACTAAATTATGTAATATTTAAGGCCATGTACTTATAAGAAGATTAAATAAAATGGAAGGGAATATTTTTTCTATGTGAAAATTAAGGTTATATAGTGATAAATTGAAAAGGAATTTGAGGCCTTATATGTGGAAAACATAATATTTATCCAAGTCAATGCCCTAAACTAGGTGTATGCACCTAGACCAAGGAAGGATATATTTTATGCCAAATCATTTATGTAAAAGTATTGAGGTATTTATGTATTGTTACTCAAGAATTACGATGTTGAAGTATTTTTACCAATCATATTTTGGTTATAAAGATCATAAAACATCTAAGTATTGTATTAATTTTGGAACCATATATTTCTTCATGAAATATTAACTTAAGAGTTATGGATACCATAATATATTTATAGATTTAAGGTTGATCATAAGTTTAAAGTCATTAAAACCACATTATATGTTCTAAGTGACAAATTTCATTGTGATTAATGGCATTTTGGGAGACACTTTTTTTGGAATAAGGTATATATGTCTTTTAGATTCAACATGAAGTATTCTTTAAGGAGAAATTATTTTTTCATAAGCTCAAAGGTATATATATCCTTCCGGGTTTATAGGAAATTTTATTATTAAGGATGTTCAACATATTTTCAAGGATGTTTTAAGAATTACATTAAATAGTTTTGGTAAAAAGGACAACATATCACATCTAGAAAGGCTGTGGGGATTGAACCCACAATTGAAAGGAAAAAAGGGTTAAATGACTACCACTAAACCACATGATATCTTGGTTATTATGAATTTTTTATGTTATATTATATATAAATATTAATATTATTTTGAAAACATATGTTTTATCTTATAAATAACCATTATATTTAAAAATGATATGGTGATATCTTATAACATACAAAAATTGAATGATCATGAAAAAATCATTCCAACATATGATTTAGAGTTATCTATGGTGATTTTTGAAATAATGATATGAAGGAAATATCTTTATCGAGATAGATGTGATATATATACTAATCATAACGGTTTAAAGTATATATTTACACATAAAGAGTTGAATATGTTCTAGAGAATATGGTGGAAGTAGGTTAATTATTACGAGTTCTCAATACACTACCTCCTTGGGAGGGAGAACAAGGTGGATGATGCTTTGAGTCGAAATGATCAATCTAGCTTATCCATCATGATGATCACAAAAGATCCAATATTTAAGGATTTACAAAGGATGTATATGGAAATACTAATAGAATGGGAGAAATGTTATATTTTTAAAATTGGTGTTCAAACATATAAACAATTGAATATTAAAGATAAACACAAATAAGATGTAGAGATGATGAAAAAGGGTATAAATGTTCCTAATTTTAACATTGATTAGGAACGGATGATAAGTTTTAGGAACCGTGTATGTGTCATATTCATACCTTATTTGAACGAGGATATTTTATAGGAGGCTCATAATTTTTCATTGTCTATTCGTCTAAGAACTATAAAGATGTAGAGAGATTTGGAAGTGTTTTTATAGTGGGATGGGATAAGGGGAGATATTATATAGTTTTTATCTCAGTAATTGTTATTTTAGTAAGTTATATACGATATAAAAAACACTTTTCGGATGTTACAATCATTACACAAACTAGAATGGATAGGGGGAAGCATCACCATTCATTTTATCGTCAGACTCCCCTAAAAATATAAAGGGAATAATTCTATCTGGGTTATAGTTGATCACCATATAAAGGAATCACTTTTTATCACTATCCAAGAAGTTTCTCTCAAAATTATGTTTCATTGATATACATTATGAAATTTCTAAGGTTTCATGGAGTAAAATATTATATAATATCTGATGAGGATCTTAGGCTTACCTTAATGTTTTGGAGAAGTCTTCAGCATGTCTTGGATATTGATATATGTTTCAAAAATACAGATCATACTCATAATATAATTTCAGTTTTAGAGAAAAATTAAAACCCTAGAGGATATGAGGAGACATTGTTCTATGGATTTTAATGTTTGTTGGGACCAATACCTTCCCTTAGTAGAGTTTTCATACAATAATAGCTTTCACTCAAATGGATCCTTTTGAATCCCTTTAAGTAAATAAGTGTATAAATACTACATGGTGAGATGAATTTGGAGAAATAATGGTTTTGGGACCTGATCTAGAAAAGAAAATAGCAGATAAAGCTATATCTATTCAACAACATATTACGGTAGCTTAGAGTTGGTAGAAAAGTTATATTGACAATTATCTATGTGTTCAGAAGTTTGGAGTTTGTGTGAAGGGTTTTCTTTAAATTTATTCATGTGATAATATTATGAGATTTGGTATGAAATGAAATATTATCCCTAGTTATATTGCCCCCTTCAAGATTATTATTCGATTAGGTATAATGTATTATTTCATGGAACTTCCCCCAAACCTCTCTCAAGTTCACGATGTGTTCCATGTATCTCTAATGTGGAAGTAAATACAAAATAATTCACATGTAATTAACTTTGTAATTATACCATTGGATAAATATCATTATTACGATGAATAATTGGAAGATATGATGGATCATTTAGAGAAAGTTCTATGAATAAAACTACTCAACTGGTCAATGTTTTTTTTGTGAAACCACCAATTTGAAGAAGCCACGTGGGAAACTAAGGATATGATGATGCATATTTATCCTAAATTGTTTTTATAAAAGTGACAGAAGATTTAGTGAAATGTTATTTTAAGGTGTTAGAATGTAACATCCTAAAATTTTATGATATATATATATATATATATATATTTCAATTAAAATAATTTCTTTGATACCTTACATTACATGAAACACCAAAATTTAATGAACTATGATATAAAATTATTTGACCAAGATAATGATAACCTATACATTATAATTATCTATAATAAATTGAATTAAAAAATTTAAAAAATTAAGGATAATGGTTTATATAAAGAAAACATATTGAGAAAAAAGTATTTAATTTTTAGTAAATTTTTTATATTCTTCAAAAAAACCTTTTTCTCAAAACAAATGTTTCTATTAATTTTTGTGAACAAATAGTAAAATTGATTTTTTTTGAGATTTTAGAACTTTTTTATGAAATAAACTTCAGTTTTTAAATCTTTATGGAAAAATTATCTTTGATTGAATTATTGAGAATTTTCTGAAATGTATAATTTTTAGATAATCAATAAAAAAATTATGATCTTTGTTAAACACTTCCTTTTGTTTAAAGAATTTAGAAGATCCATTTTATTTTATGATGGTTTTAAAAGAAAAATAAGTGAAAAAATATATTTATAATCCAATTTAGGTCATTTAAAACAATTTCATATTGAATTTCGATATTAAAACATTCTATACATATGAAAACCTTTCCTATCAAAAACCATTTATTCATTACATCTCCATGTTTAATATTTAATTATAATTTTACACTTTTTTTAAATTTAATTTTTAAAAATAGATTCTATAATTTTTATTTAAAAATTTTATATTTTATAATAATTTCAAATTTGTTTTTTGTTAAAATTAATTTTATACACAATAAAAATTAATTACTACGATTAATATTAAAATGGGATTAGCCAAGGTTAAACCAAATTATAAGGGTAAGTTCAATAATAAAACATATAAAAATACTATTTTATGGAAATATGTTAACATTATACTATCCAAAGGTCGAATATATTGTCATTTGGAATAATGTTTCATTAGAATTACTTTATCATTTGGGATTCATTTGTAAAATTTTCAAGTATTTTTCATGTGGGATCCTTTCCACACTTATAAAAGGACAACCACTGTACACTCTTATTCACTCTTAAAATCCTATTTTTCACTCCAATACTTAACAAAATATATTACTTACCTCCATTACTATGTTATAGGGGCCTTATTTTTATTAGAAATCCCTCCTAGGAAGGGTTTACTAAAAAACCTAAAGAGGCCCCTCGAAGAAGACATATAACTCTTAACCATGTATTATCATTTAATCATCATAAATATGATTATATAATAAAATAGGTATATAAATATTCACATATTTTATTATATCAATACCATAACCAATATCAACATCCTCTTCCATCAAATGTGAAACTAAACTATTAATCATGTGTATAGTGTACTACCGCCTCACGAACCAATGTAATTCATTTTACATCACCAACTATCACAGATTAATATAATTTTTGATTTCACATATTTATATTATATTTTTTACATAGTAATACATCTGAAATTATAATACCACTTCTACGTTATTTTCTTCCAATCTATTGGAAAATGAGAACATCACTCGTTCATACGTGTGGACTACCGCCTCTACCAAGAGATGTGAAACATTTTTTATTTTATTTTGAAATGGATGGTAATAAGAATATATTTAATGAATATATATAGTATCTGTTAAATATAAATGGTTCTGAATGTATGATATATTATTTACCTTTATTTCATTTCATTCGTTGACAAAATGGATGCAACATTAATGTGTATGTATGACCTACCATCTCCATGAACAATTTAATTTATTTCCTATCTCTAAATTTAGTAGATTACTATAAATACATATATAATGAATATATATTATATTTATATAATGGTTAAAATTTTGTAGATGATCTAACCATGACCATTTCAAAAGGATAGAAACTACCAAACCAAAAAATATGAGAAAAATGAAGCAATTATTACCCAAAAGGTGTTTTTAAAAGGAATTTTTATTAAACGGATGATAAATGCTTGTATGTAAATCTTTTATGGACTAAAATACTTGATAATTTTTTCAAAATAGATGTATAATAAACCTATATTTATTATACAGGAGGTTAGAACATGAATGATGAAATTCGAGACTTGAGGTAAGAGATTTTTTTCTCAAATTGTCTTCTTTGGGACATATGTAATGTTATGAACCAATATTCATTATGAGGTGTATATATAGAAAAGTTGAAGTGTATATAATGAATTTATTTAATCTAAATATATTTAAAGTTTTACTTAAATTTATTCATTCAGGGGGATTATGATTCAAAAGTTACCAAACCATGTAAGGTATTTTCATCTCACTTTTCTTTAAGTGGAAAATATTCCATATTAACCACTTGTTTCTCTTATGTCATGTATAAAATGACCATGAATGTATTTTTTTATTATTATCATAAACATTATGGGATATTTATACCAATATAAGGTTCTTTATTTCATGGGTATCATGATTTAAAAGTTACAAAAGTGGTAAAAAAATTATGTTGTAATATCATTGTTCATTAGGATTGTTTATGATTAATGTTCCAATGATGAAATATTTTGATCTACCTCTCAATAAACACTTTTTTGTTTATTCCAAACTGGTTATTTAATGAGAATAAAAGTTTTCCATGCATTTTTATCTATTTAAAAACTAATTATACCAAAATAATTATGATGAAAAATCGACTTAATTTCACTCTTCGGTGAAAAATACGTTTCCCCCATTTCCATGTTTTCTAAAAATGTTTTGAAAAATGTTTTAAATATTATAAAATTATTTTTTAATGAAATATACAAATTTTTTTGAATTTTTAAAAAATTGTTTAAAATGATTTTTTATTCAATTTATGAAAGAGGTATTTTAGACATTTTATCAAAAATGTTAAATGAATGTTTATTTTAATATCTATAGTAAGAATTTTATTTATTTCCATCATGAACACTCAATGATTTAAATATTATTTTAAATATTTCCATGGTTTTTTACAAATATTTTTTTTCTTTTAAAATTTGAGAAATGTTTATATCTGAAATAAGTTATTTTAAAATGGGAAGTATATTTTTATCAAGAAATATTCTTGTTAGTCTTTAAAAATAAATTTCAATCTAAGATGACATATTTGACAATAAATAATCTATAATGGCGATATGATCCAATGATTCCACCATTAATCCTTCTCTATATTGATTATTTTTATGATGATAAGATTTTTAGGAAACACATTAATTTTCCATGGGGTTTTCTATGATGTAATGATGAAATTTTTGTGAAACCAATTTCATTTCCATGATTTATACTCTGATGAAAATATGAAATTTTTATATAACCTATTTCTTTTACAAGGATTATTCCATGATGAAATCTTTATGAAACACATTTATTTTCAGGGGTTCTGATATGATTAATATTTTATGATCATGTGTCACACATATGCATGATTCTCATTATGTGATGGGTGAGACTTGTATCTCCCCATAATGTGTTGGGTAAATATTTATATATCATGAGATAAATAGGAATTAAATAAGGAGTGAAACCAGTTCATTAAGGAACATTATCCCCTATCATTATCTTGGGAGTGAACCATGCCTATTATGATGGGTTGGGGAGTGAAACAATTCTTTAATCATATCATGGGAAATGATCCTTGACTTCTAAATAAATAATTTTCTATTCTTATATGCATGACACCAATTCACATACTATGCATGGTTTATTCTCCCATAGATCAAGATCTTTAATTATTTTATGATTAATGTCTTATAAATTCCAAGATTTATTCCATGACTCAAGATAACGATATTTTATATGCATGGTATTGATTTAAAATGACCGTATATTATTATCTAACCATTATACTAATGTTATGTGGATATCTCCCATGTTTAGCGTTAATGAATATATGAGCTCACCATTCTTGTGCTTCCTTTCCCTAGGTAATGAAGAAATGTTTTAGGTAGGGAATCTCTATGAAGAGTACTATAGGGGAAGATATTCATGAGAGATATTGAAGACAATTTATGAAATAATAATATTGTGTATCTAGTGTACAATGAAACTAAATATTTACGGTCCCTAGGAATGTATTAGTGAAATATATTTTATATTTATCTAAAAATATTTAATTATTATTATAAAAATATTAGACCACTATAATACTCCTCCAACCTCTCAAGAACATGATAGAACTTAGTAAAATACTTGAAACCTATAAATTATTCATGTCTTATCCTAATACATTTGTTATTTTTTTAGAATAATCTCACATTTATGTTGAGTGGGAACTAGAGATAATCAACCTAAACTGCATAAAATCCATAATAGAAACACTTTGTAAAAACACCACCCATAATGAAAATGAATGTTTTAAAATTTCAAAAATATCAATCTTGTAGCAATCAAGATCGATGTTCCCTTCACCAGACCTAGTATCATGTGAAAATAGAGGTTTTATTGCATTAGGATCATCCCATGACAATTGTAAGAAACTAGGATTATGTATGAGGTATTGTTCCTTTCATTTTCAATTTGAATGCATTGTTATGACCTTATATGAATGCTTAACTAGATTACAGGTGTTAATGAGGTGTTCGAGGCTTTTTTGGAGGCCGAAACAATGTTTTGGGCTGAAAATGACATGGAACAAGGTTTGCACACGACATGCGCTTGGTTAGACAAAGCTGTACTAGATGTTTGAAAATTTTCAGGTTCTTGACATATGGTTTCACACGGTTTCCATATGGTTAGTCAAACCGTGCGAGGTAACTGTACGATGTACCCCTTAATAGATAGTGAGGTGAAAACAATTTTCACATGGTTTGAGAAACTCTACAGGTAAATCAAGCAACCATAGTATGTGTTATTTTTTAATTTCAAATTAAAACTAATATTCATTTTTAACACAAAGAGGGTTTCTGCCTCCATTTCACTACACCCTTTGTGTGGAGCTCCTTTGAGGCGCCTAACCTAGGCTTTGAGCTATTTCCTTCGTCTGACCTCCATTTTGATTGTCTATTTCCTCATCTGATCCTAAATGGTAAGTCCTCAATTATTTTATATCCATTAATGGTTCTTCAAAATAGTTCCCGCACAATTTTAATTTAGGCTCATATGACCTAATATCATGTTCTTCATCTGTTCTTTTGATTTCTCCCAGACTAGGATGAATCAAGACTATATACTTGATGAGTTTTCTTCTACCAAGGAGAGGTAGGATGTCTATAATTTCATTAGGATTTTCTTGGTGTTTTTCAAGTGTTCATAGATTACACCATATGTCTCACTTTCTGAAGAGGTATTATTTTTGAGTGAGTTTCTTTTTGTAGCTGCAATTGGACCTGGCAAAGTTGACCATATGATCCGTTTAAGTGCGTTGGAACCCATGGATCATTTAATGGTCACCCAATGGGGGTGACTTAACGAAATAACTTTTTTATGCCATCTTAAACCACACAATGAAGTGTGTGATTTTTCATGCCTAGTTAGAGGAAGCATGTTAATGCTTTGATTGCATGAGTTTCTTGTTTAATAGGTGTACTGCCTCCTTGATTAATGAGTATTATGTTATTCCTTATCCGTTTTGATAGTTTGGAATGTTTAATAGATTATATTGGTGGTTAGACCTGTATTAAAAGACTAATGGCATGTTAAATGGTTTATATGGGTGGGTATTCCCATATAATTTGGATAAGTGGTTTTCATGACTGGTATAATCTTGGATTGTGAAGGTTGATGTGAGTAGGTATAGTCACATAGAATGAATATTTCATTTTAATACTTGAATTCTTGAATGAACGATTTGATATATTCCATGGGCTGCTCTCTATGGATCTGGAATACTGTAGTATATTCCCTGGGTTGACTCTGCCCCCTGGGTCCTAATTCTATGGTATTCCTATGGCTTTTCTATATCATGCACCTGGAATTCTTGGGCTCACATAGGACTTTATATTTCCATGTTCTTATGACCCCAACCAATGCCTAACCGAGTTTCCACCAGGGATGCTCATGGGAATCGATGGGATGCCTTGGACAAGCCCCTTAGATCCAACCCTCCATGGTCAATAATTATTACTTGGAATCCTTGGTATACTGACACCTTAGATCCATACCATGATGTCAACACTTCATTATACCTTGTGTCCATGGGATATTTGACTTCACTTTACAGCGTGGTCGTGGGATACTTGGATTATCTATACAAAATGGCTGTGGATTTCTTGATGCAGATGGAAGTACGGTGTGGTCATGTGTTTTTCTTGTTCTCTTGTTATAGATGCCTGGTTAGAAGTTGACTCTTTTAAAGGTATCATTGAGGGCTTGATGTTTTTATATAGTGCAGTGTACATATGGCACGAGAATTCACTTCACTTTATTGCTTGTTTACACTTACTAGCACTTTTGTAGAATTTCTATTAAAACAGTATAGGCATGGGTGGTTGCCTATTGGGATGTTTATATCACACCCTATTTGGGCCTCATTAGGGTCCCAAATAGATTATATAGTTGTAGGTGCTGATAAGGGAAAACACCCTAGTACAAGTTGTTGGCTGTGGATTTGGAGCCTTTGATCATAGGATAAAGCTATGGTTTGTGATGCTGGGATACCTTTTTGGTCATTTTTTCATTTTGGAATTGTATTTTATTACATTTCCATGTACCTATTTTCACTAATTTCTGGATACTTGTACCATCTGCTTCATTTATAATTGAGGCACTTCTGGTAATTGATTTGTATTCCAATCTTAGCTTACTTTATTTGTCTATTTTTTATTCTGTTTCTTCTATTGTATGTGTTTGTATTCCGCTGTGATACTCTAGTAATGAGGGTATAGTCTCCCCACTGACTCACCTAGGCCCTTGCTGTTAGTCGACAGCCTCTGGCGTTTTTAGAGATTTGCTTGAGGCCTTGTGGCCAACCCGGCTCGGGGCACCATTTTGGGTTTCATCCGGGTCCAGGATGTTAAAAGTGGTATCAGAGGTGTTTTATGGGTTGAAATACTATTTAGTGACAATAGATAGGGATATGAAGGAAATATAATTTGGTAATAAAAGGTTCCCAGGAGTAGCTACCCCACGTAAAGGGAAAAGCTTAATTACCTTGAATTGAGTTTTGGTTTTCTGGTTTTTGACTATTATAGTTGACTTGATTTCATTGTTGGGTGACGCACTTGATTTCTTCTATTACTATGGATGAAATTGTGGGTTCTATTTCAGTTTCAAACCAATGAGTTTAGGGTGTTCCATCTCATGAATCATATCGACACTTGTTAGAATCAAATACCATGCATTATGACATTCCATCTAGGATTAATTAGATATTTCATGATGTTGTGATAGTTGATGTGATATTTGTGCCTTCTGTTGTGTTATTTGGGTGTAGTAGAAAAAGTTGTGATGTCATATTTCAATCCATAAGGAGTATGGGCCCTTATGAATTGGGAAATGATGCACCGATGGTATGTAAATTCTCAAATAAAATTGTTACATGTATGGTTTGAATGTGAAATAAGCTTTGGGTTCATTAAGTGTTATGGGACCTCATGGATTCTGGAATTGGTAAACAATTGATGGAAATTTTTTGAATAACTGAATGTGAAACAGAAACATGAATGGTTAATAGAGACTTGACCTAGACCCAACTTCTGAGTTAGTAAGAGTCATAGTTTCTAGCGGCCCACTGGCGGTTCTTTATATAGTCCTGGCATAGATGTGGGATGTGGGTTGAATTGGTTTCTATGAGGGCTTTGACATGTCCTACGTTTTTAAGCCTTGTGCATTGATTTTGTTCTACTTGGATAAGTGTGTTTGGAATTTTAGAGGCATGCCACCATGAATACCTCTACTGGTATGCCGCATTGGTGGCGATGACCATACTTCAGAGATGGTGATCCATGAGCTACTAGTTTATCTTCTTATAATACCAACTCTGGTACCTGAGGCTATTCCAAAAAATGGTGTTGAGGCATAGTTCAACAAGGGATTATTTCTGTATATGATACATGGACATGGTACATGCAAGAATTATGCAGTGCAACAAAACCCAACTAGAGTAGGATCCCATAAAATCTAGAGTGAAAGGTACAGTATTATTAGCTTCTACAATTGAATCTTCTCTTTTCGATATAGGTGACTCTCAATGTTTATTTCTCTACACATGTGGTAAAAATCCTTGGGATTTTAGTTTTTCTTTCTGAGGTTGATTTTATGATAGAAACATCATTGATATTTAGAATGGGTGATGTACGCTAGTGTGTAGAGTGTCCCCTTGTTTTTGGTGGGTGCCACTTTTTCCGAGATCTTTATGTACTAGGGATGACAGAGTTTTAAATAATTCTAGGAATGGAATATCTCACTGATTATCAAGCATATATTGACTGCTACTGCCAGAGGGTGACTTTCATATCACCATAGGGTGTAGTGTATATTCACAAGGGTGAATGGGATTTCCAGGAAAGCAATAATGGACCTGAACATTGTTGTCTTGGATAGATGATAGCCTAGATTGCTAGTTTTTTTCAAGACGATCAAGGAGTGATTCAGAAAGACTTTCCTTTAGTGGTTGAGTGTTTTAGGGACGTCTTTTCTAATGGCTTTTCTGGTTTACCTCATAGGCGAGAGGTGTAGTTATCTATAGATATAGTTCCAGGAGCTACACCAGTATCCATTCCTCCTTAAAGGATGGCTATAATGGAGTTGCAGGAGCTCAAGAGGCAGCTAGAGAATTTGGAGGGGAAGGGGTTTATTAGAACCTGTACTTCTTCATGGGAGTCTCCCATCATTTTGTGAAAAAGGCAGATAAAACTCTTAGGATATGCATGGATTATAGGAAACTAAACTAGAAGATAGTTAAAAAACAATATCCTTTTCCATGGATAGATGAACTGTTTGATTAGCTTCGAGGAGATCAAGTGTTCTTGATGATTGACTTGAGGTCAAGATATATCCAGGTGTGTTTTAGACCTATAAACATACCTCGTATAGCCTTTCATTATTGGTATGGGTTATAGGAGTATCTGGTTATGCAGTTCAGTCTCACGAACATGCTAGTGGTTTTCATGTATTTTATGAATTCAGTGTTACATCCTTCCATAGACACTTTTTTGGAGGTTGTCCTGGAAAATTTATTGGTGTATTATCACAATCAACATGACCATTCCAACCATCTTGATATCTTTCTTAATACATTGTGAAAGCATCAATTATATGCTATGCTCACAAAGATCCACTTTTGGATGGATCAGATTCACTTCTTGAGTCCCATCATCTCAGAGACAGGAATGTCAGTGGACCCAGAGAAGGTGAGAGCTATAGTTTCTTGGGAGCATCCCAATACTATTTTGGAAATATAGATTTTCATGGGGTTGGCATGTTACTATAGGAATTTTATACTGGAATTATCATGCATAGAAATGAGGTTGATGGGATTGACTAAGAAGGGTGAGAATTTTGTGTGGTCATAATCTTGTAAGATAACCTTTTAGTAGTTGAAATGGAGGTTGGAATCAACACCAATCATGATACTTCCAGAGTAGGGAAAGATCCACCCAGTGTACTCTAACTCTTTAGGTATTGGGCTGGGGGAAGTGCTGATATAGGGAGATCGAGTCGTGGCATACGGGTCTCAACAATGGAAGCCTCACGAGAAGATATACCCTACGCACAATCATGAGTTATCTACGGTTGTTCATGCATTTCTCTTTTGGAGGCACTATTTAATAGGAGAACATTGTGTGCTGTTCACGGACCACAAGATCCTTAAGTATATCTTTACATGTCATGATATGATTTTGAGGTAGCGAAGGTGAGTGGAGTACCTACAGTCTTTTAAAATTTGACCTTTCCTACTCAACTGTTAAGGGAAATGATGTCGTCAATACACTAAGTAGGAGGACTGAGATACAGGTAGTGCAGTAGGCTAGTAGCGAGGGGTATCTTATTGAATTATTCTCTGAGATTCATATGGAGGTTCATGACTGACATGGGTAGACTATTATTTCATCCTTAGTTGTTACATCTACCCAACTGAAAAGAGTTAGGATAAATCATCTATTAGATTCACAAGGCCTAGTTCTATAGGAAGGTGTGGCCAGTGAGGACTCGCCTCCTGGTTAGAAAGTCGGAGATGATAAAATCTTATGTATTCTTGGATTTATCTAGGTCCCAATTGATATACTGGAGGATTTTATGAGGGATTTTGATGCTTCAACTTGTGTAGTGCATCCCGGGGTTACCAAGATGTACCGTGACTTACGATGTCAATACTAGTGTCTTGGAATGAAGAGAGAGGTAGCTAGTTTTTCTACTAGGTGTTCCACCTGTCCATAGGTGAAGGTGGAACATCAGTGACCGGCTAGGATTTTACAACAGTTACCTATCCCAGAGTAGAAATGGGATGTTGTCGTGATCGATTTCATGACTGGTTTCCTAAGATCTCCTTGAGGTAATGATGCTTTGTGGGTTGTCGTTGACAGGCTTACGAAGGTTTCACATTTATTGCTGATCAAGGAGACCTTTAGTGTTGATGATCTTGGAAAGTTATACATCTGATAGGTGGTAGAAATTTATTGGGTCCCGCATAGTATTTTTTCAGATAGGGATGTCCACATTATGTCTCATTTCATGTGGATTTTTTAGAGGGTGCTAGGTACACAGGTGTTTCTGAGTATAACATACTTCCCTCAGACTAATGTTCTGTTAGAGTGTATGATACAGGTTCTAGAGAACAATTCAGAAGAATGCATCCCAGTTTTTGGGGGATCTTGGGAGTGGCACATTCCCACAGATGAGTTCAAGGAGTTTTTTTCGCATAGGGTTGATTTTGCCTATAAATATGGTGTGGCACCCCTTCATTTTAGAAAGATCAAGACATAGAGATTATCCAAGCTCTGGTGCGTGAAATTTAAGTATGCAAAGGAGTTGCGTGTAAACAATGAGTTTATGCGTAAAATGAGTGTTTGTGTGTAAAGAAAAGGCTGCACGTAAATGATGGGAGTTGCACATAAAAGCTGTATTTTCGTGTTAGAAGAAGGTTGTGCATAAAGCTCCGGCTGTGTGTAAAAATGTTGTTGCATGTAAAGAAAAAGCTATGTTTAAAATGATGATATTTCATGTAAAACAATTGGTTGCATTTAAAAAAGGTGTTTCACAAAAATTTTATTTCTCACAAGGAAAGAGAATTATGTGCAAGGAGTAGTAAGGGCTATGCGTAAAAATTGGGGTTGCCCGGAAAACCCAGTGCAAAGTGAGATTCATCTGTGGGTGAAATTTGGACATCAACATAGCATCTACATACAGTGGAGGATGCATTCATTAGTGATAATGAAGGGACCAACAAGTCCATAAACTGAGTGTGTATCCTTTCTAGGGAAGTCAGCAAAGGAAGAGGAAGGAGGTGGTCCTTTCTACTAGTAGTAAGCCAGAGAGAGAGAGAGAGGAATAGAGAGTGACCCTTGGGAAAGCAGTGAGAAAACCCTAAACATTGTAAAAGCAGTGATCCTAGGCATAGAAGTGATCTATCCCAAACATTGTAAATTGTATTTAAGTTTTAGTGGATTTGGTACAGCAGGACATCATCGTTGTTTGCTCCTTGGATGAAGCCCAGTGAGGAAGAACCAAATAAAAATCTATGTGTCACCCTTCTTTCTTCTCTACATTGAATCCAAAGAATCCTTATCATATAAATAAGGAAATAACAAGATAAATGTTAACAACATAAGAGAAAACAATGTGACCCTTATAATATAGTGGTCAAGATCGAGTGGGGTAGGACGAATTTTGAAATAGAATATCCATACCCTGATTCACCCCCCCCCCCCCTCTCAGGGTATTTAGCCCCCTTTTGGTCCTAACTATTGGTATCAGAGGTATTCGTTGCTTTAATCATGTTAGTTTGATCTGACTTGGTGTAGTCTATTTTTGTGGTTAAATCAGTCTACTCTTATCTTGTTGTGCCTTGACAAAGGGAAATACACCAGAGAATAAGTAGAAGTCTAATGGTATTCCTCAGTGTGGAAGTGTTTTTAAAAAAATTCTGATTCAAATAAAGGAATCAGACAACTTACTAAAGAAAGGCTTGGATGAATCAGATATATAAAAGATAGATTCACTTAATAAAGATGTAGGAATGAGTAATGTACTTGACATTCAATGTGTTGCTGAAACTATTGATGATGACGAAGTTTCAAGAAGGACATTGGTAGATGATGTAGATATGACAAAGGAATTGGATCCTAAATTGGATGAAGATGTAAAATGTAATGGTATCCAGATCCAGGTACTAGAAATTGAGGTTAACAATCTAAGAGGATTAAATCAAAGGATTATTGATGTGGCTACTTATCCGAGGGAAAATAATGATTCCCAAGCTGAAAAATAGCAAATGTTATCTATAAATAGAGAAAATCTCAAAGGTGATGTTAAGGGAAATAATATAAACTCAGATGAAATTTAGAATATGAAATCCAACGATGATACTCTTGCAACACAATTATCTCAATTAGTTAGAAGAATCAAAGGCTACAACATAAAAATGCATCCATCTCTGATTCTGTTGCTGAATAAAAATTCAAAATAAATGAGCAAAGTGATATTATAGATAAGTTCACAAGAGAACTGGAAGATGATATGAGTAGTGTAAAGAATCACAGAAGAGAACTCAATTCCCTACTTGAATCAATAGATAAGAAGATTCTTCAACTGAGGAAGATCTAGAGTTAGTAAAGAAATAAATAGAGACATATAATTCCAAATAGAAGCCCAATTTAAAAGATGCCTTACATTTATTATTTGATTATCCTTCGGCAGGTGATGACGAAATGAAATCCAAGTATGCTAGTTCAGAGGAGAAGCATGAAAGGATTGTATCATCCCAAAGGCTATCCATTTTTGGAAAATCTGGAATTGGATATGATTATCCCACTCCAATGTTTTATAGGAGAAGAGAAGGTAAAATATCTAGAGATAAGAGAAACCTTGTAGGTGCTGTACATAGACCAAAAAAGGCTTTTACAAGAAGTAATGAGAGCATGTGATATTTTTGTTGGATTCATGTTCATACATCAAGTTAATGTTTAGAGGCTCAAGAATACATTTTAGGCTGTGAAAATAGAAACTGTATTAAATCTAAGAATTAGAAGAAGCATCATGAATAATCAGATATAAGAGTCTATCAGAGGAGAACATTCATTAGATGATATTACTATAGAAGAATGGGACACACTATGAGTATGTGTGAGGATGCTCAGGAGATCAATGTTAAAATAAGAACTCAAGCTGCATCAACATCTCAGCTGAAAAATGATTAGATGATGTATGCCTTTGATGGAAAATGTTTTATATGTTCTAATTATGGGCATTTGGCAAGACATTGCGGCAGGAAGAATGCTGTAAAGGAAAAGTAACTCAAAAGGAAATTTTCGACTCCAGTGGTGTATAATGAGAAATCCTACACCGTAAGACAAATTGGTAGGTTGAAAAATAGTTTTTCTACCTTAGGGGAATCACAAGGAGATAAAAGAAAAGTGTATAAGTCACCTCATCTTTGACACTCACAACAGCTCTCATGGAGAGTATGTGAACAATCTTGGAAGATTAAGGAGAGATCTACTCGAGCTATGAGTAAGAAGAATGCATTTTCAGTGGAGGACTCACCACTAGTTAAAAATAGTGTAGTGAATCATATATCTGATAAAAGAATGATGAAAACAGAATTCATTGAAAATTTTGTATGTCATGTGACACAATGAGATGTATAGGAAAGAGGAAGATCCCTGCAATGGTGGAAGAATAAAGGGAAGATGACAAGAAGAGAAATTTCTACCTAGAGAAGGAATCAATGAAAGTGTCATATTAGTGGAACATAAAATATAGAAATGTCTACCCATGGGTTTAAACCCAAAAGTGTGAGAAAGGCCAAGCCTGTAGAACCTACATATCAAAAAAAAGTCTCATCATGTTGGCAATGAATGCTTATTCATTTGGACAGAACAGTTGAAGTCGGTCAGCAAGTTAGAGTAGGCATGGAGGGAGTGTGATGCTCTGTAAAAAGAAATCAAAGGGTTGACCCATCAGGATCAACCGTAATCCTCATCTTGAGGATTATAGAAATTCCCCTCTCCCATTTTATATAAATTTTATTAACTGAAGATTCAAGTGTTTTGGGTTTTAGGGAGATACAATCCAAGGGGAAGTGGAATTTAAAGATGTGATGTGATGAGGTGATATGATCTAGAGTTTCAATTGATTCAAATCAGGCACCAGACATGATTAGGAAAGGGAGAAACTAAGAACAATAGAAAGTTATTGTGTTATTAAATTTATCTCTTGTTTCCTACACTGAGTTCCAACTCAATAGGCTTAGATATTTTTTTGATGGCTCAATGCCAAGTGCTTGAAGAGAATAAATGATGTAGGGGGAGAAGAATGACTGTGGGTCTAAATAGTGGGACTAACCACAGAAAGCGTTTCATAACATAGGGGGAGCATGAAATATCATAATCAAATGCAAGAGACATCAATGGAACAATTATAAGAGCCAACTCAGGTGTTGTCTATCGAGAGAATATCAAGGGAAGACATATTGTGGGAGAAGTAGAAACATTCAAATATTTAATAATTATCTATTTTTTTTCTAACATTATGGTATCGGTTGATGGTTTTCTGGATACCATTAAGCTGCGAGAGAATATGAATGATGTTTGAACAAGATTCTGAGAAACGTAGTTGAAAGAAATGATTTCATTGAACAATGACAAGTTTTTCATTTAAAGGGATGAAGTGGTAAGAGACTCAGGGGAGTAGAATTGGAAAATTCTAATTCAGAATTAGACACTGATAATGACTATGAGGAAAGAAAATCTATATCAGAATGAAAGTCAAAGGGACAAGCTGAAATTTACTTGAATGATATTACTGACAATAAGACAATGCCAATGCATACATGGAAGATTAGTGATGGAGACAATCTGATTATTCTTATCCATTATAATGCAAAGTAAGTTCAAAGTGTTCTTGATGCATGTTAAGTCTACATTTTTAAATGGGATTTTGGAAGAATAATTGAATATTCAGTAGTTAGAAGAGCTTCGTATTCAATGTTGGATCTGTATTTGAAGAAGATCAGTTTTTTTATGAAGCATAGTGAAGGTGTTTTTCCGAAATATGAAAAGAAGGTTTTGAAGAGATTTGGAATTGAAAATTACGAAGAGATAAAGACTCTATTTTATACCTGTATAAAATATTCAAAACATGATGAAGGTAAGTTGGTTAATATTACTTGATATAGGCCAATAATTGGATGTCTAATGTATCTAATAGTGACAAGAACTAAAATTTTATTCAGCACAAGTCAAGAAGTGAGATATCTTAGTAATCCTAGGGAAATCCACTTGATTGGGGTGAAAAGAATACTTTTATTTGGCTAGTTTAGCGGTTGAAAGAAAATAAGCATTAGGAGGTTCTTTCTATCTTGGTGGATTGTATATTTCATGGCAAAGAAAGAATCAATATTTCATTTCATTGAGCACCATAGAATTTGAGTATATTTTTTCCACTCAATCTTGCACATAATTATTGTGGGTGAATTAGAAGCTTGATGATATGGGAGTCATGTGCTATAAATCTCAGAAAAAATATCTTCCATCACTCAAGGATGAAGCACAATGAGATAAAGTATAATTTTATCAATGAGAAGGTTGAGCATGGGATAGTGAAGTTGGAGTATGTGCCTACAGAGAAACAGTTAGCAGACATTTTGACAAAGGCCTTAGCCAAGGAGGCAATTGAGAGGCATCAACTGGCTCTGAGAGTCCAGTCGACTCCCCGCACTTGAAAAAGTGGGGATGTGGTACCCCCTATCCCCGAAGTATGGTATGTTTTTCCCTAATGTGCTAATATGTGTTTTTCTAATGTCTCAGACAACATTGGAGTGACCTTTGGGTTCGTTGATGAAGGGGGAGAAATAGCGACTCCTTAAGGGGAAGAAACTGTGGCTAGAGAAGGGGAGAAGCTGGTAGGTGGAGTAGTGAGATAAGGGAGATCAACAAGAAAGGGGGAGTATGAGTTTCAAATCTGATGATTCTAGAAGTAATCGATCAAAGAATAGATATCACAACAGTTGAGGATTGTGATAAAAACCGAAGAATGGTGTTGGAAGGGTGTGAGAAGGTATCCTGCTTTCACCAATTTGCAATAGTGTGGTATCGACAATGGGTATAATTTTATCAATTGGTATCAGTTTGGTGTCAACTGTTGGTGTCAAGAATGTAGTGGTTCATTGATGATATTTTCAAGTACAGTTATTTCTCATGGCGATCATTGCTCATGTGGGCTTAGAGTACATAATATGAGAATCCTTGAATTCCATCAGAATTATAAGAGGTGAATGGTGGTAGCAGCTGGAATGAGATTTAATGAGGTATCAAAGTGTAGAGAATCGTTATGAGAAGAGTTGTCAACAAAACCATTTGGTCCAAACAATTCTTGTGACTAATGATTCATGACACAACCGATATAGTTCTTCCATTCTATCACTATGAGATCCAATAGGGATGTTATATGGTTTATAGAGCACATGAGTATTTACTCTAAATGTATTCTACCCTTTAATCCTTCAGCATAATGAATCTAAGATATGAGTGGTCAACAAATTCTTCAATGAAGAAATATTTCCATGATAATTGGTAATTATTATTTATAAATTATTTATAAATTATTCTTTTGGAATCCAATATCATGGATTTTGGGGTTTATGTTCATCTAATTTTTAGGATAAATTTGACAAAACTGGTGAAAAATCATTTTTGGGAATGGTCTTGACCACTTTAATTATGGTATGGAAACTTCAGGTAATAAATTACGTAAGCATTGAGGAGTTAGGTGTTATAGATTTTGTATTTTCATGGTCTATGGATGGGTTAGTGATTCTTTATTGGGTTCTAGGGACCATCATCTATGATTGGGATCCCCATTTCACCTCACATGTTTGGATAGGTATTAGATATTATTTTGTTTCTCAATTATATCTTAGTAAACCCTTACATATTTAAACAGATTGGTAAATGGAGAAGACCATTCAAATTTTGTTGGATATTCTATGGGTTTGTGTTTTGGATTTTGGTGGATATTTAGTGAAGCTGTTGCCTTTGGTTTTGTTTTAATATAATTACATATACTAATAATCATTTTTCATAGATCCATTTGAGGCATTTTATGGGTGTAATTTTCCATCAATGTTATGTTAGATTGAAGTAGTGGAGTTTCAAACCCACATACTAGATGTGGTAAAGACCTTGATAGAGATGTTTCATATGATTTAGGAGTTGATTAAGGTGGTGTATGATTGTATATGCTAACCAGAGGAGGAGGCTACTAGAGCTTGTGGTCAATGATCATGTGTCATTACAAGATTTCTCTCTTCATGGATAATAGAGGTTCTGAAAGGGTATTAATATTTCTCCTTATATTATCTTTCCATTTTAGGCATTGAAATGTGTTAGTGAGGTGTAGGATAGATTAGTGATTCCATTGTAGATAGACTGGATCCAAACTGTATTTCACATGTCATAGATTCATTGGTATCTTCATGATGATTACAATGTTATTTATTTGGGTGTGTGGGATGTGGTGGATGAAAAAATCTTCTTGGATCAGTATGTTGAGATCTAGGATTTTGAGGAGAAGGTCTTGTATGAGAGATTTATCCATTTGGTTCACTTTCTGTAGAGGCATAGTGTCTTGGAGGAGAGTATGTCAGAACATTATTCATAAATGAAAGCTCAACATCCCAAGATTTTTTTATCATATTTTTGTTATATTGTTTTAGATGAATGTTTGTGCAGATTTATATAGGTTGGATATCCTTTGTCACATATTTTTTCTTTGTGGTTATATTGTTTTATTAGTGTGGTATGTCTTAGGGATAGTTGGGTTTGGAGGATGTGTTTTTTTCCTTTGGTTTTAAATTTTATTCTCATGGAAAATATATTTTTAGAGAGTAATCTAATGTAAAAACCATATAATACCACCATATTTTATATGTGTTTCCTTTTAAAAACGCTTTAGGTATTCAATAAATTTACTTACACACAACCAGGAGTCTATCTGAACCCTGATATAGTAAAATTTTATAACATAGGTGTTGAATTTATAAGTATGAATAGTAAAAACCAAATATTAAAAATATTTATAATGTTTTTAAATTGTGTAAATTTATTGATCAATTCATAATATACAAGTACTTATTCTTCAATAATGTCTTTTTATGCTTCAAAAATATGTTTCCATCAAATATGGTTTATATATTATTTTTCAAGTGAAAATTATAATTAATTTATACCAATTTAAGAAATGTATTTCATTAAATGAATACAATTTTCAAATCATCATATCAATATTATTTCAGGGTAATCTTTTAGTATTTTTTCTAAAAAGTTTAACCTTTCATTAAATAGTGAAAATACCATTTTTTGTAAAAAAAAATCATTTAATTTTAGGCAAAAGATCCATTATGCTTATAATTTGACCTTAAATTAACATAATCTTGCATTAATTAAAAATAATATAATTAATTTCATAACGACCATCATTATACTTGATTTTGGTATACACTGATTTTTTGTCTTAAAAACACATTTTACTTAAAACTATTTTATGATCACAATATTTGGTTATCATAATAAAATAAAATAATATATAATGATAAATTTTTTTAATTATATTTATAAATTATATACTCAATCATATATTCCAACAATAATTTTATGATTTTTACATGTAATGCAATGTTACTATGTTATGATTTATGCTAAATTTGTTTTTATAAAACATGTTTTCTTTGGAGTTTACACAATTATTTAAAATTAAATTCTAAAAATTATATAAATTAAACCAGATAAAATGAAATCAAAAATTATAATAATTATAATTAATATAATTTAGTAGGTTCAACTTATTTTTTTGGTACATTATGAATATTAAAAATAGTACAATCTTATTACCACGGTTATAGTTAAAACAAGTTTACTAGGGTGTTTTTAACTAAGATATGAGGGTATGATTTCCATAAACACCTAAATAATTATTATTAGTTAAATATATTTTAAAATTATCATATCATACATTCTAATCATGGTTTATTTGGATCCACTTTTCCCTAAAAGTGACTTTATATAATGGAAATATTTTATGAAATTCCTTGTGTGTCTCTCCCCTCACTTATAAAATAGAACCTCTCCTACTACCTTATTCACACTACTTTAACCTCCTATACCCACCAATAATAGAGAAAAACACTTCCAATATTCCTTCATTTTATCCTATATTTTTTTCTTCTCCTAATACTACTACTTCAAGGCTTAATCTATAAGACAAATGAGGTTTGTCAAAGAAGTGGTATAGATCTTAACCAAGATATTTCAATGTTATTTATTATTACAAATTTTCTAAGGTTTTTGTATCTATAAAAACATGATGAATTTAGTATAATAAATATAATTATTTTTTATTATGATGGTGTAAAAACCAATTCCCACTGCATCTCTATTAAATGGCATATGAAAGTATCAATCTAGTTTACGTGTGGACTGCTGCCTTCACATAGCGATATGATTCATTTTACAACAAAATATTTCATGATAGGTTATTATTATGAAATTAATGTTTGTATATGATATTTACAGAATAATTATTTTTTTTATAATTATAGAATCATAAAAACCTTTGTACCTTCTCATCGATTGTAAAATGATAACGTCCCTCATGGTTACAAGTGAACTATAACCTCTATGATGAGATGTGATTAATTTTTCATTAATGTTTTTCTTAGATGATGATAAGAATATATTTAATCAATATATATGATATAATAATTATTATTTAAACATTAATTATCATTTAATTTTATTTCATTCCATCTGTCAGAAATTATAAAACATTACTCATGTGAATGTGAAGACTTTAGTCTCCACATAGCATTGCAATTAATTTTTCATCACCACTTTACATTAATGGTTATAATGATATTTATATCATAATTGAAATCTTTCATATGAAAAAATATTGATTCAAGTGCTAGAATTATAACTATTGAACTATAACATACATGGAAAATCGAAATATTTTAAATCCTAAAAAATTGATGATATTAAAAGATTGATAGTGAACTAGTGATTAGATATTATAAGTAAAAAAGGTATGGTATTATATGTATTAATATGATTCTATTATATTATTTTCATAAAGTTTAATCAATTATACATATGTTCGGAGTTCCTACAATTTGAGATATACTTGATATTAATGATTTATGTTACAATCTTATTTTTTCCATGATTTTTTATACATAAATTAAGATGAACAAATTAAATGATTTCCTATACTAAATATTTTTTATTTTAATATTATCTAGTCATTAATAAATATTTCATCTTTTTTATTTCATTCTACCTCTCTTTATGTACCCAATAGACCGAAATATTGTTTTCAAGGAAACCCAACCCTGTTTCTGTCTCATGTCATGAATCTTTTCTTCTATTCCATATTTTATTTAGAATGTTATGAAGAATATTTTTAATATTATCTAAATATATATTATTTCAATTATTAATTAAATTTAAATTTCTTTCCCAAGTCTTAAAAACGAATCATATTAGGGTTCTCCAAATATAGAGATTATGACTTTTAATCAAAATAATTAAAAGAATTTTTGTTTTAATGAACACTGCATGAACATATTAACTCAATATCAGGAATAATATTTTCCTTGAATATTCCATTATAATATTAATTGGTTATTTTCAAAAAAAATAACCTTTATATTTTAAAAAAAAAATTATTTTAAATAATTTATTTCAAAATGAATAGGGGTTTTAACGCATTTTGTGAAAATATTCTAAAATATTCTAAAATATTTACGCTACATTTAAAAATTTAAAGAATTTGAAAATGTATTCTGATCAAAAATGGGTTTTAACACATTTTTTGAAAATATTCTAAAGAATTTATACCACATTTAAAAATTTAATTTTTTAAATGATATAATCTGTGAAATCATCACATAAAAATTATGTTGGTATTTTTTTTTCGAAAAACATGATATTTAGATGAATTGTGAAAATAATGATTTTTAAAGAAAAATATAATTTATATTCTAGTATTTTCAATTCCCCATATTGATTTGGATTTTTTTTAATTTTAATTATTTATTTTTTTAAAAAATAAATTAATTTACACCTTTTAGATTAATATTATACTTTATCATTTTATAAAAATACATTTTTATTTTCAAATGCATTTTTCTGGAAAACAATTTTTCAACATGTTTTTTTGGATTAATTTAAAATTAATTTCTTCCACTTATAAATGAGGAATTTGATTATATGGATTAAATATTTTAAATAATCATTTCATTGTTTTTTAGTGATTCCCCATTCATTTTTGTTCATAATTAATAATAAAAAGATTCAAAATTTGTTACCACAACTATGGTTATGAGGGGTTTCTTAGGGGATGGGGGATAAAACCAATACATAAGGGTAATGTTTCTAATTAAAAATGAATAAATATTTTTTTTTCATATTTATACCTAATATTATACAAATTTATAATCCTTTTTCTATTTGGAATCAATTGGTAGGAATATGACTTAATAATATTTTAATCCTTTAATATATTCAAGGTCTTACACTCCCCCCACTTATAAAAGGACACAACTCTATTATCTTTTTTAGACCATTTTGAGAATACCAAATTGAAAAAATACTAAAAAATATTATTATCAAATTTTCTAAAACATTATGTATAGGTTTCTTTCATGTTAAAATACTATTACAAGGTTCCTTAAGTAGTGATGTAAAGGAGGTTAACTAAAGAAGAGGTATTTGTCTTACCCAATCTCTTTCAATTTAATACTTATTCTACCTCTTATAAAGATCTTATATTCATCATAAAATGAAAAATTAAATATCCTAAATATATTAAACTATTATTATGATTATGTGACCCCTATTATCCATCCTCTTTTTATCAAATGAGAAAAATGAAAGTATCACTCATGCATTTGTGTGGAATACCGCTTTTAGGTAGAGATTTAAATCATTTTACAAAAACAACATTATTGGTTGGTTATTATGATTTATTTAATATATAAATATAAAACATATGATATAAATATGATTATTCAATGATAGTATATTAATTGTATTTCTTTCTTTATTATTGGTATGAAATGAAAAATGTTCATGCATATGTACGAACAATCATCTCCATTAATTATGTAAATCATTTTTCTATTTCAATCATTCATGGATGATTCAAAATATGTATATAATTAATAAATCTAAAATTAATATAAGGATTAAAATTATACATCTTAGGGAACCATGATACAATTACAAGGACCATAAATACGTTACTGAAACATTCATGAAAAACAAAATTATTAAGACACTGAAATGGTGATTTTAATAAATAATTATTAATAAATGGATATCTAAATGTAATAATTGGATAATATATGATATTATAAGTTTTAAATTACTTTTCTATAAAATTATAATAAATTTAAATTTATTATACAGTAGGTTATATTGTTTTTTAATCAAGTCAAACTAGAGGTAAGCAATTTATGTTACAATCTTGTTATTTATAGGTATCATTTTTTATTAAGATTATGATGATGAAATTTTATTATATATCTCAATTATATCAGTAATTTTATTCAAATATAGTTTTTTTAGAGATTAAATGTTTTCTATTAATTTTAATCCCTTCAATTAATCTTAGATAAAAGGAATATTTTTTTATAGAAATGAAACATTATTTTTCTCTTCAATTGAATATAATTTTTCTCCATATACATTTTTAGAAGAAAAAAATTTGTAATATTTTTACTATTATCAAGTTATTTTTTATTTTATTTTTACCCATGTTTGATATTTTGTAAAAATATTTTGAAAGAATATTCTCATCATTTTCTGTAAGTGGTACTTATGAATGTTTTCATAAAATGTGAAAGAACCTTTTTTTAATGTACTTTACTTGAAAAAAATATCCTACCATCATGAACACTCATTATTTTGAATAATATTTTATAATATTCCATGTTTCATCCCATGGAAAATTATTTATATAAAATTTTTTACTTTTTTAGATTGTAATTTAGTGATTTTAAATTGAACATAATATTTCCCTCAAGATATATTTTTGTGATATTTTAAATACAAATTAATCCATTATAACGATATTTGATGTTAAATTTGATTTACTGGGGTTTTCTAATCAATGATACTGAAGTGACATGAGCATAACATATATTAAAATTGAATCATTTTAAATTATTATTAAATATATTTTACAAATACACACTCGAGGTCTATAAAGGATTGGTGTATTTAAAGACTAGAAACAAAGTCTTACTATTTCATAAAATATATTCAATATCTACCAAAAGATATTCCCACTTTATAATATTCTTATAAATTACCTACTTAAAAAATTTCCCTAGAGTCTATGGAATGTAAACATAAGAATGGGTGATATCAAATTGTCAATAAGGGTAAACATGGGATATATAAATCGATGATCATATGAAAGAATAAGATAATCACAAGGGTATGAGATAATGATCCTAACATAAAAATTCCATACATAATATATCATGGATATTAAACAATAATCATTTCATAAAACATTTTTATTTGAAAATACATGATTAATAATAGTCATAAATCAATATAAATTTATCATGAACCACATGCTAATTTCATATAACTGTAGAACCTCCATTGGTAAAGAAACCATTTAATTTGTCAAGGTTCACTACTGAACCCCAAAAATTATAGTGGAACAGAAGTCAAAACGTATTTCCCATATCATAATGGATATATAATAAGCACTTATTTACCATTGTGTATCAATCACATGTACTTAATTTCCATAGTAGACTAAGCACATTTTATTATTTCCCACAATGGATCTAGCACATCAACTTGTTTCCTATAGTTATATCATGTAATATAAATCTTTACCAAATTAATTTAAGGGATTTATAATTCTAGACCGACCATCAACATAATTAAAGCCATAATATGTGTTTCATAAGACCAGAAAACATTCATCATATCCTAACCCTAGAAAAAGATATTTATAAAAATATTATCATTATAAATATAAACTATCTTGAGAAAAATAAAAATGGTATCATTATATTATAACCCCAATAAAACATAATTAATATCGAATGATTTTATTATAGATTAAAACTCTTCTAAAAGAATCAATGGAAGGTTTTCTGAAGAAAATATAATTTTTAATTTGAAAAAATTTATTTAACAACTAAATTATTTCAAAACATTATAGAAAATAATTTCTTTTAAAATAACCATTAAAATTTATAAAGATATCTTCAAAACAATGATCAATCATGATGTTTCTAAGTTTCATTCATTACCTATAAGATAAAAGAAAAAGTCCTTTCACACTTTTTAAATAATTTTGAAACATACCTCGTTATGAAAATTAAAATGAATATTCATTTTAAAAAAAGTTTAACTTAAATAACAGGTAAAAATTAATTATAATAATAATAACATAATATTAAAAATATTCTTGAAAACATTTTTTGAAAAAATTTATATGTGTGAAAAATATTTGATAAAATAAAAAAATAATGTTGGTTTTTTTTAAAACAATTCCTTAAATCTATTGAGTGCTTAAAATGAAGAAAAATAAAGGAAAACATGTACTGTTCATAATTAACCATATGAGAAGAAAAATGGAGTGTATTTCTCATATAAGGATCATATAATTTTCTAATATAAAATGAAGCATAATCAACCCCGATTATAAATATGATTGGATCATAAAACCCTTACCACAAGCCTCATATTATTTCTTATATGTTTGAACATCTAGTATAATAAAATGAGATTAATTATAAATTTATATTATAACCATAATAATATCTATCATACAATTTATTATTTATTTATGGAATATTATCACCTATTTATTATAAACATGTTATTAAAATAATATTCTCGATGATAATAACATCATTTTTCATTGATGTTTCAATTAGATATTATCAGTCCATGTAATTTTATCATGCTTATATATTCTATGTAATTTTAATAATGATAGAAATAGCACGTATATTAATTATGTATATATTTATATTCAACCAAAAATTTTATAGATATAAAAATAAATTTCACTATTTATTGAGATGATATGACATACATATGCTTGAATGATGTTTCTATTTTTTGGTAGATTGAATAATGGTGAAAAAAAATAAAAATTAAATAATAATTATTGTATCATATAAATCATATATATATACATCATATCTATGGTTATTACCATCCAAATAAAACAAAAAATTAAAAAATAATCACATCACGTCTTAGAGGTGACAGTCCAGAGATACTCATGAGCGATGTTATTATTTTCCAATAAAGAAGAAGATAAGAATGTATGTATGATATTATGAGTATATAAAAATAATTATATCATAAATATAATTTATAAATATTAAACCCAACATAATAAACATCTATTAAATATTTTGATGGAAAATGAATTGTAACTCTATGTAGAGATAATATGTCATTCGTAAGCACAAGTGATACATTCAATTTCCATTAAATAGAAAAGAGGGTGAATAAATAGGTTTTAGTAACAATAAAAACATTTCAATAAATTTATTATACATAATTTATTATTTTATTAAATATATAATTAATTTAGGGGAAGTATAATGACAACACATTGAAAGAAGGTGGGTAAGATGAATACCACTTGTTGGGATGTCCTAGTTTAGATTAAATATGAATGACCCATTTGAATGGTATTTTAAGATTAAAAGAACTCTAATTAATTTACAATGATGTTTAGAAGATAAGTTGGAAGGGTTATGTCTAGATAGAATTCTCAAAGTTGTGTAAAGAAGTGAAAGGAGAGGTTCCCTTTAATAAGTGAATGGAGGGACACTCATTAAATTGGGTTAAAGTTTAAAATATACTAAAATAATTATATATAAAAATATTTCTTAATGGAAATATATTAAAATATAACTTTTTATGTGGTTGAAATTATATCAACCAATAAAATTTGGATAGGTTTGGGTGGGTTATAAAACTTTATCTATTAATTTAACACCTTAGTTGATCGATTTCAACCTTAATCACGATAATATATTTTACACTCTTAAAAGGTTATAATTTTAAATATATGTTAAAAATTGGACCACAAATTCAAAATGGATGATAATTTAGGCCATTTATCATCTTATATAAACTATTTAAATAAATTTAAAAATTCACATAATTTAATAAAATATTTTTTTATCCAAAAATATTATTAATGTCATTTTTGAAAGTATTCATATAATTTGACGTTGAACACAACATAAAAAACTGATTTACAATAAAAACATTTTAAAAAGATTTAATATATTATATTTTTATAAAAAAAATTGTAAAAGTCAATAATTCAACCAAATTTTATTACTTTTAATATTTTTCATTTTATTTATTTTATTTTTCTATTTATTAAATAAATATTGTGTCGACATGGCGTAAGCATTTAGGATAATTATTCAATCACTAAAAATAAAAAATTAATTAATATAATAAATAAAATTAATTTTTATTTAACATATACAATTTTAACCAAACTTAACCTTTTTTTACCATTATAATAAAATAGTATAGATATTAAAGTCAAGAGAGTGAAATTTTCTATATGTTTTTTCTTAAATTAACATAAAAGTCACAATCAATTAAATGTAGAACCATGTGGCCATATATTTGATACATGGATTTAAATGGACAAAATAAATCCATAAATTATTATAAAGGAAAGTTTCAAGATAATTTTTAAGCCTTATATCATTTCTTACCCTATTTTACTGGATTTAAACCATACAAAATTGACCATAATTTACTACGGTTTATATTAATATTAGCCCAAAAATAAAATGTAACTATTTACCAAATTTATATATACTAATTGAAAAAAGGGTTTCAATGTTTCCAAAAAAATTGTCTATAAGTGAAAGAAACTAATTTTGGTAAAACACAAAATGCATAATGAGTAATAGTTTTTCAAAAAAATGCCTTTTAGGTACAAAAATATTTTTATACCAAATTTAGCAGTAAAATTGATTCCAATAAATTTTATTTTTTTAATTAATAATATAACATAACGAATTTAACATTCAATGAATTTTAAAATTAAATATTCCTTTTTAAATTCCTGAAACAAAAATAATTTTTTTAATAAAAATATGTATTTTTTTATTATTAATCGATAAATCAATATTTTGAAAAATCCTTTAAAAATTAAATTAAAGATAAATTTGAAACTTTTATTTCAAAAAAAATTTAATTTTATAAAAAAAATTTAATAAAATTATAAAAAATTTAATATAATAATTTCTTATAAAAATAATGGAAATCATGTTGGAAGGAAATTTATTTTTGAATCATAATATGACTTTTTAAAAACATGGAATTTTTATTTATCAAGAATTTATAAATTTATTTTTATTAATTTTGACCTTTTTATTTATATTTGATGATTTGGTTATTCTTAATTCACACCATCCAATTGAATGGCTATGTTATAAGGTTCATATTTAAATAATAATATTTCTTGGTTCACTTAAGCACAATGTCTCATGTTATATACGTTATCATATATAATGTTCTTTAAAAAATTTAGATGTTACATATACCTTGACTTTTTTCTCTAGATAGTTTATTATGATGATGATGATATGTTTATGATAGAAATTTTTTTCTATATGAGTATTCTATGACGAAATAATTAAAATTTTACAGAACCCATTTCCATTCCATGGGTTTTTATATTATGATATGAAGACATGCTGGATTTTTTATGATATTGTGGAACACGTAAATATTGTTTTCATTATGTTATGGGTAGACCAGTAATTATATGTCTCTCTAATTTGTTTGGTAAAGATAGATTTCTCATGAGATAATAATGACTGTAATAGAGAGAGATCCTAGTTTAGTAAGGGATTTAGTTCCCTATGATATTCTTGAGAGTAAACATTAACTATAGAAATGACATAATAAGGAGTGAACCCAATACACCTTGATAGCACAAGAGCCTCAGCCCAGTTGGTGAGGACTCGCTAGGTGCATCCAAGAGACCCAGGATCAAATCCTGGTGGAGGTATAATTCCGGGTACTATAGTAGGCACTGTAGCAGGCACTGTAGAAAGCACTGTAGCAGGCACTATTCGGTACTGTAGCAGCCGGAACAATTCATCCATCTGGGCCTTCGGGCCACTGGTTTGGTTCTCGGGTCCTGAAAGGCTTTCGGGCCACTTTAAGGGATTTGGGACACCCCAAGGCCTTCGGGCCACATGAATGCAGGCCCAGACACACTACAAAAAAGGAGCAGCCCTAGAAGAGGATTCAGAGCAGGTACACTCACCAGAGCAGAGCCAAATGGATTGTCAGAATGAGTGGGTATGGCTATTCCATCGGTACCAGCCTGTGCTTGCAAGGGAAGCCTAGCCAGACGGTCTTGAAAAGGTGGAGAGCTACTATCAAAGATGCAGATGCTGGGGAGGGGCAGTTACTTATAGATAGTCTGGTTGAATTCCCTAAGACCTTTGGGTCATGTAATCTGTCAAGCCTACGGGCCATGTAATCTCTGAGCCTATGGGCCTTGTAAGGGTTCCCTCTCATCCCTTGAAAGAGGGGTTATCAAAATCAATAAAAAATGAAGGCCTTCGGGCCATTCAGGCCAATACAATTTGATAACCATTTCCAGGAAACGTGGCTAAGGAAATGACTTTCCATTATCATGTTTATTCCCATATCTTTTTTTCTTATGCTTATGATATGTTCTGAGGAATCATGTTTGATTATTGACAATTCTACACTCATAGGTTTCATGACTGACAAAACACAATTCCATGATTCCAGATTAAATATTTTTAATTGATTGGGTATGATTATTTTATGTTATGATCATGTTATCATACCCATATAACTATCTTATGATTGCATATGGTTATCAATTTCTATCTCCCTTGTTGACCCTTACTGATCTTTTGAGCGAACAATATCGCATATTTCCCTTCCTAGGTTTTGAAAAAAGGATTTATGTATGACATGTCTATGAAGACTTCTAGCTGTTAAGAACTAAGTTAGAGATAATTTAGATACTTTATGTACCATTTATTAATGTATCCATGTTTCCAAGGGAAATATTCTTTTAAAGTTATGGAATGGATCATAATATTATGTATTGAATATTCATCTTATATGATGAAATATTTGAGTATGAAATATTTGTATCACTATTTTTGGTATTAAAGCAACGTTTAGTTATTTTTATAAAATATTATGATGAATATTTTGTGAGAATGCATAGCATAAGTCTAAATATATGATAAAATTATAATTTTTTAGAATGGAATAGATTATGTTGCTTTCTTTTCAATACATAAAATTATGGATACTATTAATGAATAGGGTTTTGGGACAAATGATTTTACGGGTAATAAATGTGAAATGAGTAAGTAGATTATATCTCAAACATCATTCAATTAAATATTTTTAATTGATTGGGTATGATTATTTTATGTTATGATCATGTTATAATACCCATATAACTATCTTATGATTGCATATGGTTATCAATTTCTATCTCCCTTGTTGACCCTTACTGATCTTTTGAGCGAACAATATCGCATATTTCCCTTCCTAGGTTTTGAAAAAAGGATTCATGTATGATATGTCTATAAAGGCTTCTAGCTGTTAAGAACTAAGTTAGAGATAATTTAGATACTTTATGTACCATTTATTAATGTATCCATGTTTCCAAGGGAAATATTCCTTTATAGTTATGGAATGGATCATAATATTATGTATTGAATATTCATCTTATATGATGAAATATTTGAGTATGAAATATTTGTATCACTATTTTTGGTATCAAAGCAACGTTTAGTTATTTTTATAAAACATTATGATGAATATTTTGTTAAAATGCATAACATAAGTCTAAATATATGATAAAATTGTAATTTTTTAGAATGGAATAGATTATGTTGCTTTCTTTTCAATACATAAAATTATGGATACTATTAATGAATAGGGTTTTGGGAAAAATGATTTTACGGGTAATAAATGTGAAATGAGTAAGTAGATTATATCTCAAACATCATTCAATTGCATGATGAATTAGCTCTTACTGCACACTAGGTTTGACACTCTCGGGTTTTATGGTTATGTTAATTTAGATTTTAATTATTAATTATTATGAAAGATTTGAGTAGATTATGACCATGGATAACCTAGTTTTGACCTAATGTAAGATAGATTAAAAATGATGTATCATTATTTAGAAAACCTATACATTATTTTTTTGATTATATAGTTTTTCACTAGGATTATTATTTCTCATACTATATTTTTTAGTTAATTTTAATGGATTTAACTGAAAGAAATCATGTTAATGATGAATGTGATGGAAAAGAAATTGATTTTCCTTCTAAGTAACGAAATTTTATGGGATATGAAATGAAAAATCATGTTCCCATGCTAACACAATTTTTATAATCCATGAATCATTCTATGATTTGAAATGTATGAAGTAGGTAAAAGTATTCTATTGAGTCATTCATGATACAACATCGAATATATTTCATTGGGTGCACTAATCCACTAGTTTTTGGTCAATGGATTAATACCAAAAAATATATATTTTATATTACCCAATGTTTAGAAGATGAAAAGGTTATTTGAGTTGATTATCATTTGGAAGGAGAAGAAGATCATTGGTGGACTCTTTTCAATAACATGAGGCAATAAGAATTAATTGATTTTATAGAATGGGATGAGTTTAAAAGGATATTTGCAACATGTAATTTTATAATATTATTTATATAAAAATGAATAAATAAGTACTCGATCTAAAGTAAGAGGATGATGAATCCATTAGTATATGTGAGTAAAATTTAGCAAGACTTATGAGGTACACTTATATTATCATCATTCAATATGAATATAATATTTCATGAATCATCAGTAGTATAAAACCATGTATTTTAATGTAATTCACCATAAGAGACATTAGTATCCATGGAGAAATAATTTGATACACAATTAAGGAAGAAATGGATATTGGAGTCGGTCTGGTTGAATTCCCTAAGACCTTCAGATCATGTAATCTCCTAAGCCTACGGGCCATGTAATCTCTGAGCCTACGGTCCTTGTAAGGGTTCCCCCTCATCCCTTGAAAGGGGGGTTATCAAAAATCAAAAAAATGAAGGACTTCGGGCCATTTGGGGGGGTAAGAAAATAAAAATTCAATTCAAAGAAAATTTTAATATTATAAAACATTGAGGGAAGAAAATGGAATCTCATTTATACTTAAATTATAGAGGGAAACATGGATGAAATTCAATTAATGGGATGAGTAAATGCTTTTTGTTTGGAAAGGAAGGAAACCAAGATATCGGATTCAAAAGTGATAGGAGAAGAAGTTGATAACAATGTGAATTGAGAGAAAGAACCTTTTAAAAAAACATCCCTATTTTAGTATTTCAAATGAATAGATTATTTGAATTATTCTAAATAGTTCTCAAATAAAAATTTTAATCATTAGGATAGATGTTAGAAACCTCTTAATCCCAGAGAGAAAGTAAAATGTCATACAATTTTAATTTCTGGCGTGGAGTATGTTAATGATGTGGTGAAATTTATACTTACTCTACAAGAAAATGACCATATACCCACAATTTTCCAAAAATATGGCTATGATATGGAAATTATCACCTATACCCATGGGTTTTCAAATAATTGGTATATGTTGTAAATTTTCACTTATAACCAAGGTTTTTTATAAACCATAGGTATAGGGTTTTATTCAAGACCTATAGACATGGTTTTGTAAAATAGTGGGTATAGGGTTTTTTCATGACCTACATACACAGTTCTTAAGAAACCATGGGTATAGGTCATGAATATTCCCACAGGTTTCCGAAACTATGTGTATATCTTTCCCATGTTATGGTAGGAAAAATTCCCCAGGACAAAAAAAACACGAGAACACCAATTTCCACAGTTTTCTACCCATAGCCATAGTTTAGATAAATATATATAAGTGAATGTATATTTTTATACCTATAAGATAATGTGGTGTTGTGGTTAGGAATGTTAATTTTTTACAGGCTATCCAGGTATTCAAACTCGTACTTGGTGATTTTTTAAAACATATTGTCATAGTTTCAAAACTGTGGGTTTAGAGTTAATAACACGGTGGCATATACCAATTCCCCAGTTGTTAAAACTATGGTTAAATTTTTTTCAAATAATTGGTCTATCATAGAGATATACCAATGGATTACCAATCCATAGTTCTCAAAACTATGGGTATATCCTACAACCATGGTTTTGGGGGCTATACCCAGGATTTAAAACCATGGGTATATGTCCATTTTTCGGTAATGTTACAATCTAATCTAGACATATCAATTACTTATTTGATTATAGATTTACCCACTCTTTTATATCTGAATAATTTTCAATGGTAATCAAATTATAACTTCAGTGATTATATTTATGTTAATTATTTGAAACTGTTAATGGTATAATTATTTCATCTCAAGTATTTAATTCTTCTATGATTGAGGTTTATGGGAATTTTCTTTCATGGAATCTAATTATTCTCCCTCCAGTTCAATTTTATGTTATCTTAGTCATATATTGAAATTATTTATATAAATACCAAAGAAATTTTTATGGAAGGTATGTCACATTTGATATTCCGAACCAACCTACGATTATTTATTGGTGAGATGGGTAATATCAACTTATAATGGAAATTGCATCCATTTTATGGGTCTAGATACCTATTCAAAGGGGATATATATCTCACATTTCCAGGAAGAAACTAAAAATATATTATACAACTACTGTACACGAGTTTTTTTATGTATTTAATGAAAAATTTACTATTTTTTCTTCAAATCATGAAGTTGAGTTTTCAATATAAGTCATACATATTGTTACAACTAATTCAAAGACACTGTATATGATATCCCAAATTAAGTTTTATGAATTCAGGAAGAAATTCAAGGACAATCTTGATAAGGGTTTCATTCAGCTAAGTGTGTCACCAATTGGTGTGCCAATTCTTTTTCTTAAGATAAAAGATAGATCTGTGTGACTTTGTACTGATTTTCAAAAATTAAAAAATATCATAGTCAATAATAAGTATCCCTTAACCTGTATTAATGACCTTTTTGATCTATTACAAAGAACTAAATATTTTTTGAATATAAATTTCTGATCTTAATACTATCATATGAGGGTCAAAAGTGAATACATACATAATTAATCCTTTCATAAGAGGTGTGTGCATGATGACTTTATAGTAATTCCATTTGGTCTTACTACATCCTCCACTACCTTAATTAATTTAATAAATACGGTTTTTATAGATTACATTGATTATTTTTTGGTAGTCTTAATAGATGATGTTATTATATATTCCATGAGTAATGTTGGATGTAAAGATCACATAATAAATTTACTAAAGGCCCTAATAAAGGATTTGGTCTATGAAAAATTTACCAACTATGAATTTTGGAAACAAAAATGTTTCCTTTTTTAATATAATCTCAAGTGAGTGTATATCACTTGATTCATTAAATAATAATGTTATTTAACATTGGAATAGACCAACAATAATGACTGAGATGTATATTTTTCTTGGGTTATATGGATATTATCATATCTTTGTGAAGAATTTATCATAGATATCTAATCTACTCACTATGTTAACTCAGAAGGGAGTCAAGTTCCTTTAGACTAAGGAAGAAGACTAAATTTTCAAGTAGTTGAAAATAATGTTTGTTAGTTTACCTATAATCACAGTAACCTATAGGTGATAAGGGTTTGTGATCTATATTGATGCATCAAATATGTTTTTGGGATTTGTTCTATTCCATAATGATATGTGAATATCTTATGCCTCATAAAAGTTGATGGTTCGTGAGATGAATAACCTGACTCATGACCTGATGCGAGAAGTGGTAATATTTGCATTAAATATAATGCACAAATATCTTCATAAATAATTGTGTGATATATATACTGATAATAAACGTTTAAATTATATATTGACCTTTAAATAGTTGAATATGTTCCATAAAATATGGCTAGAGCTGATTAATGATTGTGAATGGAAAATACATTACCACCACTGGAAAGTGAATAAGGTGGGATATGATCTGAGTGGAATGGATCATGCCATATTATCTATGATGAGGACAGAAAAATATTTTTTTGGATTTTAAAAATATGGATACGGAAATATTGAAGGAATGGTAGAAATATTATCTTTCTCAAATGAGTGATTAACTATCTGTCTATATGAGGATTAAAAATTTTCAAAAGGAAGATGTAGAGCTGTAAAAGAAGTTGAGAAATATTCATGAGTTGGATATTGATTATGATAGAATGATATGGTTCAGGAACCATGTATGTGTCATATCGATACCATATTTGAAGAATTATCTATTGGATAAATCACAATGTGTGTCATTCTTTATATACGATTGAAGTAAACTGATGTATAGAGATTTAACAGAGTATTTAGGAAGTGATAACAATAAAAATGATATTTTAGAGTATGTATTTATGTTCTTTCTAGGTTATTAGGTTATGTATAAGAGATCTAAGTCTAAGGGAATTTTTTTACCCTTACCCATATCAAAATGATAATGAAAAATCATCACCATATATTACATCATCAGACTCCCAAAAACATCCAGAGGTCATACTATTATATTGGTTATATTCAACCACTATAAGAATTCAGAAAACATTATTTATTTAAGATAACATTTATCTCTTGATTAGATATATAGGATAAAAAGTTTGTGGTTATATTTCATATAGTACTACTCTAAAATATATCTGAGTGAGAATTGTGGTTTACCTTAATGTCTTAAAGAAGTCTTCAGTAGGATCTGGATACATAATTTATTTTTAGCACTTACTATCATCCTCATATAGATGGTTATTCTGAAGGAAAATTAAAAACCTAGATGAAATATTGATATCATATACTATAGATATCAATATTTTTGGGCATCCACACCATACTCTTATCAAATTCTCTTATACTAATTGATTTCACTTGATAATTTAGATACCTCCTTTTGAATCCCTCTAAGGATGGAAGTGTAGAACTCTAACATGTTGGAAATATTTTTGTAGAAAAAAATATATTAGAGCATAATATATCTAAGGTAACTGAAGGGAATGTTAGATCCATTTAGGAGAACATAAAGGTTTTCAATTTCGACATAAATGTTTTTCAAACAATCATTGGATTGATCTAGATGTCAATATTAATAAGAAGGTATTATTATGAATATCTTTATGTAATAAGGTTATCTGATTCAATAATATGGGAAATATAATCCCTATGAATATTTTACCCTTCTATATTATTGATTAGGTTGGGATGGTAGCTTATCACTGGGCACTTCTAAAAAACCTCCCTCAATTTCATGATGAGTTCGATGTATCACTCATGGGAAGTACATATATAATTTTTCACATGTGCTATAGTTATAGTTTTTAATTCAGTATCATGATCATTACTATAATAAAAAACTAGTAAAAATCATGGATAATATAGATAATGTGATGTGGAACAAGACAACTCACCAAGTTAAATTTCTCTAAAAGAGTAAAAAATTCAAGGAAGCTACATATGAACCTAATGATATGATGAGGTAGAAGTATCCTCAATCATTTGCATCATAGTGATAGAATTATGATGGATAAATTAGTATAAGCTGGTATAATGTTATTAAATGATATTTTATGATATATTTATATTTAAATAAAATTGTTTTTTTGATATATTTCTTTACAGGAAACAACGAATCTAAATAATCCATATTATACTATTAAAATACTGTTATTTATTGTGATTATTATCACATAGACACTGTATTGGTTAGTATAAACAAGATTAAACACCATATGAAACATATGTATAAGGGTTTTACTTAATATAAATGTATTTATAAATTCATTATAAATAAGTACTTAATTTATAGTAAAGTCATTTTATGCTTCAAAAAAATGTTTTTGTCAAAATTGTTTTAATTTCATTTTTTGTTTGGATATTATAATTAATTTATTAGTATTTTAGAAAATTAATTTTATAAAAGGATATTATTTTCTAAATCATCGTAACAAAATTAACAGAGTGGATATTTTTGAATTTTTAGAACATGTTATTTTTTGATAAATAGTTAAAATATCAGTTTTGAAAGATAACTACCCTTTCATTTTTATTAATTTTAAAGACCCATTTTGATGTGAATTGGTTTTATAATTTAATTAGTATAATATTTATAAAATAAATAAATTTATACCTTTTTATAAATATTATACTTTATCTTGGTCTAAAAATACTTTTATATTAAAAATGTATTTTTTTGGAAAATAGTTTTTCAACTTGTTTGGTGGGTTTATTTTAATAATATTTTTCTTCCACTTATAGAGATCAATTTTGATAAAATGGATTAAACATTTTTGTATCATAATTTAATCATTTGTTAATGAATCCACTTAAAATTTTTATCATAACTAATAATAAAAGCAATAAAAATTTGTTACCATTGTTAAGGATAAAACGAGTTTACCATGGGTAATATCAAGAGATAAGGTTGATATTCTCAATTAAAATTTTCTATATCATATTTTCCTTCCATATTTAAATATAATACTTTCTTATCTTCTATTATTTTTCTATTTAGAATCATTTTTATTGAATAATAATTAATAATATTTTTTCCCTTTAAAATATTCAAGGTTTGTCCCTCCCCACACTTATAAAAGGAAATCCACCCTCTTTGTTATTCACACCACTTTGAACATCCTAGATCTACCAAAACCTTCCAAATTATCTTATAAACATTCCAAACCACAAAATAGAAGTTTTTGGATTCTTGAAATTCTATTCCATGGGTCATTGATAGGGGATCTAATGGAGGTCTACTAAAGAAGAAGTAATTGTCTAACCTGGCCCCTTTCAAATTATTTCTTATTCTACCTCCTCAAAATCAATAGTATTAATTATAAAATAATAATTTAAATATAAAAAATATTATTAATATTTATTAATATTATGTAATTACCATTATAAACCCTATTTTTCATTAATTGGGAAATGAAAGTAAAGCTTCTGTGTACGAGTGGACTACCGCCTCCTCGTTGAGATAAAATTAATTATTCACCACCATAATTCATCGTTGGTTATTTTGATGTATGTAATGTTCATACTTTTTATTTTTGAAATATTTATGATTCTTGTATGATAAAATATTATTATTTATTTATTTTTTATTTTTTATAAAATGAAATCAACAATAATTCGTACATACGAACTAACATCTCCATGAATGGTGTAATTGATTTTTATGTGTCCACATTTTATAGATGATTTTAAATATGTATATAATTAATATATATTATAATAAAATAATTACTAACATTATTAATATTATGTTATAATGATTAATTTTCAAGGATCGAAAATACCAAAACGAATCTTTCATGTAAAATAAAATAGTTTACACCTTGGCCAAATGAATTTAATAAGGAATTATTAAAATATGGGAATTGAAATCTTATAAATGGATTGTATACAATTTTATAATTTTTCATATGATTATATTATTTATTTATATTAAATTTTATATTATTATACTAAACGTCATGTATCTTTATAAGCATATCAAACATAAGGTAAGATATTTATGTTATAATCTCATTATTGACTAGGATTGTTTATGATTAAGTTTATGAAGATAACCTTTTCTGATCCATCTCTCAATAATACAAAGAATATTATTATTTCTATTTATTTCATGATATTACATACTTAACATTAATTTTCATCTATTTTAATACTAATGATACTAAAATAATGTGTTTATAAGGAAAAATTACTTCAATTATCTCTTCGGTCACAAATCATTTTCCTTCCATATCCTTGTTTTATAAAAATCATATCATGAAAATTTTTACTATTAAATTATGATATTTAAAAAAAATTTCACACATTTTTTAATTTCTATAATGAATTTTAAAATTAATCATCATATTTTTTAAAAAAGGTTACTGATGAATTTTTACCGAAAATGTGAAAGAAATATTTTTTTTAACATACACAGGATGAACGTAATTCTCCACCATAATGAACACTAAATTATTTGAGACTTATTTTATATGTGTACATGTTAATTTTAAAATAAAATAATTTCCATAATATTTTGGATTTTTTTATTTTAAATAAGTGATTTTAAAATAAAAAGTGAATTATTCTTGAGAGATATTATAGTAATGTTTTATAATAATTTTTTATATGTGATAAAATAATTTGGTGTTACGTAAGTTTTAATAGGGTTATGAATTAACGAAACCATAATTATTCTTTCTCTAGATAGTTTATAACTATGATTATGTGATTTTTTAATAACCTATTTATTTCCCATGGACAAAGCTATGATGAAATGTTTATGAAAATTATTTCTTTTCCATAGGGTTTGATATGATTATATGAACATTTTATGATTTTTTTTTGGATCCTGTGTCACACATATATATGGTGTTCATTATGTAATGGGTTGGAAAAAAGTTATATAGACCTCCCAAAAATTAGGTAAATAGGGATATCTCCTAACATAATAAGGACTAGAATGGTGAGAGAACCCACTTCAATAAGGGACTTTGTCCACTATGATAGTCTTGAGAGTGGAACTTGAATTAGGAAATGATAGAATATGGAGTGAAACCATTTCACCAAGATTACCTTGGATGTGATACTTGACTAATGAAATGATTTTATATGCTTATGTGTACTCAAAAAAAATTATGTCTTATGATTTTTATATGGTTTCATGGATCACGATTGATTATAGATGATTCCATAGACTTATGTTTCATGATTGATAAAACCTTATTCCATGATTCATTATTAAATATAATTTAATAATTGGGTATGATTATTTACTATTATGATCATGTTACTATAAAATTATTTTTATCTTATGATTTCATATGATCATAAATTGATATATCTCTTATTTTTCCTTACTGATAATCTAATATCACCCCATTTTTAATGTTTACCTTAAACTTCTTATTAAATAATGGTTTAAGTATGATATGTATAACAAGGGTGATAGTTATGAAGAACTAAGTAGGAGATGATATATATCTTTTGTCTACCTATTTTTTATGTATCAAAGTTTCAAAATACACTAACTCTTTATTGTTTAAATATATATTTTAATGTTATATGTTGAATATTAATTCAATAAGATGTAATATTTATGTATGATTTGTGTGTCTAACTATAGTGTATTTTACATAACATAGAGGTTGGTGAGAGAATGTATGGATAATTTCTCCCTATTACCCACTATCTCCTCTATACATGGTATGGTTGTGATGACGGAACATTTTGGGGTTTATGAACAGTTGGATTAGGGAATGTGGTCGATTTACGTCATGTTCAAGATACCCTACTGTGATGAATATGGTTATGTGGTTACAGAAGTAGATCAATGAAAAAATTTACATTGGACCCTATGTGGTTTAGAGATTTTAGGGTTTTGTTATGAACTATATTAGAGATGAATTTATTCTTTGGATTGAGGTCAAAAAAGTATTTTGGACCCCACATGAGGCTGGGATAAGTAGGGATATTGTCAAACCCACATTATATGAGACTCAGTGTCTATATGTGGTGAGGTTCTTGTTTAGATGAAACGAAAGGTATGAGAGTGTCAAGACATTTTTCATTTGTGCATCTGAGTAGAAAAATAATGGATATGTGGAACAGGGTACCATTGAGATTATATTTTTAGTAATATTTTATTATACTTAGATGGGTTACTTAGTGATTTTGTCTTAGTGTGTCAGGGAGGTATTTGACTTAGTAGGATCTTATTAATTCATCTATTTAATCCTTAGGGGTATTAATATGATTCATTTACTTTGAAAATTAGAGTTATTTAGGAGGATCCAACTTTGTATAAATTTTATCTTCACCCTTATGGTTATAAATACACTTTCAGGTTTATTGGTGAGTATGGTGACCTTGTGGCTTGGATCTAGGAGTTGTGTTCATGGATACTAATTAAGAGTTTGTTTTCTTATTTTGTCATATTTGAGACTATGTACTATATGATATATAAAAAATTGTGGTTTATTTTGTGATTTTTTATATTTATTTTACATAAATGAAAATATTTTTGGATTTATGTTTATTTTTAAGGATATGTTTGATGTAATTCCTTCTATTTTTGGGCCTTTTACCATTTGTGATAGTCATTACCCTGAGTCCTATTGGAAGATGTCCTCACGGTGACTCTCTTCTTCAATGTAGGCCCTATAGGGGTTCTTTGTGGGGGTGTGTTGTGATAAATTCTATTAGATTATAAATCACATTAGGATATGTATGAAAAAATTAAATAATGTAATTCCTTTATAAAACAAATTTTAGTATTTTTGGTTTATTCTAAAGGTTCAAAAAATATCATTCTTTGTAATGACATGTTTTAATGATCATAATAGACTCATTTTTAACTGAAAAATTCACCTAACTGATTCAATATAAAAATTAATAAATAGTAAATAAGATAAAAAATAATAATAGTGTATGCATATAAAATATAATATTCATAGATACTGAAAGTAATAATAAAGTAATAAAAATTATAAACCTTAATAAAAATGAGTTGGCGTGTCAAAAGAAGATAAAAGGAAAAAATAACACACTCAAAAAATGAAATGTAACTTATTTAGTATAAACTTAAAACATCTTATTATTGATAAAAAATGATGGATGATGAGTTCAATGGATGAAGAGTCCATCCATGACTTCATTTACTAGTGGAACATAATTTTTAACTAATGATTCACTACAACAAATGTCCCAAGATCGGGGTGAAGATCTATATGTAATCAACCTAATCATCCATACATTTATTACTAGAACGGTAGACCAAATCTAAAGTATAATTGAATAATATAAATGTATATAAGAAAATCAGGATGGCCAATTGATAATTTTATTCCATATATTATTCCTTCTAGTCCTGTATATTAGTTGTATATATTAATGATTAAACTTCTACAAATAGACACAAGACCAAAGACAATATTTTTTTGAATATTTTGATAACCATTTCAATGATCCTATTTAATATGTTTATTAGAAATGAATAAAAATATTTATGTTAGATGTAAATAAAAGAAACTACAATAGTCATAAAATACCCACATTGAGTATAAATTATTAGAAAATATAGATGACCATAGAGGAATCCATGAATGCTTAGTGGTTAGATGAATGATGGTATAATATGTATCCATATTATATCCCATTGACTATCTTAATAAAACTTAATATTTCAATTCCATATAAAGTATTGATGAGGTTTTATTTTTAGAATGGGTTTCAAAGTTAATTTTGTGTTTTTATACTCACTTGAAAATTTTATAAGTAACCTTTATATTGTATTCACACCATCCATATTCTGATCTATTTATTCAATAATTGTATGGTATATATAATTTCCTTCTTTTAATGTTTGATCAATGGAGTTTCAGGTATATGATATTGTCTTCAACTAATCTTAGATTAATAAAGTCAAGGGGATAAGGAATTTCCCATATCATTATAAATTTGGAAATTCATTTACTCAATATTATCTAGATCTGGAAATAAGATCCTCTTACTTATTTAGGTTAAAAGTTATAAAGTTTCTAGGAATAAAATGTATTTAATATAATGTAATGGACATATATATTTATTTTTCAAAACATATTGAATGTTTAATATGTCATATCAATCAAAAAATTGTAAATTATTTTCATTATCAGGTTTAAAATAGAATGTAACCTTGTTTTCATAAGTTATAAGAGAATGAAAAATTCTAGAGAGTGAACTAGATTTATTCACCCACCATTCTCCACAATTTCTTTATTACCTATAATCCTTAATGCTTTATCATATTTCATATATAACTTTCTGATGGATGATTTATAATAAAAAGGTTAGGTTTAAATTGTATAGAATAAATTATATTGAAAATTATTTATCCTTTTAATACTCTACCTTTTCATTTAACTCTATTTATATTTCTAAATTTATCTTTTTCAAAAACATATTTTATTATGTTACACTAATTTATTAATTTAGATATAATTAGTTTGAAAAGTTATTTTTTCCTTTAGGTTTTCAATTTCAACACTTCCTTTTTGTTTAATACTGGATTTTATCTCCTTGCCTAGTGTCAAAAAAATTATATATAACATTAGAAATTTCATTCCCCATATTTTTTAAAAACATATTTGAAGAATTATTCTATCCTTTTTTCATGAATCAAAAAATTAAAGAGAAAAATACAACATGAAGATAAATTTTTGGAAACCATCTCCTCCTACTAATACCAAAAAAGCGTTATCTAAGAGATTCTCATAGTAGATTTAATCATTAATTTAGATACCATCCAATATTAGTATTATATTGTTATTAATTATTATCATTTGTGATCTTTTTTTAACCTTTTTTATGATTGAATTGGTTTTAAAAAATAAAATCCAAATATATTTTAATTATTTTCTATTGTTTTATATAACTAATTTTTCTCACTTGAAAGATATGATGGAATAATTTCTCATATATCCAATTCAACTAATCAGAATAATTTTACTTATAAGTTGTTTTATTTATATGGCAGAGATAAATTTCACACTCTAGAATAAATTTCAAATCTTAATTTAAATATTTATATTCATAATATTCTAATCCAAGTATTAGTAGTGATTTTAAAAAACATTACAATTATCATGGTATACATAATTTTATGGAGCTTACTGAGAGACCTGATTTCCCATTATTAAAAAATGTAATAGGAAGGGGTGAATTAGGATGTTTAAAAATATCTAACCAAAAAAACTCTCATTGTGATTATGTAGAATTACATCATCTCGATATCTATTATATCTTCTCTCCCAATTCATATTTAAATATATATATACTATATTTTCAACACTAATTCGACAAACTCAGTTTTGTCTGCCTATTACCCTTATCCTCTTTTTATTATTCTTCTTCTTCAAAACCCATTAGATTCACTATTTTATTACAAGTTTGGTAACTCCTGCTTCTTCCTTTAATGATACAATTTCACATCTTGGATTCACTGATCTTATCCTTTTAGACCCACAGTTCCATTAGCTCACTCACTTATCAACACTTATAGTTATACCTATAATAATTTATTTTTCTCAATAAGATATTAATATTCTTGTAAAGTGGTCTAAAACACTTTGGTAATGATTTATAATATTTCCAAAAATAGAATGAAATAGGAGATTACATTTAGTACTATTAAATTAACTTCACATGTAGAATCCCAAAATTTCTCATATTTTATAACTCAAATGGAATACCATGTTGAATGAAATCTCCTACCCTAAATTAATTTATTTCCATTTTTTTCTTATATTTATTTACAAATCAAAAAATACTTAATTTTCTCTATTGTCGGATTTAATTCATCTAACTAAAAACATCTCCACCAATTTGCTAATTAAATATATTCATCAATAATAAAATTAGCATTGTAACTAAACTTTTGTCATAAAAAATTTTATGGCATGATAGCTTTACAGAAACTAGAGAAAATTACATATTAGACCTATTTAATTCACCTAGGGTCTCATCGCCTTCATTTGAATTCAATCAATAAAATTCACAAGGTCCATTGTGATATTTAATTCCTTAATGCCCAGCTTGGGAATAAAAAAATACTTCCATTTCCATATTTCATAAATCTAAAACATCTTCATTTTTGGATGAAATAAATTTTCTAAAACATGTCATATATTTATGTATTTATTTATATATAAGAGTTAATATTCTCACCAAACAATTCTTAGATTATAATGACTTAATACATTTATAAACATCTCTAGAATTGACTCAACTTAGTCCACATTGTTCTTTACAACTCTTGAACTCTATTTACGTTTACTAAGTAGCTCATCCACTGTATATTCTCAAAATCATGCTCAAATCATGGATTAAATAAAAATCATGATTATTTAAATATATTGTTGCTATGACATCATCATATTTCGTTTTTAGTAAATTTGACAATTATAGATAATCATTTTCATAATTTAAAAAGGCTCAGAATTTTATTTTTCAATGATATTTATATTAATAAACTTGAAGATAAATTTTAATAATTTTCAAGATGAAAAATAATCCATTTCTTTTTATTTTTATGATTAGAGCCTAGTATATATGTTTTGAATCATTTAATTTAATTTTATAATTAAAATAAAAAATTATGGAATTTTATTAATTTAGAAAAAATTTATATGCTTGAATTCATACATTGATCCAAGGTATTCATATAGTATAGAAGAAGTTTATTTCCTATGACATTAAATTCATATGAAAAATTCATATATATTTTATATGAGTTTGGAAGTGTTATAGAATCTCTAAAAAGTATAAAAAATATTTGAAGTCATAAAAAATGTCATGATATATTAGGAAATGACTTAAAGTCATATGATCATCTTCTAAAATCATACATAACATAAAATATAATATTAAATTATTTAGAAGTTATATGGTCAGATAGATTTCCATTTTTTCATCATGAAAACAAAAATTACAAATTTATTCAAATGACTGTAAAATGACTTCCAATGTCTCTTTGGCATCTCTGAACGTCTTAAAAATATATTCATTGTATTTTCACATCAATATTCAATAGACATAAAGAGTGATATACCTCGTATGGATTCACATAATTCCTAAAACCTAATGTTATTATTGAATCTATCAACTAGTTGGATTCATTAAAATCACATAATAATTGATATTGATAGTACTCCACAACCGATGATATATGATCCACATTAGGTGGAGTAATCTTGAATTGAGAATGGATCTGTTCCTTGTGTTCCTGCGGGGGGTTTCTCTAATCTGGGTTTCCCATCTACATCAGGAGTTCCTATGGTGGATTCAATCTTGACTGGAAAGCTCAAATCGTTCAAAGATGCAGTCACAGGAGTCCCAGATTTGGTGGATACTGTCCTACCTCGTATTCCGGCAATCAATCTGGAACCTAGGTTTCCAGAGAAGATTGATGGTATGACTTTGGTTGAGATTTCGGAGAGGGAACTTATGGAGGCTTCAGACTAACACAAGCTTTCTCTCGTGGCATGTTTTGGGCCGAATAAACCTCCTTTGAAGGTTTTTAGAGCTCTGGTTGATTCGTGGGGTCTTCTGCAAAGGGATTCAGTGTTGAAATTATCCAGGTTCGCCTTTTGTATCCATTTGTTTAATAAAGATGATTTTCTGCATGCCTGGTCTAGGGAGGATAGACGGTGTGAATCTCTGTGGTTCACTTTGTCTCACTGGTCTTGGGGATTATCACTACAGAAATGAATCTCCAATGGCGGTGGTCTGGATTAAACTTTTGGGTCTTCCCCTATCTCTACAGAATCTGTCGATTCTGGCTGCTCTAGGGGACTCTATAGGGAATTTTCATTGCTTATACGTGAGTTTTGAGACTCTTTTGGAAGCATCTCGTCTGAGGGTTTGTGTTGAAATGGATTTATCATTGAATTTTCCTCCATCTTTACTTTTCAAGACCCCTGAGGGTTTCAATTTTTGGAAATTCTTGATTTATCAGGCTCCTCCAAGGTTCTATACAGCATGCGGCTCATAAGGTCATTCTCTTGAGGTGCATAGGAAGAGAATACTGAGAGTGAAATCTCTTAGAGGTTTGAAGGGAAAGGGTGTTCATACTTTGTCGTCTGAGGTGGGACTAGTGGAGGATTCAGGAATCAGTCTGGTCTCGCCATGATTGGCTGAAACTTCGATGCATAGGTTGTCACTTCTACAGGTAGAAAAGGAGATCGACGGGGATACAACTTTGGTTTCTTCTAAGTCAAATCAATCAGCATGATCTTTAGAGCTGCTGCCTAATGCTCTGGGTCATTCTGCCACTATGGAAGATATCTTGGATTTTCCCAGTTCATCTAAGTTGACTTGGGAAGGAGGGGAAATTTGTGAGGTTGTATATCCCCCAACACTTCCCATGGAGATTCCTCCTGCGTCACTTTGTTTTCGTATTTCCACCATATTGTCTACAGATTCAATTAGGAGATCCGTTTTGACCTCATCTGGCTCTTCCAAGGATACTCTGGAATGGGGTCCAAAGAAGGCTTTCTCTAAGGGGTTAATGATGGAGATGAGTGCGGCCAAGAATTCTAATCAGAGGCTGGTGTTTCTCTCCCTAATATAGGAGGATTCCACAACATGTTCCCCTTCAGATACATCTTTTAACAGAATATCCTTGATAGAGGAGGTGGATAGCCCTTTCAAATAGAAGTTACTTACACCGAAGAAATCCATGTCTCCCGACGGTCTTTTCAGATCGATTACCAGATCCATGTCCAAGGAGGATGGTAAGAATATCTTGGCTCCGAAATTAGGTTCTCCTGGCTGTAAAGACAAGTTAACTTTATTTTAATGTTGTCCTTGATTTTATGGAATGCTAGAGGTCTAGGCTCACCTGCTAAGGCTTTCTTCATGGCCTCTGAAGTCAGGAAATATAATGTGTCGTTGGTTGCTATTTTGGAACCAATGAAATATTCCATCAAGATCAATTTTTTTTTTTGCTACGAAAAAGGGGTTTGACCATTCTAATCATGCTTATCCTGAAAATAAACACATTTGGATATGCTGGAAACGAGAAGTGCAGGTAGAGGTGGTCCATGCTTGGGAGTAATGTATTATGGTTAGTATTTTGATGAAGGGATCGATACTTCTGTTTTCTTTCATTTATTCCAGTAGTGATGTGTAAGGTAGAAGGTCCCTTTGGGACTACTTGGCTTCCTTTAACTCACTTGGACTTCCAAGTTTGGTTGGCGGAAATTTCAACATGATTGTGGAGAATTCCGAAAAAAGGGGAGGAATCGGCAGCCCTAACATTGGTATGCAAGATTTCAGAAGCTGTATTACTAGTAGGGGGCTACTGGACTTGGGTTTCAAGGGATGAAAATACACTTGGTGCAATAACCATAAAGGAAATAGTCGTATTTGGAGTCATCTTGACCGGTGTTTGACCAACTTTCAAGGTTTAGACTCGTTCTCAAAAGCATCAGTTTCCCATTTTTCTCGTGTTTTGTTGGATCATGCTCTGTTGCTAGTGGAGGTGAAAATAGGTGAGGCTGATAATTTTCCTTTTGTTTACTCATCGAACTGGCATCGGGTTGATGGCTTCTTACAAATGATGAGAACATCATGGGAAAAGGTGGAGACTGGGAGGTCTTGGGTTGGACTCTCAAGGCGGCTTAGGCGCCTTAAACTGGATATAAATGGATGGTTTCTGAGTAATCCTTTTGGTGATGTGTCGGTTGAATCATTACTGTCAGATATGGATATAATTGGGTGGAGCTTCAGATAAGCTGAGATGGGGGTACATTTTTGTTTCTTTGTGACAAACTTAGTCTTCTGATGGTGCAGTTGTTGGAAATTGAGAGAGACTTTAAAAATAGATCCATAATTCACTGGATTAAGTAGGGAGATCACAATAATGCTTATTTCTAGGCTTGTTTTAAGGAATGGAAAAATATGAAAATAAACTTTAGGCTTGAGTATGGTTCTTATAAATCAGATTTGAATGTGGCGGGGGATCTGGATTTGAATGATTTTGAGAAGCTTCTAGCAGGAGAGGCTTCTACTAATAACCATGGTTTATCAGGGGAGGAAGAAGAGTTTTTGGGTGTCTTGCCAAGACTGTTAGTGGAGGAGGATAATTCTGCCTTACTAACTAATCCTTCTAAAGAGGAGATTTGGTGATTTATTCGCAGCATGGGTCCTGAGTGCGCTCCAGGTCCGGATGGTTTCCCTGGAGCTTTCTATGTGGTCACTTGGGAGTTTGTGGGGGGACAAGTCATTGAGGCGATTCTAGATTTTTTCCTAGGGGGTTCTATTTACCGAAGATCTTGTGCCTCCAGGGTGGTCCTCATTCCAAAAGTGAAGGACTTGGAAAAACATAATCAATATAGACATATATGCTTATGCAATATTTCTTAAAAAATTCTGGCTATTCTGATTGCTAAGATGTTGAATGAGGTTATCCCTTGGATTGTGTTGCAGGAACAACATGGGATTGTGAAAGGCAGAAATATTCAAGGAGGGATCGGAATTTCTAATGAGTTAGTGGAGGATATTAACAAAAAAGTTGTGGGCTCCAATGTTATCATTCAAGTGGATATGGATAAGGCGTATGATAAACTAGAATGGAATTTTCTTATTCGGTCCATGAGAAGTATTGGTTTTCATGAGTGGGTCATTGATCTTTACTTCAGATGTTATTCCTCGCCATGGTTACCGGTCTCTCTTATGGGGAAACATATTGGTTTATTCAAAAGCTTAGGGGGTGTGAGGCAAGGAGACCCTTTTTCTCTCTCTCTGTTCATTCTGGCCCAGGATGCTTTATCTAGAAATCTACATAGAAGCATGAGTGTAAGAAGTATTTTACCGTACAGACAGACTGGGGTAGGTTGTATTTCACACCTGATGTTTGCGGATGATATTCTTATTTTCATTAACGGTAGGAGGAATTCTATTCTTAACTTCTTGAAGATCATGGGGGCGTGAATGGGGATTTAAACGACCAAAGAATTAATTCAAGAAAGAGTAGTGTTTTCTTATCCAACAAGTGTTCTGCTCGAAAAGAAGGAACATTCAAGATACTCTTGGTATACAGAGTAAATAGTTTCTTATGATTTATCTCGGAGACCCAATCTCTTTTGGACGAGTTAAAAAGTCATTTTATGAGTATATTATGAACAGAATTATGGGGAGAATTGTGAACTGTAAGAGCATATTTTTATCCTTTGGTGGCTGGATCACTTTAATCCACAACGTTTTGTCTTCCATTCCGATGCACGTGTTCTCTACCGTCACTCCCCCAAAAGGGACCGTAGATAGGATGGAGAAGATCAAGAATTATTTCTCATGGGATGAAAAGTACCTCAGAATATGCCATTGGGACTCCTGGAACCATATGGCTAAACCAGTGTTGGAGGGGGGTATCGGTCTAAGGTACATCAAAGAGGCCATGCAAGCCATGCAAGCTTGATTAACTTGGGATTTTCTAGTGGGGAAATCGTTATGGGCCACTCTTCTTAGAAATAATTATGGAAGACATTGGGATGATTGGAAAAGTCATCAGGGAAAGCTCTCGAAGTTAGCTATATGTATTATTCAGCATTTAGAAACTCTACAGGAGGACACCCAATGGGTGGTTGGGAGAGGATCAATTAACATATGAAGAGATAACTTGGTGGGAGAGAAACTTTTTTTTCCAGGATGTTCGGGTCCTGATATGACTGTTAGGGAGGCAAGCACTTATCCTGTGATGCTGGAGGATATTCTGAGTATGGAGCAGATGGGGGTCTTTAATATCATTTCTTTTTCAGAGGAGTCAGATATATGTTGTTTTACCAGATCTTCTTCTAGTCGCTTTAATGGACATGATTTTAGAGGACTGTTGCACCCAATATCGGTGCAGAGTGAATGGGATCTGCAGTTATGGTGTAAAGATATCCCTGCTAAGATGAATTTTTTGGTCTGGAGGATGTGGAATCGGTCAATTCCAATAGATGAAAATATTCAATCAAAGGGTATTTCTCTGGCGTCACATTGTTTCTGCTGCAATTGTCCGAGCAATGAGTCTGTCTTGCATCTGTTCTATATGAGTGATTGGGTTTTTGTCATATGGTCTGATTTTGATATGTAGATATCTTCGGGACATGATTTCAATTCTATACAGGACTTCATCTCTTTCTATTTTATGGAGTCCGATCATAGCGAAATACAGAAGAAAATTTGCAGCATCACCTTCAGCGCCATATGCTAGATTATTTTGGAGTCATAGAATACAACCAGGTTGTACAAGTGACCTTCACTCTCTATTATGCTGATAAAGGTTAAGGTACAGATTTCCGAGTTGGCTGTTTGTTTGAAGGGTGGGCAGAATTCCCAGGCGCTGAATAGGTTCCTTAATAGACCAATTTCAAATAATAGATTTCTAGGTCAGTGGGTAAACTGTAATCCTCCTGATAGTGGTAACAAGCTTAATGTTGATGGTTCTTTCATGAATGGATGCATTCGAGGGGGTGGTCTATTCAGGGATTCAAATGGGTCAGTGCTCTTGGATTTCAGTGAGTTCTATGGTCCGGGTAATTATTTATGGGCGGAGGTGAGGGCATTTCTCAGTGGAGTCTCTCATTTAAAAATTTTCAGATTCCAAGTTGGTACAGTTGAAACTGATTTTTAGAGTTTGGTGCGGTCTATACAAGGGAAAATAAATCCTCCATGGGATTTGATCTATCTTGTTAGAAGATGTTCGAAGGAAATCAATGAAGGTTATAGGGTTCATCATATATGGAAAGAAGATAATTTTTCTTCGGTTTTTATTGCTCATACAGGAAGAGAGAAGGAACCATTGGTGATTTACTCCACTGTTGGATCTCTTCCATATGAATGTAAGGTTGTTGTCAGGGGGGATGCCCTTGGACTTCATCATTTTCTACCCCCGTGATCTGTATTTTTTTTGGATGTTCTATCATCCTTTAATAAAAAACTAATTTTTGATCAATAGTACTCCCCAAACTTTATATATCTATTTGACTTCAATATTAGCTATCTAATCACCATATGTTATCATTTTCCAGGTATTCACCATGGAAGAAAACACATTATTTTTTATACATAATATTGGGATAAAAAAAATATTCTTCTTTTCCCATAATATATGGGAGGCCTTAACACTTCTTTTTCAAGCATAAGATAAAGTTTCCTTTTAATATAAAATAGTAGCCACTTCATTCTCCTTTATCCCTCATTTAATTTCACTATATTGGAATCAAATGGAACTCAAAAATCCCCAGATCCAAGGACATTTCAATCTCCCCCTTTTGGATTTTTGGTCCATATCATTTTACTTTAAAAGACAATGAAACTTATCTCCCCCTTAATAGATGATAAATTAAAAGGGTGGAATTTTCCCTCTTTTTGACATTTTAGGGAAGAAATAAAATTGTTATTCTCCCCCAAAAATTAATATTTTGTGCGTATAAGGTATGTATTTCTCTTCTACTAATAACTCATATAATTTTAAGATTATATTATTCTACCATTTTTACTATTACTATCAAGGTTTCCATCTTCCATTAGAGACTCGATTCATTCTATGAGAGAATGGGTTAACCATATGTTCTCTTCTTAATGAGAAACAAAGTAATCAATTATTTTTATATGGGGGAAATCTCTTTGTTGAAAATAATAGTTAACAGTTTAGATAATTTTGTTTCTGTATATCAACAACACAGGGATTCCACTTCTAATATTCACTATATTGGGGATTCTTAAATTGATTATAAGAGTTTTCAAGATCCTATACTCACTATAATACACACATAGAAAACATTTTAAATGCATGTATTTTAATCCCCATTTTTTTACAATCACTCCAACTTGATAAAAATAATGAATATGAAGGAAAATAGTGAAGGGGTAATGAAAATAAAACCTCAAGATTAAATTTCATCAAATCTATCTAGAATTATATATTTATGTGAAATTACTAATTTCCAGGGGATTAGTTTTTTATACTCTCCCTCAAGGGATTCATTTCAATTTTTCTTCACCATAGCTAATTTATATGATTTTTTTACATGAGATATAGTCTGATACTGATTGAGAGTTTAATGACAATGTGATAAACCATGATGCATTAATTATTTAATTTATATAGAAATTTCAAATTTCAACACTTCTCTTCATTCACGAGTCACTTAGGATTCCATAACTTTTTGAATAAAAAAATTAATGTGAGAATAAGATGGATCTTCATCAGTTAATTAATATGAGAAATAGTTTTCAGAACTATATCCCAAACTATATTCTCTCTTCCGTAAATCTTTAAAATGTATAATTATTTTCATTCGTACATCCTTCCTGATTTTCAAGATATGTTCCTATTTGGGATGTATGTGATTATCCTTGATTAAAAAATTCTTATTAGTTGAAATATGATTCTCAATTATAGAAAACAAGGATCCTTAGGGATTCTTACCATGGTCCATTATCTTCACCTCTTCCAACTTTCAAGGACTTATTATAAGAAAATATTTAGGCTCATTCTCATTCTTCTATTTGATTATGGACACCAAATTTGTATCACCTATCATTGAACTAGTAGTAATTGGTGCTTTCCCCATGGCTCCAATACTTAAACCCAATTCACATATCAATGTCATACACATGTAAGAAATATGAACCATCCTATTTTATCTTCAACAAATCATTTCATTAACATTCTACTTTCTATTCTTATATATCTTCTCATCATATTCACAAGGAGTGTCAACCACAAATTCAATCTTTCAATCTCTCACTTATATAGATTCCATTTTGAATTACAGCTTCCTCCTAGTTATATAAAAATATGAGGAAATAATTCAACGTTACATGAAATGGAATTTATTTCCATAATAAAAACATCTTCTTTTAGCATTGAAATCTTTTTCAGTATTCATCACTAATTGAATATGAGTATTGTGTAAGATCATCTAATTCATTGATTTACTCCTTAAGGAATACATGATTATTTCCATTTGATTTAGGACCTGACATTATGGATTTCTCCTAAAGTCATTATTTTTTGGAATTATCTTATAGATACTATCATTCATCATAAATGTTGAAACAATTTTTCCAAAACTCAAATAAATTTTCAAATAGTTTAATCTTGATCTTCATAAATAGATTCCTTTTTTACTATGATGTATTATTTGAACTAATGGATTCCAATTACCTCTTATCTTTTCTATCTTTGATTTAGGGATTTTATAATTTCAACAGGTTCTCATTTTATGTATATAATAAATTTCCCTATATCAAAACATCTAGTAGTCCCAAAACCTTCTGACTAAAATCATTCTTTTTCTAGAATATATCATATATCTAAATTGAGTACATTATTGATTTTTAGTGGAAACCACAACATTCTGGGATCCATTTGGTGTAAAACATTTCTAGAAAATTATCACCTTAGACCTTGATAATATATGGGGTTTTCATTATTTTTACTGTACCACATTTCTAAATTCATAATATTTGTACCTGAATTTATAGAAAAAAATCTACACAAACTAAATTTATTGAAATGTGTGATAATTGTTTTATACCCTGGATATAGGAATTCCTTGAGATGATTCCCAACTCTTATATCCACTATTTTGAGTCTATTTTGAAGTAAAAATACTTTTTTATGTTTCTATGATTCCAATTAAATTCTCAACTATTTGGGAAGACTCAACTTGTACAAAATCCATATTTATCAGTCTGATCTATAATTTTAAAAACTATATTATGAGAAACATTTTCTATCCACCATTGAGATCATAATGGATTAAGATTCATTTTTCATCTTCTTAATAAGTTATCCATCTATCATTCTTCATTCTTATATAGGCTCATCAATTTTTTTGATCCTCTTGTCTTCTATATCTAATTGGTAATCCTTGAAGATAAATATAGTTTTATAACTTTATTTTATAACATAAATCATATCCTTAATGATTTAGCTGACATTTTATTTCTCATCAATTGATAATTGAAAATTTACTTCAATCATGGAAATAAAATTTCAATGATTTCTAGGGATTACTCATCGTCTTTGAGATTTATGATGAGAGAGATTAATTTTTTCAAATTTCTAGGGAATTTATTTTTCATTTATTAAACATCATCTTTTAGGTAAGAGTTTTCATTATACAACTCTTGGAATTAAATCAAATATATATATAAAATCATCGCCATATATTTTATTCATGTATCCCCAAACCTCAAATTATAGTTCTCAAATAGATTTTAAATAACCATTATTCTCACATCTCTTTCTGGAAACAATAGAGGACTCATAATAAATAGTTTCTGAAGGCCACACACCACTCTAATCAAATTCAGCTTGTCGTGCATATTCCTCCTTTTTTGGGATTTTTCTTTTATACTTTTCCTCTTTATTAATTTTTTTAATTGTATTGGTGGAAACCCAAAACATTTTTTTAACTGGAATAGAAATGAAAAATTCTATTTGAAGAACATCCATATAAAATCTAAACATCTTGTATACAACTAAAAAACAAGGAAATATAAATTTATATCCAATCAAGAAGTATATCCTTGATATGTTTTTTTTCAATTGTGATAAAAAACTAGATCTAGTCATAAGGAACCTAATATAATAAACTTATTGAGTTTCCCAATAGACATATACAGACACAGTTAAGAGGGGAAATGAATTTGGTGTTGTAAAATTATTATTTTTAAAACCAATTCTTAATATGGTAATTAAAACCCATTTATACTTGAACAACTATTATCAGTTAATAATCTATGAGATATGATTTTCACACCCATTCTACATTCACCACATGCAACAAAATAAAGTAGGAAAGTAATGAATATAATGTTTTAATAAGGTTTGGTCCTACGGTGGTAATCCTACCCCCTATTTATCTGGATGTTATACATGTCACATATTTTCACCAAGAATATTTTTATCAATTACAAGTGGAATTGAGATGTTATTATCCTATCATACTCTTTCACTATATTACATTGGTGAGGGGTATATAATGTTATGAAAGAAAACTAATCACTATTTTTTACAAGTGATATAATTATCTTTTATGTTCTTTATGCTCATTCTTCAAGATATTCACAAACATTCACCCTCTTCTTAATGGAGACAACTAGATATGTTGAGATTTTACAACATCTTCAAAGTATAATCCACTTCCTCAAGAAAAAAGTATTTTAATACCAGGGAAAAATATCTTAAACCTCATTTAACCATGTCTCTATTATATCTCATCCCCGATCTCTTATTCAAAAATTTAACTAACTTCTTAACACTACTTCAACCAATATAGTTTGGTGTGATTCTTCCTATTCTCCTCATTTTATTATTTTTTTATTCTTATTCATTTAAAATTATTAGATTCTTTATTTCAATATTTTTTTATGAGAAATGTTACTTATTTATTTAGGGAATTTCTTTTTCTTAATATCTTTACAGATCTTCTCCTTCTGAATCATTGGTTCTTTTGGTTCACTCTATTCTCAAAACATATAGCTACATACCACACCACTTTTTTTATCATGATAAACCATTTTTATTTTAGAAGAGGAGAATAAAACTTTTTAGTGGGGTATTATAAAATATACACAAATATAAATAAATATGATATATCAGGAAACTCAATTAAATTGGATTTACATGTAGAAAAGCATGATTTTCCATACCTCATAATTCAACAGGTCTCCCATGTTGAATGAACACTCTACCACTCATAGTATTTTTCACAACCCCCTCCCTCAAAAGATATCTCAATGAGGGGAGAGAGATAATGATCCCTGGGTACCATCGCCAGTAGGACATGAGTTTGTGACTACCACTGAGGGTATAAAAATATTGTGATATGGGAGGCATTTCCCACAATATTAATATGTGATTGGGAGATGAGTTAGATCATCCACAAAAAATATACAAAACATAATGTAAAATATATCCAAAACCATATCAAATTAATGTATAAATAGGAATGATACAGATAAAAGTCTCCAAAGTAAATACAAAAATGTAATGCTAAATAAGTGAGACAACAACTATCAAGTACCCAAGCTAGTAATGTCTAGTATATTCTATGCTGTCCTCCTAAAAATTTGGAAACAATTTTATATAACTAGGGTGAGAATGCAAGTATACTTAGTGGGAATGAAAAAGTATCTCATGCACATGTGAAGGAAGCATACTAATGCACCTATGAGAAAACAGGAGAACCAAAAGGAACCTATAAAGTTATACTAACCATCCAAAACTCACCAAATAGCACAAACCAATTAATAAATTAATATATGAATCATATTGATAAGGGTACCCTAGAACACTTTCTGAATGTTTTGCTGCTCTCACACCTAAGGTTGTATGTTCAGGAGCTCCCATCTTTTCTGTATACCACATGACCCCACAAGCACTGTCACACTACACCACAACTGAAGACACGTGGTCTCACTTCCCCACAAGCATGGATAAATCACACCACACTTGAAGAATCCTGGGCTATATCCCTACAAGAATGATAACATATTACCTAACAACACTCGAGCCATCACATTTCCCCCACAAACACCTGGTCTATAAAAATTAATATCTAATGAACTAATAATCCTCTATCCATCACAATATGTGCAATACGTACCTTGAATAGAAGAGAGAGTAGGGATGATTGGGTACCCATCCATCTATACTCCTCATTGGATGTCGGAAAAAACACCCCCACGTGACAATGCATGTTTTAGAACATAGTGCTTGACATGGGTGAGGTTCATATAGAAATCAAAAGAATATATAGGTATATATATAATATCAAACACTCAACCCAATCATATGGGTTCATGAAAAAAATTACCAACTCACAACATCATCACTTTTACTACCACCTCTAAATTCATAACACTCCACAACAAGCCACGATCGACATTCACATTTCCAAAAAATTTCATTTAATTATCTAATTATTTTCATTATTTAGAATAAAAAACATTTAACCACACAAACCACAATTTAATTATTCATCAACCATATTTATCCATTAACAAAAAAACCAATGCCGTTTAAGTCATTATTAATCATTTATTCTATTAATACTTGGGCATCATACACAAAGAAATCACCACATCATCTCCCAAAAACCATGACCAATAAAATAACTCACATCCCAAAAAGCACAGACCACAAACCACAACCCCTCCCTAAAAGAACGACCCAAAAACCATCATCCTCGCATGAACCAAACACACATCAAGATCATTTTACATATTTACAAAGGAGATTTTAGCACATTTAATTTCATTTCTGGGATATTATCACATAGGACATAATCATAGAGAAACCATTTCACTAACCAAATACAAGTGGTTAATCAATTTCCATTTTAGGGAGATATCACAATAATCAAAATAGGAAAAATAGGAACTACACATATATCTGGCATAAACAAATCCCACAATGGCCACAATTTTCAATAGGGGAATGAAGCTCGTACAATCCATAATATAAAAACAATATCAAAGTTATAAAATCATGTGAATCAAACCTCATTTACCCATTTAAATTTAAATTTAACCTATCATTTATCTTTTATTAAGTAAGTAAAACCATAACCCATATATAAAAAAAATAAAACCCCTCCATAATGATACACAATAACGAGAAATGAGGGATTCCCTACCTTAAAGAAGCTTTCTGACTCACTCCGCACTTTAGGGTGAAGAAGAATGAATTTTAACCACATACGTACTGAAAGAAATCAAAAATCACTCTAAACTAAAAAAAATACCATAAACATGAAACCCAACGCATACACCATACCATAAAAAAATCACCATAATGAATCTATAGGGGAAGAATGAAAGAAACCCACCCAGAAGAATGAAGGGATTACCATGGATTTACAACGACCAGCCTCAATGACCAAAAAATCAAAGACGGAGGAAGAGGGCTTGAATAACACCTCAGGGCACCTGAGGTTCTCCCAAAAATATAGTAATAAGAATCATTGACCAAATGAATGAAAATTTAGAAGTAAATAACTTTTAAAAAAGCATTACATCATAGATTTACATGCCACGTAATCCCCTATCACTTCTTGTGTTCTTCAGGGTTCAGTTCCCCTGAAAATGCATTCTCTTTTCATTGTTTAACCCCAAAAATATACATTTCATGAACTGGACCAATACAAGATATGAAACAAAATTTCATGTGGTGTAATACACTTACACAATGTGCATCTACAGTAGCAGTTCTGTTGCACCTCCTTTATATAACAAAAACTCATGGAACCAACCTTGAACACCTCCAACAACAAAAATTATAAATGTAATGGGTTGGGAGGGATCAAACTGTTACATCAGGTACCGCTCGAATGATTCTATCGCTTGAGAATAAAATACCAAACCTAGATGAAAATATGTCCAAACAACTACCCCACGAGATAACCCACAAGGGTATCATCATACCTCAAATGCTACCACCAACCAACCAAAATGACCACTAAACACACATCACAACCACATTAGCATAACCACAAGTATCCTTCTATCACAAAAAAACACTACCAAACAAAAACTACACAACTATCTCGACCTCCATGCAGCCAAAAACCAACAACCACTACAAAAAATGAAGCACACCATCCCAAACACACGAATTAAGGGATTTTATCTTCGATGTTTAGATAGTATCTTCTCTTGGAGGCACTGACATACTCGCATGAGTTTAATCACATTTTATTTAATTAATCTTGATTGGAAATAATGTCCTCCAATTTTCATATGTTTGGTAATTATCACAAAACGAACCAGACACATCACAAATCCAGGAAAATAGCTCATCTCATTTAACAAAATGGATCCAAACACCACATCACCAATAAAAACTATGCAATGAAAAACACAAAACAACTCTGGGTAATGGGAACACATTTGTGTATCTCACTAACATGTACTATCCTACATTCCACCATGCCTCCAAAACACATGAACCAAAGAAATTTTCTACCCATGCAGTTCCTTCACATGGAGATCCTATATTACTACTGGTCATTCCACAAATGTCACATTGTCCTCAATATCCAACTCCCCCTTTTAATGAAATGGGAGTCATTTTTGAATATACTAGAGAAGATGAGAGATGTTGAAGACACCATGGGTCCCCTATAACCATGGTAGAAATTTCAACAAATACTCCTCCTCACCAACTCACCCCAACACCTCAAAGGGCCCAACAAACCTAGGAGAAACCATACTGACTCTACATAACCTTCACTTCCCACATCGAGGTAAAACCATCAATGACACCTAGTCCCCTACCTTGAACTCCATTGGCCTCCTCATTCATCAGTATATGACTTATTCGGGTCCTTCACTTCTTCCATACGCTCACAAAAAATCTGAACATTCTCTATTATGCTCTGCACCACATCGGGAGAAAGAATGGTTTCCTCCCCAACCTATGTCCAGCACAATGAAGAACAACATGGTCTCCCTTACAAATTCTCACAGGGATCCATTCCAATGGAAGAGTGATAGATATTATTTTAAGCAAAATCTACTAAATGAAGGTTTCAAACCCATGATTCACCAAAGTCCAAGATGCACCATGCAACATATCCTTAAAAGTCTTGATAGTCTGTTCCATATTCCCATCAATCTGAGGTGAGAAAGAAGTGTTGAGGAATAAATGAGTTCCAAACTCTTGTTGTAATCCCATACAGAATAATGAAGTAAGACATGCCTCATGATCCAATATAATGGACATCAGAACTCCATGCAACAAGACTACCTCATCCACTTACCTATTAGTCAAAGAATACACTACACCAGACTCCATTATCATTCTGTATTGGGTCGATTTCATCAACTGATCTAGGACCACCAAGATAACATTAAAACCTCCTTGGGATCTATGTAACCTTGTGATGAAATAAATCACAATGTCATCCTGTTTACACATAGTGAAATCAAAGGGTTTCAAAAAAACACCAGGAACACAGTGCTCGTCCTTTATTCACTAGTAAACAAAGCACTTTTCCACAAACTACGACCCTGCCCATTTCATCCCGAGCCACAAAAAACTACATCTTGAAGACATGATATATCATGGAAAATACTAGGTATACTACCAAATGTGATTTATTAATGTCATAGAAGACTCACCCATGCATCACTACCAGAATGAAAAACCTCCCATGAAACAACTTCTGGTTCTGAATATCCTTATGGAAAATCACCATGGCCAATATGACCTCACATAACCTTTGCCTCTGAGTCTCCTAACTAAAACTCCACCACCTTCTACATCATATGACACTACAATATTATTTGAAACAAACAACCTATAACACATACCATATTTACATCTATGTGTAAGGCATAAAACTCCCCCATTGCTCTCTAACCATCCCCACATTTCAGAAAAACACCATTCCATGACTACCTTTTCAAAGCATCTGAAACAACATTCCATTTTCCTAAGGTGTAGGAGATCTCAAAATAATAATCTAGTAGATACTTCATCCACTCTTAATAATGAAATTTAAAATCATCATTGTAAATAAAATACCTTGAGATCTAGTGACCCGTGAAGACCACAATGCACTCCCTAAGGAGTTCAGCCCTCCACAACATCAAATGAAACTCAACCACTGCTAGCTCCATATCGTGGGTGGAATAGTTACTCTCATGGGTACAAAACTTCATATAAACATAAGAGATCATCACCTCCTACATCATTAGTATATATCCCAATATCAGACAAGATGCATCACAAAACACCTCAAACAACAACCCATCCTTAGGAAACCAATGCAATGGAGCACAAACTAACTTCCCCTTTCGGTAAGCGAACACTACCTAGCATTGATCACTATACAAAAATGCTCAGTCCTTCAATTCAAACCTATCAATGGGCTAATTAATATAGATAAATTGGTTAAAAAACTCTAATAATATCCTTAAAGACAAAGGAACTTGCTAACCTCTACCACATTTTTAGGTTCTACTTATGAAAACCTTCTTTGACCATAAATAGATCCTTTGACGCACCATGTTGAGACACCACATGCCTGAGGAAATGAATGTAATGACCTAATGTTTTTTCAATGGAAATAATTTCTTATAATAATTCTTTATGGAATAATTACATTAGGGAGCACAATGACATATAATGATACTAAATATTATGTGACCATTAATCATAATTTTTCAACTTCAATGTTTTGAATTTCTAAAATCTCACATACATGGTTGTGTATTGGAAGATTTTGTGACTCTAATAGAACAAAAATAAATTTTGGTGAATAGTAACATACCCTTAGGAATATTAACCAACCATTATGGATATTAATATGACCATTATGAATAGTAAATCATCCAAAATAAGAGTAAATTTACTCTGGAATGATTAAATAAAATTTAGGCATCTTATAAGTGATAATTTGACCATAGTAAAAATAATGGTATTTTGGTAAGTCATAAATAATTAATTATAATTAATAAATTAATTTAAAATAATTTTTTTTCTTGAAATATGGTCATAAATTAAAAAATATATGTCTTATAGTTTTAAGATAATTTTATAAGACCTTATCTAATATTTGAATGCATTATAAAATCAGTTTTAATTTGAAAACTATATTTTTCAATTAAATTATCATTTTTATTAAAAATTAAATTAATAATAATGAGAAAATTATTTTTGGAAAATTAAATTCATTTTTGGATTCTACACATTGAAAAATGTTTACTGTGAATTTTTGGTATTTTTCTGAAATACTTGGATTTTTTATGAACAATGAAATACCATATTTAAAAAATATGTTAAATAAACAAATTATAGAGTCAAGTATGATTTTTTTCTAATGTAAAAAAAATTGGATTGGATTCAAATTATAAAATTACTTTAATTATTCATGGGATACTTACTATTACTTGTCTTGTTGATAAATAATAATGTAATGAATATAATATTGAGAGAACCCCTCTCCCCTCCACTATAAATACCACCATTCACACCCTCATTTCCTCACACCTCTCAAGATTCAAGACTTGCATAAAATCTTCCCAAATCACTCACCTATCCCCAACCCCATGGACATGATCTCTTTTTCTCCTCAAAATACAAAGCCTAGGATCCTTAAGGGGGATTTCAAGAGGAGGATTCAAGTGGTAATTTCTCTCTCTCTTTTCATTAATTTTCCTTTCAAATTTATTTCCATTTTCATCTCTTGTCCTCAGATTATCTTATCCAAATATCATGATAACTTTACTATGGTTGATATAATGGTATTTTATCATGTTAATGAAAGAATACTCACCATACTTCTCCCTCCCTCTCTTTGTTAATAAAATGAAATAGTTTCCCATGATGTGTTAATTTACCTAAATCATGGGAGATGCACTTCCATTTTTCTTAAAATCATTCAAGGCTTTCAATAAAACCATAAAATGGTTGAAATAATATTTTAATGAGTATGTATTATCCCCTTTTATGTTCTGGAAAAAACTTATGTACATGAAACTAAGAGATAAAATAAACACATTCATTGTGATAAAAAAACCACACAAATTAACCAAAAATGATCATCATTAAATTTTATCAAATGATTCTCCCTCTTGGTACACAACTAAATTTTTTATAAGATCATTTATATCTCTATTATTTCACTAATAATATATATTAAAAATTATTAATGTTCAACCACATTTAAAATGAACATTCATTCATGAATACAAGTGAACCATTCATAAAATCTATGAAAATTAACATTGCCAAACAATGGATTTAAACCCTATAACTCATCCGAAGGAAAATAAAACACCCTAAAGAAACCATAGTGAACCATGTTATTTTATACAAGGTTCATTAATTTTTTATTAATGAGTATAATGTCATTATATAGGACATTAAAGTGAAGAAATCATTCAGATACAAGGTATGTGGAAATTCTCAAACCAAAATTTCTTTCTTCTGATTCTCCCTCTTTCACTCAATTTTGGGTATGGTCACTCCTTAAAAATAATTTTTTTCATAATTATATTACCTATTATATTATATAAATGTTATCCATAGGATTTTATTTCAAACACAATCTTTTCCAAAAAAAACTCTTCTTTCAAGATCACACCTTTTACTTCTCAATCAAGGGTGATGGTTCTTGTTTGAAGTATGTTATTCCCACTTTATTTTGGGAACTCAAAGTTTATGAATGTGTTATTATGATATGAAACCCATTCTATTACATGGGTTAGTTATGTTAATTTTTTGATATAAGTTCTATGTGTCATTCATTATAATGATAATGTTATGATGTGATGGGTGTGCCCGAAATTATATAGTGCAATATGAATGTTTGAATGTGATAGGTGCACCTGGAATTATAAAGCCCTCCAATGCATTGGTTAAAGTGATTAATCTCATGAGATAAAATGAAATTATGTGTGAAAAAGATGTTATATTTCTTCTGAAGTTTTGTGGCATTTAACCACTAAGACTCAATGTTTCATTTTTTATGCATTTCCACGTTTAAAATCTTTTATTAATGTTCCCTATCATGATTTTTATAATGATGTTATGATTATGCTCACCCATTGATATATTGTACTTATTGATCCTCTTACTGGGCATTTATCTGACCCCATTTTGATGAATATCCTTAGGTGACTACATGTACTAAGGGGAGTTCAAGTGCCAGTAATAAGGTAGAGAATAAATAATTAAATAAATGTTTATGTTTGATATTGTAAATGTTATGTATGGTTCTACTTTTCCCAATACACTAAACCTAGGGATCCTCATGGTGTAATACTATTATTTTGATTATATTTATAATGATTTAATAGTAATTTATGAAAAGGGAGGGTCTCTATAGTTGGTATCAAAGGGGGTTTAGTTAATTTGGGAATTAGGATTAGTGAACCATATAGAAAACCTATAGCTTGAGACTAAGTACAAATATACATACAAGAAGCTATATATAGAGATCCCACAATTTATGATTTTAGTTTAAATCATACAAATAAATACGTTATTCATGAATTGTTGAATTATGTTTTGTTCTATGCTTTTCTATTTTAGAGAAGGGTGGGAACCATGAGAAACCAGGCCAACAACTCGTGTGAGGGCCAATGAAATGATTTCTCAAACAACATCCCCAATTCATTGAGAGGTGGAGTTCAAAACTTCAAGGAAATTACTACCTGTCCATGTCAGGTAATGAACAATAACTAGAACAATGGGGAACTACGTCCTTCCCCAAAGATGGATAAATTTGCTATCAAGTGTTTTATGAGGAAACAACCACCAATGTTTAGTAGATCTTCTGATCCACTAGTTGTATAATTGTATGTCAACTCCCTAGAGAATATCTTTTCTATACTCCACTATTCTGAGATGGAAAAGGGGACAATTTTCTTTCATCATCTAGATAGAGAGTCCGATCAATGGTGGGTTTTGATTAAGAACACTAATCCAAGGGAGGAAATTGAAGAGATGGAATGGGAAGACATTAATATCATGTTTCTTAAAAAGTATTTCTTATGAAATCTTCATGTTAAGATGGTGAGATAATTCATAGATATCAAGAAAAAGGAAGTAGAATATGTGACAACCTATTAATATGATTTTAAAAGTCTTTCAATGTACGCTTTGGGTTTTGTTATAAAAATTATAGAAAAATTGATAGATTCTTTAGTGGATTAAAACCACACCTTCAAAGGCTCTTAAATTTCAATACATTGAGAGTTATGAAGAAGTTTCATGATGTGATCTCAAAGTGGAGATGGATTTTGTAGAATGGTCTCATGTTTATGGAGATAAGAAAAGAATGATGGAGTTTCAAGCTAGAGGATCTAATGATAAAGGTGGGAAGAAAACTCAACGGCCCACATGCCAAAAATGCGGGAAGTTGCATCATGGTAACTACTTCAAAGGGATGGGGAAATTTTTCAAGTGTGGTAATGAAATAAACCATCAACAAAAGTGTTGAAAAGAAATGAGAAGGAATGATAATGTAATATAATAATTGAGAGAACCACCCATGGTTCAATGATATAACAATATATATCAAGGGAACTATGCAATCTAGTGCACTAAACCTTGAGTCCTCGAGGGTAATCAGTGTCTTCAGATATTATAGCCAAAGAAACAAGGGAAAGTTTATGACATAAATAATACAGAAGTAGAGCAAGATAACGAAGTCATACAATGTACACTTCCTATTCACCCAATAATGGAAAAATCCTTATTGGATTCGGGTTCCACTCATTCCTTTATATCTTTCCAGTTTTCTAAAACTATAGAATTGAAGCCCTGAAACCTTGAAGTTGAGATATCTATAAAAAAAAAAGTGGTGCAATCATTTCAAACCAAGTGTTTCACTCTTCTCCTATTGATGTATGTGGGGGGATTATTCCATATAATCTTGTAATACATCCCTTGGTGGTATTCAATGCTACAATGGTAATGGATTGGATCTTGTTATATAGAGCATGTATCATCTTTTGGGAAAAGGAAGTTTCTTTTCATATTCTAGACCATCCCATGGTCATCTACAAATGCAATGAAGATCATGAATCTCCTTTGAAAAAACCTAAAATTGTGTGGGTTTTGATACCCAATGAAAAAGAATACCTCTTCCAAGTGGTTGAGTAACTGGAAAGTTACAAACATGGAGAAATACCCATTGTGAAGGAATATAGTGATGTATTTCCTAAAGAGTTACCCGGACTTCCCCAGATTAAGAGGTATATTTCTTAATATAAATCATATCTGGTGCTACTCTTATCTTAAAATGTTCCTATAGGATGGATCCTATCGAACTATAAGAGTTAAATAAGCTGCTGCAAGATCATTTGGACAAAGGGTTCATATAACCTTGTGCATCACCGTGGGGAGAACCAGTGCTCCTTATGAAGAAGAATGATGAAAAAATGTGGATGTGTATCAATTATTGGGAACTCAATAAGATCACCATAAAGAACAAGTATCCTCTTCCAAGGATTGATGACTTGTTATACCAGTTAAGTGGATCTCAATACTTCTTAATAGTGGATCATTGTTCTGGATATCATCTGATAATGGTGAAAAAGGATGATATTCAGAAGACTACCTTCTGTAAAAGGTATGGGCACTATGAGATTCTAGTTATTCCCTTAGAACTTACTAATGCCCCTCCAATATTCATAGATTTGATAAATAGAGTCTTTATAGATTACCTAGACAAATTTTTTGTAGTGTTTATTGATAATATTCTCATATAATGCAAGATCAAGGAGGAACATGATTAACATATGTGACTTGTGTTGGTGACATTAGGAAAGGATAGGTTTTACGCCAAGTTCAGAAAGTGTGACTTTTGGATGAAGCAATTCAAGTTCTTGGGACATGTGATAACAAGTGAGGGAATTTCTATAAACCCTTAAAAAAGGTGATTAAGGAATGATCCAGGCCCTCAAGTGTCACAGAAATCTGTAGTTTTCTTATATTAGTTGGTTACTAACAATGTTTTGTAAGCCATTTATCATGATTGTCAATCACACTAACTAAGTAAACAAGGAAAGGGGTCAAGTATGTCTAGACGGATGAATGTGAGGGAAGATTCAAGGAGATAAAGTAAAGGCTGATCACTGCACCTATACTCACACTACTGAAAAGTAGAGGATGGTTTGTGATATAAAATGATTCTTCAAATAATGTATTAGTTTGTATACTCATGAAAAATTATAGTGTAATAGCCTACGCCTAATGACAGTTGAAGATCCATGAGAAAAACTACCCAGTGCATGATCTAGAGTTGGCAGCCATGATTTTTTCTTTGAAAATATGGAAGCACTAACTTTATGGTGAGAAGTGTTACAAATACATTGACCACAAGAGCCTAAATTATATATTCACACAAAATAAGAAAAACATGAATCAAAGGAGATGGTTGGAGCTGATCAAAGATTACAATTTATCTATTCACTATCATCTAGGAAATGCGAATAAGGTAGCCTATGCTCTAAGAATAATATAAACTGCTACTATACCCATGTTTTGGTTTGAGAAAGACCCTATCTTCTTGGATATGCAATGAATGGATTTGGAAATAATAAGGGATGGGGATACATACTACCATTCCCAAATGATTGCACAACCATCAATCCAAGAGATGATTAAGGAGGCATAAAGGGATGATATGGAGTTACAAAAGAAAGTGAATAATGTAAAGTAAGGGAAGCTGAAAGAGTTCCATATCAACGATGATGGTGTGATTAATTTTAGAACATGACTTTGTGTGCCGTCATCACCCTGGATAAAGGATCTATTGGAAAATGCACATATCTCAACTTTCTCTATCCATCCTGGTAGTACGAAGATTTAATATGACCTATGAGAACACTTCTGGTGGGATAACATGAAGAAGGAGATTGCAGAATATATCACATGGTGCTTGGTATGCAAGCAAGTTAAAGTAGAGCAACAAAAGTTTGAATGGATGATGGACCCTTTTCCTATACCCATGTGGAAATAATAGAATGTCACTATTGACTTAGTCAAGGGTCTATCGAAAACTTCAAAGGGAAATAATGTGATATGGGTTTTGGTTGACTGAATCACCAAGACTACTGATTTTATCGCTATTCGGGAAGAAATATTGCTTGAACAACATGCAAAGATATATGTGAAGGAAGTGGAGAGACTGCATGGAATTCCATAGTCGGTTGTATTTGACTATGATCCAAGTTTCACATCTAAATTCTGGAGGAGCCTTTAACATGATTTGAATACTAAATTAAATCTCATCATGGCCTATCACTTCCAAACTGATGGTAAAACAGAAAAAACTATTTAGATACTTGAAGACATGATAATAGCCTGCACTTTAAAATTCAATGGCTGATTGGATTAGCATTTCCCATTGGTTGATTTATAATATAGAAATAGCTTTTTCTCGAGTATTTAGATGGCTCCATATGTATATTTTTGTGGAAAGAGATGTAGAACTCCAACCTATTGGGATAAAGTTGGATAAAGAAAGCTACTTGGACCCGATCTTGTGCAAGAGATGATAGAGAAGGTTCAAGTCATCCAGAAACACATCAAAGCTTCCCAAAGTCAGCAAAGGAGCTATGTTGACAACTGTCAAAGGGACTTGGAGTTTGACGTTGGGTATAAAGTCTTCCTTTGAATATCACCATGGAAGAGAGTCACGTGGTTTGGAAAGAAAGGGAACTTATGCCCAAGGTACATTGGCCCCTTTGAGATCCTTGGCTATATAGGATCCATGGACTATCAGCTTTCACTTACACCGAATATGGCTCAATTTCATGATGTGTTTCACGTATCAATTTTGAGGAAGTACATACCAGATCCCTCCCTTGAACTGAACTCAGAGGTGGTGCAGCTGGAAGATGATCTCTCTTATAAGGAGTAGCAAATAGAGATTCTAAACTAGAGAGATAAGGTTCTACATAACAAGACAACCCCCTTTTTAAAGGGTTGTGGTGGAACCATAATTTTGAAGAATCTACTTGGGAACTAGAGGAGGCGATGAAGAAGTACCCTCACCTATTTGCGTAAAATGAAATTTTGAGGGAAATATTTCATAAGGGGGGAAGAATGTAATGAACCAATGTTATGTCAATGGAAATACATTCTTATAATTATGCCGTATATTAGGATCACATTAAGAATCACAATTACATATAATGATACTAAATATTATGTGACTATTAAACATAATTTTACTAATTCTATGTTATGAATTTTTAAAATCATGACATACATAGTTGTGTTCAGGATGATTTTTGGCGACTAAGACAGCAAACATAATTTTTCATGAATAGTAACATACCCTTATGAATAGTAACATACCCTTATGAATAGTAATATGAACTTTATGAATATAAAATCATCCAAAATAATAGTAACTTTACTCTTGAATTATTAAATAAAATTTAGGCATCTTATAAGAGACAATTTGACCATAGTAAAAATATTGGTATTTTTTTAAGTCATGAATAATTAACTATGATGAATTAATTAAATTAAAAGAAAATTTATTTTCTTGAAATGCATTCATAAATAAAAAATTCTATGTCTTATAGTTTTGAGATAATTTTATAATACCTTATGTATGTTTTGAATTCATTATAAAATTAGTATTAATTTATAAACTGTATTTTTTAAATAAATTATGGTTTCAATTAAAAATAAATTAATAATATTTATAAAATTATTTTTGAAAAATTAAATTCATATTTGGATTCTACACTTCAAAAAATGTTTAGTGTGATTTTTTGGGATTTTTCTGAAATACATAAATTTTTTATGAATAGTGAAATACCATAATTTACAAAATAAGTTAAATACAGTAATTATAGAGTCATGTATGATTTTATACTGATCTAAGACCAATTTTTTCGGATGAACAAGATACAATTGCTTTAATTAGTCATGGAGGACTCATTATTACTTGTCCTGTGGACAAATAATAAATTAATGAATTTTATGTTGAGAAAACCCCTCTCCCCTCCATGATAAATACGCCCTTTCACACCATCATTTCCTCACACCTCTAAAGCATCAAGCCTTGCCTAAAATATGCCCAAAGATCTTCCCTATCCCCTCCCCCTCTACTAATAGCTCTTTTCTTCATCAAAAGACCAAGCCTATGATCCTTAAGGAGGATCTCAAGAGAAGGATTCAAGAGGTAATTCCTCTCTCTCTTTTCTTTCATTTTCCTTTCAAATTTATTTTCTTTTATTCTCTTATCCTCAACTTCTCTTACCAAAATTTCATGATAACTCAAGTATTCTTGAGATAATGTTATGATATCATGTTAATATAAGACTACTCATTATACTTCTCCCCCCTCTATATGTTAATAAAATGAAATTGTTGCCCATGATGTGTTAATTTACCTAAATCATGGGTGATGCACTTATTTTTCCCTTAAAATCCTTCAAGGATAACAATAAAACCATAAAATGGTTGAAAATAGATTTTAATGTCTATTAATATATTATTTTATTTTATGTAACTAACATATTTACAGGAAACTGAGTGTTAAAATAAAACAAGTTTATTGTGATAAAAAAACACCCAAATTAACCAAAAATGATCATTATTAAATTTTATCTAATGATTAATCCTCCTGGTACATAAAAAAATTCATTATAATTTAATTTATATCTCTTAAATTTCATTAAATATATATATTAACAATTCTTAATGCTCAAACACATTTCAAATGAACATCCGTTCATGAATTCAAGTGAACCGTTCATAAAAGATATGAAAATTAACATTCCCAAACAATGGATTTAAACCATATAACTCATCCAATGGCCCATAAAATAACCTACTGAAACCATAATGAATCTTTTTCATGTATAAAATATTATTTAATTTCTAATTAATGAATATAATTTCATTATACAAGACATTAATGTTAAGAAAACGTTCAGATACAAGGTAAGGGGAAATTATCGAACCCAACTTTTTTTCTTCGGGTTCTCCATTTTTCACTCAATATTTGGTATGGTCACTCCATAAAAATCATTTTTTCATCATTATATTACCTATTATAGGATATATTTGTTCTCTACTGTATTTTATGTCAAATACAATGTTTTCCAAAAGAAATCTCCTTTCAAGAACACACCCTTTATTTCTCACTTAAGGGTGATGGTTCTTGTATCAAGTATGCTATTCCCACTATATTTTGGGAACTCGTAGTTTATGAATGTGTTATTATGAGATTAAACCCATTCCTTTCCATGAGTTAGTTATGTTCATTTTTTGATATATTTTATTTGTGGCATGCATGATAATGATAATGTTATGATGTGACATGTGCGCCCAAAATTATATAGTGCAATATGAATGTTTGAATGTGATGGGTGCACCCAGAATTTTACAGCCCATCAATTCATTGGGTAAACTGATGAATCTCATGAGTTAAATTGAAATTATGTGTGAAAAAGATTCTATATTTTTTCAAAAGTATGTGTGGTATTTAACCACTAATACATGCTGTTTCATTTTTTAGGCATTTCCATATTTAATGACTTTTATTAATGTTTCCTCTTAGGATTTTGATGATGATGTTATGATTATGGTCACCCCATACTATATTGTTCTTATTTATCCTCTTAATGGGATATTATCTCACTCCTTTTTGATGTATATCCTTAAATGAATACATGTGCTAAGGAAAGGTCAAGTGCCATTAAGAATCAAGAGAATAAAGAATTAAATAAATGTTTATGTTTGATGTTTTAAATGTTATGTATGGTCCTAGTTTGACCATTACACTAAACCTATGGATCCTCATGATGTAATAATATTATTTTTTTTATCTTTATAATGATGTAATAGTAATATAAGAAAAGTATTTTTTGCTATAATGAAACTCTTCTGTCCAAAACTTACACTTGGATAACATCTCCTATAGATTTTGGCATTGATGAACATGTAAGATAGTTCTGATATGCTCAACATTCTCTTCCTCTGACTTCAAGTTGATGAAGATATCATTGATGAATACTATAATGAATCTGTATAGGAACACATGGAACATGGAGTTCATAAGACCCATGAACATGGATGGTGCATTCATTACAACGAGTTAAAAGACAATAAAATAAAAGTTCCCATACCAACATATAAAGGAATTATTCAGGATATCTCCCTCCTTCAACCTCAATAGGTGATATCAAGACCATAGGTTGAAACTAGAAAACCAAATCAGTCCTCTGAACTAGATCTAAAGATTTTATATGCTTAGAAGTGGGTAATTGTTTTTGAGCATTAATCGATTCAACCTTAAGTATTCTATAATAAATCTTCGACTGCCATCCACCTTCTTAGAAAACAACACAAGGTTACTCCACAACAACACACTCAGCTGAATTAAACCATTCTGAAATAGATCATCCATCTAAATCCAAAAATAATGCGACTCGGATGGTTTTATCCAATAAGGATCCATCATAATTGGAGAATCACCAGGCTGAAATCCTATCCTGAAATCAACATCATATCAAGGGGTAGCATACAACCTCCTTAGGAAGAACATCTAAGAACTCTCTAATGACCCTGGGAACCTCTTATAACCCAACATACACTAATTATGCCAAACATTTATCCAAAAAATAAATAAGTGGACCACACACTAACTAACCAACTGACAACCACACTCGCCAACGAAAACCACATGTTATCTATCCACATTTGAAAACACGAGTCTTAGACAGAAGAAGTCAATAACATCATGTATGGGATACAACTAGCCAATACTAGGGATTCTATCATATAGATTCATCTATAGAAATAATATATTTTTATGAGACTGATACGGCCCCATCATAAGTCTACACACCAAACAAATATAAAATAAGATCTTCAAGACACAAACTGGAATAGTTAAAACAAGAGGCATGGAAATCCTCTATAAATATAGTCTCATAGCATGGTATAAAGTAGGTGAAACAATGGAGAGTGAATCTTCTGAATCAAAAAATGTCTTAAAAAATAGTACTCATGAAATAGATTATACCTATGATGATCTTTTTTCCCTCTAGAACTACTACATCCACTGCGTGCAACTAACAACACCCAAATCGTCTACCTATATTCTAACAACCCACGCCATTACCACGTTCGGGTCATGATCCCTGAACTTGAGGAACATCCTGAGTTCATCCTTTACCTGCTCCATCTCCCCTTGATGGAGAAAAAACATGTTTCCCCTACTACTGAAAATACCTCACTGGAAACTACTACTGTGGTTGGCACAGAACCAATAACCCTCCACTATAATGATCTCGGAGAACCAAAAGTAACTAATTCTAGTGATGTACACAACCCCCACAAAAAAAGACACACAAGAACACATATCCCAAGAGAAACATGGGAACAAGTAGCCCAAAAAGAGGGAAAGGAATATGCAGAGGTCAATTCCTTATTGGTTGAATCCTCAAAGGTACATGTGGTTGATACCTTCTACTGATAACTCTACTCCTCAAAAAACCTTGCGAGTTCCCCTCCCAAGAAAATCCTCCTCGTATGTGAATCCACATGACCACCTCCACCTTCTTATAAACCTCCAGATATGTCAACAATGTAAGAGTAATTTCATATTGGAATGAAGGTCGAAGTCCCTCCTAAATATATCTCATAAAATACACCTCATCTAGAAAATGATTTGGGAAAAAATAAAAGACATCCATGAACTTGATTCCCAATTCCCAAACTAACATGTTCCACTTTTGAAGAAAATGAATCTCCTACCTCTTAACTGTCTTCATTATTGATGAATGTAACTCTCCCTGGAACACATTTTCGAGGCGACACACAAAACATATCTCTTTCTGCTCTCTGAGATACAGTGTCCACCACTAACTCACAGCTCTCTACATCTGACTGACTTCCAAAGGAACCCAATACTCTGTTGGGGCCCATTTAAAACTAAAAGAGATCTCGAGCTCCTCCATCCAGCTCTCTATCTCTACGACTAAAAAACTACCCTCACACACTCCCAAAGAATGTCACTGGAAAGAATGCAATGTCCTATGGCACTAATAATCCTCATAAATTTGTTGAAACCTATGATGATAAACCATATCATCCGGATGAACCTCAACTACCTAATCTATAAAATAATGATGAAAATGATCCATGTCTAAATTCCTATCAAATTAACTTCCTAAACTTGATGGTTTGGAGTGTTATTAAGATTCATTTTAACCCATTTAATTCATTTTTTATCTATTTAATCTATCCCAAAACAATCCAATTAAAAAAAGACCACAATTCAGCATAAGGAATGTATCATTCAAATCTCTCTATCCAAGAGAAAGGTCAATCTCAATTGGTTATTCAATAAACTCAGAGTTCTTGCACTAGATCATGGTGGCCTTAAAAATCATGTGTCCTAGCAAGTCTCTATGACCCAGGTCACGTACCAAGGTCAATTGGAACTATTTCCATACCACCCCATTCTATCCTGACTATTCCTAACTCCAAATTTCTTCTTATATCTCAAAAATTCTCATATGCCATTATATCACAAGCACCTCCCTCCCAAGATACCGCAATGAGGGGGGGGGGGAGATAATGATCCCCAAAGTACTACCACTAGTAGTCCTTATGTTGGATACTAGCACCTAGGGAATGAAAATATCATGATATGGTGGGAATTTACCTCTATAATAATATGGGATAAGAAGATAAGGTGGATCATCCACAAAAAATTCTAATAAATAATAACAAATAGAATATCGCATGAATTTATAAATATAATTGATATAGATAAAAGTCTCCAATGTAAATATACAAAAGTAAAGATAATCCAGCGCCACAATAACTATCAAATACCTGATCTTGTAATGTCTATCATGGTCCATGTAGTCCTACTAGAAGTGAAGTAACAAATATATATATGCATACTCAGCATACATGTATACTCAGTAAGAAAACTAAAGCATCTAATTTCAATGTGAATAAATCATAATAATACGCCATTTAGAAAAAATAGAACCATATAACACCGATAAAGGTATACTAACCATCCCAACATCACTAAGGCATACTCCCCAAATAACCAAAACCAAGTAATATAATCTGATAGGAATCATATCGATAAGGCTACCCACACCACTTTCCCACTAGTATGTGGCTCGCACACCCAAAATTGTATATCGTGGAGCTCCCCACTATTTTGTATACCATACCATCCCAGAATTACGATCACAACACACCATGCATAAATACACCTACACTCCCCACCCAATATGAACAACCATGTCACACCTCATCCAAAGGCACCTAGGCTACGACCCCACAAGCATGGTCACATCTCACCTGAAAACACATGAGTCCTCACATCTTTCCCACAAAAACTTAGGCTATCACAAACACCATCTAATTCACTAATAGTCCACTAACCACTATAGAATATGCAATAAATACCTCTCTATTTCGACCCGTTTCCCTTCGAGGTGATGGAGGACCAATGTGCCTGACTGCCGATCTTACAGATGGCTGGGCCCTGCTCGATTGATAAATTCTGGTACACCGGTCTTCGTTTTGAAAGGCCCAATGGTTCCATGTCAAACGTTACGTGGAACTGCGTTCCAAAGGTAGGAGTTCACTGGGTGGTTTGTCCAGCGATGCTTAGGAACTCACACTGGTCGAGAGGATGGGAAGTCGGGCTCATCACACCCTTTTGGGGGGAAATTATTGCCTGTTCTGGGACTCTCTTATAGATTTAAGACGTATTAATATGTTCATGAATATTTGGTTTATACCCGAAGATAGTATCCATGGATTTTTCCTATTTTGAAATGGTTAGTTGAACGTAGGGATTCAGAATCATTTATGCCTGAGGTTTACCATCCCTCATTGGGTTAATGACCTCGAGGAGTCTGGACTCCCTAAGGCGGCACAGGGAGCTGCGCGGTGAGCGGACATGCGGATAGTCCGATTGACCGGTTTTTGGTCTTGAACCTCAGGGAGGCTACCTATATACCCTTCCTAGGAGACAGGGATCAAAGTCCTCATAGTTCGCATAGGAGCGTCGGAGAACTGATGTGAATGTGGACCCGAGGGTCTGATGGTGATCATGCTTGAACCTCTTGGAGGCTTCCAACGTACCCTACTTAGGAGGTAGGGATCAAAGTCCCCGTAGTTCGAATAGGATCTTCAGAGAACCGATGTGAATGTGGACCCGGGGGTCCGATGGTTATTAGGCTTGATCCTCTTGGAGGCTTCCTACGTACCCTACTTAGGAGGCAGGGATCAAAGTCCTTGTAGTTTGCATAGTCTTGGGGATTACGCTTTGAGGCAGCCCAGAGTAATGGATTGTGGATTACACTCTGAGGAGGCCCATAGGAGGATGTCATGGTTGATGTTTTCTCTAAACTCACGTGAGTCATGCTCGGTGTAAGAATCAATAGGTAGCAAGGACTAGGCGATCATGTCACGAATGGTGCATCTGTGAGAAGTGGAGTGGGGCTTACGCATAAAGCGGCCCATAAGGTTGGGGCTTACTCCTAGGTGGATTCACATGGTGACAAAGTGCAGAGGGAGAGGGAAAGGGGGTTCTCTTGTGCCCATATCCTCTCTTGCTCCCCGGAAAAGTACCGAGGTTCATGGGGAAGACTTCCTTCTGACGGGTATGCCACACCCTCCCTCGGGAGGGGATAAGTACCCAACTGCCGAAGTGTGTGGTCCCTCATCCTGGCGAGTAGAGGCAGAAAGGGGGGCTCCTGGGCTTAGACCCCTCATTATCATGGGAATGTGAACCCGGGCATGCTTCGGGAACCTTCTTAAGGGTCGGGGAAACCCCTTCATCGTCGCTTACTGAGGGTATGTGAACATAAAATGCCACGCTGATGTGCCTGAGGGTTACACCACACAGATCTGATGCCTCTAGTGGAGGCCTCGTCTCGAGGCTGATGAATAGGCCAATGAAGGAGTCATGGAAGATCGAGCTAGATTGGAAGAGTTTTATCTGGCTCAGGGAATTGGAATTTTGAAGGCTCTGATGGGCCATGCGTATGAAGGAGTGGTGGATCCCTTCGCGTAGGAAGGTGTTACGTGGCTAGAGAAGCCGTCCGCGAACTAGGGTGGTCCACAGACTGATCGGTCATCTACGAACCAGGAGGGTCCACAGACTGATTGGCCATCTGCGAACCAGGAGGGTCCGCGGAATGATTGTCCGTCAGATAACCAGGAGGGTCCATGGAGGGATTGGTCATCCGTGAACCCGGAGGGTCTGCCGACTGATTGGTCGTCCGTGAAACAGGAGGGTCCGCAGACTGATTGGCCGTCCATGAACCAGGAGGGTCCGCAAATTGATTGGCATCCTGTGAACAAAGAGGGTTTGTGGCTTCGGGTTTGGTCCGCGTACAAGGTTGGTACACGGAGGGGTCCATGCTAGCAGCGACAGCCAAGGGCGGCGCTGGCTAGAGGCTCATCAGTCGAGGCTTCGCCCGCGTAAGAGGGTGCTACATGATGCGGCAGATCAGAAAAGAGGCATAAACACCCTGTTCCATGGGGACTGCATCCGCAGAGGGACCCTGGTTCGCGGTTTTCTATTCTTTTTTATTTTAAGTTCATGGTTCACCAAGTTATTATGCACTTTGGTACCTTATTAGTTCATTCCCAGGTTCATACCTACTGTGGTTCGTGAACTGAAACTTCTGAAATCCTAATCCTTCCTTCGAAACCTGTCCAGCGAATCTGACTGATCTCCTCTCTGTGCTCCTTCTCCCAATCGTCTGAATCCTCCTCCCTTTTCGCTTACCCCTCGGTCTCCTTTTATAGAGTGGGGAAAGATATGTATCTATTGCCACACGACACCTTTTGTGGAGCCCTATGACCGAAAACCCAGTTTACAGCTGACTTGGTCAATCCGCAACTCGCAGTGGGTACTGAGCATGTCTCCCCCCCCCCCACGAACTGAACTCAGGGAGTGCTTCACGGCCGTAGAGGGTTCCACCTCCATTCCATGAATGACAGTGGATGGGCCTTGAACTAGTCGACGTGGTATGCAGCTGGAGCAGTTCCCGATGGTGAACCGGATTGGCGCCCACCCTGCTTTGCTACCACAGATGATCTCTGTCTCCATTTTGTGAATGAAAACGATTCACAGAGGGGGTGCTTCGCGGAGCCTAGCCACGTCGCATTTTCATGGGACCAATCCGCAGACCGGTCTTGCTTGTGCCCCTTCTTTGAATTTTCTCAATTCTTTTCCCCAATTCTTTGGGGGATTTGGGTAGAATCTCCTTTGTGGATTTTTCAAGACCCTACAAATGCCCCCCATCAGAATGGGGTCTGATCGGAATGAAGAGGAGGTCATTTCGATGCAGAGTGGTCCTAAAACTGAGATGGTTTGCGGTAGAGAGGTGGACCCGGTAGGGGACCACGACTATAAATAAGGGGGTCCCTACATTTTTCCTTTACCGGATTCTTCACGAAACCATAGCTCCCTTGCCTCCGCGTGCTCGTTCCCTCACGAAGTGCTTCGTCTATGAACCAGCTGCTACTTCCACGACCCATTCCTCATTCGCGTAGTTCTTCATACGCAGATCAACATCCCACCCATGAACTAACACTTTTAATTAATTGAAAAGTAAGTCACGATGGGCCGCATAGGAATTCGCTTCACGGTTTGGTACTCCGCGGTTTCGATGCTCCGCGGTTTCAATGCTCCGCAGACTAAAATCTTTTAAAGTTTTTATGTCTTCTGAACTTAACCACTTAAATTCGGGATTGAAATTCCACAGAGCAACCTGGTCCGCGGTCTCCTGGACAACGCTCCGCGGGCCAGGGTTTCGCGGACTACTTTCGCGAAGGGCTGGTCTGTGGGATGCAGTCATTGCGAAGGGCTGGTCTATTATCAACCTTGCTTGAGAGGATCCTGATGCGGGGTGGATTCCTCTATGGGATCTTCAATCCAGTGGGATCTTCTCAAATGACTGGGCCAAGGCCTTCTGGGTCCATCATCATTGCCGGGAGTCTCCCGAGTCACTGGAAGTAGTCAATTTGTACTCTGTAGTGTGGGATTCCCAATTTTCTATTTACCCACCAACCTTGATCCTGCCTGACCTGCTCAGCCGTTGGTGTTCAATAACTAATACCTTCCACCTTGCCCACGGTGAAGTTGGTATTAGTTTGTGGGACGTCCACCAATTAGGGGGGCTTCCAATCATTGGTGCGATGTATGATGTGTTCCTACCCGTCTTTGAATCATGGGACGACGTCAGACAAGTGCCTTCATTGTCTAGGGATTTGCTGGTTATAGTGGAGTAGTCACTGGGTCAGGCATTGCATGCCCACACTCTTATTCCCTATTGCAGCTGGATAGGGCTATTTCTGGACACCACTAGTCTTGTGCCGAAGATCAAGCACCCTAGGACTCATCCTTCTCAACAGTCACGAACCATCCCAAGTTCCTACTGGGCAGTTCTGGAGGCAGGTGACTACCTTTCATGGGGTTACGAGGTGTACCCCGGTGTGCCGCCTATTCTCCGGATGGTGGGTTTGTTTTCTATGTTCCTAAGCGGGTGACTATTCCCTTCTCGGGATATTAATCCAGGCATCAGGGTTTGCACCCTGATGATGGCATCACAGCTGGCAGAGGGCCTCCTGGTGAATTTTTTCATGCCCAAATTTGCTTGTATTTATGAACTGCAGGGTCACATGCAGAAGGGCGAGTCACCCTTCTGTCTGAGTGGGCCATTTCAATTTTTGTATGGGTGGGTAGCAGATCATTTTTGATTCATTGAGTATCGTCACAACATGGTCATCCTGCTTACAACTTTTCAGCCTACCCTGCATGATATAGCTGGAGTTATCTTGAAATCCCTTAGCTCTGGTGAATTCGTTGAGCTTATGAGTGACTTCTCCCAGTTTGATTTCACTCCCTACCCCACCTCTTCTGGCGTCTTAGTTGAAAACTGTCGGGGGATCCTGGAGGAGCATTCTTACATGATCTCTCTGCGGGATGGATTTCGGTCTGTGCGGATCGACGGGGTTTCTCTATACGAGCTATATGTCCAGTACCATTTTTCTCGCCAGTTTGGGTGCATGTATGTCCAAGTTTCCCTTCCCCCTCCTCAGGCTTGCGGACTGCACCCGACCATACTTCATCAATGGTGGGTGATGCTGATGTGGGAGGGATCTGACACGGGCATTCCCCTGCCTGTCGTGGGGGTGGCCTCCATCCTTTCCATGGATTATTCAAAAGCGTGGGTAAAACACTACCCCAATGGGATCCTAGGGAAAGTTTTCTGGTAGGTTCCCAAATCAGGAGGTACTGTAATTGTTGCGTCCACCACACCATCCTCATCGACAATAAGGGAGGATCGACTGATGGCTCGTCGATCAAAGCAACTCAGGGGATTTTCCTCTCCCAGTTCTGCGGTGGCCAAAGTTCAGATGGGTCCATCTTTCTTGGACATGGTTGAGGATGACCCTATAGTTCTGGGTCCCAGCGAGACAATCCCGGAAGCTTTTCCAGTTGATTTTGGGCTTAGCAACTTGATCTCTAAGCCTGAACCGGGGTTAGAGGCTCCAGAGTTTCCAGTTTCAGAACCATCTTCTAGCGAGCACATGCCTGCACTGGTTGCAATGCCAGATTTCATTCCCGTGCTATTCGGTGATGATACCATAGATCCTCATGTCATGGCGGACCACTGGGCAGTGCGTAGTTGGGCCTGGCCTCAGATTTGCGATATTGTTGTCGAAACTCCTCTAGCTGAGATGGTAACTACGAACGAAGCTCTTCGACCGCTCTTCCTGGGTTCGGGGTCGGGAGGCTTTGACTATCGGTAGTTCCATTCTCTTGCTTTCCAAGTTGTTATGGCCCGTGAGGAGGCTTCCACTAGTGAATTTAAACTCGCTAACTTTGATACCGCCTATTGCGGGACCCGACCCCTGGAGGAAGCCACGATACAGCTCCGTCAGCTGATAGCACAAGAGGCGATCTCTCGAGATCCAGCAGTCGTCCTATCCTCTGAGTTGCATGAATATGAAGAATGGGTAGAGATGCTGAGGAGTCAGTTCTCATCTGTGACTGGTCATCTTGAATCCACCAGAAAAGGGATCAATGATCTCCAAACAACAGTGGAGCGTACTCATCCGGTGGCTGAGGTTGAAGCCAGGGAGAAGGCCATGATAGAACAATCTTGCAACAACCTCCACCGCACGATCACTGATCTGGTGGAGAGAGCGAGTCATGCTTCTTTTTTACTATTAGATCCACTCTTGTACTCTCTGTTTTACTTACCCCTTTTTTTATATGAGGGAGAGACCCCAACTTGTGGACATCTTCCCTTTTTTTGAACGAAATACAGTATATGTTGATCACCTGTCGCTATAAAATTCGATTGTTACTAGAACAATTGTTGTGTAAATAACAACTTACTAAATCAGAATTAATAATAACTCAGGAAAACAAACCCTAACATTTTCCTAGACCACGAGGTCCAACGGGCATAGTTCGACTATTTCTAGGGTTTTATAGAAAAACCCTACAAACTTTTTGTCTTTTCTTATTAATGCCCTCATTTTTCTTGGGTCCATTTGGTGTGGATGCAGTGGGTATGGCCCAACTTTTTCTTAGGTCGCCCTTTTCGGGTTTTTGTCCTAACAGGCTTTGTGCCTCTTTTCTTGGGCGGTTTAAAGTCCTGCCGTTAAGAATATCATTACTAGTGTTTTAGGTCGAACATATTTGACCAATTATGGTGGGGTGAGGGCCCCAATGAGGTTCAGTTGATTAAAATATGTATCAATACTCTTCATACACATGTGCGGGGACATGTTTAAATTCGAACGACATGCAGGGCATGTCTCAAGGCATGGGAGCCACATCGGCGTACAGAGGTAGGAAGGGCATAACCTAAGGAAATATTGCCTTTGGTAGACAGGACAAGGGAGATCAATATGCAGGGCCACTGAGGGCATGGTATGAATTGTCGTACAAAGGAGTCCTTATGTCAATGACTGTCCATTTCTGATGGCCAGGGGACTTCATGGATGTCCGGCTCATGGAAACCACTATGAGTGGCTTGGAGAATTATGAAAACCACCGGGGGTAGCTCGGAAAGGGTATGTGATGTCTGAAAGGTTTTGAGAACATCTGTATAAATCAGGAGTGTGGAATCAAGGTTCCTTTCCTACACATTTATCTAGTATAATGGATGGTTGGAGCTTGGCACAGTTTAAAGTCATGGAGCTGGGACATTATCTAGAATGGAACAGCTTCTCCTGGTTCTCAGTAATCTTGTAAGGGACGTTCCACCATACTCAGGTAGGGTTGTGAAAGAGGTTAGTAAACTGTAGCTCAGAGGGTTTTCGAACCCCGGGATGGACATAGGGGCTCAAGGGCCAAGAGGAGTACGAAGAGAATCATCGCCTAAGGAAATCATGCCTTTGATAGACGGGCCAGGTGCGATCAATATGCAGAGCCGCTGAGGGCATGGTATGCATAGTCATGCAAAGGTGTCCTTAGGTCAATGATTGTATTATCCCGATAGCCAAGCAAATTTAGGGAAGTTTGAGATTCAGGACCACCAGGGGTGGCCTGTGAGAGTTCGGCTTTTTCTAAGTAAAAAGTATGGTTTATGAGGAGAGGGTGCTTGGATATGATAGAAACATCTAGAATAAACATCCCTAGAATGGGTGAAGTAATCCCTTCTCATGCGGGTGTGAGGCAATGGCTTTTGTAGGTCTGACCCGTGCACTGAAGGATAGAGAAAAGCCTCTATTTCTTACTAAACCCATGACAAGTTTGACCGTCTAGTTTTAACGTCATGCGGTAAGAATGAGGAGTATTATTAAAAGATGTTGTGCAGTTTAACGTCACGCAGTGAGGACAGGGAGCATTATTAAAGGATGTTGTGCAGTTTAACGTCATGTAGCAAGGACGAGGGCATTTTTCTTTCCTTTTCCAATGCTGTGCAGTTTAACGTCGTGTAGCAAGGATGATTGGCATTATTAAACCAGTGAAAATTCTTTTTGTTGGAGGAATTCCCCTGGATGTCTGATGCTTGTCCTTTTTAGCCTTATGACAAGTGGCCAAGATGTGATTTGTGTCATTTGACATCATGTGGCAAGGACATAGAAAAAAAGTCCACTGTTGATTAGAATGTAACTGGGCCCGAGTATCCTAGCATGTCGAAGACATGGAGGGGGGTTGATGGTGTAAATCATGGTTCTGGGGCTTCTTGGATCAAGAGAGATGTCATGGAGGCTCTGAGGGCGGTAAGCGTACGAAGCTAGGAAGAGTACCGCCCAAGGAAATCTTGCCTTCGATGGACGAGCCAGGGGCTATCATTATGCCGAGCCGATGAGGGCATGGTATGCATATTCGTACAAAGGTTTCCCTGGGTTGATAAATTTACACTTCCGATGTCCATGAATGGTTAGGAAGATCCACAATTATCCGGGCCACGAAGTCTATCTTTGGGGAAGGAAATGTCTGAACATGTCTGGAATACTCATCCCTGGTTGCTGTTGAGGCTTAAAAATCTCCTTGTACTGATTTATTTTGTTCGTGGGGGTGTGCCTTTACAACATGCAGTTTAACATCGTGTGGTACGGAAGCAGTACTCCTATTTTAACAGTCATAGAGCTCGGACCATTGGGTGACTATTGCTACGGTCACTTGAAGGATAAATGGGTCAACATGTTCTGATATACTTGGAACAAGGTAGGGGATGAAGGTTGTAAACTGCAACTTTGATTTTTCTCAGATCAGGAGGTGTGATGTGGGGGCTCTGAGGCCGGTAAGCGTATAGAGCTAGGAAAAGTACCACCTGGGGAAATCTTGCCTTTGATGGATGAGCCAGAGGATATCATTATGCAGAGATGCTGAGGGCATGGTATTCATTGTCATAAAATAGTGTCCACAGGTCGATGAATTTCCACTTCCGATGGCCATGGATGATTATGAAAACCCGATATTGTTCACAGTACAGAGTTCGGTATGTGGGGATAATGGTGTCCGAGTATACAAGAAACATCTTCACTGCAATTGTCCGTTGAGTCAAAGTATCCTAGTCCTGGCTTGATGTTCGTTGATGCAGGTCACAATGTGAACCACCAGTAGATACATAGGCAAATCAGGTAGGGATACCCTGGCAACACTTGGATGTGAATAGGGGACAAACTTGTAATCCAGTTCTCCATAAATTTTGGATCGGGATACATGATATGGGGGCCCTGAGGCCGGTAAGCGTACAGAGCTAGGAGAAGTGTCGCCCATAGAAATCTTTCCTTTGCTAGATGGGCCACGGGATATAAATATGTAGAGGCACTGAGGGCATGGTATGCATAGTCATGCAAAGGTGTCCACGGGTCGATGACTTTCCACTTCCGATGGCCATGAGTGGTTATGAAGATCCATAATTATCCAAGACACAGAGTATGATGTACGGAGAGGATGAATCCAAATTTGCAAGGAGTATCTCCATCTCATTTCGCCATGCATCTTGGGTGTGTCGCGACGAAGACGGTGTAGTTTAACGTCTTGCAGTGAGGATGAAGTCTGTGCAGTTTAACGTCATGCGGTGAGGACGATGTCCATACAGTTTAACGTCATGTTGTAAGGACGAAGTCCATGCAGTTTAACGTCATGCGGTAAGGATGAAGTCCATGAAGATTAACTTCATGTGGTAAGGACAAAAAATACACCCAGTGCAAGTCTGGTCTGTAGACGGGGGAATGAGATATATATATTTTTTGTTTAGGGTTGCTGGTCCAGGGTGTGGAACTCTAGCATCACTAAGTATCCTGTGAGGGCAGGAATCAAGCCTCACGTAGTTCTCTGAAAGATGATAGACCTCGTGCAGGTCTGGTCCGTACATGGGGGAAAGGGCATTCTTAAGATTATTTTCATTTGGGAGTGGCTGAGGCTAGGATTGTGGATCCCGGCATCGCAAGGCATCCTGTAAGTACAGGAATCAAGCCGCTCGTAGTTCCTTGAAACCCGTGCAGTTTAACGTCATGCGGTGAGGACGATGGTGACCCGACATGAAAGGAAAGGGGGATCTGTGCAGTTTAATGTTGTGCGGTGGGGACGACTTCCATGTAGTTTAATGTCATCCAGTAAGGACTAGGTATACACCCCGTGCAGTCTTGGTCCGTTCATGGGGGAAGGGATCTTTTTTTTACATTATTATCCATGCAGTTTATCGTTATGTTGCAAGGACGCAAAAATACACCCCGTGCAGGTCTAGCCCTTACACGGGGAAAAGAGGCATTTTAAATCATGTTATCCGTGCATTTTTACGTCGTGAGGTAAGGATGAAGAGTAAACCCCTTGCAGGTCTGGTCCATACATGAGGGGAAAGGGAATTTTTATCTTTTATTCAGGGGGCTGGGCCAGGACGGGGAACCCTGGCATCACTACGTATCCTGTGAGGGAAGGAATCAAGCCGCACATAGTTCCCTGAAACAAGTACACCCTGTGCAGGTCGTTTCCATACACGGGGGGAGAGGGGCATTGTTGAAATTTCTTGTCAGTGCAGTTTAACGTTATGCGGTGGGGATGAGGGATACACCCCGTGCAGGTCTGGTCCGTACACAGGGGGAATAAGGATTTTTTTAACTTTTATGTGGGAGTGTCTAGGCCAAGATAGGGGATCCCGACATCACTATGAATCCTACGAGGGCAGGAATCAAGCCACATGTAGTTCTCTTAAATCCGTGCAGTTTAACGTCATGTGGTGAGGACGAGAAATACACCCTGTGTAGGGTTGGTCCATACATGGGGGGAGGGAGGAATTTTTTTACTTTTATTTGGGAGTGGTTGGGTCGTGATAGGGTATCTCGGCGTCACTACGTATTCTGCAAGGGCATGAATCCAACCTCACATAGTTCTCTAAAATATGTGTATTTTAACATCATGCGGTGAGGATGAGGAATACACCCGGTGTAGGTCTGGTCTACACACGAGAGGAGGTAGTATTCTTAACTTTTATTATCCGTGCAGTTTAACATCGTGCGGTAAGGACGAAAGCCACACAGTTTAACATCATGTGGTTAGGATGAGGGGTATTATTAGATTTCATGCAGTTTAACATTGTGCGGTGAGGACGAACTCCTTGTAGATTAATGACATGTGGTGGGGACGTAATACTCTTAGTTTAAGGTCATAGAGTTTGGACCTTTGGGTGCTTGGCAGTTTAATGTTACGCATCTCGGACTAAGAGTACACCCTATTTTTTTCCTGTCCGTGCAGTTTATCATCATGCTGTAATGACAAAATATTCTTGGTCTCTATGCGAAAAAATTCTTCAGGAATCTCACATTGGTATGAGCTGTGGTGAATTTCCCATCCATGGAGATCAGGGCATTCACTCTGTTGGAGTAGACCTTGCGTACAACATACGGTCCCTCCCACTAGGGCTCTAGATTTAGAGGCTTCTTCCGGGTATCATTGGGGTCTGGAGGACCAACACTAATTCTCCTTCCCAGAAAGACCTAAGACGAACCTTTTCGTTGAAGGCTTGTGTGATCCAGCTCTGGTACACTTCCAGATGGTCTAGAGTGTACAAACGCTTCTCTTCTAGCTATTCCAATTCACCAAGCTGTTTTTCTGATTTCACATCGTTGGATAATTGATCACAAATGGAAACACGGAGTGAGGGTAATTGGAGCTCAATGGGTAGGACCACCTCTGTGCCGTACACCAATGCGTACAGGGTAGCCCGAGTAGCGGTGTAGATTGTGGTTCGATAAGCCCACAACGCATGAAGGAGTTTATCCGGTCAAGACTTCTTGTCTTTGTCCACTATTTTTTTTAGAATGTTGGATAGGGTCTTTTTGAAAGCCTCTATCTTTCCATTGGCCACTACAGGGTAGCGGGATGAGTGGTTAGCCTTGATACCATACTCGTGGTATAGTTTCTCCAATTCTGTAGAGCAGAAGTTGGTGTTGTTGTCCATTAGTATGGTATGAGGGACACCAAATCTGGTGATGATATTGGTTTCCACAAAGCTAACAATAATTCTTTCCCCAACTTCCTTGAGGGATATGGCTTCTACCCATTTGGAAAATAATTCTGTCGTTGTGCGGATGTACTTCAGCTATTTGGCTGTGACGGGAGGATATGGTCCCACGACATCCATCCCCCAGACGGAAAATGGCCATGAGTACTTGGCTTGATAAAGTAACTATGGGGGTTGGTGTATAAAGTTGTCATGAATCTGGCATGAGTGGAATTTTGTGGTAAAACGCTTGTAGTCTCGTGCCATTATAGGCGAGTAGTACCCAAGCCTTCGAAACTGATGGGAAAGATTACTCCCCGGTTGATGTGCTCTACATGCCCCGACATGTACTTAATTCATTACGGAAGTAGTTTCTTCACCATAAATGCATCTGAGGAGCACCTGTCGAGGCCTCATTTGCAGAGGACCTCTTACTGCCCCGCGCCGCCATATAGGACAAAGTTGATTGCCCTTCTCCGTATTTTCTCTCGTTCAGCCCTGTCTGAAGGAAGTTCTCACTGTTGAAGGTAGTTTGCAATGGGGGTCATCCAGCTGGTGGTAGGAGAGTATGGCTCAAGGATAGAACTGATTTCATGGATTTCATCTGTATTATCTTGAACAAATGGAAATACCATTCGACGGTGAGCAATAATGATAACTGTTTCATCCCGGTCTGGGTCAACTAGGGTTGTGGCCACATTGGCTAATGCATCAGCCTGAGCATTTTTAGACCGAGGAATATAGGTAAATGTTGGTTCTGTGGAGAACTCGGCCATTAACCCTCACACATGGTCCAACAGGGGGATCAGCTCCTCCTTTTTAATAGCATAGTCACCATTGACTTGCTTGATGACCATCTCTGAGTCACCTTTTACCTTAAGGTGTTGTACTAGTGCCTGGAGTGCGAGCTCTAGGCCTACAACGAGGGCTTGATATTCCGCTTCATTGTTTGTACATCCCTCTGACAAGAGGAAGGAATATGGAAAGACTGCCTTTTCTGGGGACACGAGTATTATCCCCAAACCCATTTTGTTGCATCTAGGATTCTCCATCCTCTTCCTTCTTGGGCATTGGTATGCGCCGTCGAAGTACATTTCCCATTCTAGGAACTCCTCTTGAACCGAGAAGATGTATTCATCATGTAGCTCGGCATCCGGTGCTGTGGTCCCTGTCAAAGGGTGCTCTGCGAAAAAATTTGCTAATTCCTAGCCCTTGATGGCTTTCTGAGGCACAAAATGGATGTCAAACTGTTGCAGGATGACTGCCCATCGGGATAGGCATCCGGTTAAAATCAGGTGACTGAGGATATACTTGAGAGGGTTACTCTGCGAGATAAAATGGACTTCATGATGCTGCAGATAATGTTGTAGCTTTTGAACTACAAAGATCAAGGCCAAAAAGTTCTTCTTGATATTTGAGTATTGATTCTCTGCATCAATCATGGTTCGACTGAGGTAATAGAGACTGTTTTCACTGCCGACGTCATTCTTTTGTGCGAGGAAGCCTCCCAGTGACCGTTCTAGGGCCATCACGTATAGGATGATAGTTCTTCCTTCAACTAGGGGCATGAACATCGGTGGGATTAAGAGGTACTTCTTCAAGTTGGTGAATGCCTCTTGGAAGCCATCCGTCCATTGGTACCTTACCCCCTTCTTCATTAACCTGGTGAAGGGAAAGCATTTTCCTGCCAGGTTGGCTATGAACTGCCTAATATAGGCCAGGTTTCCTTGGAGTCCCCTCAACTCAGTGAGATTTCGGGGAGGTGGTAATCCAAGGTTAGCCTTTTTTTTCTTAGGGTTAACTTATATGCCACGATGGCATACGACGAAGGCAAGGAATTTCCCTGAGGTAACCACAAAGGCGCACTTTAAGGGGTTCATCTTCAAGCTATGCTGTCGGAGTTTGTTGAAGACTATCTCAAGGTCTGACAGGTGATCTGAGCGTTGTCTGGTCTTGCCCAACAGTTCATCCATGTAACATTCAATGAATTTCCCCAAGAATGTCATAAAGATCCAATGCATGGCACGCTGATATGTGGTGCCAACATTCTTGAGACCAAAGGGCATGAACCTGTAACAAAATACCACTTGAGGGGGCCTGAAGACAGTGGATTCTTCTTCTTCCTAGGCCATCCTGATTTGGTTATAGACGGAATAGCCATACATGAAGGACAAAGCCTCATACCCGGCCGTTGCATCGATTAAAAACTCGGTGATTGTGACTGCGAAGTCATCTTTCAGGCAATGCCGATTGAGATCTCTGAAATCAATGCAGACACAGATTTTCCCATTCATTTTCTTGACGGGGAAGATATTGGCCAACTGGATGGGGTATTGGACCTCCCTTATGAATCCCTCTTTAATGAGCTTATCAACTTCAGCCTCTATCTTGGCAGCATGTGAGGGGTGCGTCCTTTCGGTGGCTTGTTTATAGCCTCGGTGGTCCTTTGAAAGACCCACGTGATGCGTCGCTACTTGGGGATCGAGTCCCAGCATCTCCGTGTAATTCCAAGAAAAGTCGTCCGGATGTTGCTTCAGGAAAGAGTTATTTCTCATGTTCCTCGGGGGACATGGCTGCACTAATGAGAGTAGGCCTCGGGTCTTCCTCGATACCCATGTTTATTTCCCTGACCATGTCCACAGTGGTGGAGATACCTTCCTCAAATGCGGGAGGTGCATCCATGAGATCTTCCCGCTCTTCTTCTCCCAAATCCTTATCTTCTTGGTCTGACGAGGAGAGAGATCCTGACACGAGCTCTTGGGAGTATGGAGGCAAGGTGTCATGGGCGTCCTTACTCGAGTATTCATCCCCAGATTGAGGGTCAGTGGATGTTCCCACATTGTCACACTCGGCCATTATGGCTGAAGTCATGAGGACATCTGAGTGCGTTCCCAGACTTGAACTCCTACTCTCAACGTCGTTGATGGACAGGACATAATCTCCACCAAGATGCATGAGCGGGTCATCAGGAACAATCTCCAGGCCATTTGGAGCGGGGATCCAGTCAACACCATCGACCAAAGGCTTCTTTTTCTTTTGATCATAGAACCCGGCATCAATGTAATGTGACTCGGAGAGCTCAAAAGGGGAATTGTCTGCATGCAATGTTCCACTTTTTTTTATTGATGTAGTACTTGATACACTGGTGGTAGGATGAAGGAATTTACATGTGCTTATGGAGCCACGACCTTCTCAGAAGGGCATTGAATGATGTGCTCTTCCGGACCACCTGGAATTCCGTGTAGGCTACCAGGTCAACAAAATGGGTCCTTAGCTTAATTTGTCCCATTAGCTTCTGTTTATTCCTATCATAACCCAACTGAGTTGTGGATGAGGGAATTAGATCATCGTCATTGTAGTCCAACTTGCGGAGAGTTTGTAGGGGAAGGAGGTTAACTCCAGAGCCATTGTCGATAAAAAATTTCTGGATCTCAATACCATTCAGCATGCCAGACATATATAGTGGTCTGATGTGTCCTTGCATGATGGCATCTTCATCCAGATCGGTGAAGGAAATCACCATATTGCATTTATCTAGGCCAGTCTCCATCCAGTCATTCTCGGCGGCAGATACCTCGGCTTGAAACTCCTGGGGGCTGATCAAAGCTTCTATAAGCGCCTCCCTGAGGTCTTCTGAAAAACTCAGGGCATCCAGGATTGAAAATTTGGTTGGTACCGATGCCAGCTACTTAAGGAAGTCATATTTTTGCTCCAGAGGCCCATGCTTCTCCACTGGCAAGAGAGTTCTAGCAGGAGGCTTGGGCATTGGAGCATTTGACGAGGAGGGACCAGCAGAGGGGTCAGGGGTTGATGGTGTTCCCGCGTTCTGGGGACTCTACCCAGTCGGTCTGTTTGTGTGCACTAGGCGACCATACACTTGATCCTCCTCTGGTGTGTATCACAAAACAACAGGACCAGAGTGGATTCTTGTAGAGGTGTAGGGGAACTCCTTCTCCTGCTGAGTCCATTGAATGGCTCTCCCACGGGTTTTCGTGATATTAATGGTTTTGGTCGGGGTCCAACTGTAGGGTTGGTTTCGGCCGCGGATGCGCCTCCCCTGGTATCCCCTACCTCTGTGGTTCCTCCTCCCGATTCCTCGTGCAGGGAACTCGGGTTCGTAACCATACCCTTCATCAAGGAATGATACCATAAGATAAATGAGGTTAATAGAACCAAAGATTGGCTCTTCATCCTCTGACAGGTCAACCTGGTCGGTTTTCCCTGATGGTGCCGTTTGGTGGGTCAGTGCCCATGGTGCCAAATCTGAGGGCATATAATCTGCCAGGGTCGGGATTATCTTTGGCCCCATTAAAGACTGCTCCTCTTGTGATTGTTTCTTCCTTCTATTCCGCCCAGATTATCGGCACGTAGAGGATTGTGAGTCCAATTCTATCGGTCGTGCGGCGTCAAGGGCTGTTGACAGCAACACTGGATGCAGTAGCTAAGCTCGGAGTATGCCATGGGCTCGGTTGATCGTCTTCTGAGTCATCTAGTCATCAAATTTCTGCCCCTGCTTGCTGGAGACTTTCTTCCACCCCTTTTCTTTGTCGAAGCCGGTGGTAGAGATGCATGACAGATGTGCTGGGGGTGGTCCCAGCTCGACCTATCCAGAGTCTACCATCCTCTGCAGGAGGTCTTTTAAGATGAATCATTCTTGGATATTATGCCCCAAAATTCTATTGTAGGGGTAGTAATTTGGCATGTCCTCGTGGCTGACTTCTTCAGGTTTCCACGGCTCCGAGAGTCGGAGCAGGTTGCAATTCATGGCGGCAATGATGTAGCCGCAGACTTCATCATCTCATAACAAGTACACTTTTGGTCTTTGTTCCTCAGACTGGTTCCGCTTCGGTCCTCTTTGATCGTCTCGTTTAGGCGGAGGCATCCGCTGATATGCAGGCGGCCCTTGACGATTTGGTGGAGGCCTGAGTGGTGGAGTGGGCACAGGGCCGGCTTGAGTGTGATAGTGGACGCTTCATCTCTAGGGGCTATTTTCATAAGAGCCTACGAGGCAATTCGGGACATCGAATTTGTCCGCTGCAGGGAGTCCTCAATTATCTGGGCAATGGCCGAGATATGGCAGAAGCCAGTGGTGCACTCCTCTGGTATGAGCGGTGTTCGCAGCTCATCTATAGCGGAGCGCATCGACCTTTAATCACTTCCAATTGAGTTTTTAGTGCCTAGATGGTGTTGGTGAGACCCTGGTTTACATCCTGTTGAGCCCGGTCCTGGGCAGGCGTAGCCTGAGGCATTGCCTGAGCATCCAGATTGGCCGACACCAAGGGTTCATATTCCGTTTGGGGCAGCCTCAGAGAGTTCAGGCGTACTTGATCTGGTTTACTCCTAAGTGGAGGTAAATATTGGTATTCATCATCCACATTTAGGAATTTGGATGAACCAGGCTCCTCATTGTGCAGGAGCCCTGGCCATGCTTTGTTTTTTGGGGAAAGCCTTAGCCTTTGAGGTGCACTTGTTGGGAGTTCATGATGTGGCTCCTCCTGGGATTCACTTTCAATAAGGCGGTTCCTCTGGAGTATCTCGGCGTTAAGCCTCCTCAATTCTTTCATCTCCTCTTCCTGTCGAGTGAATCTCTCTTCGAGTGTGAGTCGCATGTTTTTGTCAAGAGAAGGAGGCGGGTTAAGGGTAACCAGTCCTTTATTATTATCCTTATTAGAAGCTCTCAGGGCAAGAGTAGGAGGTTTTGATGGAAGGTCGTCCATATTTAGGGTGGCCCTCTGGTTCTGGGTGTGCACACTTGGTGGTTCGTTGTGAGTCACATCCTGATCGGAACTATCGTCTCCCGATACCTCCTGATTTGCAGTCTCTCTGGTGTCACCCGTGGGGTTAACCTCTATGACGTTGATAGATGCATATCACGGGGTGGAGGGTATGTTATCTTCTCAAGTCGGAAGAGGATCTCCCGTGTCTTCTGTTGGCCTTCCCTTTCATGACCTGGGATTTCCTTCGGACTTCCTGACGAAGGGTGATGCGGAGAGTTATTTGATGCGACTTTAAAATGCACCTTCCTCTCGGAAAGGATTATGATTCAAATGATGGGATAGGACAGGAACCTCCTCTTCTGACTGTCGTCCCTAGACGAGAGAATACTAATTCTCGTGGGGAAGGTTGTTGTTGAGGGGGTAATAATGCCCCCAGTGCTGAGGGTTGGGGTTGGTTCTGCTCCGTGGACGTTGAGTCTCCTCCCATTATTATTGGTCTTACGGGGGAATTTGTTGTTAAAAATTCCCCCAACCATGCAGGCTGGGGTTGACCCTGGATTGCGGCAGTGGATGCTGCTACCGCGACCTGCTTGATCTCGCGTGACCCCATTCGGGGGTGAACCGAATTTGGTTCCCAATTCAACTGTGGGTCAATCCCTTCAGGGGAGGCAGGAAAAGATTGTTGATTGGCCTCTCTTAGGTGAGATGCCTATTGTATGCTCTCAGATGCCTTATTCAAGATTTCTTGAATGGCTTGTTCCCACCGGGCCTGACGCTTCTGGGACATACCCAAGGCTTGACTCTGTTGGGTGTGTTGCCATTCCTGAACAAGGGGACCACTTGATTTTCATATTGATGTGATGACGTTGCAAGACACCATGCTGAACAGGTTCTTCTAGGTGGGGATTGGAGTGAAATTCATAGCTCCATGTTCCCCCATCCCCTGATATGGACTCCTATTGGAGCGTCACTGATGAGGCATCGTAGTTGGTGTAATGTGTGGAGGCAGGATATCTCCATGTTTCCTTTACGTCTCTCTGGGTGATGTCATCGCGCCATAGGAAGGGCCTCCAGGTCGATGTGATGCAGGAGGTATCCTATTGTATTGACATGGTCTACATACCCTTCGTAGGGCAGGATGCTTGATTTCAGTCAGTGAAGGGATGTCCATATATTATGGCGGATTCCGTGCACGTATTCTTCCGGCAACTCTCTGGGTATGTTGAACTGAGAGGTGGTCGTGGGCCAAAACATGACTGGTACATCATTTCTAGCCAGTCGTTTCCTCATGTGCAACATGTCGGCATACTCCTTCGCTAGTGATTCCTCTACCTGGTCAGCCTCACTGATAGTGTAGTCAGAGGTAGTGGGACCGGTAGGTGCTGAATAATCATGTGGGTGATTCCGAGGTGGTTTAGCAAATGAACGCGGCCCCAGACTATCTCTTGATCGAATTATGGTGTCGTTGGTGACTAATTGGGAATCTGACATGCTTGATCTCATCCTTCTAAGTGCGTCAGCATACGAGGGATTTTCTGTGCTTCATTCGGTAGGGGGAGGACCTTCCTGTCAATATGATATGTCATAACGGGGAGGACCTTCACAATGGTGGTCGTAATGGAGAGGACTACCATTACTGCTTGATGCTTCACTGCATAGAGGAATTTTGTAGTGCACGCCCTGGGGAGGACCTCCATGGCGTGTTGCAGCAAGGGGGGGGACCTTCTGGCTGTGTAGCGTCGTTACAGGGAGGGCCTTCGCAACAACTTCCATCATGTTGAGGATGACCATCATGGCTTGACGTTCGATGTGCATCCTGGGGAGGACCTTCAAGACACACTGCGACTAGGGGAGGACCTTCTTGTTGCTTGGGGCCAATGCGGGGAGGACCTTCGCAATGGCGTTCGTGGTGGCGAGGACTACCATCACAGCTGCGATAATGGCGAGGACTACCATTACAGCTACTGCAGTGAGAATATATGTGGGATACATCTTGGGGAGGGCCTCCAGAATGTACCACAATGAGGGGAGGGCCTTCTCGTTGCTTGTCGTCTCTATGGGGACGACCTCCGTTATCAAGGTGGCAAGGAATACCACCGTGATCTGATGCCTGGCTGCATGGAGTTTCGTTCCAACGTAACCCCTGGGTAGGACCTTCAGGGCAGGCTACGATAAGGGGAGGACCTTCTTGTCGTGATGAGACGTCACTGTGGGGAGGGACTCTGCATTTTCGACTATGATAGCGAGGACTACTATCATAATATGTGGTCCCACTACATGGAGAGTGATTGCAGTGTATACCTCGGGGAGGACCTTCAGGGTGGACCACAGCAAGTAGAGGACCTTCTTGCTGCTCGATCTTCAAGTCATGTGAAGGGTTTCTGTGACTCGCATCAAAAGAGGAGCTCTCGTGATCGATTGTTATATGCCCATGGGGGAGGCCCCCACAGGTGCTCTGGGGAGGACCTTCAGAGCTGCTGATAGCAACATTTTGGGGAGGACCTTCGCAACTGCTACTGCCACTCCCATAATATGGTAATGGGTGGGAAGGGTTCCGAGCCTTCGATATGCGCTTAGTAGCATTGGGAACCACAACTTCTAGCAGAGCAGAGTCATGAACCCGTTCTTTATTTTTCATCTTCCATCAGTGTGTTTGGGGTGCTTTTTTGCGGGGAGCGGGGACCGTCTGCTTTTGATAACAGCCTTCACCTTTGGGTCCCTATCTAATTGGGTCTTTTGATGTTGTCGGGATACGCCGACGAACATCTTGACTTTTTAGCAGGGATATATGCCTGCTCTGGTGCATCCACTATGATGGACCGGTTTCCCCTAGTTGGAACGAGTGAAGCCGCTCGATCTGGTTGCCCTTGCGTCACAGAATATGGCTGGCAACCCTCCTGGGAAGAATCAGGGATGCATATTTGGTCCGAGGCGACTATCTTGTCTCGTACATGAGTCGCCTCAATTAGGGAGACGGGCTCACGAGCCCGAGTCCTTGCTATTTCCACTGATGCAATTATATTCTGGAAAGTCTTAAAGATATGATCGTGGATCGATGCCTGCTCCTCTATCAATTCCAAGATATGTAGAGAGACATCTTTGGTTGGAATGGGTATGAAGTCCCATTCCAGTATCGGAGTAGGAATATCTTGCTCATGTCCTCCAGTGGTTAGTGGGTACTGAAAATTATCCTGTGTCGGGGCAGGTGAACGAATCTACCCCTGTACCGGGATACGCCGGTTTATGTCTCCAATTGCCGCCACATCGCGGTGGCGGACTTTACTTGCATCCGGAGGGAGCTGGCGCTGCATTTGTTGGTTTCCCACCATATCAAGTTGGTGTCCTTTGTTGGTGGGGAGACGAGCCCTCCCATGAGTTTCCACCACATCTGGGTGGCACGCTTTGTTGATCACTGCCATATTCAGATGGCGAGCGTTAGAAGCTTCTGCTAGGAGCTGGTCCTGCAAGCGCCGGGTCGCCACCACGTTATGATGGTGGGCTTCACAACCCTGGACAGGGAGTGGTGCCTGCCTGGTGAGTGTCGTCCTGTGTGGGCGACGGGCTTGATGGAGCTTGGCGGGGATGCGCGCCGGCTTGTATGATGCTGCCTTGTCTGGATGGAGAGCTCGGGAGGAGAGAACAGGTGTAGGTGCCTGTTCATGGTACGTCTTCGTGGCTGGGAGTGGAGCTCCTCCTCAGGGACCAGGGTGATGACCTGTCCCTGATTGTATGTCTGTCGCCCTCGTCGGGCAGTCCGAGGGGCCGGAGCTCATGGAGTGTGGGCCTGAATCCTTGGGGAGACATCCTCCTTAGCGCGAGGATGTTGAGTCACGGCGTGACCGCGATGATGCCTTCCGGCAGGGGCCTTGGAGCGGAACCCCCGTTGAGCAGGGATGAAGTCCTCAACATCGACCTCATACACCTCCCTATGATAAGGGAGGTACGCATTGTCCCGTTCCAGGGAGAGACTCCCAAAACGTTTTGAGGTGGAAACAGGGGCCGTCTGGATTTGCTTCTGTGGCCGCTGCTGGGCAGGCGACCGACAAGTTTTGGAAGATTGGAGGGTGTGCTTGGGCACATCCACCATTGGGAGAGTACCATTCATGTGGTACTCCCGTATCAGCGTGTCCGAGACCCAGCGCTGAAGATGCTGGGTGGGTGATGGGGTCCTCCATAGGTGAGGATGTCTGGTCCTTGCATTGTTAGAAGCGCATGCTTGCAAGTTCCTTTACGATGCCATTGGATCGAAGGGAGTTCTGAAGGTACCTGTAAAACATTTTAACAAATACAAACAACAAACTTTTCACAGCTGTATCTCATGATCCCATGCGTAGTTAATGACCTTGCTTGGAACTCCATGCATGTAAAGGGGTAACAGAGTGTAATTAGGTTAAATCTGTCATGTTTGGTTAAAGATTCACGTCGGTTTCACCATTTTTTGTTTCGATCTGTTTCCCTTCGAGGAGATGGAGGACCAACATGACCGACTACCAATCTTACGGATAGCTGAGCCCCGGTCGATTGCTAAAGTTGGGTACACCGGTCTTTATTTCGAAACTCCCAACGGTTCCATGTCTAATGATACGTGGACCTGCTTTCCAAAGGAATGCGTCCGCTGGGTGGTTTGGCCAGCGATTCTTAGGAACTCACATTGGTTGAGAGTAATGGAAGTCGGGCTCATCACACCCTTTTGGGGGAAAATTATTGCCTGTTCCGGGACTCTCTTATAGATTTAAGACGTATTCATATGTTCGTGAATCCTTGGTTTATACACAAACATAGTATCCACGGATTTTTCATGGTTGGAAATGGTCAGCTGAACGTAGGGATTCAGAATCATTTACACCTGAGGTTTACCATCCCTCATTGGGTTAATGACCCTGAGGAGTCTGGACTCACTAATTCGGCACAAGGAGTGGCACGGCGAGCTGACGTGAGGATAGTCGGATTGACCAGTTATTTGGATTGAACCTCAAGGAGGCTTCCTACGTACCCTGCCTAGGATACAGGGAACAAATTCCTTGTAGTTCGCATAAGTGCGTCGGAGAACTGATGTGAATGTGGACCCGGGGGTCCAATGGTGATCGGGCTTGAACCTCTTGGAGGCTTCTTACGTACCCTACTTAGGAGGCAGGGATCAAAGTCCTCGTAGTTTGCATAGGAGTGTCAAAGAACCGAAGTGAATGTGGACCCGGGGGTCCGATAGTGATCAGGCTTGAACCACTTGGAGGCTTCCTACATACCCTACTTGGAAGGTAGGGATCAAAGCCCCCGTAGTTCGCATAGGCTTGGGGATTTCGCTCTTAGGAAGCCTAGAGTAATGTATTGGGGATAACACTCTGAGGAGGCCCATAGGAGGATGTCATGGTCGATGCTTCCTCTAAGCCCATGTGTGTCATGATCAGTGTGAGAAACAAGAGGCAGCAAGGACCAGACGATCACGTCGCGAAAGGTGCGTTCGTGAGAAGCGGAGTGGGGATTATGCATAAAGCGGCCCATAAGGTTGGGGCTTACTCCTAGGTGGATTCCCATGGTGATAAATCGCAGTGGTAGAGGGAAAGGGGGTGCTCCTGTGCCCATCTCCTCTCTTTCTCCTGGGGAAGTACCGAGGTGCATGGGGATGACTTCCTTCTGACGGGTATTCCAACCCCTCTCTAGGGAGGGGAGAAGTGCCCGACCGCCGAAGCGTGCGGTCCCTCATCCTGGTGAGTAGAGGCAAAAAGGGGGGATCTCGGGCTCGGACCCTACATTACCGGGGGAATGTGAACCTAGGCATGCTTTGGGAACCTGCTCAAGGGTCCGGGCAACCCCTTCGCCCTCACTTACTGTGGGTATGTGAACTCAAAATGGCATGCTGATGCACCTAAGGGTTACAACATGTAGATCTGGTGGCTCGGGTGGAGGCCTCAGCTCGGGGCCCATGAATACACCAATGAGGGAGTCACAGAAGATCGGTCCAAATTGGAAGGATTTTATCTGGCTCGTGGAATGGGAACTCTGAAGGCTATTATGGGCCACATGTATGAAGGAGTGGTGGCGTCCTTCGCGTAGGAAGGTGTTATGTGGCTGGAGAAGCCGTCCGTGAACCAGGGTGGTCCGCATACTGATTGGCCGTTCACGAACCAGGAGGGTCCATGGAATAATTGGTCGTCCGTGAACCAAGAGGGTCTGCGGACTGATTGGCCGTCAGTGAACCAGGAGGGTCCATGGACTGATTGGCCGTCTGCGAACCAGAAGGGTCCGTGGAATGATTGGCTATCCGCGAACCAGGAGGGTCCGCAGACTGATTGGTCGTCCGCGAACCAGGATGGTCCGCGGACTGATTGGCCCTCCGCAAACCGGGAGGGTCCACAGACCGATTGGAATCGTGCAAACCAAGAGGGTTCGCAGCTTCGGGTTCGGTCCGCGTATAAGGCTGGTACGTGGAGGGGTCCACGCGAGCAGCGGCGGTGAAGGGCGGCGCTGGTCGGAGGCTTGTCGGTCGAGGCTTTGCCCGTGTAGGATGGTGCTACGCGGTTCGACGGATTGGAAAAGAGGCATAAACACCCTGGTCCATGGGGAGTGCATCCGCGGAGGGACCCTGGTTCACAGTTTTCTCTTCTTTGTTATTTTAAGTTCATGGTTCACCAAGTTATTATGTGTTTTAGTTCCTTATTAGTTCGTTCCCAGGTTCATACCTGCTCTGGTTCGCGAACTAGAACTTCCGAAATTCTAAGCCTTCCTTCGAAATCCTTCCACCGAATCTGACCGATCTCCTCCCCGTTCCCCTTCTCCCAATCATCTGAATCCTCCTTTTATAGAGTGGGGAAAGATATGTATCTATGGGCATGTGGTACCTTTTGTGGAGGCCCATGACCGAAAACCTAGTTTATGAATGACTTGGTCAATCCGTGACTCGCAGTGGGTACTGAGCGCTTCTCGGCCCCCCTCCTCCTCCCCCCCCCTGCGAACCGAACTCAGGGAGTGCATCGCAGCCACAAGGGGTTTTGCCTCCATTCTATGAATGACAGTGGATGCGGCTTGAACCGGTCGACGCGGTCTGTGGCTAGAGAAGTTCCTGACGGTGAACCGGATTGGCGCCCAGCCTGCGTCGCGACCGCAGAGGATCTCCTCCTCCATTTCACGAATGACGATGGTTCGCGGAGGGTGTGCTTCGTAGAGCCTGGCCACGTCGTGTTTTCATGGGACCAGTCCGCAGACCGGTCCTGCTTGTGTCCCTTCTTTAAATTTTCTACATTCATTTCCCCAATTCATTGGGGGATTTGGGTAGAATCTCCTTTGCGGAATTTTTAGGAACCTACACTCTCTAATAGGAGAGAGAGTGAAAGGGTGGGTACCCTTCCATCCGTACTCCTCACCGGATGTTGGAAAAAACACCCCCACTATGCGTGTGTCAACATATAGTGATTTACATTGGTGGGTGAATATAGAAATTGAAAGAATATATTATCTTATATATATATATATGTAATACCAAACACTCAATCCTAACCTATGGGTTCACAAACAAACTAACCAACTCACATCACCATCACTTTTACTGCCACCTCTATATGCATAACACCACATAATAAACCATGATCCACATTCATGTTTACAACCAATTTCATTTAATCAACTCATTATTTCAATTATTCATAACTAACCACATTTAACCAAACATCCCAATATTTAATTATTCATTAACCATTTACACCCCATTAACCAATACAACTCTAGTCATTTCAATCACTATTAATCATTTATTCCATCACTACTTAGACATCTAGAACAAGGCATCCCCCACCTCTCCACCCTAAAAGTATAGAAAAAAACAACTCACCTCCCCAAAATCATAGCCCACAAGCCACCTTACTGCCCCGAAATCCTGGACCAGAAACTACTTTACTTCTCCTAATGAACATCCCACAAACCACCTCATTACCTCTAAGGTACATCCCACAAGACACCTCGTGGCCCCAAAAGTACGACCCAAAAACCATCAAACCCACATGACTCGACCACACATCGAGTGGATTTTATTTATTTATAAATGGGATTTCATAACATTTCAATTAATTTTAGGGGTGTTCTCGCACACAACAAAATCCTAGGGAAATCATTTCATTAACCATATAAAATTGGTTAATCCATTTTCATTTTATGGTGATATCGTAAAAATCACAATATGCACAATAGTCACAACACATATTTCTAGTGAAAACAAACCCCCCCAAAACCACAACTTCTAGTGCTCCATAATTCCATACAATCCACAATATCACAATAAAATCACAGTTATAAAAGCATGCGAATCAAACCTCATTTACCCTTTTAAATTTCAATTTAAAAAATTATTTATCTTTGATTAAGTTATCATGACCAAAAACATTATATAATCAAACTAAAACACCTCCTTCCTTATACACAATTATGATAAATAAGGGATTCCCTACCTCAGAGATGTATGCTGACTCACTACGCACCACAGGGGGAAGAACAACGCCCACAAACCAAAAATTGTACCTCAAGAAAACACAGATCATCCTACATCTCAAACAAATACCATCAAAATGAAACCCAAAGAACACCCCAAAACATATCAAAATCACTAAAATGAATCCCTAAGAGAAGAATAGAAGAATACATACCAAGAAGATGTAAGGGCCAACCATGGATTTCCAACGAATGACTAATTGTACCAACAGATAAACGGGTGAGGACGATAACTTGATAAACTCATTCAAGAGCCCAGGGGTTTTCCAAAATGATACAAAGGATAATCCACATATGAATGAATGAAAATTTGACCAGAAATATCTTCTGAAACTACATTGCATTAGGGACTTACATGATTCCTTATCCCCTTTCTTGTTGTGTAATTATTAGGGTATGGTTTTTTCAAAAACTTCATTGTCTTTTCATTGTTTAACCCCAAAAATTTAAATTATAAGAACCAAACATGTACAAGATTTGAAAAAAAACTCATGTCATGTAATACACTTACACATCATGTATCTCCTACATTAGTTCTACTACACCTCTATCTTCCACTAAAAGTCATTGAAACCTCCCAGGAACACCTCCAACAACGAAAACTAGAAATGTGATGGACCAGAAGGGAATGCACCATTACACTATTTCTTCTAATTATTCTCTTTTCTTTTCTAGTTGGAAAAAACGTATTCCATTTTTTATAACTCTCACCGATTTACCAAGATGATGGTAAAGACCCCGACCCCTATTTCCCAAAGTTGGTTCCCTACTTCCTTACATTCCCATAATAAACCAAGAAATCATATCCAAAAGGAATGAATAGTTTAGTAGCTTTGGAAAAAAAGATACATACATAATTTAACTATTAAAACTTGAAATGATGTAAAACATAACAAATATATTGTAAACACCCATAATCTTCTAGAATATCCATACAAGGAATTCATAATATACATGTTCTCAACCTGTGGAAAAGTATAAATAAGAAAGGGGTAAACTCAGATTCTTATTAAGGGTATGTAATATAGTATAATTTATCATAAAAAACATTAGGCATGGTAAGTGAAAAAAATAAATATCTTTAAAAATAAACTAGAGCATAATATGACGGGAATGAAAGTTTAGTAAATAATTCCATTTAACTAATCATAAGAGATTGAACCTTAGTCATGGATATTATAATAGTCAAATATAATATGTTCTATCAATTTATAATATCATAATTAGGGAATTCATAATGATGGAAATCTGAAATATATCATTAAGTTCTAAGCCAAGATGTTTGAAAAGACTAGGCTAAGGACTCACTCAAAACACTATTTTATTTTTCCCCATGAGACCTACCTATGCGTTGAGGTTCCATAGAAGACCGCTCCCTTTAATTTATAAGTTCAATTAATTCCTCATATGAATGATGATAAACATAAACAATATGAACATATGAAATGTAAATAACTTTCTATAATCTGTAACCATAATCACTAACCAATATGAGTACCATGGTGAATGGTATCAAGATAGCACATCCATAATAAAACAATTCATAAACCATTTAAAAACATATGTGAGATGAAAAAAATAATATATCAATCTCAATATTGAAAAAAATTCAACACAATTGTTCAAATAGATGAAAATACTCTAATAAAATAATCGTGGAATTCATGACAGAAATACATCTTTTACATTTCGAAGAAGAGCTCTTTCTAGAAAAATATATTTTTTCAATTGTTTTTTTATAACCAGTAATTAAAAAATATAATATTTTCATGAAAAAATTAGTTATTTTCGAAAAATAATGGATTCATAAAATATAGTATTGATAGTACTTGGAAATGGGTAAGAAATTGAGATGTTCCCTTTAATTGGGATTTTGTAGCAGGAAGAATTGAGAATGGAACCTTGAACAAACATGTATGTCTTATAGATGAAAGATGAAATGTTGTGGAAACATGATTTTTGAATGTATAAATATAATTTATAAAATTTATATAAAAACCTGAAGAATTACATTCGTTTAAATAGGAATAAATCATATCCCAAATGGAAATAATGGTTTGGGAAGAAAAACCTTACCTTATATCTGAAACTGTTTTATACTTGAACTTAATGAATTAGATAATCCAATTAAATACATTAATTAATTAATTAAAAACCATATCTACATGTATTTGATTTATTATAATTCTCCATAAATGAATTTATATGATATTAATAAATGAAAATAAGTTTAAATTGTTATATATGTCATTTTATTATATGTTATGAGGATGAATCATTAGATAATACATTTAGTGACAATAGTTTACATTGTCACAGTAGTTATTGATCATAATAATCTCATTTTGTTTTATCATTTAGTATTATGTAAATATGTTACGTATAGAACATAAAAAAGGTTATAATACATATAAAATAGTTTTTTAACCATAAAAATGTGTTCATTACCATCCTTGAAATATAAATTTAAGAATAAAAATATTTCATACACAATGGTTGTAAATCAGCACCTCACAGATGATGATTCCATTTTTCAAAATAAAATAGAGATAGAAAAGAGTTTGATGAAGTATATCCCATTAAAATAATATCATTATAGTAAATATATTATACTATATTTTTCATGATCATTTGGAAAGAGTACTTAAGGAGATAATAATAAAAGAAAATAACTTGAAAAGAAACTAAAAGGAAAAGGAAGAGGATTTTACCTCCTGAATACTCCTCCTTGAGAACCTCATTATGGGAATGGGTTTTGGACTATTGATGAGACCAATAGCTCTAGGAAGTTAGGGAGATTCTTGAGAAGATTATTGGGAAGAAATTTGATATGGATAAAAACTTGGAAGGTTTGAGGAGAAGTGGTGGTGAGGGGTGGTATTTATAGTAGAGGAGAGGGGTGATTTCTCATTATTTTATTCATTATTTATTAATTTGATCAAGACAGTAAATAATGTTTATTATTGTGAATAAATACAGAAATAAGTTCATGTGAGTTTGAACCCAGGTAGATTACATCATCCAAACATTACCTATGATTCAATAAATCTCGAATTTATCATTTATCATAAATTTTAATTTTTAATATTCACCAAAAATTCAAGTATTTTATAAAAATACAAAAACTAACAATAAATTTGTATTGTATAGAGTTATAAAATTAACTAAATTTTGTTAAAATAATTTTCTAAATATGAGAAATATAATATTTAATTAAAATCATCATTAACTTTGGAGCAAAGATCTAACACTTACAAAAATTAACTAAGGTATTATAAAATTATCTTAATCATAAGACAAAAAAAATTTAAATATTGAATACCTTTTATGAAAATGAATTTTCATTTAAATAATTCTATTGATTATAAAATTATAACTTAAATATTTATGACTCACAAAAATAAGAACACTTAATTAATGATTTTTAAAATATTAATTTACCTATACTGTGATATAATTATTTCATAAATTCATTTATATGTTGCCTATATTTTATTTATACATACATGGGTGAGGTTACTATTAATTCAGCTGACTTACTATTAATAAGATTCATATTAATATTAATATGGTTAATTTATTATTTCCTCAGTATAGGTTCCTTAACTTCTAAAAATACCTATTATTTCATTCAATTTTCATTTATAATTTTTTTATTATGTTTTCTAAATGATTTTATGCAATCTTTTCTTTGTGAAATAAACATATGAAGGGAAATTTCATTGATAGAGTTCTGGTCTATTAAATTCTCCCCTCCCATAAAACTTTTATCCTAAAAATTTCATGATTGTCACCCCATAAAATGATTTTGGTAGTTATTTATCAAATGCTACTAAGGCTCCCACATCACCTCTTCAATTTTATGATTTTTCTAATGTAACTTTACCAGCTGAGTTGTTTGATTCATTAACACCTATTATTTAGTTTCCAGAATCTAGATAGGCTCTTCACTGTCAGATAAGTTAGGTTCCAATTATATTTCTTCAGAGGCGAGTACATGTGATGGGTTTGGCATGTACATATTTAACAAGGAGATGTGGAACACTCTATGTACCTTAGAAAGTCTTGGTGGAATTTCCAAATGATAATCCACAACTCCAATTATCTCTATAATTTCAAAAGGACTAATATACATAGTGATTAGTTTCTCTTTTTACCCAAATATTATAACATCCTTCTATAGAAATACTTTTACGAAAACATGATATCCCGCTTGAATGTGAAAATCCTTCCTTTTATTATCAACATTTCTCTTTTACATACATTTAGATTCTTTGATATGTGTTTGGATTGTATTTACCATTTTTGTTGTTTCCTCCACAAGATCTGGGACCACAAACTTCCAATCACCAATATTATCCCAACAAGTTGGTGTGCAAAATCTCTTTCCATACAATGCTTTATATAATTCCATTTGAATACAAGAATGGAAACTATTGTTTTACTAAAATCCAAAAAAGGTAAATAATGATTCCACATACCTTGAAAGTCAAGTAAGAATGATCTCAACATGTCGTCTAATGTTTGGATCATTCTTTTTTACTACCCATCAGATTGAGGTTGATAAGCAGTACTCAAATAAAGCTCGACATCCAAATATTTCTGAAGAATTTTCTTGAATTTTGATATAAACCTTAGATCACGATAAGACACAATTGAGATAGGTACACCATGAAGTCTTACAACGTCATTAATATAGAGTTGTGGAAGGCTCTCTGAAAGAACAATATCCCTTATAGCGAGGAAATATATATATTTGGTAAGTCGATCAACAATCACCCATATTGCATCATTTTTTCATGGGGTTTTTGGTAATCCACTAACAAAATCTATAGTGACTGCATCTCATTTCCATGTAGGAATATGAAGGGGTTTCATTCCACCACTAAGATGTTGTAATTCATCCTTCACTTATTGATGGAATAAACATGTTGATGTACAATCATCAATTTCTTGCTTCATATTATCCAACAAAAAATGTTCATTCTTATCTATATACATCTTACAACTACAAGGGTTTATATAGAAAATAGAACTATGGGAATCATCCAATTACTCCCTTTTTATCTCGAGTATAGAGGTAACGAAAATACTCTTCCCAAATTTCCAAATTCCATACTCATACATGAATTCTTCCAACTTCACATCATTCATAGCTTTAATTTTATTTTCAAGATTCTCATCATCAGACAGAGAGCTTTTAATCCTTTCTAATAATAATGGTTGGGTAACCAACTGAAACTATATCCTTCCATGATAATTCACATATCTATATTTTCTAGATCCATGTACATAAGATCCTTTTCAATCCTTATTTGATTTATAACTCAATGTTCACTCCAACTCAATGCATCAACCACCTTATTTTCTTTTCCTGTGTGATAGTGTATTAAAAAATCCTTAAGTAGCATGAGTAATCACCTTTTCGTCAATTGAGTTATTTCTGTGAGAGGATATATTTTGTACTGTTGTGATCTATATATATCTCTCATTTTTCACCATAGAGATAGTGTCTCTATATTTTTTGAGAAAATATTATAATAGATAACTCAAGATCATGACTTGGATGGTTCTGTTCATGATTTTTTAACTCCCTTGATGTATAAGAAATAACTCTATTATTTTTTATATGGACACAACCAATTCCATTCATTGATACATCACTTTAAATCACAAATTCACCATTTTCTAATGGTAGAGTCAGGATCAGAGAATTCAATAATCTCCACTTTAATTCTTCAAAACATTCTTCACATTCTTTTGTCCATATAAACTTAACCCCTTTATGAGTAATCTTGGTCAAAATGATAGCTAATCAGGTGATGTTCTAAACGAATTATTGATAATAACCATTTAAAACAATAAAACTACATACCTTGGTTGTGTTTGTTGGTGCAGTCCATGCCTAAACTTCATTTTTTGTTGAAGGATAAACTAAAATTCCATAATATGAGAAAATATGGCCATGAAAAGAAACTGATTAAAGCCAAAATTCAAACTTTCTAAACATCCTATATAGTTTATTTCTTCTAAGAGTATTTAGAATAATCCACAAGTTATTCTCATGGTCGTCGTAGTTTTTTAGTATACCGAGATATCATTAATAAATACATCAAAAAATTCATCAATATATTATAAAAAACATTTTCATTAGATCCATGAAAAAAGAGGGTTCATTAGTTAGTCCATATGGAATTACTATAAACTTTTAATTTTCATACCTGGTTTAGAATGTTGTCTTTTGAATATATTTCTTCTGCACACACAACTGTTGATATCTACATCGAAGTTCAATCTTCAAAAAATATTGAGATCCATGAAGTTGATAAAATAAATCATCAATACAGGGTAGGCGATTCTTTTACATTATTATAATAGCATTGATTTCTCTATAGTGAATGCATAACATCCTGAATCCATATTTCTTCTTGACAAAGAGAATGGGGCTCTCTATGAGGAAACACTAGGTAGAATATATCATTTATCACTCAATTCCTCTAGTTATTTATTAATTTCTACTAATTTCACATTATAATTTCTATAAGGAATCTTTAATATAGGTCTGGAACTGGGAATTAAATCAATAGAGAATTCAACATCCCACTCTGAAGGATTTCTAGTTAAATCCGTTGGAAATACATCAATGTATTCTGGCATAATGGTACATATTTAATTTCAAGATTCATTGATAATGTTTTATATTCATATCTATGTATTTACATTAGTATAACTACTAGAGGTGGATGTATATGTGAATCATATGGTTATATTTCTACTCTAAATATATGGGATTCTATACCTTCTTTAAAAATCGTAATTTCTTTCTTCTTGAAATACATTTTCACATCATATTTTGAAATCTAATCCATACTGAGGATTATGTAAAATTATACAATAGGTTTGATGATAAAATAATTAGATAAATCATGTTTATATGTCACAATGGGAACTTCCTGACACATCATTATTGCAATGAGACTTCCGTTAGGGGTTTTGACTGACAACTCCCTTATTAAAGAGTATTGGAAATATCTATTTTTTTAATGAAAACTGAGAATATATAAAGGAATGTGATGATCCAAAATCAAATAAAACTTTGGCTAAATTTGAAGATATGATTAATGTACTTGAAACCACATCATTAGGAACTTCAACCATCACTATTGAGGTGGTATAAGCTTATCCTTACTCTCGTGGACCTTTTAGACTAAATTTTACTTAACACGTCACAAAATAATTTGTATAGTGTCCCATATCCCTACAATTTTAGCATTGAAAATTGGAATATTATTTCATTCCCCTGTAATCACAGTCTTGGTTTATTTTTCTCCACACTTTTAATGAACTCATTTTCATTTTATATAAGCTCTGGGGTTATTCCATCCATAAGTATAACATGTTTGAAAACACCCTTTTTTATTTTTACCTTTATCCATTACTTCCTCCACCAACCTATAATTTTATTACATTCCCATAAATTCATAATACTTATAAAATTATATCTCTCTCTTGATAGCACATTGGACTATATCTTCATATCATGAGAAATTTTTGGAAAACAAATCCTTTTAGAGGAATGGTTTTAAACTATCAATGAATTGATCAATATATCTTTTTTTTATTAAATATATAGTTTCTGGAATAAAATTATAACCTTGTAAATTTTTCTTCATACTTTGAAACATTTTCATCCTCTTTCTATTTTAGACACATGAAATTCCTATCCATATCTGATCAATGTTCGTGAGGAAAACAATTTTCTAGGAAAATTATATTAAAATCCCACAATTTCATATTTTTTATTACTTTTAAATATTTTTAATTATGAATTAGTGACCAACATTGATCCTTATCGATCAAAAGATAATAAAGTTCCTTGAAAACCTTCTCCCTTTTGTTACTTCCCAAGAAGATAAATAGCTTTTCTACGTAACTTATCCACTACTTAGATATAAATGGGTTTTTAGTATGATTGAATGATGGATTTTGTTGGCTCATAATGTGATAAAACATTACTATTACATGTTTTGGTTAAGGATGATCCATATGGATAAAGTTATTATTTATAACCCGAGTCATCTATCTTAGTATAGTTATAATTTGGTCATCACCAGTTGCATATCCAATACAGACATAATTATCTTGTATATGAGGGTAATACCTATATGGGATATGTGCGTTGATATAGTTTAAATTCCTTCCACTATAATCCCTTTTTAAGTAATGTCATACACTATATTAGGTTATGAATTGAAATTTATAATCTAAAAATAGAAAAAAAAACATAACATAAATTTATGTTTTATGCATAGCTAATCTCATAATCATAAACATGGTTTATTTTGGGACATATTTAGTTTTAAATCCTTCATAATGGTTTTTAAATAAAATGTGAATTATCCAAAGTATATCCATTGATATTGTCAAACCATTTGTGTAGTAAGACCCATTTTCATGTACTAGGATACCCCAAGTTTGGATCAGGACACCTTGTAAGAGTTATTACTTCAAGGTACATCTATGTGGGAACCACATACACTTGTAGTATCCAAACAATGTTTTATTTTAAATAAGTTACACATAATATCTACCACACCGAAACTCTAGGATATTATTCTATTCATATCATTAAAGCTTGTATTAGTGTTATGTTCCATAATCTATGTTCTCAATATATATTTTTCATTGTTTCTACTAAACGTGATCTAATACCAATTATAAAGACCCTGACCCTAGTTTCCCAAAGTTAGTGCCTTACTTATTTTCATTGAAATAATAAAAAATAAATTTTTATCTCAATGGAACGAATATTTTATTATATTTTTAAAACAAGCCTCATGCATAAGTTCAGCATTATAACTTGAAATTATGTACAACATAATAACTATATTGAAAATTCCCATAAACTTTTATATTATCCTTGGAATTCATTCGTAATATACATATTCACATCCTAGGAAAAAATATAGATAGTAAATGGATGAGATAAGAAGCTTAGTAAGGTTATGTAATACAATGTATGTTATCCTAAACATAAAAAGTTGGTAAGGTGAATAACAAAAAACATATGCCTTTAAAAATAAACTTGATAATAATATGGAAGGAATGAAAGATGAGTAAATAATGCCATATAACTGATCATAATAGAATGGAACATAGTAATGGATACTCTAATTGTAAAATATAACATGGTTTATCAATTTTATAATATCATAATGAGGGAATTAATAATTCTAGACATATAAAACATATTATCCTGGCCTCAAACAAGACGCCTAAAAATACCTTGGTAAAACCTCAGCTAAAACCAATTATGTTTTGTCTCATGATAACTACCAATGTATTAAAGGGATATAGTGGGATTCTACTGTCACATTCTAATTCCAATTCATTCCACATATAAATGGGTCCAAACATAACGACATGAATATATGAAATGTAAATAACTTTCCCCAATTTGTATTCATAATCACTAACCAATCTGAATAGCATGGTGAATGGTATCGAGATATAAAATCAACATTTAAACTGTTAATAAACCATTTAACAACATACGATAGATAAAAATAATAATATATAAATATTTATAAAGAATAAAATTATATATAGGGGTTGTAATATATTAAAATATTCAAATACAATCATTGATGAATTAGTAAGAGAATTACCCCTTTTATTTTGTAAAGAATAGTTATTTTGTAAAAATCATTTCTTTTTCATAATGGTTTTTAAAAAATCATTAAAGAAAAAATATAGTTTTTCATGAAACAAATATTTATTTTTTTAAAAATAATTTTGTACTAAAAGAGATTATGGATGATACTTAAAAATGGGTGAGAAATTGAGATTTTCCCTTTAATTGGGCTTGTGTCTCAGGGAGAATTGAGAAGGGAAACATGAAAAAAAAACATTTATTTAATATATAAGAAAGATGAAGTGATATGTCAACATGATTTTGGAATGTATACACTAAATTTATAATAATAATACAAAAGTAACGAAGAATAACATTGGTTTATAGAGTAAGAATTCAAAAACCGAATGAAAATGATGGTTTGGGAAGAAAATCCATACCGTGTGTCTGAATATGTTCTACACTTGAACATATCAACGTATATAATAAACTATAATCCATTAATTAATTTAATAATAACCATATATACTTTTATTTGATTTATTATAATTTATAAACTTTATTTATGTCTTTTTTGATGAGTTATAAGATAGAATTTTATTGATAGGGATAATTTGTTTACTTAGTTTTCACAATTGATATACTTGTATATGAGTATGTAAATTCATGTGGAATGGGTATAATTCTATATAATTGAATTTATAAGATATTAATGATCATAAATATGTTTATATGGTTATATATATAATTTTATTATATGTTATTAGGATTAATCCTTAGATATGATAGTTGGTGATAATTGTTTACATTATAACATCGGTTATTCATTATTACAAACTCATTTAATTTTATCATTCAGTGTTATTTAAATATTATAATTCTAGAATATAATAAAGGTTATAATACATATCTAATATTCTTTCATAACCATAATTTTTTTTTTACCAGCATTGAAAGACAAAGTGATGAATGAAAATTTGTTGTCCACAAATGTTGTAAATCAACACCTCATAGATAGTGATTTTTTTTTCAAAATAAAAGAGAGGGAGAGAAATTTTTTTGAATAACTATATTCCATTAAAATTATATAATTATTGTAAATAGATGATACTAGAGTTACCATGGTCATTTTTGTAGAGGATGTGAACATAGAACAATAAAATAAAAGAATATGAAAATAAACCAAAAGGATAAGGAAGGGGATTTTCCCTCTTGAATACTCCTCCTTGAGAACCTCCTTAATGGGATTGGTTTTGGTCTTTTGATGAGAAAAAGATATATTGGATTTTTAGTAGAGTCTATGGATGATTATATGGAAAAAAAATTTAAAATGATAAAATCATGGAAGGTGTGAGGAGAAGTAGTGTTTAGTGGTGGTATTTATAGTTGAGTAGAGGGGTGATTTCTCATTATTTTATTCATTGTTTTAATATTTTTTTCAAGACAACCAATAGTGTTTATTATTGTGACTAAATATAGTAATAATTTCATGTGATTTAGAACCAATGGTTCCTAAGTAATCCAAATACCACCTATGAATCAATAAATAATTTATTAATCATTTATTGTAAATTATCATTTTTTTACTATTTAAAAAAAATTCAGGTATTTTAGAAAAATAAAAAAACTTCACCATAAAATTTTATCAATGTTTAGAATTCAAAAATGAACTCCATTTTATGAAAATAAATAACTAAATATGATAAATTAAAATTTCAATTAAAATCATCAATTACTTGAAAATACAGATTTTAAATCTGTAACAAATTTTATAACAATTTCCAAAAATTAACTAAGTTATCATAATTTTATCATAAAATAATTGGTAAAAAAATGTTAATTTATGAACATATTTTATTAAAATTAATTTTATTTTAAATAATTTTATTAATTATAAAATTATAATTACAATATTTTGGACTCAAAAAAATTCCAATATATAATTAATAATTTTTAAAATATTAATTTACCAATAGTATTATATAATTATATCATAATTTCATTTACATGATGCCTATATTTTAATCATAGTTGAGGTTACTATTCATTTGTCCAATTTATTATTCACAAGGGTCATATTACTATTCCTAATTTCATGTTACTATTTCATCAGTATAGGTTTATTTACTTCTTGGAATACATCTTATTTAATTCATTCTTAATTTATGTTGTTTTCTATTGTATTATCTAAGAGATATTTTGTGATCTATACTATATGAAAGAAACATAAAAAGAGAAATTTCATTGATACACTTCATGGTTGTTACATTGCTCATCCACATGATCTTATCAAACTCATACTTTAGTCTTGGATTAACTATAAATAATGATCATTGAACTTCACTCTTAACTCTAGTATGTTTATTTTTCATTCTCTTCAGAATTTATAAATTTAGAAACATAAGTTTCTTAATTTTTACTTTCATTGATAATATCCTTCCTTAATTTGATGAATAGACCTCATTATTTTAAATATATAATCCCATACCTTTTTTGTGTTATTGATTTTTAGAAACATGTACATCACTTTTTCATCATAATATTTAAGTTTCCACTTTAGATTATAAATTATGGTATTTTTAATACTTTTTATATTTTTAGTTCTAAATTGATACACTTCTCTAAGGGATTCAAACTCGGGATTAGAAATCTATACAATGTAGTAGTATTTAATTTAACTTGACTTTGAATTATTATGAAAAAACCATCATCATTTTTTATGACATTGGAATTCATGCATAATCTCTAATAATTCCAACAAGAATAATTAAAGTCTTATAAATTGGTTTGAAGACTTATGAAATGACTGGAATTCACAAGATCTTTCTATTAAGTCTTATGAAATATAACAATTCATAAAAACTTTATCATATTTTATTTGATTTGAGATTATTCCTTTTCTCTGTCATGATCTCTAAAATTAAAGATTTATTCAAATGACATCAAAATGGCTCCAAATATCCCCATGTATTCTCTAAAAATCTCATAAAATCACCCAAGGTATTTCCAACTCTATATTAAATGGCCTTCATGTGTGATAAACCTTTTATGGTTTCTTATAATTCCTCAAAACTTCATCTACTATATAATCTCTCCAGTAGATGGATTTTTTCTAATGACTGACCCTCTGATGTACATACCACTCCACATCATTGGTACATGAATATGAAAATAACATCATCTCCCCAATCATATAATGTTTTCATTTTCTATGTTTTTACCATGGTAGTAACTCCATTCTACTTTACCCACAATACTTTTGTAGTAATTTCATTCTTCATTTCAAATAATACATGGGTAAGCTTCACATTTCATTTTCCAATATGTGATAAAATTCACCTTTGCATATAAAATTACAACCACTTAATTATTCTTTAGTTCAAAATTAAATTATTAATCTTCAGAAATATATATATATATATATATATATAACACAGGATTCTCAAGATCCAAGGGTACTCCACATACCTTTGAAGAAAATCCACTGACAAGAAACACTAATACCAATGATGAACAATATTCCTAATTGATAATTGAAGACTTACACCAATAAAATTATTAAATGCACGTCATGAATACTAAATAATTTAAGATGATAATTCTTTAATGAAATCAATGGAAATAATTATATCAAATCGTCAAATAAAACAAATATGTGAACCAGAAGAATATAATTCAACAATTTTTATTTCCAAATCTTACGAAATAAGAAAAGGAAATAAGATATAATCCACCAACTTATTTATGCATCCCAGTAAACATCACATTCATTGAAAACCCGTTTAAATAATTATATTCATAAATTTATATTGGATCCACCATGGAATATGAATAAATAAATAAATATATATGTATATATCAATGATTTTTAGATTAAATATATTTTTTCAAATTATTTACATAAGATTCATCATATAAAGGAGAAAATGAAAACTCATAGTCTTAGATTTAATAATAGAATAACTATCTAAATAAATTATAGTTATATATTGAAGAATTAAATAATAAAACTGTTTAGATTCTAAAAACATTGAATTTTAAATTGAACAAATAAAATTAATTTAGGATCAACTAAGATCAAAATCTATCCAATGATATTCATATACTGGAATGTATACATCCAAAGAAGAATCCTTGAAATAATCCTCTAAAAATCAAGACAAAGATATATATAAATAAAAATGAAGATATAAAGAAGTATTTGTCTATAGTCGTGACATAGAATAAATACTCAAAGATATTATATACACAGAATATTCGTTCAAAGATCTTATAGGTAATCAGATATTCCACATAAAACATATGGAATCTCTTCTAAAATTATAATTTCTTGTGAAAAATATAAGAGGAATTTACTAAAAAATATAAATGGAAGGAATAAAATTAAATATAAATTATAAAACAATTCAGTTCTAAAATTTTTCCCCATCAAAAATACGTAGATACCAAAATCCATTTTATAAATCACACATTAAGAAGATTTATTGAACAGATGAAGAAAACCCTTGTAGGAACCCAACGAATAAAGCATAGCTTCCCGATGAATCATCAATGGAAATATCATCATATAATTTCTATTTAGTTATATTGGGACTCTATTGGTTGATGTAATATCAATTATAATATAATTAATTATTTATTATATATCTATTTTTTTAATCCATATCTTGATCGATAATATTCATATTAATCATTGTAACTTTGATGCCTGAATTCAATGGTCGGATACTATCCAAAATTTCATTTTACCATGAATTCATTTTTATAACACTATTATGAATATTTAATTATAAACATATAAATTGTTTAAAAAATATTTATTTTAATTAAATACTTTATAGATTCATGTTTTTCAACTTACTAAAATACTTTATAGAAGTTTGTCTCTATTTATCTCTAAAATAGCATTCAAATTCAATTAAAATATGAGATATTTTATTCCATTTATCTTAGAATTTCATACCCTCTCAACCTTATTTATGATATTCCAATGAAACAAAAATGTAATGAGTGAACAAAGTTGTTTTCTATGGCGGATTCAGATTATTAATTTGACATAAAATTTGGATAGGTTGGTTTCCAAAGAAGAATGGAAAACCCTTCTTATATTCATCTCAATTCATTAATTACCCATTCTCAACCGAATTATGTGCAGTTTTCAGCAAAAAATAATTATCCTTTATGACATTTATGATTGGGGTGAGAATATTGGAGTCTAGGAGATGGCGATGACTACCAGTTAGATTATCCTCATTCTCTTTATCTCTCATTTATTTGTGGAAAATAGATAGGAATATAGTAGGATAAGGAATATAGATATGAAGTACATAAACATCCTAGTGGAAAAAAGATGAGGACATAAGAGAATATATGGAAATAGTATTAGTGAAAGTATTTATTTTTTTTCTAATATTCACATATATATTTTATGTACTCTGTCATCCTCAGGTAATAATTTATTAAAAAATTATTTTCCACTAATGATGAAATATTTTATATTTCTTACAAATTTTACTAAAAGGACCCAAGAGTATAGGGTTCAATTTTTTTAAAATAATAATATATTATAACTAGTTCAAAAATAGTCAAACACATATTTGAAAATGATCCAATTTGTTTGGACATATACAATCAGAAAAATGAAATAAAAAACCTACCTACACTCAACATTACATATACTAAAACCAAATAACAAAGGAAGAATGAAAAACATCTTCGAATAAATAAAATGATATTATTTCGATAATTTTTTTTATATTCTAACACTATGTAATATGGTAAAATTATTCAAACAGTATACTTTTTAAATTATATTTATTTTAATTAATTTCATATCATTTCATTGAAATATAACTTTCTAGATGTGACAACCAATACTAACCAATGTTTACTATTTTTTACATTTTTATTATAAGTCCTTACAATATTAAAAAATGACAAATATTATTTCTAATTTTACATAGTTTTTTTATAAATTTGGAGTTTTAACTCATACCAATTTAACTGGATTATTTCTTCACATGAGAGAAATCCAAAATTTCTTTTCAATAAAAGGAGAGTTTTGTTGAAATATTAATTATTATAAAGGGAGAATCTATTAAAAAGGGAGTATAAATACTATATATATTGACCTTATTTTTTAATAATCATAAAGGGGGATATTTTAGATAAAAATTAACACTGTTTATAGTAAGAGGATATTGGAGAAACATAAAATTGTTTGAGAAATATTTTTATCTTCTAGGTTATAACTGGTATATAAATTCTTAAAAATCTCTAAATCATATTGTATAATTTAATCCTTAATGTATTGTTACATATTTCTATTAAAAAGGGTATATTATAGGGTTATTCTTGAAACAATACTTCTCCATCCTCTAGATTGATGGGTTTTAATGATGAAAATGAAAAAAAAATTGTTTACTATATTTATACATGAAATTTTCATGTATCATGATCATAAAAAAGGGGAATATTTTTGTATCATTCTTTAGATACATCAATTCTCATGTTGGAAAAATTTATTTATTATAAATCTTAAGGGACTCATAATTTTAGATGAAACATTTACCATAGTGTTTCAATATAAGAATTCAAAAATAGAAGATATAAATAAAAAATCACCTAATAGAAAATCCATAAAAAAAGATATATTTAAAAGGTGATTAATGTAATTAAAAGATAAATTTTTTTATAAACCTTAATAAAAATGTGATTACTTGTTTTAGTAATAAAGTCAAATTAGATGAATCACTAAAAAATGAAAAGTAACTGATACAGTATCCAATTTAATCATTAATTGATATATTAAAGAAAACAAATGAGAAGTTTAATGGTTAAAGATGAATATAGGAACATACTTATATAGAATCACTCATTCCATCCCAGAGATGATTTATTAGTGGAGTATAAAGAATTATTAATGATATGCTATAATAGATAAAAAAAATATGGGGGACAATATTTGTGCAATAATCCCCATCATCCGAACATTTCTTAACCTAGTGGTAAACAAAGGATGAAGTAGAACATAAGAATCATAGACCATATAATAAATTAATTAATTATAACCAATACTTTTATCTAAAATATAAGTCCCTCCATTTATTTTTAATATTATTAAAATATTGTAACAATTGGGCTTTGATATCATTATAAATAATAAAACATTATATTTTTTTATCACACTATCACTCTTTCAATGCTCATATTTAGTATATTGTGGCATCAATTATAGAATATAACCATTAAATATTAATAAATTAAAGTATAATGGTTTTGAAACAAATAATTTTCTCCAGATTAGTCAAAAATGATGGACAAACACAAAGTAAGCCACAAAAACTAAATGGTTAAATTATTTATGATCATATATGAAGCCACTTAAAGACTCTAAAACTATATTTTCTAATGTTTTTATGTTGAAACTACATTAATGAACGTGGAGAGATCATTTAGGTAAAGATTTCTAAAATAAATCACACAGATTAAAGAGAGATTAAATTGAGTGAAAAGGGAGAATTTGGGGGGACCTCATGCATCTCAACACCTCCATTTGATCATATTCTCTCTCTTTCAAAGAGATAGATCATTTATTCCAGAATTTATTATTTTTATCTCAACCTTATCCATGAATTATGTTTATTCTGTTTTTTACTCATTTTAAAAAGACACTAGAAATACCTATATTATATTAATCCTAATGATATTATGATCAATTTACTGAGAAGTTCTAGGGATAATGAATTCCCTTCTACTGATCTATGATTCAAAAAGTTCCAAGGATATGAAGTTATGTACATCCACTAAAAGCATAATTATTTGTTACAGATAATTAATTGATCATGTTATTAGAAATTGTAAATTTTTTATACTTTGTGTTTTCTATATCTAGCCATAAGGTCCTACTACATATTTTAGTTAAAATATATTTTTATAGGGATACAAAATGTATTTAATATAAAATAATTTATGTAGGGAATTTTTATCCCAAATATGTTAATATGTTATATTTTATATCCATAAATAATTTACACTTTATTTTAATTACCTATATTACTTTATTATGTATCATTATTCACTTTAAATATCATTACCTTGACATGATGATGCATGGACTGTGAACATAAATCATTCACTCACCATCCTATACAATTTTTTTAATATACAAATTCATTTATATATTTACCAAAACATTGAATATTATTTTCACAATTGAATATTTATAATTAATATTAATTGATTAGATTATCCAGAAAGTAATTTTATATATATTCATTATCATTTTAGTTCCTAATTTTTTGAATAATATAAATTTTTGTTTTCATAAATTCCCTTTTTCAACGAAAAAATCCATTATTTTACTATGATATTTTGAAGTAATAATTACTAAATCATAATTTATATATTTTTATTTAGTATTTAATTTACCACTAATGAAAATGTTTATCGAAATGTATCTCCTAGCCTTTTAATGGAAAAAATACTACTCAGATTAATGAAAGATGGATAGTTTCATATCAAAACCATATCATAGAACCCAACACCCATTAATGAAGATAAACTATTATCCATAGATCATGTATTCAACTCTTATCCATGGAAATATATTGTCACATCTCTAACATCCTAAAACTCAACAAACTCTCCTAAAATATGGCTTATCTCCATTTCATCCCATGTGTTTCATTTCAAAACCTTATAATCATAGATATTGGATATGTTAATCAAAAATAATCACACTTAATGATCATGTATTTGAAAAAAATACTAGTACATTTACTATAAACCACAATTTATATACCATAATTGTAGTACGGAACCATGATGGATAATTATCCAACCCAACCAACTTCTGCCAGTACTTCTAACTCAATCACAAAAAAATTACTTGTTTTTTATACCCTCCATCAATAAATTTCATGAAAACATTAATACCTTATGTATTATTTATTAACATCTCAATACTATCTACTAAGTGACCCATCCATGAGGCATCACACCCATTTTCCACTATATGTTGTCTATTGTACTAGATCAAGACACAAACTTTTCCAACCATTAGGATCATTCCTTAACAAAAAATTGGATTGACCAAGCCTCTCATAACCAAAGTTTGTCTCCCATATCCATGATCTTATAGGATATATCTAAGGTTTGAGATCATGCCTAACCCTGAATCATAAAGAAAATGGTTATCTCATCACTAAAAAATTAAACTCACAAAACAAACTCCCATATGAAAGCCTCTTTATGAATACAAAAAAAAGAATCCATAAACCCTTTTTCTCATCGTAACTCTTTTATTATCATTGATAAACCCATTTAATTATTTATAATAATGATTACATGGAGACAAGAAAATATTGTTTGCTCCCAACCACCACTCCCTCATAAGAAGAGAATTCATTTTTGTCATAATGGATGTTTTACATAGACATTACTTGCCAAAATCCTCACAGTTCCTACTTAATTAGAATAAAATTTAAATTGTTATATATAAAAGGAGAAATAATAAATATATATAAAATGTATTTATAATTTCGGTTCCCCATTCCCTGTCAATGGAGTCTCACCGTGTGCCCATGTCCATCTAAATCCATTCAATAACGCATTTATTATTTTAAGTACATGTCAATGTATTATCACTATATATTATCCTCTAAACATATAAAAAACATTACAATATAACATAACATTAAAAACATACTTTTAAAAACATAAATTTTATAGACATAACCCCAGAAGCATAGATCTGGTGTCTACTACCATTACATTGGATTAATTACAAGAAAAAATAGCCTGTAGAAATGATTAGTTTAGTTGTCTTGGTAAACTAGGTACATGAATTATTATTTTATTACAAATAAATAAACAAATTAAATCTTAATTTTTTGATTTTGATGATAAATTTATTCCATATAACACATCTTTTCATATATTTTTTAGTACATGACTTGGATTACTATTGAAGGAAAAAAATAAGGGTGAGTGAAAATTCTCAGTAAGGGTAATGTATAGTAGAATAAACAATGAATCAATGATAATTGTTAATATGGAAATATAATAGCAGAAGACACATGCCATGTATTCAATAGACTAAAAAACGAAGTGTGTAAACAATTTGGAAATGTAAATAACTAAACATGCATGCCATATAATAAGTATAATGATAAGGAATTGGAAACAAATATGGAAATGTGATAATTGGAAACACATTTCATTCAAATAACTAGATAAACATAATAAAAATGGAAAGGTAGATAACTTAATGACATTATATTTACTCAAAGAAAATAGAATTAAATGAATCCACAGATAATGTCCACAAAAAAATAACATGGATAATAATAAATGAATCTAAGTGAATGGAATGTGTAAATATTGGTTGTCCTATTTTTTAGGAACATGATAAATTACCATAAATATGGTTTAATATACTACTATCTAGACTATTCACAAGATATTTTAAATCTATGGTTATAATCCAAACTATTTTTCTTGGAAAAAAACTCAAAGGGTATGTTTCCAACTAATATCATCTCACAAGACTACCAATGCATTGTGGGTATTGAATTAACTGGTCCCAAAAACCATAGTTCTTTCTTTAAATACTCCCCAACCCATGTCTTTCGTGCCAAAGTAATTCCCCATATATCTAATAATTGATTTAATTCAAAACAATGTTCCTTATAAATCATCTGTATCGATTAAAGGATACATTTTTATCAAAATTTCAACTTTAAATAAAATTACATTCAAAGTATGATGCATATATAAAAATGATATATAGCTTAGGAATTTAACATATCCATTATAAATGATATGGATAAATTGTGGGAATTTATTGTTCAATGATCATAAGAGATTGAATATTTCAAGGGCAGATAACAAAGAAATAAATGAAGTGAATGTCAATACAATAATTTTACAAATAAATCATAAACCCTTTAGACAAAAAATAAGGATGGTATTAATACAACATATACCACAAGTGGGGTAAAAATAAAGGTTTCTTTCCATTGATGAATGTAAGTACTATAATTTTTTTTTTAAAATCATTCTTAAGGAAACTATCCTTTTCATTTTAAAAAATATATTAAAATAATTTTTCTTTAAAAATAACTTTTAAAAATCTTTTCTTTCAAAATTATAATTTTAAATATAAAAATTAATATTCAACAAAATGATTATGGGTAAAACCATATATGTCACAGAAGGTAAAAATAACATTTCATTTGCATCGTATAATGGTTCGAAAAGTTCCTTATTTAGAAAGAAACAATAATATTCAGTTGAAAACAATTATAAAAGAGTAAATGTGTAAAATATATTTAATAAATAATTTTGTAAATGTTAAAAACATTTTTGAAAAACTTTTTATAAAACCTGGTTTTTTAGAAGACAACATGTTCTTTGACTAAAGAAAGAAATGAAGTCTGATTTTCCAAAAACCAATTTCTAATACATTTAGAGTTCCAAATAGGGGGAGAATAAAACTATTACATAACAATTATCATGAATAACTATAGTGGAATAAAATTAATGGTCTTATTGAAAGATAATATAATAAATTGCTCTGATACAAATTCAACTGTAAACAATCCTAAAAAAAATGAGATTATAATTTAAACCCTTGAAAAGACTATAAAATTTATGTGAGCATCAATAAATGAATAGATTATGTGTTTCAAATGTAAATTAACATAAAAATTATTAAATAAAAAAATATATAGAGAAAAATTATTACACATATATTCGTCGAATATTAACTACAATGAGAAAGTAATATAACCCAATGAAAAGGAATCAGGTTATGAAGTTATTTACCACTTGGTATCACTTTAATCAAATAAAAATATAACAAATAATTAAAATTAAAACTCAAAATTCCATGAATAAAAATATCATGATATAATATTTCAAAATGGTCATTATATACACCACATAAAATAAGTATGTGGTGAATATGACATTTATCTCACAGAAGTAAATAGTGAGATGAAAATCACTTACCTTGTCCTTCATTTTTTTTGTGAGATCCTTCAATACATGTATAAGGTTTTAAAATATGTTAATAAATTCTTCAAAAACATTTTCATATTCATAATATTATATATTAACTTCTTATAATATCTTATTACCCATTTGTAAAAAATCTTTCATTATTCGCACAAATTCAGGTGTAAATTGCTTAGTCTTTCAAGTATGTCTTGAATTTTTATTTGTAATTAAAATTATGGTTTCATAATATAAATAATTTAATCCATGATTTAAATATAATATATATTTAGTATATATGTTTTTATAACATATCATAAAATTTGGAGAGAGTAAATGGAATGCACTGTTCATGGAGATGGTAGGTTTTACGTATACATGAATGATACTTTAATTTATAATCTTTATTTAAAAGTGTGAAATGTAAATTAAATATATATATATATATTATAATTAAATTATCATTTTTATTTAATATATTTCACATAGTTTTAATTAATCCTTCTTTTATAGCTTCCATGTAATCGGTGAATGAATCACATCATTTTGATGAGGTGGTAGTCCACAGTTCTACAAATGATGTTATCTTATTCCCAAAAAATGGAAAGCAAGAAGTTATGTTCTATATAAAAATTTTAAATGAATAAATAAATAATAAATATCATATATATAATAAAGAAAAAAAATTTATGTCATAATGACCAACCATGAGAGGTCGTAAATGAAAAACAAACAATCATCATTTCACGAGGCGGTAGTTCGCTGTACAAAGGAATAGTATGTTCATTACACATTATATGAAAGTGTGTGTAAGTTTAGTTAAATACATAATAAAAAAACATATAATAATATTTAGGATACTAATTAAATTATATAATCATATAATAAAAATATTTTAGGGGGTGGGGAAGGAACAATATGAATGTGTTCATTGAAGAATGTAACATCGTTTTCATGTATCACCTTTTCATTTATTCCAATAGACTTCCTTGGTTAAATTTATGGCCAATTAGAGTCTTCTAGGTTTTGTTTTTATATGTCAGAAAATTATTTGAGTTGAATTTGGGTGATCCAAAAGGCTTGAAATGTGTGAATAAGTGGGAGGGATGAGTTCCTTTTTATAGTGGAAGAGGAGTTCCATTCTTGTAAATATTTTAAAAGGGAATTCCACCGAAATTTTTTCCTATGCCATATGGCTCCAATAATAGACCCAATTATATTAAAGAGAATATATTATTAAAATATGAACACAATTTTTTTTAATAAATTTTCTAGTTCATTTTGGTCTATAAGTTTAAGGTTTAATCCCTTGTTAATCAAATTTTTCTCTTAATGACGAAAATTAATTTTAATTGCTTTCACTGATATTGTTTTGCCAAAAACTAAGTTAAAATTATTTAAAAATAGAAATTATTATACATTAAATTATAGAATACATTTTTTCATGTTATAGTCATTAATGTGAAGAAATTAATTTAAATTTAATCCCGTAGACGGGACGACGAAGCAGGTTTATAATGTAAATTGTCCATAAGTTTTCTATATTTTTGTTTTAAATTTCAAATTAAAATTGACTAAAATGACCTAAATTTAAATAATTATTTTATATTTATCTAAATAATGATTAAAATAAATCCAAAAAATAATTTAACCGTATAAATATGTTTTATTAAAAATCAGTTTTGAAATACAATTCATTATTTTTCACTATTCATCAAAAATGAAACTTCAAAGAAAAATAAAAAAAATCACCTGAACATAATTTTAACATTCCTATTTTATTAATAGTCTTTTTCACATATAATATGTATAAAACTTCAAAAAATGGATTTAAATAGGTTCTCCATTAAAAGGTGGTAAAAATGACTTTAGAAAAAAATTGATTTTAATACAAAAGTTCAGGTTTGTTCTTATTTTATTATTATAAAATCTATTGGATGATTATAAAAAAAACATTATTGAATATAATATATAAATTATATATATATATATCACATTAATATCACTCAATAATTGTAATTATTTTAATTTATTAGAATAAAACAACTGCGTCGTCATAAAAATAGTTTTATATAAAAACATTCCCTTTATATTCAGTTGGTTATTATATTTATTTTGAACTAAATTTTAACCAATGATTTAATTTAATATATGTGTAAACTATATATTTTCATAATTTTTTTTATTCATAACTTCTAATTTAACCACTGGGTTATATCTTATTGTTGTAAATAATAATATTTTAAATAATTTATTGTTGTTCAGTTAAAAACAGTCTTGCATGAAATGAAAACTATTGAAGATAATATTTATTGCATGTAAAACAACCCAACTCAGTATTGCGTGCATTAAAAACTATATCCAAAATTCATTTTATTTAAAATAATAACTATATTGTAAATTCTTGTGATATTATGTTCTCTTACACGCTCGGTGTAGCGTGTCGTACACGTTATCGAACATAATGTTATTACATTTAAATTTTAGGGCATTATATTCTCCCTACTTTTAATCAATTATCCCCTCAAAATGTAAACTCAGTTAGGGTAATATATTGTTTCGTGTTTCTTATGTTAAAATCCCACATCATGATAAGGGTTCATAAAATATTATGTCGAGAAGAGACAATGGGAAGTATGAAGGTCATGTGGACTAACATATAACTAAATCTATAAGCAGCAGAAAATTAGAGGAAAGTGGAGATACTTACATGTAGGAAATGCATAAATATTTATAGGAGTTGATTGAGGTCATCAATCCAAATTAAGTAAATTATAATTTGAATGTTTAGGGACTAAAACCTAAAAAACCATGAAGTATTAAATGACCATTAGTTCAAAAAAATAATATATCCAGATACGATTTTTCTTTTAAGATACTTTTCATAATTTTGGTGTAAATACCCAATTTTTTGTCATTGGAAATTACATTCTTAAAATTATGTTATATAATAACATGAAATCAGAAAACAATGAACTACTATGTACTATGTGACCTTTAATCATAATTGTGACACTTCTATTATTTGAAATTCAAAAATCTGACCTATATGGTTGCGATCAATAAGATGATTGGAGTCTGATAAGACAAACTTAATTTTTAGAGAATAGTAACCTACCCATATGAATATTAATATGAACCTTATGAAAAATAAATCATCCAAAATAATTGTATCCTCATCCATGAATGTATAAATAAAATTTGGCATCTAATAAGTGATAATATGACCATAGAAAAAGAATTGGTATTTTTGTGAGTCATATTTAATTAATAACTATTAATTAATTAATTTAAAAGATTTTTTTTAAAAAAAGTGTTCATAAATTAACAATTTTATTTATTCTAGTTTTATGATAATTTTATATAAGGCTCCAAGATTCCACAGTATGCTTCTCTTTGAATAATACTATCGCGGTCAATTTACGCAACACCATGTTCAAGCGCACTGCGACATATCAAACTAGCCATTTTGAAAGTGGTTATGAATAGTAATAACCAAAATTTGAATTTTATATATATACCATATAATTTTAACATTCATATTTTGTGTTTCTTAGACAAAATATAAAGACAAATTCAATTTTTTAGATAAAAGAAGTATTTTTTTAAAATTGTCGTTTTCCGTCTATTAATGGATAAACATTTATAAATAAAATATTTGATACTTTTAAATATTCAATTTTAAGAAATTAAATTTTTCTTCAGAATCCAGACCTAAAAATTTAGTTTGGATAAATTTTTAGTGTTTTTCTGATAACTTTAATATTTTGATTAATTGTGAAAGATACTAAATTTTAATTGAAAATAACTTTTTTAATCAAAAACAATTATAGTGTTAAGTAATAGATTTTAATGGTTTTGTTGTATAATTAGATTATATTTTTATCATTTAATATGATGTTTCTCATTTTAAGTAATTTTACTTTTGAACCGGAAATAAACACATATCAATCTTTTGATAGTTTTTTACATCTCAAAAACTTGCTTTCTGATTTTGACAATGGGAATTAATTTTAAGTTAATTAATTCAACATCTATATTTTGAATTTGGTAAAATATACATAATTTTATGGACTCATAATATCAAAGTTAGCTTAGGGTTAATTTATGGTATTTTTCTAAAAACATTCAATTTTAAATGAATAGTGAAAAACACTACGTTATTGTTTAAAAATAGACTTTTTATTTAAATAATTATATGTTTTATTTAAATTTATTTTATGTCAAAAATATATGTAATACCTATATAAGTTCAATGTAATTCATTTGAGTCATTTTATAATAAAATTATATGTATAAAAATTTATTGAATATTTTAATGTCGTCTACACACCTTCAAGGCACGTTAGGAAATTTTCATAAAATGTAATTTTATCAGTTCTATGAATTTAATTTCAAAAATATGAGAGACACTGTTGAAACCAGTAAGTAAAATGTGGTTCAATAACATGAAAATAATATTTGGTGAATAATAACTTTTGAATTTTATTTACAATGGTTAAAAGTAAATATGGTAATTAAAGGTAAAAATGATATTATAATTACCCTAAAACATGTCTTAATTCTATTGGATAAGTGTATTTCGACCAAAATCAGCATTAGTAATAATATATGATCCTTTTGGTCCATTTGGTTGAGATTAGGACATTTATTATTATTTTATTTAAAGAAGAGTTAAAAGTGTTAAATTAAAATTTTAATAACAAAAACATTTTTAATACAGGGTTATACAAAATGTAATTTGGAATTTAAATATTCATTAGAAAGATAATATGATTTCCTACATCATGGTATTTTATTTATAATTTTTTGATATTAAATGACTAAATTTATTTATGAATCAATGATGATGCAGTAAATAGCTTATTATTGAATGATTAAAATAATTGATATTATAAATATTAAAATAAATGTAAATTGAGACTTTTGATGAATTAAATAATTTTAGTTTAATATTACATTTTTGGGTTGATTCAATTTATTTTTTTCAAAGAAATCATATTGTTATGACTTTCACAAAAACCGAATACTAAATAATGTCAACATTGACATAAATGAGTTTGTAAAACAAATGTTATATTGTCAAATGATATAATACTCCTAATAATATAAGGTTAAGCCAAAATAATTATATAATAATATATATGTATTTAATGAACCTCTTGGGGATCTATTGGAATTTTATAGTATGTTTATTAATCATATAATATAAAAATACAAGGAGACATTTTAACTGTTAATCTATTTATCCAAGAGTTAAATCTTAACCATAAGGTTAATATGGTGTCTTAAACCTATCTTAAACCTATTGGTTGAGAGGTTTTCGACCCATCCCCACTATAGCCTCAAAATAAATCCTTTTTTAGCCATTATAAATAGAAAATTATTGTATAATAAAATAATATTTCAAGGTTTTCCGAAAGTGACCCTCACCTCTCTTATAAAATGGTACTTACCATTTGATGAAAATCACACCTCCAAAGACATTTTCCTAGCCCAAACCTACTCAAATATCCTCCCAACTCCCCTCAATTCATCTAATAGGCATTACTTTTATCATAAATCCATCCTAATGATCCCTTTGGATCAAATCAAAAGGAAGTTTCCGAAGAGGAGGTAGTTATTTCATCATCTCTTTAAATGTTATTTTCTTCTTCCACTTCCTATTTATTTGTTGTTTCCATACCAAAATAATAACTCCAATACATTATATATAATTTTATGTTATTATAAATATTGTTAAAACATATACAATATTCTATCGATCCTATGAATGATAAAGTCATCATACGTGCATACGTACGACTTACCATCTCCACGTCATGGTGTAGTTTGTTATTCAACCCTTAATTATTTGGATGTATATAATAATGAGTGTAATTGATGTAAATAATAAATTTATCATGTTAATGATTCTGTATATATAAAATACCATCCAATTTCATATGATTTCACTGTCAATATAATGGTATTGTCACATAGGCATACGTACAGATTACTATCTCCACGAACGTGATGAGATGCATTCCCCATCATAAACATTCAAGAATAAATATCATTTTATGATTAAAAAATAAGGCATAAAAATATAATTTCATTTTTGATATGAATCAAATACATCCCATCTGTAACAAACATGACATACGTAACAAATCATATAAATAAAAACAAATCAGTTAACACTCGAAACAATGATACTATGGAAAAATTATTAATAAAGATATATAAAAAATCATATATGATATCATATTTATGTATCTGGTTCTTGTATAATTTAATAAGAATTATTTCACCATTATAAATGTGGTTAATTTACCCTCAACTAAGGAAATTTACAAGGTAAGTGGTTTTCATCTCACTTTTATTCTCGTGAGATTCATGCTATATTTACCACAATTTCTTTTTGTGTGGTGTATGTACTGACCATTGTTGTATTATTTTTGTAATATAATTTAATTTATAGGTATTTAAATCTTCATTGTATGATCCTTCATTCATAAGATGTATGTTTCCTAATTTACCAAATCGGTAAGGAATTTTCTAATTTCAATTTCCACTCATTGGGTATTATACAAACTGCATTGATTATTTTACTCCAAGATTATGTATGAAATCACTCTTTATTTATTTTTGTAGTAATATACACTCCCCTTTGTGTGGGTATAATTTTGATACACATAATAATTCCATTGGTAAATTCTCAAGTCATCAATATGAACTTGATAAGATCAATCTTAACTCAATTTCCATTCATTGAGTTAAACATCCAAGTCATTGTTGTTGTTTTTTCAAGAATATGTGTGAATGTACTCTACTTGATTTACACCGAATATCCAATCATATTGAGTGTATTTATATTTCTCACATGTAATTATGTCATTGATTTATCCTTAACTTAAGGATACAATCTTTATAAGGGATTTCATCTCAATTTACATTCCATTGGGACTTGTTGGTTGTTATGCGCCAATTTCCTTCTATAAAGTGTATATAATTTACTTTTACATAGTATGTCATTAATACCTTTATTCTCATGATATTATAAATATTTTATTACCTCAATTATTTTTATTCAATAATCTCTTATTTGGTTAGGAACTCTAACTAAAATACCATTTTAAATGTTTTAAATATTCAATCTTCTAAATCATTCTCATTAATGTCCATGTTTAAAAAATGGTTTTAAGGATTTATTTATATGTAAATGAATGTTTTAAAATTAAAATTCTTTTTAAATGTTTCAAAGTTGTATGAGACACTTTGATTCATAAGTAAATTTTTGACAGCTTCTTGATAAATAGTGAGACTTTTAAATGTTTTGAAGAAAAAGGGGATATTTCTATCCAATAGTATTACTGGTTATTTTCATGTATGTCAATATCCTTCATTATTATTTATTGAGGATGATTTATTATAATAAAATCTTTCATACTGTATTGAATGAGTTATGTTTGAATGAGTATGTTCTATTTTTATACCATTCATGTTTTTTGTTTAAAATATTAACATTTTGTATGCTAGTTTTAATATGAATATTTATGTTATGTTTCAACCTTTTCATTTGAGGAATGCATTGGAATTATTAAGTGATGGGTGGAGCCCGCTATAGCTCTTCAATGCATCAGTTGGTCTCATTATATAAACTAGTGTCTTGTCATAAGGCCTTGATAAAATCTTATTTGCAGTCTTAGCATGAGGCCTTGACTATGTGGTTATGTTGTCCGACATTACACATTCTGTCATTATGAAATTATCTATTGATATTAAATGTGATTATTTGAGTAGTAGAGTATCAATGTGAATAAGTAAATGGAATTATTTTATTATTATTTTCCATATTATGCAGAAGTTTAAGTTTAAAAGGCTTTTGTTTTAGTCTTATAGATTTCCTTAAATGTTTATACTTATTTATGAAAGTTTCTTCTATATTGTTATCCGTACTGAGCATCTGACCTCACCCCTTTATATGTTTTATTTTTTATAGGATGTGAAGAAGTATAACATGATTAACCTGTAGAAATATGCTAAGGGATATGTGTCTGTTCAAAGGGGACATAATGTAGTTTTTCTTTGTTTCATTATGTAATGTAAAACTTATGTCTATATCTAGTACTTCCAAGGATACTAAACTAATCAGTCTTTGGGGACTTGATCTCTTGTGATCATTACAAAGATATGTAATAATGCACCGACCCTGGGTAAATAGAGTTGGGGTGTTATAGTTGGTATCATAAGAAGTTTAGTACAAACATTGAGAACTCTATTTAGAAAAAAACTCCGAATAGTGACCAATACCCAAAGATAGGCTTTGGGGATTAATATGAAAGAACATCCAAAAAATTTGGTAATGTAAATATTATGTGTTTTTTAAAAGAAATACATCCATGTTGGGATACAAGAATGTAGAGGAATCTCTAGCACAAATGTACCAATGGGTAAAACCCGAAAACACTGCTTTGAGCTATACTCAAATGGGAACTGCTGCATGACAACGTTCTGTGATGCACTCTTGGTTATGACACTCCTGGGGGATATGATTAGGATAATTCACATTTTATTTATAGACTGATTTGAAGAATTTTATTATAACATGAGAATAAATAACCTTTGATAATTTTAAGGTGTTATAGATTGAAAATAAGGTGTCATGATCTAAATTATTTTATGACTATTGTTACTCACACAATGATTTCTGGTTTTAGTCAATGCCTAGATTCTAAAAAAGTCCTAGTAATATTGAACATGATGTACAAGGTAGGAAATGGTGGTGGAAATGAACAATGAAATGGAATGTTTATAGGTGTAAAATATATCATGTTCATGCCCAATCGGTTTTCCAAAAATATGATAAAAAACTTATATTGTAACCAACTCCCGGACTCAACAAAGAAGAGAAAGGTGGCGAATGATAAGAGTTTCAGTAGTGGAAACCATGGAAAAAAAGAAAGCTCAAATTCCATCATGTCGGAAATATGGAAGGATACACCCAGGAAAGTGTCTTAAGGGAATAAAGAAATTCTTTATGTGTGGGAAAGAAGGACATAATTTAAATAATTGCCAAGGAAAAATGAAGAGTACTATGGAAGAAAATATAAATGATCCTAAGAATCCATTTAAAATCATTTTCTGTAAATGTAGGGTACCTGGTCATTACTCGATTCAATAACCAATTTTATAGGATAACCTCTTGGTGATGTAATAACTTATGTGGAAGTAAATGGATGGAAAAATGTTTAAAATTATTAGTTCTCTTTGTTGATGGGATTACTTTGGAAGACATTTCTATTGTATGTGTAACATTGCAGTTTTTTATATGAAAATTCTATTTGAGGAATAATTATCTTTTCTTTTGGGGATATAGTTATAAATAACCATTTGAGTTTATATGATCCCTGAATTTGAGAAAATTACAAGTTATTAACTTTTGGGATGAAAATGCGAGGTATAAGAAAACATTTGTGGTTAAATTATGTAATAGTTATTTTAAGTAATTTATATCATTTTGGGTGTGTTATAAAATATAGTTTTTGGAAAAGGACTACACACAGACCATGTGGAAACCAGTCGCATCAGACAAAGCTACGAGAATTGAACCCACAACTAATGTGCGACTGGGATTTATCACTTACTATTGGACTACATGAAGTCCCTGGTTAGTATGGATAATTATTTTTAGTTAAATGATTTTATTGACCAATAATAAGTTGATTTGGTATATTATGTTTTATCAAATGGATATCCTTAGTGTAGGAAAATGATTTGGTGATTAAGTGATAAATGTTATTTTGGAAGAGGTTTGGTCTGTTGGGAACACTATATGCCTAAGAAAAATATAATAATATGGGATTTAATTTGAGGAGTAATGGTGGTTTTTTATCTATGTTTTAATTTTATATTTATTGCGATTTGGGTTATTTATGGAAATGATTATCCTATCATAGAGAACATGTGATTAGGTTAATTACTTTTAAGTATGTGACTTGAAGAGTAGTCGATGTTAATTGGATATACTATTTAATGTGGAAGACTACGTTATAAAAATATTCCGAGTTTTGGGTTCCAATCTAAGTTTGGATTATATTGAAGGATTTTAAGGACAATTTTTTATTTAACGGTATTTATTGACCTTTGGGTATTGTTGGATTAATTTGAGAAATTAAGATTATTATTTCTTTCTCTAAAGGATTTTCCTTTTTTGGGGATCATCTGATCTTGTACTATTCATTTTGGTTTTGGTTAATCTCTAAAGACAATGGAAATATGTAGTTCATCCTTTGTGGATTATGTGATTCCCTATAAGTTGATTCTGGTGTTACATGTGTGGCCAAGTCATCTTGAATACTCATTATTTGGGGTGAAACATGAGTTTGTGGTAGAAATTAGTTAAATTATTGTACTCTACATATCATGTATTTTTATTCTCCCTTATTCTATGAAGAAATTAATTCGTAAAACCTTAGGGAAAGTATCTTAAACCCAAAAAAGTCTTATCTTAATACCTTACACTATTCCTCATATATTTATGGTTTTGAGGCCCAAAATTTTCCATTCACTTGTTAGTGATTGACGGCCTCAATCACTCCCTATAAATATTTATGTTTTTTCTCCAATTATAATTTCCACCAATGTTCTCTTGTTCGAGATTCTAATTTGGTGGAGACTTTTTCATTACCCTTTCTCTCCTATTAAGACTAAATTTTATTGACGATACTTATAGTATGGGTTTCCCAAAAGGTATTTTATATTTTTTAACCTTTTATTTACTAAGACCAATTTCAAATTGTGAGGATGCAATTTTTTGAAAGAGGGAAGAATGTAACACCACAAGCTTCAACAGTACGCTTCTCTTTGAATAATACAATAGCGTGCGATGTACGCAATGCCGAGTACAAGCGCAGCTCAACCAATCAAACTAGCCATTTAGAAAATAATTATGAATAGTAATAACCATATTTTGAGATTTATATATATCCCATATAATTTTAACATTCATATTTTGTGTTTCTTAGACATTATATAAGGAAAATTTCAATTTTTCAGATAAAAGAAGTATTTTTAAAAGAATATAGTTTTCCCGCCTTTTAATGGAGAACCCTTTATAAATCTTATATTTAACACTTTTATATTTTAATGTGGATGAAATTTAATTCCTCTTTATAACAAGGACATAAAATACTATTTTGGATAAATTTTTTGTGTTTTTCTGATAACATTCATATTTTGATGAATACTGAAATATACTAAATTTTATTTGAAAACAACTTTTTTACTCAATATAATTCATATTTTTAAATTATAAATTGGAATGGTTTCGAAGTATAATTATATAATATTTTTATCATTTAATATAATGTTGGTCATTAGAAGTAATTCCACTTTTAAACTGGACATAACCACATATCAATATTTTGATTGTTTTTTTTTTCTCAAAAACCCACTTTTTGGTTTTGACAACTGGAATTATTTTTTATTTAATTAATGAAACTTCTATGTTTTGAATTTTTTAAAATAGATATCATTTTTTGGATTCGAAATATCAATGTTATCATAGGGTGAATATTTGGTATTTGTCTAAAAACATTCAATGTCATGACCCGTCCTCGGGGCCCGTGCCGTGACTACCCCAAGCCCGCCTTCCATAGGCCAGGGGCTGGCGACTAGAACCAAGGCATAAATCCCAGAAAGGGAAGGAATTGCCTTTGTAAAGTAGAAAAACACCACAGAGCAAGTAAGTAGAAGAAGCAAACACTAAGTAAAAGCTGGTACGACAGTAAGTGCGGAAATTAAATGGGCCAGTATACAAACCGAAACTGAAAGTAAATTACAACTGGAAAGAGAAAACAACAAATAAAAAGTAAAGCCGCACCACCGAGATGTCCACTAGAATTCCCACCTGAAGGGTGGGTACAGATAGCTCCACTGCTCCTCGGGTCCAGCCTACCGCTCCGTGTACGTCCGACCTAGTGGTCCACCTCCAGGTACCGTCCTGCTCCGCAAGCCTCCACCACGATCAGCGCTGTCCGTCGTCTGCAACCAACACAACGTAGTGCGGGCATAGCCCGTGCAGGGGTGAGTATAAGCTACTCAGTAGGGACCCCGATACCCCCGAAGGTCTCCCAAAATCCACAAAGGATAAACCACAAAATAAAGATACAATCACGAAGTAACAACCGACACTGCGTAGGTATATGCCCATACATATACCTAAGTCATCAATTACAATACGCTCCAACCTCCGAGCCCATGTACAACCCAGTCCACACAAGAAAGCATACGTATTCCACACAGGAAAGCAAATCGTAATCCACACAGGATAGCACAACACAATCCACATAGGAAAGAAAACCGGATTCAACTCACATAGGTATAATTATTCGAAAGATGATAGAGATGATCACTGATCCATCTAAGTCGCCGGGCTCACAAAGAATCGATAGGTACTAACCCCCGCAATGACCCACACAGGATCAGACCCACACAGGATCTGTAGGTGCTGGCGCACACAAAACCGCTGAGCGCTGACCCACACAGGATCAGACCCACACAGGATCGGTAGCACTGATCCACACAGGATCGCTGACTGCTGTAGTCATTGTCGTCGAATCCCCTGAGGATCTCTGCACAGTTGTCGTCGCAGTCACAGTAGCAGTCGCAGCCAGCTCTAGGGTTCCTGCACACAGCATGCTGTTTAGGTGGGTCTGCTCCACGATCCGAGAGGCTGATACATCAAATGACACATAGTCCAGAGTTGATGTATCCAAAAGTTCCGTATCGTCAATAAGAACTCAACGTCGCATACGGCGCGTCAATCGGACGCCCGGTCTGATTGGTTTTTTCGTCCCAGGGGCCCGGTTGGTTTTTAAGGCAAAACCAACCCGACCGTACTCCACCTGCATCCAAACCTCGGGCGGAGTAAGCCAACCGATCCATCGCACTAAGAGGAAACCAACGAAGTCGACGGTACGTCATTCGGACGTCCGGAGCTTAAGATATGAGCGTTTCCGCTCTGAGGGCCCGGTTGGTTTCGTGTACGAACCAACCCGGACAAACACAAAGTATTCTGAAACCTTGAGTGCGATATACCGAAAAGACCGCCTCGATTCAAGGATCTCATCGCAACTGACGGTGCATCGATCGGAGGTTCGTATCCTATGTTATGGGAAAAGATCGAAAATGGTCCGAAAACGGGTGTTTCGGGCCCGAACCGACCTGGCCCGAGACCCCCCGGTCGGCCCGAACCGGGTCGACCTGCCCCGGGTCCGGGTTGGCCCAGCCCGTCATGGCCCGACCCGGATCGGCGCGGCCCGTCCCAGCGTGGCGCGGCCCAGCCTGGCGGACCAGCCAGGGCACAGCGCGCCCAGCGCACTGGCCAGCTTGGCCAACGGCCGAGCCGTTGGCAAGGGGGGGGGGGCGCCTTCCCCCTGGTGTAACCGTGGCCCCCCATTTATGGGGGCCATTTTTGTAGGCCGGTCGGGGTAATTAATTCCCCCGGCTTCCCTTTTTCTGGCCTGCCCGCACTGGCCGGCCGGTTCTGCCAACAAGGACCGGTAACGGCCGGTCCTTCCTCCCTCGCCGACACCGGTGGCCCGGAACCGGCCGACGGTCACCCTGCTCCACCGCGGCCTGAAACCAGCCGCGGCTTGGTTCGTCCGGCGCGGTGCGACGGCACCGCGCCCTTCGTCCGCGGCCCCGCTCCTGCCGCGGTGTCGTTGGTTTTCTTTGACGAGGCGCGACGGCGCCACACATTACTTGTCGTATGATCCCGCGTGGTGCGACGACACCATGCCATTCAGTCCCAACCACAAGAAATAAAACAAGGATAAATAAGGATGGTCAACTGTGTTAGTGCGGTCCGACCCCCTCTCGTTAACCGTTATCAATTGGTCGTATAACTACGAAGAACGACAAACTAGAAAACACGAACGAAACTAATTAAATAATCCCATACCTTGATAAAAGAGATGAGGAACTTCAGTGTCGCAAAGTGAGGATTCAAATATGTTGACGGAGATTTCATCGCAAAAAACCGTCATGAAAAGAGACGTCGCGGAAGAAAAATGTCGTGGAAGAAGATGTCTCATCATGTGTCGGTGTCGCGGAAGACAGTCTCCGAGGGCTTGGCGCTCCACGTCGGAGATCGTTCATTCTTCGTGTTCCTCGTCAAAGAGAATGAAGAACTCAAGACTTACTTAGCTTTTTCTCCAAAGGCTCTCAAACAACTAAACACAAACCCAATAAAATAAGTTCTCCACTTATTTTATTAACACACCAAGGCTTTTTGAAATTCAAGAGTTTGAATTTCAAAAGCTCACATTAAACTCACTACATTAATGTGATATGTTATTAACTGAAGTTAACAATATTAATGGTGAGTTGAAGGGGTTAGAGGATATGAAGGGGTGGGGTTCGTGTGGGCCCCACCACCCACATAACCTCCCAAGGGAGGTTGGGTAGTTACCCAACTTCCATCCAAAGGATTAAACACATAGAGTAAAAATAAAAATTGTTGTTAAATTATTATTTTTAACTTCCTCGATTTTTATCAACTTCTCTCGTGTAAACGCAACTTCAGATTAAGCGTTCCTAAGCAATTACCAGCGCTGCGGTTCCATCGGTGACCTCAGAATTCGATTCCGAGCACTGGTTCAAAAGATAGGAATTCCCGCTCGTTCGTTCACTGAACGTACACGAGCTAAACTTCGGATAGAAATTCTGGGCACACCGGGCCTCAGAATCAAGTGCCGTCTGAAACTGCGTTCTTGTAAAATCCAAAAGAAAATTAAGAAATTTTTTTCCTTGAATTTTACGGGTCTTTACATTACTCTCACATCAGGTCGTTACATCCCCGTAATGATACGTCGAAAATTAGGGAAACAAATGTGGGTACTGAGCATGCATCTGAGCCTCCCGCTCCCAAGTGCTCTCCTGGAGGTTTTTGTGCTTCCATCTAATGTACACTAGAGGAATCGACCATCCCCGTAGGACCCGCTCTTGTCGATACTTGATCTCCACTGGGACCTCCGCAAATGTCGCCCCATCATTGACGTCAAGCTCCCCATGGTCAATGATATGCGTCGGGTCGTGCACATATCTCCTCAGCTGAGACACGTGGAAAACGTCGTGCACCTGGTGAAACTGTGGTGGTAGAGCCAGATGATAAGCCACCTCACCAATCCTGTCGAGGACCTGGAATGGTCCGATGAAGCGTGGAGACAACTTGCCGCCTCGGCCAAAACTCCGTAATCCACGTCGAGGTGAGACACGCAAGAAGATGTGGTCTCCATCCTCGAACTCTAGTGGCCTCTACCTCTTGTCAGCATATGACTTCTGCCGGCTCTGAGCTGTCCTCATCCACTCCTGGATGACCTGGACCTTCTCTGTCGTGGCCTGGACCATCTCCAGTCCTACAAGTGCTGACTCCCCAGGGTCTGTCCAGCACAAAGGAGATTTACAAGGTCGGTCGTACAACACCTCGTATGGTGCCATCCCGATGGTGGAGTGGTAGCTGTTGTTGTACGCGAACTCCACCAAGGGTAGGTAGCCCTCCCAGCTACGACCAAATTCGAGGACACATGCGCAGAGCATGTCCTCGAGAGTCTGAATGGTCCTCTCCGTCTGACCATCCGTCTGATGGTGAAAGGCTGTGCTCAAATGTAGCTGCGTCCCGAATGCCTGCTGCAACCCCTTCCAAAGGCGGGAAGTAAAGAGAGCATATCGATCGAAGACGATAGATGATGGAACACCGTGAATCCATACAATCAGCTGAACATAAAGTCATCCAAAGCTCTCCACTGAGCCCTGCTCTCTGATGGGTAGAAAGTGCACCGACTTGGTGAGTCGGTCAACAATCACCCAGATGGAGTCGTGTCGTCTGGAAGTGCGTGGAAGTCCAGTCACAAAGTCCATAAATATCCCGTCCCACATCCACTCCGGGACCTCTAAGGGATGTACCAAGCCTACTAGTACTTGGTGCTCAGCCTTCACCTACTGGCAGGTGAGGCATCGAGAAAAGAACTCCGCCACAACCTTCTTCATGCTCGACCACCAGTGCTGTCTTCTGAGATCCTGGTACATCTTCGCCACTCTAGGATGTACCTCCAAAGGAGAAGTGTGAAACTCTATCAGCACCTCCTCCCATAAATCAACTGGTACCAAGGTACGTCCTCTGAAAAGTACATCGTGCTATGCTCCAAAGGAGAAACCATCATGTGCCTGTCCCGAGGATATCTATACACGCTGTGTCTCACAGTCAGCATCCCCACGCTGTGCCTCTATGACCCGCTACAGTAGTGGAGGAGTGACTGTGAGAGACTGGATAAAGGATGCTCCATCTCTATCCATGAAGGATATCTGCAAAGAGGCTAGCTGCTTTGTCGCCTCCTCAAGTAGCTGAATGCCCGTCCTCTTACTGAGAGCATCAGCTACCACGTTCCCCTTCCCAGGAGTATATACTATCTCAAAGTCATAGTCCTGGAGGAACTCGAGCCATCGCCGCTGTCTCAGATTCAGATCCTTCTGAGAGAAGATGTGTCTGATACTCTGATGGTCAGAAAAGACTGTAAAGCGCTCGCCCATCAGATAGTGTCACCATGTCTTCAGAGCGAATACCACTTCTGCTAACTCCAGGTCATGGGTAGTGTAGTTCTACTCATGTGGCCTCAACTGACATGATCCATAGGTGATCACTTACCTCTCCTGCATCAGGACACATCTGAGTTCGGTCCCTGATGCATCGCAGTAGACTATGTACCCTAATCCTTCCTCAAGAAACCTCAAGATAGGTGTGCTGGTCAATCTCTGTCTCAGCTCCTGGAAGTTCTGCTGACATCTGTCTGACCACACGATGGGTTTCCCCTTCTTCGTCAAATATGAGAGTGGTGCCACAGCTCTTAAGAAGTCTGGCACGAATCTCCAGTAGTATCCAGTTAGTCCCAAGAAACTCAGCACCTCCGTCATGCTCCTGGGCGGATCTCAAGCTTTCACTACCTCGATCTTCACAGGATCCACTGCATGTCCCGCCTCAGAGATGACGTGTCCCAAGAAGTGGACCTCACATATCTAGAACTGGCACTTTGAGAGCTTACCATAAAGCTAGTGCTCTCGGAGTGTGTCTAGTACAACCTGTAAGTGGTAGGCGTGCTCCTCCTCAGTCGTCAAGTAAATCAAAATGTCGTCGATGAAGACCACGAAAAATCGATCGAGGTATGGCTGAAAGATCCTGTTCATGAGGACCATGAACACTACTGCATCATTGGTTATGCCGAAAGGCATAACCAAGAACTCATAGTGGCCATACCGACATCTGAAGGTCGTCTTCTTCACGTCCTCGTCTCGAACTCTGAGCTGATGATAGCCTGACCTGAGGTCTATATTTGAGACCCACCGTGCTCCCTTGAGCTGATCGAAGAGGTCATCAATCCTCGGCAGCGGATACTTGTTCCTCACTGTCACCTGGTTTAGGTGACTATAGTCGACACAAAGTCGCAAGCTCCCATCCGCCATTTTGGCGAACAATATCGGGGAAGCCCAGGGTGAAACACTGGGTCGGATGAACCCCTTTCCCTGCAAGTCCTCCAACTGTACCCATAGCTCTCGAAACTCAATGGGGGACATCCAATATGCTGGAGTCGATATTCAGGTTGTCCCGGGGTACAGGTCAATATAAAAGTCTACCTCTCTGCGCAGAGGTATCCCTGGAATGTCGTCGGGAAAGACATCTGCATACTGATCCACCACTGCACGAAAACCAGGACTCCGCATGTCAACTGATCCTAGTATGTGGCTAGCCAACTGATGAGTGATGGGTTGTCATCTCCTCTGTGGAAGTCCATCTTGTGCTACGAAGGCTCCATTCTCGCCGGTGAAGGTGAACCTGCTCCCGTCGGTGCGTACACATTGCACCTTGCCCCTAATAGAGTCAATTTGTGCATGGACCGTAGAAAACCAATCCATGCCCAAGATTACGTCGTAAGGCCTCGACGCTGCTACAAGAAGATCCCAGCCAAAGCTCTCACCTCCTAGAGTAATCTCACACTGCCGGCACCGGTGCGTAATCGTCGAGTCTGCTCCCATAGGGGTCTCTTGTCGTAAGGATTGAGCCAACAGCTCTGTCGGAATCTCCGAGCTCCGAACAAGGGCAGCGGGTGTGAAAGAGTGACTCGCTCCTTTTTTCTATAAGAACTGCAGCAAGGGTGGAATAGACACAGATAGTACCTCGAATCATATCGGGTGCACCGTGGTCGTAGGCCTCTACTGCCTAAAGTTGTGCCTGTCTCTTCCCGCCAGCTCCCTGTTATCAGGGTGGACCTCCTGGTGCTGGTGGTGGTAGAGCCTCAAAGCGTCACCCACCACCTGCTGCTCGGCCAGCACCTCTGCCTTGTCCAACTCCTCCCTGTGGACCACCACGGTCGACCCTCTACCTCTGCCTTGGTGGTCCCTCAACCGTCTGCTGCTCCTCGGCACAGCGGGTCGGGCAGTCACAACCCATGTGGCCCTGCCCGCCACATGAGTAGCACTGCCTGCCTCTCGAAAGACGGGCTCCACGCTGTGTGCCCCGCACTGCTGAGCCAGTGTCCTGAGGTCGTCTGCCTGATGGTCTGGTCTTCTTGGACCCAAGATTCATTCGTCGACTGCCTGCTGTAGAAGACTCTGCTACGTGCCGCCATGCGGTGGGTCTCGGCGCTGGTGTAGACTCAGCAAGAAAACTCTCGATCAAAATGTCTCGCTCTAGTACTCCTGTCTGATTCGGAATGCTGAGGGAGATTAGCGATGCCCTGATCTCGTGTCTCGATCCCTGCTCAAAGGTCCGGGCCCGGAAGAATGGGTCTCGTAGCATGTCTGTCGAGTAGCGCGAGAGATCGGTAAATATCACCGAGTACTGGGCGACCGTCATGCTGCCATGCCGCAGCTGAAGAAGCTCCTGTATGCACACCGCACGGAGGGTGGATGGGACAATCTCTGAGCGGAATAGGCTCTCAAAGTCCGTCCAGAGAAGAGATGCCTCATCGTGCACCTGGAGCATCAAGCTCCACCATCTGCATGCTACTGCATGAAGTAGGATCGCTGCGAGGATCACCATGAGGTCTGCTGGTGTCCTCACTAACCTGAAAACTCTCACCACTGCCTCCAGCTAGTCCTCAGCTACCTAGGGGTCCATATCCCCACAGAACCTGGGCGGTCGCTGGCGCTAGAACTAATGCAGTGCATTGAGGCGATGTGCATCGTCAGCGGCTGGTGCTGGAAGCATCGGTGGCTCGGCGGGTATAGGTACCACCGATGCCACTGCTGACAAAGGGCCCTGCACCGAGGCCTCGTCGCTCGGTGGGCTGTCGTCACGCTCGACTCTCAGAACCCTGGCTGGCTTCCATCGTGGGGCCATCCTGAAAAGTAAACAGGTGCGCCACAGTCAGAACAGTATACCTGGTGAGATGATACAAAGTAATCACAAAGAAAACTTGAAACACACATGCAATCAATGTTTTTCGTGCATTAAGTCAGAAATCAGAAGTCAGGGTCCTGGTGTACGGATATGTCGGCCGCTGCACCAACACTGGACTCCCTGGACTGATAACCACACTCAATACGCTAAACACTATTGCTTCACATAGAAAAAGATCAGAGTCCAAAGTTCTACGGTAGAACCGAACTCCTTTGATACCAATTTGTCATGACCCGTCCTCAGGGGCCGTGCCATGACTACCCCAAGCCCGCCATCCATAGGCCAGGGGCTGGCGACTAGAACCAAGGCGTAAATCCCAGAAAGGGAAGGCATTGCCTTTGTAAAGTAAAAAAACACCACAGAGAAAGTAAGTAGAAAAAGCAAACACTAAGTTAAAGATGGTACGATAGTAATTGCGGAAAGTAAATGGGCCAGTATACAAACCCAAAATGAAAGTAAAGTACAACTGGAAAGAGAAAACAACAACTAAAAAGTAAAGCCACAAGGCATAGTTGTCCACTGTAAATCCCACCTGAAGGGTGGGTACAGATAACTCCACTTCTCCTCAGGTTTAGCCTACCGCTCCAAGTACGTCCCGCCCAGTGGTCCACCTCCAGGTACCGTCATGCTCCGCAAGCCTCCACCACGATCAGCATTGTCCGTCGTCTGTAACCAACAGAACGTAGTGTGGGCATATCCTGTGAAGGGGTGAGTATAAGCTACTCAGTAGGGACCCCAAGACCCCCGAAGGTCTCCCAAAATCCTCAAAGGATAATCCACAAAGGAAAGATACAATCACGAAGTAACAACCGAAACTGATTAGGTATATGCCCATACATATACCTAAGTCATCAATTCCAATACGCTCCAACCTCCGAGCCCAAGTACAACCCAGTCCACATAGGAAAGCATTCGTATTCCACACAGGAAAGCAAATCATAATCCACACAGGATAGCATAACACAATCCACATAGGAAAGAAAACATGATTCAGCTCACACAGGTATACTTCTTCGAGAGACGATAGAGATGATCACTGATCCATCTAACTCGTCAGACCCACAAAGAATCGATAGGTACTAACCCCCGCAATGACCCACACAGGATCAGACCCACACAGGATCTGTAGGCGCTGGCTCACACAGAACCGATGAGTGCTGACCCACACAGGATCAGACCCACACAGGATCGGTATCACTGATCCACACAGGATCGCTGAGTGCTTTAGTCGTCATCGTCGAATCCCCTGAGGATCTCTGCACAGTTGTCGTCGTAGTCACAGTAGCAGTCGCAGCCAGCTCTAGGGTTCCCGCACACAGCAAGCTCATTTGGGAGGGTCCGCTCCATGAGCCGAGAGTCTGATACATCAACTGACTCATAGTTCAGATTTGATGTATCCAAAAGTTCAGCATCATCAACCGGAACTCAACGTCGCAGACGGAGCGTCAATCAGACGCCCGGTCTGAGAGTTATTGGCTTTTTCCTCCGAGGGGCCCGGTTGGTTTTTAAGGAAAATCCAACCCGACCATACTCCACCTGCGTCCAAACCTCGGGTGGAGTAAGCCAAAAGATCCGTCTCACTAAGAGGAAACCAACAAAGTCGACGGCACGTCATTCGGACGTCCGGAGCTTAAGATATGAGTGTTTCTGCTCTGAGGGCCCGGTTGGTTTCGTGTACGAACCAACCCGGCTGAACACAAAGTATTCTGAAACCTTGAGTACGATATACCGAAACAACCGTCTCAATTCAAGGATCACATCCCAACTAACGGTGCGTCGATCGGAGGTACATAGCCCAAGTTATGGGAAAAAGACCGAAGACGGTCTGAAAACGGGGGTTTCGGGCCAAGACCGACCTGGCCCGAGACCCCCCCTGTCGGCCCGAACTGGGTCGACCCGCCCCGGGTCCAGGTCGGCCCGGCCTGGCCTGGAGGACTAGCCCAGCCTGGGCACAGCGCGCCCAGTGCGCTGGCCAGCTCGGCCAATGGCCGAGCCGTTGGCAGGGGGCGCCTGCCCCCCTGGTGTAACCGCGACCCCCATTTATGGGGGCCGTTTTTGTAGGCCGGCTGGGAGAATTAATTCCCCCGTCTTCCCTCTGTTCGGCTGGACCACACCGGCCGACCAGTTCTGCCAACAAGGACTGGCAACGGCCGGTCCTTCCTCCCTCACCGACACTAGCGGCCCGGAACCGGCCGCCGGTCACCCTGCTCCGCCGCGGCCCGGAACTGCCCGCGGCTTGGTTCGTCTGGCGCGGTGCGACGGCACCACACCCTTCCACCGCGGCCCTGCTCCGGCCGCGGTGTCTTCAGTTTTCTTCGACGCGGCACGACAGCATCACGTCCTTGTTCAACTTCACGGCGCGGCGCAACGGCACCGCGCATTACTTGCTGTATGATCCCGCGTGGTGCGACGACACCACGCCATTTCGTCCCAACCACAAGGAATCAAACAAGGATAAAGGAGGAGGGTCGTCCGTGTTATTGCGGTCTGTCCCCCTCTCGTTAACCGTTATCAATTGGTCGTATAACTACGAAGAACGAAAAACTAGAAAACACGAACGAAAATAATTAAATAATCCCCTACCTTGATAAAAGAGATAACGAATGCCGACGTCGCAAAGCGAGGATTCGAAGATGTTGACAGAGATTTCATCGCAGAAAACCGTCGCGAAAAGAGACGTCGCGGAAGAAAAACGTCGTGGAAGAAGACGTCTCGTCCCGGGTCGGTGTCGTAGAAGACGGTCTCCGAGGGCTCGGCGCTCCACGTCGGAGGTCGTTCGTTTTTCGCGTTCTTCGTCAAAGAGAATGAAGAACTCAAGACTTACTTAGCTTTTTCTCCAAAGGCTCTGAAACAACTATACACCAACCCAATAAAATAAGTTCTCCACTTATTTATTAACACACCAAGGCTTTTTGAAATTCAAGAGTTTGAATTTCAAAAGCTCACATTAAACTCACTATATTAATGTGATAAGTTATTAACTTAAGTTAACAATATTAATAGTGAGTTGATGGGGTTAGAGGATATGAAGGGGTGGGGTTCATGTGAGCCCCACCACCCTCATAACCTCCCAAGGGAGGTTGGGTAGTTACCCAACTTCCATCCAAAGGATTAAACACTTAGAGTAAAAATAAAAATTGTTGTTAAATTTTTATTTTTAACTTCCACAATTTTTATCAACTTCCCTCGTGTAAACGTAACTTCGGATTAAGAATTCCTACGCAATTAACGGTGTTGTGGTTCCATCGGTGCCCTCGAAATTTGATTCCGAGCACCGGTTCAAAAGATAAGAATTCCCGCTCGTTCGTTCACTGAACGTACCCGAGCTAAACTTCAGATAGAAGTTCCGGGCACACCGGGCCTCGGAATCAAGTGCTGTCTGAAACTGCGTTCTTGTAAAATACCAAAGAAAATTAAGAAAAAATTTTCCTTGAATTTTACGGGTCTTTACATTCAATTTTTGATGAATAGTGAAAACACTACGTTATTGTTTAAAAACCAAAAAAAATTATTTATTTATTTATTTTATTTAAATTTAAATTTATGTCAAAATAGATAAATAATACCTATATTAGTTCAATTTAATTCACTGGAGTCGTTTTATAATATAATTATTTGTATAAAATTTTATTTAATATTTTAACCTCTTTTACCCACCTTCTAGGCACGTTACCAAATTAGCATAAAACGTAATTTTACCACTTCTATGAATTGAATTTCAAAGATATGAGAGACATGGTTAACATTAATAAGTAAAATGTGGTTCAATTAGATGAAAATAATTTTTGGTGAATAATAATTTTTGAATTTTATGTACCACGGTTTAAAGTAAATATGGTAATTTGAGGTAAAAACTTATATTATAATTACCCTAACACATGTCATATCTCTATTGGATATGTTTATTTCGACCAATATCAACCTTAAGAATAAAATATGATCCTTTTGGTCCACTTGGATTAGATTAGGACATTTATTATTATTTTATTTATAGAAGAGTTAAAAGTGTTAAATTCAAATTTTAATAACTAAAACATTTTTAATATAGGGATGTACATAAGATAATTTCGACTATAGATATTAATTAGAAATATAAAATTATTTCCTACATCATGGTATTTTATTTATAGTTTTGAGATATTAAATAATTAAATTTATTTATGGCATAATGATGATGCAATAATTACCTTATTAATGAAATATTAAACTAATTAATATTATAAATATTAAAATAAATTTAAATTGAGACTTTTGATGAATTTAAAAAATTCTATGTTAATATTACATGTTAGGGTTAAATAAATGTTTTTTGCTAAGAAATTAGATTGTTATGACTTTCACAAAAACAAAATACTAAATAATGTCAAAATCGACATAAAGAAGTTTTTAAAACAAATACTATTTTATTAAATGATAAAATAGTCCTAAATATATAATTTTCGGTCAAATGACTTAAATAATAATAGATATGTCATTAATGGACCACTTGGGATTCTCTTGGAATTTTATAGTAAAATTATTAACCATATAATATAAAAATACAAAGAGACATGGTAAATGTTATACTATTTAACTCGAAGTTAAATCTAAAAGATAAGGTTAATATAGTGAGATAAACATATCTAGAACCTATTGGTTGAGATGTTCCTGACCCGGCCCCACCTTAGCCTCAAACTTAATCCTTTTAGAGCCATTATAAAACGAATATGATTTAATAATAAAATAATATTTCAACGTTCCCCCCCCCCCCACATCTCTTATAAAAGGGTACTTCCGCTTCCCTCAAATCCCACCACCAAAGCCATTTGGCTTGGCCAAACCCAGGTCAAATATCCTCCCATCAACCCTTAGTTAAACTTTGAGGTATTACTTGGATCATAAATCCAACCTATGGAGATCGTTTGATCAAATCAAAAGGAAGTTCCCGAAGAAGAGGTAATTATGTCATCACCTCTTTTAATGTTCTTTTCTACTTCCACTTCCTCTTCCTTTGTTGTTTCAATACCAAAATAATTACTCCAGTACCTTCTACAAAATGTTGTATTATTATAAATATGGTTCAACCATATTCATTATTCTATCCATCCTATGAATTTCAAAGTCACCATATGTTTGTTTGTTTGTCTTACCATCTCCTCGTCATGGTGTAGTTTTTTATTCAACACTTAATTATATGGATGGGTATAATAATGAGTATAATGGATGTAAATAATAAATTTAACATGTTAATGATTCTATATATCTGAAATACCATCCAATTACATATTATTTCACCATCGTTAGAATGGTATTGTCAGTCATGTGTACATACAGATTATCGTCTCCACAAATGTGATGAGATTCATTCCCCATCGTAACCATTTAAGAATAAATATCATTAAATGATTAAAAAATAAGGGTTAAAAAACATAATATCATTCTATATCTGAATAAAATACATCATATCCCTAACAAACATGACTTACATAAGAAAAAATATAAAGAAAAATGAATCAGTTAACACCCGAAACAATGATAATACTAAAATATTATTTACAATGAAATTTTAAAAGATTGTATATGATATTATATTTATGTATATGGTTCATATATAATTTAATAAAAATTATTTCACCATTATACAAGAGGTTAATTTACCCTCAACTAATGAAAAGTACAATGTAACGGGTTTTCATCTCACATTTATTCCCATGAGATTTATGCTATATTGGCCACTATTTTCTTTTTGTGGTGTATGTACTGCCCATGGTTGTATTATTTGTGTAATATAATTTAATTTATGGGTATTTAAATCTTCATTGTATGATCCTTCTTTCATGGGATGTATGTTTTCTATGTTACCAAATTGGAATGGGAATTTCTAATTTGAATTTCCACTCATTGGGTTTTACGCAAACTTCATTGATTATTTTACACCAAGATTATGTGTTAAATCACTATTTACTTATTTATGTAGTAATTTACACTACCCTTTTCGTGGATATACTTTTGATACACAAAATCACTCTATTGATAAATTCTCAAGTCATCAATATGAACTTGATAAGAGTAATCTTAACTCAATTTCTATTTATTGAGTTAAACATCCAAGACACTGGTTTTGTTTTTACAAGAATATGTGCGAATGTCCTCTGATTTCTTTACATGAAATATTCAATCATATTGAGTGTTTTTATATTTTTATCACATCATTTTGTCATTGATTTATGCTTAAACTAAGGATACGGTCATTATAATGTATTTCATCTCAATTAACATTCCACTGAGACTTTTTTGTTGTTATGTGCCAATTACCTTTTATATGGTGTATATATTGTACTTTGACATAGTATATCATGAATACCTTTATTATCATGATATTATAAAGATTTATTCCCTCAATTATTTTTATTCAATCATCACTCATTTGGTTAGAAACTCTAACTAAAATATCACTTTAAATGTTATAAATATTTGTTCTTCTAAATCATTCTCATTAATGTCCATGTTTTCAAAATGGTTTTAAGGATTTATTTATATGGACATGAATGTTTTTAAATTAGAATTAATTTAAAGTGTTTCAATTTTTTATGGGACACATTGATTCAAAAATCGATTTTTATCAGCTTCTTGATAAATAGCGAGACTACAAAATGTTTTCAAGAAAAAGAGGATATTTCTCTGAAATAGTTTTATGGGTTATTTTTATCAATGTCAATATCCATAATTATTATTGATTAAGGATGATATTTTTTAATACAATCTTCCATATTATATTGAATGAGTTATTTTTTAATATGGATGTGATATTTTTATACCATTCCTAGTTTTTGGTTAAAATATTTACATTTCGTATGCCTATTTTAATTTGAATGTTTATGTTATGTTTCAACATTTTCATATGAGGAATACAGTGTACTTAGTAAGTGATGCGTGGAGCCCTATATAGCTCCACGATGCATCAGTAGATCCCATGAGTCAAACTAGTGTCTGGGCACAAGGCCTTAAAAAAATCTTATTTGTAGTCTTGCACGAGGCCTTGACTGTGTGGTTATAATGCCCGACATTATGCATTCCATCATTACGAAATTAGCTATTGATATTACATGCTATTATTCAAATTTTATAATATCCATGTAAATAAATAAATTTCTTTATTTGATTTATATTTTCCATATTACGTTGAAGTTTATGTTTAAAAGACTTGTGTTTTAGTCTTATACATTGCCTTATATGTTTATGCTTATTTATGAAGGTTTCCGCTATATTGTTATCCTCAATGATCATCTAAGCTCACCCCTTTCTATTTTTTATTTTTACTAGGATTTGAAGAAGTATATTATTATTAACCTGCAGTAATAGGGTAAGGGATATGAGTGTGTTCAAAGGGGTCATAATTTTGTTTTTCTTTATTTCCTGATGTAATGTAAAATATATATATGTATCTTGTACTTCCAAGGCTACTAAACTAATAGATATTTCGAGACTTGATATCTTGTGATCATACCAATGATATTTAATAATGCATCGACTCTGGGTAACTAGGGTCGTGGTGTTAAATTTTATAACACCTTATATAATTTCAAAAGGTGTTATAAAATCAGTTATAGTATTAAAAATATGTATTTTTCAAGTAAAATATGTGTCTAATTAAAAATTAAATTAATTATATATAGAAATTTATTTTTTAATAATTTAATTACTTTTTGGATTCTAAACATCAAAAAATGGTTAGGTTGAATTTTTCGGATTTTTCTAAATTAGACGAATTTTTTATGAATAGAAAAAATCAATAATTTGCAAATTAAGCTAAATACATGATTTATAGAGTCATGGATGATATTATAATCATGTAATACCAATTTGTTAAAAAAACATGAATTTATTACAATTATTGGTCATTTAATCATCACTATTTCATTTCTTATGTAAAAATAATAAACTAATGATTAAAATATTAAGAAAACCTTCCTCTTATCCACATTAAAAAACCACCCACAATCCCATCTTCACTTCACTCCTATCAATCCTTTTTATTTCCCTAAATTCAGTCCAAGTCTCTCTACAAGATCCTCCCCCACTTCCAAAATCTCTTAGTGTCTTCAAAATACCAAATCCTCTACCCTTAAGAGGCTCTCAAGGATGATTGAATCAAGTGGTAAATTCCTCTTTTCAATTCTTTTACTTTATTTTCTTGTTCATTTGTTTACTTTTCTATATGTACCTATCTTCATACAGATATTGTGAAAACTCTAGTACCTTACATGTACTTTAATTTTTTATGATAATGTAATATGTTTTCATCATCTCTCCTTTACCCATATTTTATTCTAGTAGTGAAGAAACTATCTGATATTTGTTAATTTACCACATTCAAGGATGATGGGTTTTCAATTTCCATTACCGTCTAAAATTATATCCATGAAACCATTTTTATTATTTAACCAGACTCTAATATATTTATTATCTCTCATATATGGTTCTATAATCCTTTTTTATACATGGTTTTTATTTATAAAACAAAACGTGTACATTGTGGAAAAAACAACAAATTAACTCAAAATGTTATCACTAAAGTTTTACATAATGATTAATCTTTACTCCAAGTAACCAAAAGAAATTTACAACCATGTGACCTTATAGATGTTAAAAAATAGAATATAACTTCAATTCTGGACAACAAATCTCATCATACATGTGTATTTGAACATGAATATAAGTGAATCGATCAATAAAACTGAGGAATGAAACAAACCCTAATAATGAAATTGAACCTCATAAACAATCAAAAGGGTTATGAATGAAATAAAAAAGGTTATAATATATAATTTACATGTAAATTTGGTTATGTAATTATTAATTAATGAACCTAATTTGACTATTTAGTTCATTAATATCAAGTGGAGAACACCATCAAAATTAAGGTATGGGATCCCCTCTTTTTAACTTTTATTCAATAATGACCACTATGTTATTCTCTTTTATGTGTAATTTATAATAATGGGGTATGATTTCCCACCTCCCCATAATTCAATCATTATGTATAAGTGATTAGAAACACCCTTTCTCTCTCATTAATCCCTATTAATTACACCCGATAGCATGCCGAAAATCTGTAAGGGATTCTACCCGAACCACCTTTATCCCTTAAAATTGCTTTATATCTCTTTTTTACCTAAATAAAGTTTAATTTTTCTTGAAAAAATTATAATTACTATTTATATGTTCCAAATTCATGTTTAAAAATACATCCCTCATTTTATTTAGGGTATATGCAATCTTTTATGTGATTCCCTCCTCAATTCTTCCCGATAAGCAAACCTGTTTCGAGGGAACTTCCCGAATTCTTACCTAATTTAAAGTGCATTCTATATTATGTTTTCTACCAAAATTATCATTATAAAATATACCATTTTATTATGAAAACTATCTTGGTTTACTTCTGGATTTATATAATGGATTGTTCCCTTTTAAATTTTAAAGGCTATATTGCATTTTCGTTAAATCTGCACAAAAATGTTTTAATGCTAAAATTTCATAAATACTTTTCTTACATGTTGTCAATTATAATTGACATCAATTACTATGATACATGCCTATTTTCCCTTGTTAATTTCTATGTATATTTTACTTTATTTATTTCTAGGACACTTTTATGGTATGACCATTTGTTATGCTTTATGACATGATTGTGGTACCCAATTCCTTCCATGGGTAACCCTTATGTTTATTGATTATGTATGATTATTTACGTGGAAAACATATTCTGGAAAGTTAAGATAGGTGTTCCCAAATTGATCTTCAATTTATTGGGTAATTTTGAGTCTTAAGAGACATTATGGGTGATGGTCTTGGTGGTTAGCCTTGGCTTGTGCTACCATGTGTGACAGTCTTGGTGGTTAGCCTTGCCTAATGCTACCATGCTTAATGGTCTTGGTAGTTAGCCTCAAATCATGCTAAAGTTTTGTATTATGTTTCTTACACATTATTATGAATCCATTTTTATTTGATTCCATGTTTATATGTCATGATTCCATATGTTACATGCCTTCTTATATCATCATGCCATGCCTTCTATCCCACGGTTAATGCTTTGTTCTTATGGTTATTACCTTACTGGGATATTTATATCATCCTTTGGTTCATGTGTTCCCTAGGGTACCCTATGTAAATGTTTGAGCACAATGGAATTTAGGATCTCAATTTGAATATTAAATAATGAAATGTTTTTTAGTATCGTGGTTTCAGTTTTATGTACATACTCTTCCAAGAAACTAGAATTTACGATCCTTGGCTTGTACTCTGAGGTATAATTATTCTTAAAATCATGTAATGTTAAATATAAAAAGGCAAGGGTAACTATAGTTGTTATCAGATAATGGTCTAGTTATTTTTGGATAATTAGGAATAGAGCACATTAGTATTAACCTTATGGATGAGACTAATTATAATTAAACACGTGTAAATTTTACTAAGTATAGAGTAAGTGGTTCATCCAGAAAATATATCCCTGCCTAGATGAAAACTGGTATAGGTGGATCTGGTACTGATGTATCTAGGGGTAAAACTTGAAAACACTTCTTTTAGCTAGACTCCAACGAGAACTAGTGCACCAAAACATGCCTTTTTGCACTATAGGTTTGACACACCTGGTGGATATTCTTTGGAAAATTAATGAGATTAGTATAAACCAATATTTGGGGAATAAAAAAAGAGACCATAAGAGTATAATCTAAGAAATTTATAAAGGATAACTGATATTTAAACCTTATGAATCACAAGTTAGGATATAATTCTCCTTTACATGTTTATCCTTTTATGTTCAAAGTTTATTTTTTATGTTCAATAACTAAGTATTCAATCCCTATAATGGTATGTTATTTTTCTTAGTTAATAGCAGGAAATATTAGAACACATTCTAGTAATCAATGTGATAAGTAATGTGATGATTTCCCTAATATGATGCTTGATATAATGGGAACATGTGCTCAAAACATCATGATAGTACTTGATCAGCTGGATCAAGTTATGAATAAAAACTTGAATCATGTAGAACATAATCCTCCCCCAAAGAAAGATCATATTTCCATTAAATCCTTCATAAGGAAAAGGCCTCCCATGTTTATTGGTTCATTTGATCCCCTCCTTGCAGAATTGTGGATTAACTCCATTGAAAAGATATTCTCTGTCATCTAGTGCTCAGAAGTAGAGAAAGTTTTACTAGCGGTCTATCTTTTTTATGGGGAAGCTGATCAGTGGTGGACATTGATCAGAAATATGAATCCCTGAGAGGAAATTGATTCTATGGATTGGGAGGAATTTAAGAGAATGTTTTTCAATAAATACTTTCCCAAAACCCTTCTTCTCTATATGGAAAGAGAGTTATTCAGACTCAAGAAGGAAGATGAGTCAATCGAGGTGTATGAAGAAAACATTAAAATGATTGCATGGTATGCCTCTGTCATTTTCATGAACACCAAAATCAAGGCGGATGGCATATTTAGAATACTAAAGCTGAGTATACAAAAATCATTGGTGATTCGAGACTTCGACATCTATGAGGAGATTGTACGTTGTTCCCTTAAGAATGAAATGGAGATCAAAAAATCTCACTGGCATCGTGGGACCAATGAAAAAAGAAGAAAATGGAATATAAAGTGGGTGGTTACACAAATAAATTCCATGATGGAAAAAATCTCGACCATCCCACTTGTAAAAATTGTGGGAAGAATAATCTTTGGAATTATATAGAGGGAACTAGTAATTTTTTTAAATGTTTAAAGTTGGGACATCTGGCTAAAAAAATCCAATGAGATATGAAGAATCCCGCTAATGTGGAAGATAAAGGGAAGGTTCAAATTAACACTCAGCCTATAGTGAATTGTTACAACTGGAAGGAGCAAAATAATTATGCTACGAATTGTCTCAAGTTGAGGGTTGTTAGAGGCAATCAACAATAACCTCCAAGGAAACAACGAACATATTATGTTATCACTACCACTAAGGCAGATCCATACAATGATGTGTTGACTAGTATTCTATTAATTCATTCAAGAATAGAGAATATAGAATTTGATTCTGGTTCTACGCATTCTTTCATATCTTGCATGTTTATTAGAACTATTCAATCACCACCTCAAAATTTGGAGGATATGTTATCTCTGAGAACATTAAATGGGAAATTATTGTGTCCAAGGTTTATAACTCATCCCCTATAAAATTTGGTGGGCTGAACCTCCCGAATAATCTTTTAATACATAATTTAGTGGGGTTCAATGTTATCTTCGGCATGGATTGACTATCTTTATACAAATCCAATATCAAATTTTGGGAACAAGAGATCACCCTTCACTTACTGAAGCATCATCCAATTCTATACAAGTGTAAAGAGGATGATGAATCTCTTTTAGAATCATTGTCTCATTTGTGGATATAAATTACTTATGAGCAAGAATTTATAGCTCAAATGATTGAGACAAAAGAGAGAATCTCGCTCAATGATATGCCCATTGTGAGGGATTACATTGATTTATTCCCGAAAGAGTTTCCTGGTCTTTCTCTTGATTGAGAGGTTTTGTTCTCAATTGAACTTATTCTTGGATATCTGCCTATATAAAAGACACCATATAAAATGGCCACCAAAGAGATGGAAGATCTGAAGAAATAGATATAGGAGAATCAGAATAATGGTTTTATACGCCCGAGTGCTTCATAATGGGGTGCGTCGGTCCTCTTCATCAAGAAGAATGATAGATCAATGCACCTTTTCACTGATTATCTTGAGTTCAATAAAATCATGATAATGAACAAGTATCCCCTACCACGGATAGATGACTTGTTTGATTAGATTCATGGGGACATTTATTTTTCCATGGTGGGCCTCTGGTAAAGATATCGCCAATTAAAGGTAAGGAAGGAAGATATTCTGAAAACTGTGTTTTTAATGAGGTATGGACACTATTAGTTCATAGTTGTCCCCTTCATACTGACTAATTATCTAGACATTTTCATGGATTTAATGAATATAGTTTTTAGAGATTACCTCGACAAGTTTATGGAAGTCTTTATCGATGATATTATGATATACTCCAACGGAAAGGAGGAACATGAGGAGCATTTGAATATTGTGTTAATGACATTGTGAAGGGAGAATCTTTATGCAACGTATAGTAAATATGAGTTATCGATAGAGGAAGTATCATTCATGGGGAATTTTTTCACCAGTAAAGCGACATCTATGAACCCTTCTAAGACAAAGTTGAGTTATGAGTGGCCCATGCCAACATCTATAAAAGAGATCCACAACTTTCTGGGTCTAGCTGGGTATTATCAATGATTTGTGAAGAAATTATCATTATTTTAAAACTCAATGACCATGCTGATAGGGAAGGGGGTGATGTTTTTCTACACTCAAGAATGTGAACATTGTTTTATGGAGTTGAAAAGGAGGCTAATCATTATTCCAATACTCACACTCCCATCAATTGGAGAACTCTTTGTGGTGTGCAGTGATGCTTCAATGAAAGGATTAGGCTATGTGCTAATGAAAAATCATAAAGTGATGGCCTACGCCTCAAGGAAGCCAAAAATCAATGAGAAAAACTTTCCTACGCATGTTATAGATGTGGATGATGTGATATTTTCATTGAAAATCTTGTTGTAATATCTTTATGGGGAGAAGTGTGAGATATATACTGATCACAAGAGTCTTAGATATATATTCAAACAAAAGGGGATTAATATGATCCAGTGAATATGGATAGATCTCATCAAGTATTATAACTACTCAATCCACTACTATCCCAGAATGGAAAATAAGGTGGCATAAGCTCTATGTATAAAGGATCTGGCATCATTATCAATGATTATAATTGAAAAGGATCCAATTTTTTATATTTACAGAGGATGGACAAGGGGATCATTTCAGGAGGAATATCATCAATACTTTATCAAATTATTACTCAACCATCCCTCATGGAGAAAATAAAGAATTATCAAAGAATTGATGTGGAAGTTTTGAAAAGGGTGGAAGCTATCAGAAATGGGGAATCCTTTGAGTTCAATATTGAAAAAGATGAAGCCATATGGTTTGGGTCATGATTATGGGTACCATCCAATCTAGAGATAAATAATGATCTTTTGAATAAATAAAATAGCTCAAACATCTCTATTCACCTAGGGATCACAAAAATGTATCAAGATCTCCCAGAGAACATTTGGTGGAACAATATAAAGAAGGAGATTGCTGAGTATACATAAAAGTTCCTGGTATCTCAACAAGTGAAGGATGAAAGACAGAAGTCTAAGGGGATGATGTAACCACTAACCATTCCAACATGGAAGTGGGATAACATCACCATGGACATTGTCACTGGACGTACAATGACATCCAGAGGAAACAATGAAATATGGGTCATTGTGGATCATTGTACAAAGACAACTCAATTTATCGTGATTCGAGAGGAATTCTCATTGGATTTTTTGCATGGATATATATAAAAGATGTGGTAAGTCTGCCTGAAGTACCAATATCTATTGTATCTGATCAAGATCTGAGATTCACCTCAATGTTCTGGAAAAGTCTCCAGTGTGCTCTAAGCACTGAACGAAACTTCAATATGACCTATCATCCTCAAACTGATGGCCAATCTGAGCGAACTATTTATACATTAGAAGATATGTTAAGAGTGTGTTCTATGGAGTTCAAAGGAGGATGGTACCAACATATTCTAATAATTGAATTCTCATACAACAATAGTTTCCACTTGAGCATCCAAATGGAACCATATGAATCCGTTTATGGGAAAAGGTGCAGAACACTAGCGTGTTGGGATATAGTTATTCAGCATAATCTGTTAGGACCTGAGAAGGTCCAAGAAATGGTGGAGAAGGTGAAACCCATTAAACAACACATCAAGGTAGCTCAAAGTCATTAAAATATTTATGCAGATAATTTTCCATGAGACCTTGAGTTCAAAGATTGAGACATAGAATTTCTCCACATATCTCTATGGATAAAGGTCATGAGTTTCGGGACGAAAGGAAATATATGTCCCAGGTACATCGACCCATTCAAGATTCATGATCTTTTCAAGGATCTGGCCAATCAAAAATAACTACCAACTGCCATGTCCAAAGTGAACAATGTCATTAATGTATCCCTCTTAAGGAACTACATACCTAACCCTTCACATGTATTCTCTTCATAGGTGGTAAATTTAGAGAATGGTCTTTCTTAGAAGGAGTATTTATTTAAGATCTTGGATCATAGAGAAAAAGTTCTATGAAACAAGACTGCTCTCCTAGTCAAAGTATTGTGGCGGTACTATAAGTGAGAAGAGGCAAAATGGGAACCGAAGGAGGCATTGAATGAAAAGTACCTTCACCTTTTATGGCTAAAAATGTTAAACAAAATTTTGAGGGAGAAATTTCATAAGGGGGGAAAATGTAACGACCCAATGTTTTATCAATGAAAATTCATTTATTATAAATATGTTATAAAATCTCATTAAATCACATCACAATGAACTACTATGTACTATATGGCATTTAAACATAATTTTGACACTTCTATGATTTGAATTTTGAAAATCTGACATACACAGTTGCGATCAATAAGATATTTGGAGTCTGATAAGACAAACATAATTTTTAGTGAATAGTAACCTACCATTATGAATAGTAATATGACCCTTATGAATAGTAAATAATCCAAAAGAATAGTAACCTCACCCATGAATGTATAAATAATATTTATACCTCTTATAAGTTATAATATGACCATTGAAAAAGTATTGGTATTTTTGTGAGTCCAAAATAATTAATTACAATTTATTAATTAGTTTAAAAGAAATTGTTTTTCAAAAAAGTTCTCATAAATTAGAATTTTTATGTATTCTAGTTTTAAGAAAATTTATTAAGACCTTATTTTATTTTTTAAGGTGTTATGAAATTAGTTGGCATGAATGGCCTGAAGGCCTTCATTTTTTATTTATTTTTGATAACCTCCCTTTCGGGGGATAAGGGGGAAGCCTTACAAGGCCTGTAGGCTCAAAGATTACATGGCTCGTAGGCTTAGGAGATTACATGAATTGAAGGCCTTAGGAAATTCAACCATATTATCTACAAGGAACTGCCCCTCCCCAGTATCTGCATCGTGATAGTACCTCTCCACCTTTGCATGACCGTCTGTACATGGCCTGTAGGCTTAGGAGATTAAATGACCTAAAGGTCTTAGGAAATTCAAATAGACTATCTAAAAGGAACTACCCCTCCCAAGCATCTACATCTTGATAGTATCTCTCCACCTTTGCATGATCATCTGGCTAGGCTTCTCATGCAAGCATAGGCTGGTACCTATGGCATAGTCATACCCTCTCATTTTGACAATCGATTTGGCTTTGCTCTGGTAAGTGAACCTGCTCTAAATCCTCTTTTAGGGCTGCTCCTTTTTATATAGTGTGTCTGGGGCCTGCATTCATGTGGCACAAAGTCCTTGGGGTGTCCCTAAGGCCTTAAGTTGTCTCGAAGGCCTTGAGAATAAACTAGCATGAAGGCCTTGGGTAGCCCGAAAGCCTTTCCGGACCCGAGGACCAAACCGGTGGCCCGAAGGCCCAGATGGATGAATAGTTCCGGATGCTACAGTACCGAACAGTGGCTGCTATAGTACTTCAACAGTACCCCAGAAATATGCCTCTACCCGGATTTGATCTTGGGTCTCTTGGATTCACCTAGCAAGTCCTCACCAACTGGGCTGAGGCTTTTGTGCTTATGAAATCAGTTATTGTTTTAAAATCTGTATTTTTCACGTAAATTATGATTTTAATTAAAAATTAAATTAATTACTTTTTTAAATTTATTATTGAAAAATGGTGTTTATTTTTTGATTCTACACATTTAAAAATGGTGAGGGTAAATTTTTGGAATTTTTCTAAAATACATCAATTTTTTATGAATAGTAAAATACAATAATTTTCAACTTAAACTAAATACATTATGTATAGTCATTAATGATGGTCTTTTGATGTAAGCCCCATTGTTTTGAACTTGAATGAAATTATTACTATTATTGTTCTTTTAATCACCACTATTTGTTATCTTATTGAAAAATAATAAACTAATGATTAAAATATTAAGAAAACCCTCCCAAGCACTATAAAAACCACCCACACTCCCCTTTTCTCTTCACTCCTCTCAAGCCTTGTGCCTTCTCTAAATTCAACCAAAATATCTCCCCTTTATACTCCCCCACATCCAAAATCTATTATTCTCTTCAAAATACCATATCCTCTCACCATAAGAGTATCTCAAGGAAGATTGATTCAAGAGGTATATTCCTCTTTTCAATTCTTTTACATTATTTTCAAGTTCATTTATTTACATTTTTATCCTTAACTACCCTCATCCAAATGTTATGAAAACTCCAGTACCTTACATGTATTGTAATTTTTTTATGATAATGTAACATGTTATTATCATCTCTCCTTTACCCTTCTTTTATTTTAGTAGTAAAGACAACATCTGAGATGTGTTAATTTACCACATTCTAGGAAGATGAGTTTTCAATTTCCATTACTGTCTTCAATTCTGGTCATGAAACCATTTTCAAGGTTAAAATAGACCATAATATATTTATTATGTCTCATATATTTTTCTTAAATCCTTTTTTATACATAGTTTTTACTTAAAAAATAAAACGTCTACATTGTGTCCAAAAACCACCAATTAACGCAAATGTCCATCTCAAAAGTTTTACATAATGATTAATCTTCACTCCAACTAACCAAATGAAATTAACAACCATGTAACCTTATGTATGATTAATAATAGAATATAAATTCTATTCTGGGAAACCACTCTCATCATATATGAGTATCCGGACATGAATATAAGTGAAGTGATCATTAAACCCAAGGAAACAAATGGACTCGAACAATGAAATTGAACCTCATAACCAATCAAAAAGGTTATAAATGAACTCAAAAAGGTTATAATAAATCATTTACATGTAAAATAGGTTATATAATTATTAATTAATAAACCCAATTTTACTATTCAGGTCATTAATATCAAGGAGAGAATACCATCAGACTTATGGTAAGGGATCCTCTCCTTTTCACTTTTATTCATAATAACCTCTATGTTATGCCATTTTATGTGTAATCCCTAGTGATGGGGTATGATTTTTAACATATACAATACATACCAATTAATTATAAGTGATTATAAACCCACTTTATCTAACATTAATCCCTATTAAGTACACCTGATACCATGCCATTAATCTGTAAGGGATTCTACTGGAACAACGTTTAATCCTTCAGGTTTCTCTGTATTTATTTTTACCCAAATGAAGTTGTATTTTCATTTTATTTAATACTTATAAATATTTTTTATATTCTCTAAAATCATGTTTCATGATCTATCCCTCATTTTATTTTAGGTATATACATGCTTTTAAGTGATTCCCTCCTCAATACTTCCCGATAAGAAAACCTGTTTTGAGCGAACTTACTGAATTCTTACCTGATTTCAAGTGAACTCTATCTTATATTTATGACAAAATTGTCTTTATAAAATCAAAATTTTATTATGAAAACATTCATTGTTCACTTTTTGTTTTATATAAAGTATTTTTCCCTTTTCTATTTTAAAGTCTCTAAGTATTTTCCATAAAACCACAAGAAAATGTTTTAATGATAAAATTTCATAACTACTTTTCTTTCATGTTGTCACTTTTACTTGAAATAACTTACCAAGATACATTTATATTTTACCTTGTTAATTTCAATGTATATTTTAGTTCCTTTCTTTCAAGTACACTTTTTGGTATGACCATGTTTTAGGCTTTATGACATGATTGTGGTACCCAATTTGTTCTGTGGGTATCCCTTATGATTATTAATTTTATATGATTCTTTAAACCGTAAACAAATTAATGAAATTTAAGATGGATGTTACCAAATATAACTCTAATTAATTGGGTAAAATTTAGTCTCATGAGATGTTTTGTGCGAAGGCCTTGGTTGTTATCCTTGGCTTGTGCTACCATGTGTGGTGGTCTTGGCGGTTAGCCTTGTCTTGGGCTACCATGTGTAACGTTCTTGGAATTTATCCTTGACTCATGCTAAATTCATGTTTTATGTTGATACCACAATACTATAACTCCATGATTATATGACTCTATGTTTATATGTTACGATTCCATATGTTACATGTCTTTTTATATCATCATGTCATGCCTTCTATCCCATGTGTTAATGCTTCATTCTTATGTTTATTCCCTTACTAAGATATTTAGCTCTTCCCTTAATTCATTTATTACCCTGGGTAACCTATGAATATGTTTGAGGACAATAGATGTTAGGAGCTCAATTTTATGATTAAATATGGAAATTTTATATTTAGTTCCTTGTTTTCAGTTTTATGTACCTCTTATTCAAATACAATAGACTTTACAATCCTTGGCTAGTACTCTGATGTATAATAATGCTTAAAATCATGAAATATTAAATTTAAAAGTAGAGGTTCTATATAGTTGGGGAATTATTTTACAACCTATTTAGATATGGAAATATTGTTTCTTGATATATTTTTACAAACACAATTTCATCCTCTAGACGTGCTTCAACAAATTTCCAATTTGTCGATTACTTCAAGAAATGGATATCTATAAATTAGCTTTGTTACATAAATAACCAAACACACATTTAATATATCTTAAGGATCATAAAAAATTAAAATCCTATCTATTTGTATCTAACTATTCTGAAAATCAATCACAGACAATATATTAACCTCTAATCCTGAAAAGTAATACTACTGGTTCATCATTAATATTTACTTTAGAATTTTTTTAACTAAAAATATTGACATATTGAGTATGAAATTATATAGGCCACTGGTAGGAATTAAACCCTTATCATCCTTCAATCTTGGGTTCATGTCCCGAGGCTTTTCCAGATTTGATGGGTTGATACCTGAAATACATGCTTACATTTTGGAAAATTATATTAATATAATTTCTAAAATAAATATGATCGTAAGTCATTATTTATAGTAATTAAATAACCCTTTAACTAATTTTTTCAATAAGAACCCAATATATAGATACATTATCAATTTTTTCACATTGGTCCTTCCTTGGTCTTGAGTGTATCCTATAGAAGAACAAATTTACTCGATTAATTCCCAATTAACCTTTATTTATGGAAATATACCATAAATAGATCCTTAGGATGTGTTTCATTTCCCTCCACCATAAAATTCATTTTTACTTATCAATTATTTGATTCCAATCCTTATTTCTTACACATAAACAATTTTTTCATTCCAATAGGAATTTTTTTTTGGTTTCTCCTTTGAAATTTCTTACATTATCAAAATTTATCCCTATTTTATCATTGTTATCAAATACTTGTGCTATTAGAAACCACCATTATTCTTTTTTTTGGTGAGTTCAGGAGTTGGTTAAGGTATAATTTGTTAATAATGTTTTGGAAAAACTAATTTGAAATAAACATAATATATTTTCTCCTATCAACACATTAATTAGTTTCTCATTGTCATCCCTTATCCATTATGTTAAATATTAATATGACTCCTTCAGGTTCTAACAATTGAATAAAACCAGAAATAGTAGTGTGAGTGATATTAGTCATAGTGAGAAAAATGTATGATCAATTATAGGATATCTAATTAAGAAAAATTATTTTCAAACTAAAAAAAGTATGCTTAACCTAGGTTATTAATTTTCCTAACACATTAAAATAATTCATAGTGGTTTATAATGAATATGTTAATTAACCTAAGAATACCCCCTGGGAGTGTCACACCAGGTGAAAAGTAAGGCATGTTTTCATGTACCATGTTATGCTTTAGTCAGACATGACACACCTTGTCAAAGTTGTTACCCATAGGTACATCTATGCCAGAACCATGTCCACTTATACTATACATAAATGGATTTATTTCTTGGAAGACCCACATTATCTCAACCTTACAAAAATTATAGGATTTAATTATATACTTATTTGAAAATTATACCTTAGGGTTATGCTTAATAATTTATGTTTTCCAAAATCTAGTTCATAGGGTTTCTAATAAACATCCACTAATACCAATTGTAGTGACCCAACCCTATAATCCTGGATCTGGTGTCTACTACCATTAAATTGGCATGATCATAAGAAAATGAATCTTGAATGAGATATCATATTAGTAGTCTTGGAAAACCAGATAAATTCATAAGTATTTTATTAAAAATGAGTACACTAATAACAACATATATTTTTTAATTTGAGGATAATTTTATTACCTCTAGTATTCCTTTTTATATTATTCTTGGTACACTTGTTCGATTCTTGAGGAAGGAAAAAATAAGGGTGATCTAAAATGCTTAGTATTTGTAAAGTACAGTAGAAACAATAATAAACTAATGAGAATAGTCAACATGGAAAGTTAATAGGTGAAGACACATTCCATATAATCAATAAACTAAGAAAGAAATGTTTAAATAATATGAAAAGGTAAATACCAGAACAGTCATTCCATACAATCAATATAATGAGAAGGAAGTAGAAAAAATGGAAAGGTAATAACTGGATACACATTATATTCAAATAACTAGATAATTCATAATCAATATGCAAAGGTAAATAACTAAAAAAAATTACATTTCATCAAATAAATTAGAATGAAAAGTATCCATAGATAATGTTAATTAAAAAAATATCATGAATAATAATAACTGAATATAAGTGAAGGAAATGATTAATTATTGGATGTCATGTTCCCTAGGCATGTGATACCTTTACCGTCAATATGGTTTAACATAACATTTTCATGACCATTCACAATATTGTTTCAATCTAAGGGTTTAAGCTTATCTATTTTACTTAGAAACAAAATTGAAGATTTTTTTATCGACTAGTTCTATATCATGAGACTATTGAATCATTAAGGGGAGTGCATTAACTAGTTCCCAAACCGTAAGGCTTGAATTAAGTGACCCAAACCTGTTTATTACATGTCAAAATCATTTCTCATATATCTAATAATATATTTAATTAAAAAACAATGTTCCTTATAAAATATTGGTACTGAGTAAAGGATACAGATTTATCAAAACTTCCCTAGTAAATCAAATATCTTTAAATTAAAACACCATGTGTAAAAATGGTATATAGTTTAGGTAATAAAAATATCTATAATTAATGATATGGATAACTAGGGGAAATTCAATGATCAATGATCATAGGAGACTAAATATTTCAATGGTACTAACAAAGAAATAATGGAAGTGAATTTTAATACTATACTTAGAAAAATAAATAAAAAACTATCCAGAGTATGAATAAGGATGGTATCAATACATTAATACCAAGTTGAGTAAAAATGAAGGTTTGTTGTCATTGATGAATGGAAGCACAATAAAATGTCTTTTATAATCATTTATGATGATAATATCAATTTTATTTTAAACAATATTTTGAAAATAATTTCCGTTAAAAATAACTTTTAAAATATATTATTTAAACAACATCCTTTTAAATATGAAACGGATGATTTCAAAGAACGGTGATGGTTAAACAAAAACTAGGTAATAATTACATTCTATTTTAATTCTAAATGGATAGAAAAGGGACTTATTCAAAAATAAAAAATAATATTCCTTTGAAAACGTTTGTAAAATAGAAAAGGTTAATTTTTTAAATAAATCATTTGGAGTGTTTAAAAACATTTTTGAATTCATTTTTAGAAAAAGAAATCTTAGAATAAAACAGGTTGTCTAATTGAATAGAGAAATAAATTCGGGTTTCTATAATAAAACATTTCAAATTCATTTTGAGTGCCAAAGAGTAAAAAATTGTACTAATACATGAAAATGTTCATGAAAAACCACAGGAGAATAAAATTAAAGGTCATATTTAACAATTATCCAATTACTTTCTTTGATGTAAATTTATGTGTAAATAATCCCAAACAAAATGAGATTATGAAGTAAACCCTTGAAAAAACCATAATGTTGATGTGAGCAACAATCAATGAATATATTATTTGTGACAAACGTAAAAAAAACAAGTCTAAATAAAATAATATATAGTATAATTTAATTACCATATAATATTATAATGGTAATGACTATGAGGAAGTAATAAAACCTAATGAAAATGAATCGAGTCTTGAAGTTATTTAATACATGTAAACTATTAACTCAAATCCCATTAGAAGTACTATTTCAAATTGAAACTCAAAATAAAATTAAGATCAAATAATTAATTATATAATATATCAAAATGGGAAGTATATACACCAGACAAAATAATTAAGTGATGAATATGTCATTTATCTCACAGATGAAAAATGTGATATGAAAATCCGTTACCTTATCCATCATTTCTATTGTATGATATTTAAACTCATGTATAATGGTTTAGATTGTGTTACTAGATTATAAAATAATAATATTAATAATAATGATATCATATATTAACTTCTTATAATATTTTATTACACTTTGTTAATAAACTTTCATTATTTTCACTATTTCGGGTGTTAATTGCTTTGTTTTTTAAGTAGGTTTTGACTTGTTATTTTTGGTTCATATCATTTTTTAATCATCCAAATAATATAAATCATGATTAAAATACAATATATATTTATTCAATACATATTTAGAATAAATCATAAAATTTGGAGATAGGAAATGAAATGCATTGTTCATGGAGATGGTAGGTCGTACGTACGCATGAATGATAATTTCATATTTGGGACTTATTCAAAAGAATGAAAATTAAATGATATATATATATATGTGTGTGTGTGTGTGTGTATTTATATTCTAGTATAATTTTCAAGTCACATATATAACATATGTTTAATAAAACCCTCTTTAATATTTTCCATGTATAGTGTGAATGAATCACATCGCTTTGAGGATACTGTAGTTCACACTTCCACAACCGATGTTACCGTATTCCCAAAAAATGAAAAGCATGAAGGCATGTGTTATAATAAAATTAAACAAGTATAAAGACATAATATTTATAATATATATCATATATAAACAATTTTTTCCATCATAATTTCCAACCATGGGTGGTGGAAAAGGAAAAAAAACAATCATCGTTTCGTAAGGCAGCAGTCCACCGAACATAAGAATGGTATTTTCATTATACATTAAATTAAAGTGTGTATATGTTTTGGAAGAAAACATAGAATAAAAACATCTCAATATATTTAAGATAATTATGTTTTTATATAATCATATAATGAGAATATTTGAAGAGGTGGCTAAAGAAATAAAATGAAAGTGGCTGTTGAAGTATGTTAACTCGTTTTTAGGTAACTACTTTTAGTTTATACCAAAAAACATACTTGGTTGAATTTATTCCAAAGGTGAGTCTTATAAGTTTAGGGGAGGGATTTTTGGAACTTATTTGTTATTGAATATTTGAGATAAAAATTTCTTGTTAGTAGTAAATAAGTGGGATGGGTGATTGCCTCTTTATAGTGTAGGAGGAGTGGAATTCATGTAATGTTTTTAAAAGAGAAGTGCACCAAAGTTTTTCCCATGTAACGTGGCTCCTATTATGGTACAAATTCTATAAAATCATTTATAGGGTCTAAATGTGGACACCCAATGGGTTTTGTCCAATTATCATTGTCACGTTTTCCTTAAGATAAATGTTTAGTCACTTATTGACCTAATTTTTCTATTAATAGCTATAATTAATTTTATTTACATTCACTAATATTATTGGTAAAAAACTAAGTTTACATTATTTTAAATTATAAATAATTATGATTCCCTATATGGATTTAGTAATTTTAAATTCCCATCCTCGGAGTGGAAAAAATTAATTTAAATGTAATCATGTAGATGGGACAACAAAGAGCATTTATAACGTAAAATGCTCAAAAAGTTGCTATGTTTTCATACCGAATCTAAAAGTGAAATTGATTTAAAGGAACTAAATTTTATTATTCTATTTATAATATATCTAACTAAACTTTAAAAACAATCAAGAATACAATTTATCTATATTAATAAATAATATTAAAATGAATTTTTGAATTAAAATTCAATATTTTTCACTATTCATCAAAAAATAAATCTTCAGAGAAAAATAGAAAAAATTAAACCTAAGATAATTATTACAATATGATTTCCAAAATGAAGTTTATTTTTACATTTAATGTTTATAAATTTTAATAAAATTGGATTTAATATATTTCTTTCATTAAAAGGATGTAAAAGTGACTTCAAAAAATATATATTTTTATTAGAAATATTGGGTTTGTTCTAATATTATGCTTATCAAATATATTGGATAAATTTTAGAAATATTTTATTTAATAATATATATATATATATTACATTAATATCAATAACTGTATTTAATTAATTTAATTTATTAGGCTAAAATGGATTTTTTGGAATAAAAATAGTTTTCTATAAATACATTCCATTTATATTCAATCTATTCTTATATTCATTTATAATTAATATGTAACCAATGAATTCATTTTATATTTTTATGAACCATATATTTTTATATGTCTTTTTATATTATTCATAACCTCTAATTTAGTGACTTGGTTATATCTTATTATATTATATAATAATATTTTTAATAATATATTGTTTTTCGGTAAGACTTCATCTTGTTTGTAACCCAAGCTATTGGAGAAAGTATTTGTTTCATGTAACGCAAGATGACTCAATATTGCATGAATTGAAATCTATTACATCTATTGAATTTATTTAAAATATTATTTTATTGTAATGTCTTGGGATATTATATTTCCTTTTGTGTTTGGTGTTGTGTGTCATATATTCTATTGAATACAATGTTATTACTTTATAATTTTGGGATGTTACATAATTGATCAGATGATCCCAAAAAACCATGAAATCTGAAATTTGAAAGTCTTATCACCCTATATATTGCACCATTACACCCCAACTCTTGTCATAAATCTCTCTTCTCTTATATTCATGATCCTCCTTCTACAAAACATATACGAAAACAAAAACTTGAAAAACACCCATACAAGAATAAAATTCAAGAACAATACCAAATGGATTGCGTGGTTTTGAAATTGTGTCCTACAACTATGGGAGAATGGATATATCTCTTTTATTCCAAGGATACATTCACCGTAGTTATAGGAATACCCATATACTGGTACCATACTAACTTTAATAGAAAATAACTTTCTGATACCCCTAATAATATGTTTTTGTTTCAAATACCACCACTGTGATTCCCCATAAGTGGTGGGAATTGATCAATTATAAAAAACTACCTTCTAGATATACATTCTTATAGTCTTCCTCCATTATTTATATTACCTTATTCCCATGAACTTTATCCCTTTAGAACATGGGTGTTCTGGCATAATTTTAGAATATGCTTGGATAATCCCTATTTTCCCCCTTCTATAGAAGATCAACCTTAGTCTCAATCCTCTTACAATTGTGGAATAGTCCTACCTTTAAAGTGGGTTTTAGCTTGTCATATAGACATATTACCAACAAAATTACTTGGTATACCTCATGTTGGTGATTGAATGCTTCATTTTCCAATAGTATTATATGCTTCTACAACTAACAATAGGTGGAATCTTTACATCGCCATTTATTAATAACACCTAGGAATTGAAAGTAACATATCACTTTTCACTGAACTGTATGTATAGTCCTCCAAACATAATCACCTATGACATCACATGAGATATAACATCCACACATCCATCACTTACTCCAGATCTCCATGATGCATATCAAAAGCTATACCTTCCATCTATATAATTGCTTCCTCCTAGAAATAAGAACTCATATGAGTTGATAAATCCAAATGATACACCATCCATGTCCTACAACCAAACACCACTGGGTTTTTTCTTCCACCGTCAAGCTATTCTCCACTCTACACCTTTCATTTAACATTTTTTGTTAAATTGGACACAATGTGTCAGCTAAACATTATATACTTAGCTATTCCATGTTAAAACATCCACTATCATAAAACCAGATGTCCCATGGTAATGGTGTATTATCTATTTCCCAAGTTCTTAATAATAAATATAATATAGTCAATGTACAAAGCATAAACATAGGGACAAAAATTATTTATAAAAAAACGTTTTCCACCTGATAATTATTTTTTTAGGTCATGTCCAACAGTACCCCACTTAAAGACTATTCTTAATATTTCTACAAATTCTGATTGTTCATCTCCCATATAAACATTGTAGTGTTAGATTTTTTGTTATTCATTCCACTTTAGATCATCAAGGTGCCTTTGAATAAAAATACTCCTCAGTCCTTCAGAGAAAGATCTTATCTTAAAGCCTCTAAGGTCTTCTTACAAAGCAATCTAGTATTATTTTCATTCAAATCACATTAAATCCCCACAAGCTAACTATTTCACATAATGTTTCCATATAATCCACCCCTTCTATAACCTATAATTCTAAATATTCATCCCTTGAGCTACCATAAATTTCAAGTTATTTCTGATACATCAAATTATTGTGATACTTTCGGAACTGACCAACAACTATAAAAACCTGGATTCCAGTTGCTGGGATATAGAGGTTATATTACTTATTTTATTAAAAAATATAAGATATCATAATGTTGTGTATCCATTGGTTTAATAGTATTTTAACAATATATAAATATGTGGATTACACATAATATATTGAAAACATAAAAAATCAATTTTACAGTGAGAACTATATTACTCTTTATCGAATATCCATGAAATTATTTCGAGTTCTCTTTTGGTTTTCCTATGAAAAAGAAAAAAATATAATGGGTTGTCTTAAGATTATCATTATGGGGTTGCATACAAATAAATATATAACATAATTTTAATGCAAGATAGATAAGTAAATATTGAACAATATTCAAATATCAAATGAAAATATTATCATTGGAATTATATATAACCAAATAAATAAAAATAATTACATATAAAATAACAACTAATTTTATTATGATGCAATTAATATGGCTTTTCATGTTAGTCTTTATTTTAAGGTTTTTTTCTTGACATCAAACATAAAAGGCAAGGAATACTCTAAATAACCAAACCTGCTTGTCTCACGACATCTACCGATTCATTAAGGGATATACAATTTTGGGCCCCACACCTGACTTTATAAGTATAATTCCTTCATAATATGAAATTAATCAATAAAAAATACATAATCAACATTCCATAATAATATATATATTTTTATAATAAAATAAAAAGCATAAAAATTATTAAAAATTACCCATTAAACAAATGAAATAGCTTTCTTAATAAGAAACCTTCAATTTTTAAATTATCCATACTCTATAGAGTGATGAATATATAGTTGAGACAATATATAACATACATCCATTGTAATAATGGAAATTTATCTGAAAATTAATATATTCAAATCATTCAATTTTTATTTTAAAAAATTTTGTGAAATATCCAAAGCATATCCTCTAGGAATGTCAGACCAGTTGTGCAGTTAAACGATCTTATGCATTCATTAAAGATTAAATTAATACCAAAAAAACATTTTCAGGTTTATAACCCATTGGTTAATCTTTCTAGATATTATATCCCAATTTTTTATCCATATAGGGATATAATTTCTAGTAAACCACCCCTCTTTCCCAAAATTTTATCAATATATCCAATATTTAGTTTTATACCATAGGGTATCTCTAATATTTGTGCATTTATATGAAATATGTAGGTAATATAATGAGAAAGAATAAGTAATATATCATTAAAAATATGTTTCATGGATTATAATATGATATATTTAAGAGAATGGAAATATTTTAAAAATAATTTCAAAAGATATTATAACTAAATTATTTTAATCGAAAAGAAAAGTTGAGAACTAGAAATCCTTATATTATTATTATTTCATTTAAAATTGAAAAACTAATAAAAAAATAAAGTTATTTTTATTTATAAAACCATTAATATATGATGAAGAAGATAGATAATAAAAAATGATAATTATTGGGGGAGTAAAAAATTGGACAAAATGTCAATGATAATTACTCAATGGAATATAATTTAGTTAATAATTCCCTTCCCTTAAGTCCTCATCCATTTGGTATCTATTTTTGACTTCATAAATAACCATATTATTTTTATTAAATACATGATTCAGAAAAATTTTCATATATATATATATTTATTTCAATTTTTCTCCGGGTTTTGTTCAATGGTAGTTGCCCCTATTGTTCTTGGTGAGGACTCATGTTCGAGTCTCGCCGAGTATATCTTTGGATTGTATATTACTTTATTTTCTATGTAATATATCCCAGTTCCCTGAATAAATAGAGGCTTCAACCTCAAATATTATATTTCATTTTTTAAAATTCATTTATTATAGAATTTCATTCATTTGTTTCTTAGTTTTTACTCCCATTGACCGCCTGACATTGTTCAGTCAATTTCTTTAAAATCATATTGGTTTTTTTAACATAGTCAAAGAAGTTATAAAATAAACTCACAAACTCCATAATTATAGAATAATTATATACTTATAATCATTGTTATACAAGTTTTATATAATTATATATATTATCAAAATACATTCTAATTATAAAATATATCCCAATGCGTAGAATGTTATGAGATTAAAATTATTATGATCGATTAACATAATATAACTAATATAATTCACCATTTATCTTTGTATAATAAAAATTATGTAATAAATGTTTTATTTATACATTAAAACCATTTATAAAATAATTCATGTATTGTGGTGATAAAAATAATGTATTGCATTCATCAAGGTGGTGGTATACTTGTAACAGAAGTGACATTTCATTTATTTTTAAAAAAAATAAGAGAAACGTATATAATGGGAACCCACTAGAAAATACAACTTTATTAAATAAACTATATTGATTTTATTATATCAACATGGATAGGATATAATTTTTAGGTTATATAAGAAGATAATAAAAAATAAAAATACCAATTTAAAGTTATCACCTTACTTTTTTAGAGGAATACATTAATAAGTTGTTTACGAATTCAAAGAGTAGTCCCTTAGTGAGACTAAAAGATTTAAATTTTTGATAAGGGTGTTCATAAGGATTTTTAATTTAGTTTTTAGCTAGGATGATCACAGTATAGGGATAATCGAGGTGATGAAGAGGCACTTTTATAAGGGGGAGGGTGACACTTTTATAAATTCACTTAACATAAAAATAATAAAAATGTATTTCTCATGTTATAGTGGTTCAAAATAAATACAAATAATAATATTGTATTTTTTATATTTGGATACACTCATCTAATAAAATTAATGGAATGGGTTTTTTTATATTTGAGTCCTTGTCTATTAGTTTAACTCCTTTTTTAACCCTATAAACCATTATAGTGGTGAAAAACATCTACCTTTGGTAAATTTTTTATAACAAAAAATTATATTGAAATCATGGAATAATATGTTCATGATTATTCAAAATAGTAAAATCAATTTGTTGGATTCAATTCTATAAGTGATAAAAATTAACTTCATTATAAGTAATAAATCAATATTTTTACAAGAAAAGATAATTTATTGAGAAAAATATAATAAACTCACCTTAAGATAATTTAAATATTCTAATTTAAAAAAAACATCAATATTATAAATATTAAATTATAATATTTGGAAATATTAATTTTAAATATATTTCTAAATAAAATCCCGTTCCACTATACTATAACAATGATATAATAAAATGTGCATTGTGTAACACTTTTAAGGATTTGGTGTTTACCTACTATTGAAGAATATAGAGTTTTAAATTAACTTATATAAATATTGATATCATTATAGGACTTACGATCACTAAAATTTTCATTCAGTTCCTTCATGTTATGTGTGTCTGTTTTCTCCCAATGCACCCAACCTCAGGTCCAATCCTCTCTGGACTCCCTCTATTACAAAGTTCTATTAATTGCCATGATAATTTTTTAAAAATCATTATATACAGCTAAAACCCATTAAAATATGTATCACCACCCTTTAAAAGAGATTCCATGTACTTTAGAAGTATATATTCTATCAATATCATGGTTTTAGTCAGCTTTTCCCAATACTTTACAAGTGATGGAATAATAACCATCCATTATCTGGGTGTTAGATTTTCTCCAAAAGATACATCAATTGATGCAATATAACATCTCTGTCTTATGTTTCAATTGGACTGAAAAATTAAATATACTTCCATTTATAGAACACATACCTGACAGATCATATCAGGCTGAATTTTATTGAAATATTTCGCAATAGATTTTCTACATTATTCGAGATGAGTGAACAGAAACTCAATAACACCTTCTAGTGTTCTAGGAAAATATCCTCTAACCATAACATATCCTCTGAAACTCCAACTTCTCCATGAAATTTCGTTTTCTAGACCATCATATGAACCACCTTTATTCTATCGTGGTTTTTTAAAATGAATGTAATGATTTTTTTATGTTTTTTCTCTAAGAAACCAACATCTGCACCAACTATATAACTTTATCAACATAGGTATGTTTATGTAAAATAGATCCTCTAATATCAAAAAAACATAGAAATTTATAATTATTTGATAAATATATTTCGCGAAAATATAATATCTATTATCTCACTTTTGAGTGCTCAATAAAATCATGACACACAATCTCTCTGTAGGTAATCTTCTTCTCTATAGTGACACTGTTATTTTGAATTTCATTTCATAGATCTAGAAACCTAATCCACACATTGAATTAACCATTAATCCCATAATTTTATTCATACACCTTCGAAAAATATTCTTCAGTCATTCATTGAATCATTTATGAAATCTTCTGATTTACCAAGACTATGACACACTTCTCCATCTATCCCCTGTTCGAACACATGCACCACACCAAAAACCGTTTGGTTTTAGAAACTCATACATACATTCCATCTAGATTTTGATGGATTAGGTTCCAAAAATAATTTTTTTTGACCTCAAGTGGGTAGGATAATACTTTATAGAATTGACTACAACACCCTTTTGGCTATGTGTTTTTTAAAACCACTATAAATTGCACCATCCATGAATAAACATTCTAATACCAACTATTTTTCCTCAACTTCAATACACCTCCTTTGATAGATGACATCTTTTTTGAGGAACACGTATCAAGGTCACCTGACAATAACCATTTAGAATAATCCCTTTATGCTAGTTTACACAGACTTTACTCTACCAACACCTCACTTTAGGATAATTAGACATCCATGTTGAATATTAAAAGTCTACATGTGTATCGTCCCAACATACTCCAAAATATATAGCCTCAATCATTAAAATATAAAATTGGTCCTAACCTATAACTCCATGTGTTTATTTAGACCATTTTTTCAAATAAATGAAATTTTCATTTATGTCTTGCAATGCACTAAGTCAAAAATTCCTTTCACGTGAAACCAACTTGGCGTACATTGCAAGCAACACTGACTTTGCATACATTGCACGCAATACCAACATGGCGTATGTCGCACACAACAACTACTTGGCATATGTTTCACGCAACGCCGACTTGGTATACGATACAGGTAATACTGATTTTCTACAAAACATCACTTTTTATTATTATTATCTGAATGAAATAATTACAACCTAGCCATTAAACATAGTAATATAAATAGTAATAACTACTTTTACAATGTTGATAATTAATGATATGATTATTGGTAAATCCCTTCTATGAACTTATTTTAATTTAATTCTAATAAAATTAATTTTAGACACTCATTGAAGTTTACATTGATGAAACAGTGATATTTTTAGAATTTATAATATCAAAATTTTTATATGGTGAATTTTTTGAATTTTTCTACAAAGTCTTTTTTTTGATAAATAGTGAAAAAAATTGTTTTGTAGTTAAAAAATCTTGTTTTTCATGATAGTAATTATTTTAAATTAAATTTATTTTTAATGTCACAGTAGTTAAATATACATATATTAATCTTATTTTGAATATTGGAATCATTTTATAATAGAATTAGATATAAAAAATTTATTGAACTTTTGAACGTCTCTTTTACCCGCCTTCTAGCCACATTTACGGGATTAACATTACTCATAATTTTACTAATTCTGTTAATTTAATTTAGGAAAATGCATATACATGGTTGTAATTAGTATGAAAAATATTATCTAATAAGATAAAAATATTTTTTGGTGAATTGTCAATCTTAAATTTTATTTACCACGATTAAATGTAAATAAAGTATTTAAAGATAGAAATAATATTATAGTAATATAAAATTACCCTAAAACATGTCCAAATTTCATTATATTAGTGTTTTTTTACAAAATCAACCTTATTTATAAATTATTTTCTTTTTAATTCCACTTGTGTTAGATTATGACTATTATTATAATTTATTTAAAGAAGATTTAAATATGTCGTATTCAAACTTTGATAATAAAATAACTTTTAATATAGGATTATTCATAAGATAAATTAGACTATAATTATTCATTTGAACTATATTTAATTTATCTTTCTCATGATAATTTATATTTAATTTTAATAGAAAAAATAACTTAATTTAAGGCTTGTGTAATAATGATGCAGTAATTGTTTATATAGTTGAGATATAAAATAAATGATATTAAAAATATTAAAATAAATTTAATTTTACTTAATTAATGTCATCAAAAAAATTTATAGATAACTTAGACATGTTAGTGAAATATTGGAAGGGTTTTTGGATGTTTTCATATTGTTCTAATATTTTTTAAAATTTGATATATGGAATAGTATTAAAATTGACATAAATGATACATTAAAATAAATAATATTTTATTAAATTTTATAATGTTCATAAAAATCTAATATTCATAAAAATAACTTTTCATATTATCAAATATGTCATAAATGATCCAATCGGGTTTTTGTCATTTTATAGTAACTATATTAACCCTATTGCGTAAATAAAATGTTATCATGATAAAAGTTAATTTATTTAACTAATGTTTAAATCCAAAAGATAAGTTTAATTTTGTGACATAAACATGTATAAAATTCATTTTTTGGAAGGATTTATACCCATAGTATTTTTATCCTATAAATAACTCACATTGGATCTATTTTAAATAGAAATTCATTTTATAATAAATTAATAGTTTTGGAATTTCCAAAATTTCCCCTCCCCCCACTTATAAATAGAAACCTCTCCTTCTCCTTTATTCACAAATCTAAATCCTTATATTCTTGGAAAAATAATTTCCATTTATCCCAAAAACAACCCTACCTTCCTCTTAGAAACCATCATTTGGGAAGAAGGAAACTCAAGGAATCATTTTGGCACAAACCAAAAGGAGTTACTCGATTAAGATGTAACATCTTCTCTCAAGCTCCTTTTTTTATTTTCCTTATGCACCCCTACAATATCTTTATTCTATTATTTTATGAAAAAACTAGTGTCTCCAATATAGTAGTATGTTTTCATGATTATATTTTTACCTACAATTACACCCTACTCCATCTAATGGATATCAAACATACTGTTTCTGTGTACGTTGAACTACTCCCTCACCGAACGATGATTGTCCAGTTTTCTTTTACCACCAATCAGGGTGAAATTTTTAATAGAAACTATATATATATGTTATATAGAATATTTATTATGTCCTTAATATTATTTATTCTTTTTTACAACACATACCTTTTTTACATTCCATTGAGTGTTAATATTATTATCTCATTTGAGGAAGTGTGGTCTACCACCCCCCAAAGTGATGTGATTCATTCACACTCCACATGGAATGTATTGAGGATGGTTTTAGTGAAATAATATGATATATATGGTTTAATAATGTTACTATAATAATTATATATATATATATAAACATATGTATGTCATTTACATACATTCATTCTACATGACAATGAAAATGGAAACAACATTCATGCATATGTACAAATTACCATCTCTATGAATGATGTGTTATATTTTGAACTTATATATGATATAAATTATTATCATATACATATAATACATATAAATTATGTTTATATAATTATTTATATTTTCTAATCATGATATAAGTATAAGGACCAACGATATAACAAATTAAGACACATGTGAAGAATAGAGTGAATATTACCCAAAGTGAAACTTTAACATAGGATCGTTAACAAGAGGGTAATATAAGGTCCTAATAAAAAATATGTGGTATTATATATAATAATATTCTTCTTCTAATGAATTATAATAAAATTATATTTATTATACAAGAATCCTGTTTGAGTACGAAGAGAGTCAATACACAAGGAAAGGGGATTTCCTCTCACTAGTAATTTATGTGAGATACAAGATATGTTTTCCAAACTTTAATTTGTATGGTGTATGTAGTGACCATGTTTTTATACAATGATTCTAATAATTATATTTATGGGTATCTACATATCAATTTTATGATATTTGTTTCATGGGGTTATGTTTCAAAAGGTTTTAGGTTACAAATATTTTTTTTCAAAGAAGAACTGATATTTTCCTCAAGAAATGTTTTGAAATGATATTTTAAAATTATTTCCCATCTAACATAACATCTATTGGTGTTACACATGAATTTTTGAGGTAATTATTCAATGTTTCCATCCAAAATCTTTCTCTGAATGAATTATGTTTTGATGGAATTATATTTATGAAGAATGTTTCTCTTTCATGGTTTATTTGCTTTTCAAACCCGCTTCTTTTCATGGGTTATGTTTATGATGAAATAATTATGAAACATGGATCCTTCCACAATTTATGAGATGTTTACATGTTTATTATACCAATTTCATTTCTTGGTTTATGTTATAATTTTTAATTATCTTGTGGGACACATATGTAAGGTTTTATTATAATACATGAGGATCCTATATCTCCCTCCAATACATTGGGTAAAGATTTATATCCATTGATATAAACTAATATGTTCTTAGGAGTGAACATTGACTACTAAGATGGCTATAGGAGTGAACCATGACCACCAATATGGTTTGAGGAGGTAATTCATGCTACTAATATAGTCATGGGAGTGAACCTTGGCTACTAAGATGGTATGGGGAGTGAACACATGATACAAACATGGTCTTGGAAGTGATTCCTTGGCTACTATAGAAATCATTATAAGCTTATGTGTATGCCAAAATTCTATGATTTATTCCTATGTTATGATTTCATTGATTATGCTCTTAATTTCATTATGATTCATGTCTTATGAGTGCCCTGATTCCTATTATGATCTATGATATGCAAGATATGATACTCTATTTTCATGATCATTTTATCATACCCCTATGATCTAATTTATTCTATCATGTCTCCCTTGTTTACCCCTACTGAGCAACTGATCTCATCCCATTTATGTTCCCTTTACCCCAGGTCATGATGATATGCACTATGTTTGATGTTTACAAAAAGGGTGATAGGAAAGGGTAACCTAGTTTGAGATGATGTAGCTCATTTATATACCAATGTTTATGTTTCCATGTTTCCAAAGTCACTAAAGCAATTATGGTATTTGGGAATCTATTCGTGTAGTTTTTATGTATTTTGTAAAATTTCTATAATGTTAGTGTTCTGAAAGGAGAGGGAAAATATAGTTAGTATTAGATTAATTGTATAGTTAACCTTTGGAAGCTAAGATGATAAAACCTTATAGAGAAACCAAAGGATATGTCTATGTATAAGTATAAGGATAAGAAAATGTAAATGAAAATGTCCTGGAATTTTTGGTGAAGGATAGTGTGAGTAGTTTCCTTGAAATACATCACTCTCTAGATACTAAAAGTGGATGTGGGTATGGAATAGATGTACCAAGGGGTTAAAACCCTGGCATGATTTTCCAGGCCCGACTTGGAGTAATCTGGTACATGAAATTGGGCCTTTCTACACACCAGGTTTGAAACACCAAAGGGATATGCTTTGGAAATTCACTAACTCTTCATAGAACATCATAAAGGATTTAAGTATAATTTGTCTATGAATGACCTAGGATAAACCTAAGGTGTCAAAGAAGGTGTCAAAATTTATACATCCTATACATAATTTTTTTCATGATTACATGGTTCCCAATTGTGATTACTATTTCTTAATCTATGATTTTGGTTTTAGTTAATGGATGAAACCCAAAGGAACCACGGTAATGGTTGTTGTGATGGAAAATGAAATGATTTTACTCTTGAGAAACTAAATTCTATGGGATCTAGAATGGAAGAACTATTTTCAATGCTCACACAACTTTAACAAGATAAAAATCATGGTGGACTTCCAAATGAGAAAAGGAGGGAACAAAATTCTATTGATTCTTTCGTGAGGCTACACCCACCTTCTTTCAGAGGGTCTTCTGATCCACTTATTTCTAAAAAATGGATTAGTACTGCTAAAAGTATATTCTCAGTTATTTAGTGTTCGTATAATGAGAAATTTATTATGGATATTTATTAGTTAGAAGGAAAAACAGATTAGTGGTGAACGCTATTAAAGAATACAAGGTAGCATGATGAGATAGAATCCATGGATTAGGATGTGTTAAAGAACGTATTTCTCAATAAGTAATTTTCTATAATTCTTATTACCAATATGGTTAAAGAGTTACTTGATTTGAATTAAATGGGTGACGAGTCTATTGGTACCTACGAGGCTAATTTCATGAGACTTGTGAGGTATGTTTCTGGAATTATCATCCAACCTAAAAATTAAAGTTGATATGTCCTTCAGTGGGTCAAATTCAAATCTTAGAAGTTAATTGTCCATAAAAGACATTAGTAGCTATGAGAAGATTATGTGTTGTTCAATCAAGGCTAAAATGGATGTGTGAGTCATTTATCAATATCATTATTTTGACAAGAAGAGGAAGATGTATTTTATAAGAAAATCTAAAAACTATGAATAAACGAAGATAAAATTTCCTTTGTGTTCTATGTTTGGGAAGAAGCATGGGGGAAATATCATTAAGGGGTCTAAGAAATTTTTTAAGTGTGGAATGGAAGGTTACTAAGGAATTGATTGCCGATGTGACTGGAAGAATATAGCACCAAATGCTAATGGAGAAAGAGGGATAAAAAATGAACCTCACAGGATTTACATGTGTAAGGAGAATAGTCATTATGATAAACACTTCACAGACCCAAGGGTTGATTATGATGATTGACATCGAAAACCTATTAAGATGAGGGATAAGGGGATATCTCCTGAAATTTCTATTTCTAATGAGGGGTGCGATAATGATGTGATGAAAGGTACATTTACCATCAACTCAAGAACTGTTAATGATATATTGGATTCTCGATCCACTCACTCTTTCATATATAAATAATTTTACAATGGTTTTTATATTTCTTCAAAATAATTAGAGGTGGAATTATCAATGAAACCCCATAATTTTTTGACGAGTGCATCTCAATTCTATGAATCCTTTCATGTTGAAGTTTGTGGGAATGTGCTTCCAGCAAATCCTGTCATTCTTCCTTTGGTTGAATTTGATGTCATCTTAGTCATGGATTGGATTTAATATCCTAAATCCCAAATCAATTTTGAAGGAATAGAAGTTACATTTGATAGTTTAAACCCTCCTATGTTCATCCATCAATGTGAAGATATGTACGAAGTTATTAAAGAGATTACGACTAGATTATGAGTCTTAATTCCCATTCCAAATGGTTTTTTATCTCAAATGGTTGGGGAGAAGATTGAAATTGATGAAATAATTGTTGTTCGAGATTTTGTGGATGTATTTTTGGAAGAGTATCCTAGACTTCCACGAAAATGTGAAGTTGATTTCTCGATAGAACTTATATTCGGTTCTGCACCAATTTCGAATAATTCTTATAGAATGACCCCAATTGAGTTGAAGGAATTGAAGAAGCAACTCCCAAAAAACCATGATAAGGGATTCTCTCCACCAAGTGTGTAACCTTGGGGTGAACCGATTCTTTTTTGTGAAAAAGAAATATGGATCAATGAGACTCTGCATTGATTATCGAGTGTTAAACAATATCACAATCAAGAAAAAGTATCATATTCCCACAAAGGTGACTTGTTTGATCAAATGCATGGAGCTCAATACTTTTACAATATTTAACTATATTTGGGATTTCATAAACTCAGGTTCAATAAGGAGGATATACCCAAGACAACATTTCTGTACAAGGAATGGTCACCATGAATATATAGTGATTCTTTTTGGTGTTACTAATGCACCTTCTATAATCAGGGATTTAATGTTAGAGTCTTTAGAGATTACCTTGATATGTTTTTTGTTGTATTTATAGATAATATTATTATCTATTCGAAGGGAAAGGAATAAAATGAAGATCACTTGAGAATTGTACTAAATAACCTATGAGAGGGGAAGCTATATAGAAAATTTATAAAGTGTAAATTATGGATGAAAAAGGTTTCTTTTTTGGGTCCCACAATTTCAAGAGATAGTATAGCAGTTGATCCATAAAAATGGAGGCTATTGAAAGCTGGCCAAGACCAACCATGATGTCTGAGATCCATAGATTTCTTGTTTTAACAGGATATTATCAACAATCTGTGGAGAATTTCTGACGACTATCCAATCCTATGAACATGTTTAATTAGAAGGGTGTCAACTTCCTTTGGACATATGAATGTGAGGAAATTTTCAAGGATATAAAGAATAGATTAGTGAATGAATACTATCTTTTTATTTATTTTGAAAACACATAAAAAAACATCAAACAAAAGAAACATCATGGCAGTCTAAACTAGCGGAGGCCCAATGCATCATTAATAACAAAAATACTACCACCTGATGGGAAAAGACTTAAGTTAAGGAATAACGATAAGAATTGGTTTGGGGAAGCCTGGAATGCCAAGAAATCTGTAACCTTATTCCCCTCTTGCCATGTGTGGAAGATGTCCATGTGGACTCCCAAGAGATATTTTCACTTGCGGACTAAATATTCTCTATTCTAGGGGAAACTTCCATTTTCGGGGAGTACTTTGTGAAGAGTCAAGGAGTCTACTTCCAGTGCCTTCAAATTTATATGTCTTTGCTCACTTAACTCCAAACCTATTACCATATACTTTTCCTCAGCCTGAAGTGCATAACCTCTTCCACAAAAGGATGATAAATCACCCACTATGTATCCCCTCTGGTCCCAAATAACACCTCCACCCTTCATATACCCTCTCAAGAGGAATCCGTCCGTGTTATGTTTTAAACTAGTTCTATTGGGGTTCCAATGTACCTTATTCCCCTGACCCCTCCTCCCTAACTAGTTATGAACCCCTGGGTTGAAATCCTTTACTGAAGGAGCACCATGGAACTCCGTACACATTCCGAAAAAAATACATCAATGTGTTCATCATATGGACACTAATGCTGGTGCTGGTGCCACATACATTTCAATGGAAAGCGTCTTTCTTGACTTTCCAAATGACCTGAAAACCCACAACAAGGAAGATTGCCTGACCATTCCACTCTGGACCGTGTTGACCTATTCCATTAACACATCTATTGATAAATTCCTCCAGTATCTCTTCTTTTTCATGCCTCTAAGAGAAGACACAATACATTTTCCATGTCCATCGTGCACATTCATTGTCATAGAATAAGTGCCTCATCATTTTCTGTTGGGTATTTTTGCAGCACCACCATCCAGAGGCCATGGAAACCCCCACACACATGATATTATCATCAGTGGGCATCACATTATTCTTTACACTCCACATCTGGAAGTAAATTTTGGGAGAAATCGAGGAATTATCTTTATGGAGAAATGTGTGATATATATAGTGATCAGAAAAGTCTAAAATATATATTCCAAGAGAAGTAGTTTCACATGATTTAAAGATGATAGTTATAATTGATAAAGGATTATGAATGGTTAGTACATTTCCATCCAAGTAAGACAAAAAGGTTGTCCAATGCTTTGAGTCAGAAGGATCATGCTATTTTATCCATGATGAGGATAAAAAAATATCCAAATTTTATTTATTTTCAAATGATGGATCTAGAAATCTTGATGGAGGGGGGGGGATTTTATCTTTCTAAAATTAATTTCAAACCTCACACTATATAAAGATTAAGAAGGCATATAAGGAAGATTAATAGATGCAAAAGTAGGTAAAGAATGTTCTTGAGTTTAACTGTTATCGGGATGGAATGATAAGGTTCCTGAAGCTTGTATTTGTTTTTTTATACAAGATTTTGAAAAGGAGATGTTAGAGTAAGTACATAGTTATTCATTCTCTATTCATCCTATAACTATTAAGATTTATTGGGAAATTAAAGAATACTCTTGGTGGGATGGTGTGAAGAGAGATATTGTAAAGTTTGTATCTCAGTGTTTGGTATGAAAAAAAGTTAAGGCTAAAAGGAAAAAGTATAAAGGTGTGTGGAATTCATTACCCATACCATAATAGAAAAGGGAGAACATAACTATGTATTTTTTCATTGTACTATCAAAAACCTATAAAGGGTTTAATGATATATGGGTGGTATTCAATCACTATACAAATTCATCAAATTTCGCTACTATCATAGAAGATTACTATCTTGATCAGCTTTCCAGGATATCCATATAGGAAGTGTTATGGTTTCATGGAGTACCACATTCTACTGTATCATATCTGGATCTACTGTTTCCTCAATGTTCCTGAAAAATCATCATAAATCACTTGATATAGAATCGAGTTTCAGCACTTTTTATCATCCCCGGATAGAAGGTCGATCTAAAAGAATAATTAAAACCATTGAAGATATGTTGAGATCATATTATTTGGATTTAAAAGGTGGTTGGGATCAAAACCTTTATTTAGTTGATTCTTATAATAATATATTTTACTAAAACATTCATATGGAACCATATGAATCCCTATATGGTAAGAAATGTCCAACTTCAACATAATGGGATGATGTTGTAGAATGAAATCTATTAAGACCTGAGATCGCTGAAGATATGGTGGAGATGATTAAAACCATTTAGCAGCATGTCAATGCAGTACAAAGTCAGAAAAAAATTTATGCTGATAACCATCAACGTGATCTAGAATTTTAAGTTGGTGAAAATGTGTTTCTACAAATCTCACCCTGGAAGAAATTTATGATATTTAAAAAGAAATGGAAACTAATACCTCTGTATATCAACTTCTATGAGATTCTTGATCATATCAAGACTGTATCCTATCACTTAGGACTTCATCCAAATTTCTATTAAGTCCATGATGTGTTCCATTAATCTATCCTGAGAAAGATTATACATGACCCTTCACTTGTACTGAACTCAGAGGTCCTAACATTGGATCATGATCTTTCTTATACGGAGAAACCTATCGAAATTTTAGATCAATTAGATAAAGTTAAATGAAATAAGGAAACTCACCTTGTCAATGTTTTGTGGAGAAATAACTAGTTAGTGGATGTTTAATGGGAATTTGAGGATATGATGAAGTAATACCTTCATTTTTTTCACCCGAGTGATGAATTTTGATGGAAAAATTCATTTTAAGGGGGGTAGAACGTAACACCCCAAGTTTTTATAGAATTTTTTTTAATAAATTAAATTTTTTATTTAGGTCTTGAAATTATATAATTCAAGTATTTCTTTCACATGGAACCTTCTTGGGATACATTTCACGCAACACCCACTTGGAGTATGTTTTACACAACACTGAATTGGCGTAGGTTGCACACAACACCGATTTTACGTACGTTTCACGCAAGACCAACTTGGCATGCAATACACGCAACACTGAATTTCTACAAGACATATATTTATTATTATTATTCTATAAATGAGATAATTTTAACCTATCTATTAAATATAGTTATATGATTAATAATAACTAATTTTCAAATATTCAAAATAAACTATATGATTCTTGGTAAAGTCCTTCAATGAACAGATTTTTACTTATAATAAAATTAATTTTATACATGTAAAAAAATTTATTTTCATGAAACAAACATCATTTTTGAATTTGGAATATTGAAATTATCTTAGAGTGAATTTTTGGTATTTTTTTGAAAAGTTTCAATTTTTTATGAATAGTGGAAAATACTGCTTTGTAGTTAAAACTAACTTTTTCATTTAAAAAATAATTAATTGTTAAATTGATTTTAAAGTCAAAATTGATAAATGATACATATATTGATCCAATCTAGGTCATTAGAATCATTTTATAATAGAATTATAAATATAAATAAAATATTGAACTTTTGGACGTCTCTTTTACCCGCCTTCAAGCCACAATTGTGGGATTAACATTAGATGTAATTTTATCACTTCTGTAAATTGAATTTAAAATAATATAAAAACATGGTTATAATCAGTAAGAAAAATTTGGTCCAATAAGGTCAAAATATTTTTTGTTGAATAGTAAATTTTAAATTTATTTATAGTAGTAAAATGTAAATAAGGTAATTAATGGTAGAAATAATATTATAATAATATAAAATTACCCGAGAACATTTCCAAATTTCATTAGATAAGGTTTTTTAACCAAATAAACATTAGGTAGAAGATATTATTTTTAATAATCCACTTGTGTTTCATTAATACATTTATTATATTTTATTTAAAGAAAAGTTAAAAATGTCATATTCAAACATTAATAACTAAATAATTTTTAATATGGGGTTATAAATAATATAAATTAGACTATAAATATTCAATCAAAAGATTATGAATTTATCTTAATAATGATAATTTATTTTTAATTTTTAGAGAATAAATAAAATAATTAGAGGCCTATATAATAATGATGTTGTAATTGATTAGTTAATTGACATATCAAATAAATGATATTAAAAATATTAAAATAAATAAAATTTAACTTAATTACTGGTATGCACAAATTTTATAGATAACTTAGACATTTTATTGAAATACTTTAAGTATTGGTTCTATGTTATCATGCCTTTATTATTTTTTTAAATACAAATATTGAATAGTATCATAATTGACCTAAATGATACTCTAAAATAAATAATATTTTATTAAATTCTACAAAAATCATTAAAATATAACATTCATCCAACTAAATTTTATTGTGTCACATATGTCCTAAATTATCCAACTGGGGTTCTTTTTTCTTTTTATAGTAACTCTATTAACCCTATAACGTAAAAAACAAGTTGTTATGGTAAAAGTTAAATTATTTAACTAAGGGGTAAAGCCAAAAGATAAGGTTAATTGTATTACCTAAAAAAATATAGAATTTATTTTTTGAGATTATTTAGACCCATTATCATCATATATTATAAATAATTCACCTTTGAATTATCTGAAATTAGAAAACATTTATTAATAAATTAATAGTTTTGGAGTTTCAAAAAGTGTCAGTCCCCCCTCTTATAAAAGGGAACCTCTCCTTCTCTTTTATTCACACCTCTAAAATTTTTCATTCAGCCAAACCCTGATAATTTATCCCCTCAACTTCCCTCCCTTCCATCTATATGACTTACCTCAGGTATAAGGCAACTCAAGGAATCCTTTTGGTACAAACCAAAAGGATTTACCTGATTAAGAGGTAACTTCTTCTCTCAAGATCCTTTCCTTTATTTTCCTTCTCACCCCTACAATATCTTTATTAAATTATTTAATAATAAAACAGTATTATTGATATACAAGTATGTTTTTATGATACGTTTTCTACCTATAATTACACACACCTACATATGATGGATATGGAACATAGTGTTTCTGTGTACGATAAACTACTGCCACACGAAACGATGACTATTTTTCCTTTAACACCAACCATGATGGTCATTATGATGTAACATATATATATATATATATTATAATATTTATTATTTCTTTAATATTTTGTATTATTTTTTACAACACAATCCTTTTTTACTTTCCATTTGGTGTTAATACGATAATCTCATTTGAGAAAATATAGACTACCACCTCCTCAAAGCGATGTGATTCATTCACAGACTAGATGTAATGTATTAAAGATGGGTTTAATGAATTTTTGTGATATATATTATAAAATAATTTAATAATAATAATGATATATATATATATATATATGTCATTTACATACTTTCTTTCCATATTCCAATGAAAACGTAAACAACATTCATGCGTACGTATGACTTACCGGCTCCATGAACGGTGTATTATATTTCATACTTAATTATTATATAGATTAATAACATAAAAATATACCAGATATAAATGATATTTATATCATTATTTACATTCTAGAATCATGATACATTTATAAGGACCTTATGTGTATAAATTAAGACAGATGCGAAGAACAAAGTGAATATTTCCAAATGTGAAATATTAACATATGACCATTAAAAAGTGGGTAATATAAGGTCATAATAAATCAATATGTGGTATTATATGTTATAATATTATTATATTAAATATGTATAATAAACTTATTTTTATTATACATGAATCTTGTTCGAGTACGAAGATCGTCTAGATAAAAGGCTAGGGGACTTCATCTCACTTTTAATTTATATGAGGAACAAGTTATATTTTCCACCCTTTACTTTTGTATGATGTAGGTACTATCAATAATTATATCCAATTATTATTATAATTAAATTTATGGGTATTTAAATATCCATTTTATGATTTTCTTTCATGGGGTTTATGTTTAAAAAGGTTATATGTTATAAAAATTATTATTTCAAAGAAGAAGGGATATTTTCCTCAAAAATGTTTTTAAAAGGTATTTAAAAATTAATTTTCATGTAATATAACATCCATTGGTGTTACTAATTTCATTATGGGGAAATTATTCAAAGTCTCCATGAATATTATTTACCAGAAATAATTATTTTTTGATGGAATGATGTTTATAAAACTCATTTCCCTTTCATTGGTTATATGCTTTTGAAAGTCAGTTCTTTTCATGTGTTATTTTGATGATGAAATAATCATGAAGCCTATATCTTTACATAGGATATGATATGTCTTCATGTTTATGATACCAATTTCACTTCATGGGTTGTGTTATTATTTTTAACGATCTTGTGGCAAATTTATGTATGATTTATGTATTTGATAGGTGGGGCCTATATCTCCCTCCTATGAATTGGGTAATGATTTATATCTCATGAGAGAGACTATGATGGTATTGTGAGTGAACGTTTACTACTTTGATGGGCATGGGAGTGAACCATGAATACCAAGATTGTCTGAGGAGTGGAATCATACTACTCATATAGTGTAGAGACCCGAAGCCTGACGTACATTGACATTACATTACTTTTGCGGAATACTTAGTACATTACAAAAACACACACACAAGGACCGTAATAGTTTAGTGTCTTTGGAAACTCGGACTATAATCTTCTAATCGTGGTGAAAGATCTTCAAAATCTCCCATAAAGATCTTCCTTTTTTTTACCTAAAACCTTTCTTTATATCCTGGGGAAAAGAAAACATAAAAGGGTGAGCTCAAATGATCAGTAAGGGTAAACAAAATAAATATCAATCACATCATATCCATAAGAACATAACATTTTGGAAATCATAACCTGCAAAAGAGAGCATAATTTCATAATCATGGGATAAATCATGGAAGTGAAAAAAAGTAATCCCAATAATATGAAACTTTGTGGCATACACACATAATCATAGAGAATCATTTCTTGTTAGTCAAGACTCATTTCCAAGACTATCTTAGTGGACAAAGTCCCTTTCTGAATCGAGTAACCCTCGTTCCAGTCCTGTTTCACTGAACCGGTATAACCTACCGTTCCAGCCATGTCTATCTCATGAGATATAAAATCTTTACCCAATGCATTGGAGGGAGATATAGGTCCCACCCATCTTATAATGAATCTTTTCTTATGTGTGCCACATAATCATAAAACATACATCATCGCATAACACATGTAACAAAAATGGGATTCTTGAAACATCATGACATCATAAATCAATTCATATAAGATAAAGGAATTCATAAAAATAATTCCATCACAACATGATCAAATCAATGTAATAATAGGGATAAAAATATAACCCTTTATTATCTTATAGGGAAAATAATTTTGATAAAACACTTGAACTCCATTCTTGAGGAAAATATACTTTCTTCTTCGAAAACATTTTTCCTTTAATAACATGTCATACAACTTTAAAATAAAAGAAGTTGATTAAAAATATACTTGAAAACTTTTAAAGTAAGCTTCTTTGAAGTAATGTATTAAAAATCCATTCATGCCGTATAAGTTAAAAAAAACATTCTTTGTACTTTTGTCGGAAAAATTCAAAAAGTACCTCGTATGAAAAACGACAATAGATTACTTTCATGTCTTTTACTAAAAACACACCAAAGGGTAAAATAGGTTTTAAACAATTTTAGGTGGATGGAAATAATATTACATATTAAGGGAACATGGATTTGGATGATAAAATACACCCCAGTAAATACCAAAGTATAAACAATCTCGGATAAAAATGAGATTGTGATATTTCCCTTACCTTAGGTCCGATTTACTTCGTATGTGTCCGAACCTCCTGTATAATGATTTAAATAATGTCATTGACTTATTATAGAATCATATTAATTGTTATGATATCATATATGGTTCACTTATGACATTATATTACCCGTTCTTTTGTAAATTCCATGTTAAAGAAGCGTTTTGGGTAAAATCATTTCATTTATCGTAGGTGTTTTGACTTGTTGTTCTTGACATTATTATTACTTATATCATGATTTACTTACTTCCAGAATATAAAATTTGATTTATATATCATATATATTCAGTATATATATATATAATAGATAGATAAATAAAATGAAAAACACCGTTCATGGAGACGGTAGTCCGTACGTACGCATGAACGCTGTTTTCCATTCCTTATTGTCTTGAAATGGAAGTAAGTAGATGACATACATATATTTATATATAAATAATCCAGTAGCTTTATAATGTCATATATTTCATTATTATTTCTTATATATACTTTATAATCATTCTTAAATGGTTAATCATGGAGAATGAATCTCATCGCGTCGTGGAGACGGTAGTCCGTACGTACGCACGAGCGATGATATCATTTTCATAAATATTGAATTGAATCGGAGTGGATTATACAATATATCAGAATCAATATGATGTTTTAATAACTATGTATAGTTATTATTTACACCATTATACCCATCCATGTAAGGTGGTGGTGGAAAATAGATTACACCACGGCGTGGAGACGGTATTCCGTACGTACGCACGCGCAGTGATTTCTTTTTCCATAGGATGGATAGATGGTGAAATAGGGTTGTTTCATACTTATAATAACATATCAGTATATGAGTGATACTGATGTTATTACTTCATAATGAAACAACCTAAGAAGAAGAAGTGGAAGAAGAAATAAAGATGAAAGAATTGGTAACGGTAATTACCTCTTCTTTGAAGCGCCTCTTTGAGACCTCCTCTTAGGGCACTAAAATTGGTCTTTGAGGAAGACCAGAACCTCTAGGATGTTTCTAGGGAAGTGGATAAGAGATTTTGGCAGGGGTTGGCCGAGCTTGAGTGCTCAAATTGGTGTGAGGAGGAGGGGGAGGAGGTGTCCTTTTATAAGGGAGGAGAGGGGCACCTTAGGAATATCTCAAAATATTATTTTATATTAAAGTCAAAATCGGTTTATAATGGTTCCAAAGGGTCTTATTTCGAAGATAAAGTGGGGATGGGTCGAAATCATATCAACCAATAGGATTTAGACAAGTTTAGGTTATTATTTTAAGCTTATCAATTAGATTTCACTCTAAGTTATATAATTTAACTTTTACCGTGTCTTTTTGTTTTCTTTCACTATATGGTTAATACACATACTATAACATGCCAAACGAACCAAAAATTGTATATTATTAATAAATATATCTTTATCTAATTAATTTGGCCAACCTTCGATTTTTAGGAATAAAATAACAATTAATAATATAATATTTGATTTAAAAACTATTTTGTGTCAATTTTGACACTATTTGATATATGATTTTTGTGCAAGTCATAACAGAATTATATGTTCTAACCAAGTTGATTAAATCAACACTAATATATCATAGTAACCTAGAAAATTAGTTTAAGTCATAAAAAGTCTCAAATTACATTCATTTGAGCATTTATAACATCAATTATGTTAATATTTCCTTAAAAGGGTAATTACTGCATCATCGTTGTGTCATAAATAAATTAATTTATTTAAAGTCTAAAAATTATAAATAAAATATCATTATGTAGTAAATCTTTTTATCTTTCTAATTAATATTTATAGTCGAATTTATCTTATGTATAACCCCATATTAAAAATGTTTTAGTTATTAAACTTTGATTTTAACTATTTTAACTATTCATTAAATAATATAATATTAAATGTCATAATCTAATCCAAGTGGACCTAAATGGTCATATTATATTCATAAGGTTGTTTTTGGTCGAATTACACTTATCCAATAGAATTAGGACATGTTTTAGGGTAATAGTAATATCATATTTACCCTTAGTTACCCTATTTACTATTAACCGTGGTAAAAAAAAGTAAAAAGTTACTATTCACCAAAAAATTATTTTCATCTCATTGAACCAAATTTTACTTACTGACATCAACCTTTTCTCTCGGATTTTTGAAATTCCATTCACAGAAGCGGTAAAATTAAGATTTATGAAGAAATTAATTTTTTTTAACTACCACTTAGTAGTTTCACTATTCATCAAAAATTGATGTTTTTCAGAACAATGCCAAAATTTCATCCTAAGCTATATTTCATATTCCGAATTCAAAAATGAAGTATATTTTACCAAATTCATATCATATAATTTGCATTAATTAATTTTATAATTAAATCCCGCTGTTAAAACAAATAGCGTGTTTTTAAGGAACAATATCTATCAAAAGATTGACACTTGATTATGTCTGGTTTAAATGTGAAATTACATACAATGACCAACATTGTATTAAATTGTAAAAATATATTCTAAATATACTTTAAAACCACTCAAATTAATAATTTATCACTATTAATTATTTCGATTAAAAAAGTTGTTTTTAATTATAATTTAGTAATTTTCACTATTCATCAGAATATGAAAGTTATCCGAAAAGTACCAAAATTTCACCTTAGGCTAAATTCGATACTCCGAATCCAAAAATGAAGTTCATTTTGAAAAATAAGATTTACAGAGTTTTAAAAAGTGGTTATTACTATTCATAACGGCTAGTTTTAATAATATTTTAATAGCATATCGTTGTTTAGTGAAACTCGGTATTGCGTATTACACACGCTATCGAGGAAGGTCGTGATTGCGTGTAATGCAAGGCAAGTCAAGGATGCGTGTTGTGCAAGCTCCTTTTGGTGTAGCGTACAACACAAGACTTTAATAAAATTAAAAAGAATATTTTTTTATAAAATCTTGGGCTGTTACATTCTACCCCCCTTAAAATGAATTTCGCCCTCGAAATTCGTCGGGTTTATAAATGGTTTACTATTCGAAAGTTTCTTTAATAGAAACCCACATCGTAAAAAGGAATACCAAAACCAATCTTTGAAATTTTGAAACGTAACGGTTACCCAAATAAACTAATCACTGGGTTTCCACATAGGTGAAAATATAGATATGGAAGAAAAATCTAACCATCATGTTCTGATGAAGAGTGGTAGAGAACATGGCTATGGAAAAGCCAAAAATCACAAATCCATAAATTTGTGACGATCTAAGGTACCATATGATTCATCAGATATAAGATCACTAGGACAACATTTTTGGTTTTCAAGATCGTTTCCCTAATGTTAAAGAATTTGAAATACTTACTTTATTTTGGTACAATCTCACTGTTGTTCGTCCCTTTAACAATTTCCACTTCATCTCTTAAATAAATGAAGTTGAATTTGTTATTCGTGAAGTGTTAGCAGATCATGTGATAGAATGACGGGTCATTCCATCTGTCTCAAACAAAAGGTTAGCAAAAATTATATACCTAAGTCGATCTATAGTGAGATTAATCATATATTGTTCCTAAAATTGACTTATACTTCATATATCATACGGCTTAATATAATAAAACTAGTTTCTACTAAACAGGGACTTCCTATAGGCCAGTGGTAGGCGATAAAGGCCAGTCGCACTTCGGTTGTGGGTTCGATTCCCACAGCCTTGTCCGAAGCGATGGGCTGTCGCCCGTCCTGCAGGTTGTCCTTTTTATAAAACTACATTACTATAACATCCCATCAATAATATCGAAAAAAAACTTATATCCTTAAACAATACTCACTTATGTCCAACATAATCCATTCCAATCTTTAGGCTTATCCATAATACTGCAATCCACTCCCATATATCATAAGATATGTTTTGTTGGTCACATTCCAATCATTCAAAGTCCTTAATCATGTATTCTCTTGAATACCATAGTGAAATCATGAATGCAGTTTAAAGTTAACACTTTCCACATACCAAAAATCCTCAAAATTCTATATACTCAAACCATGATATCACTTAGTCCTTATATCAATCATGAGCTCATGAATACTGTTAAACATTTCATTTTCTCGTTTTCCCTTCATTATGCGCATAATATCTCAATCACTTTGAATACCACATTAGACCAATACATAAATATTCCAATATTCCATGATACAACATTATTTTGGAATCCCATTACATAAAAACTTAATCATTCCACCACATCGTTGTCATATTCAACATTGCCAATAGTGATTGCATGTGACTTCCCTTTGTCCTTTGCCTTAAGAGGTTGCTCATGTCGATCATCACTAACCCTTGGATTAGGGAATTTATTGGCATAATGTCCCATCTCCTTGCACTTGAAGCATTGAAGTGTTGGTTGTGCGTTCTCTGCAGTGTTTGCTTTATTCACTTTATTAGAATCCCTTTTTCCATCACTTCGACACTCAGCTGCTCGATGACCTTCTTTTCCACACTTAAAACATTTTCTAGTCCCTTTAAGACAATCTCCACCATGCTTCTTTCCACACTTTGTGCATAAGGAAACATTCATCTTCTTTTCACCATTATTCTGAGTTTTCTCCTTGAACTCCATCTTTCGTTTCTTGTTAAAACCATGAGATGGATATGTAACACCAACTTCCATTTCTACCTTGATAGCACAACGCACAATTTCTTCATAGCTACTGAAGTCTCTTATAGCTAATGCCCTTCGAAGACTTGGTTTTAAGCCACTGAAAAATCGATCAACTTTACTTTCAGGTTGGATGATAATTCCAGATGCATACCTTGAAAGTCTTGTAAAATTCGCTTCGTATATACCAACAGATTCATCATCCTTTTGCTTTAGTTCAAGAAACTCCTTCTCCATCTTCGTTCGAAGTATACGAGGGAAGTACTTACTGAAAAACAAGTTCTTGAACTCGTCCCATTCCATGGACTCAATTTCATCTCTTGGCCTCGTATTCTTGATAAGATTCCACCATTGATCAGCTTCACCTTCCAAACGATATACTGCTAAGATGACTTTATCATGTTCAGAACATTGAAGAACTGAAAATATCTTTTCAGTGGTACTGATCCATTGATCAGCAACAAGTGGATCAGAAGACCCACTGAAAGAAGGTGGACGTTGCCTCATGAAGGACTCAATAGAATATTGTTCCCTTCTCTGCTCATTTGGAAGTCCAGAATGATTCATAGCTTCTGTAAGTATAGCAATAAGATTTTGCACTCCATCTCCCATAACATTTGTTTGTTCAGGAGGACAATCATTGCATTGTCCATTGCATTGATCAACACGGTTCCTTCGGGTTCCAGCCATCGTCTAAAACCCAAAAAGAATAGTGTGAGAGGCAAAAATCATGCTAGGGAAAACAACATAATAAAGGGGGAGTACCTTCAATATCTAACATCTTAGGTTTAATTCTATGATCGTTAGCGTAATTCTAGTACTATAACCTATACGTATACTTAACCTTAGGGACATCCCTAGACATACCTTAGAAATATCTCTAGGGATCTCACTAACGTTTTCGCATCCTAGTTTCCAAAGGTTGACTAAACCTTTCCTCTGATACCAACTGTAGAGACCCGAAGCCTGACGTACATTGACATTACATTACTTTTGCGGAATACTTAGTACATTACAAAAACACACACACAAGGACCGTAATAGTTTAGTGTCTTTGGAAACTCGGACTATAATCTTCTAATCGTGGTGAAAGATCTTCAAAATATCCCATAAAGATCTTCCTTTTTTTTACCTAAAACCTTTCTTTATATCCTGGGGAAATGAAAACATAAAAGGGTGAGCTCAAATGCTCAGTAAGGGTAAACAAAATAAATATCAATCACATCATATTCATAAGAACATAACATTTTGGAAATCATAACCTCTAAAAGAGAGCATAATTTCATAATCATGGGATAAATCATGGAAGTGAAAAAAAGTAATCCCAATAATATGAAACTTTGTGGCATACAGACATAATCATAGAGAATCATTTCTTGTTAGTCAAGACTCATTTCCAAGACTATCTTAGTGGACAAAGTCCCTTTCTGAATCGAGTAACCCTCGTTCCAGTCCTGTTTCACTGAACCGGTATAACCTACCGTTCCAGCCATGTCTATCTCATGAGATATAAAATCTTTACCCAATGCATTGGAGGGAGATATAGGTCCCACCCATCTTATAGTGAATCCTTTCTTATGTGTGCCACATAATCATAAAACATACATCATCGCATAACACATGTAACAAAAATGGGATTCTTGAAATATCATGACATCATAAATCAATTCATATAAGATAAAGGAATTCATAAAAATAATTCCATAACAACATGATCAAATCAATGTAATAATAGGGATAAAAATATAACCCTTTATTATCTTATAAGGAAAATAATTTTGATAAAACACTTGAACTCCATTCTTGAGGAAAATATACTTTCTTCTTCGAAAACATTTTTTCTTTAATAACATGTCATACAACTTTAAAATAAAAGAAGTTGATTAAAAATATACTTGAAAACTTGTAAAAGAAGCTTCTTTGAAGTAATGTTTTAAAAATCCATTCATTCCGTATAAGATAAAAAAACATTCTTTGTACTTTTGTCGGAAAAATTCAAAAAGTACCTCGTATGAAAAACGACAATAGATTCCTTTCATGTCTTTTACTAAAAACTCACCAAAGGGTAAAATAGGTTTTAAACAATTTTAGGTGGATGGAAATAATATTACATATTAAGGGAACATGGATTTGGATGATAAAATACACCCTAGTAAATACCAAAGTATAAACAATCTCGGATAAAAATGAGATTGTGATATTTCCCTTACCTTAGGTCCGATTTGCTTCGTATGTGTCCGAACCTCCTGTATAATGATTTAAATAATGTCATTGACTTATTATAGAATCATATTCATTGTTATGATATCATATATGGTTCACTTATGACATTATATTACCCGTTCTTTTGTAAATTCCATGTTAAAGAAGCGTTTTGGGTAAAATCGTTTCATTTATCGTAGGTGTTTTGACTTGTTGTTCTTGACATTATTATTACTTATATCATGATTTACTTACTTCCAGAATATAAAATTTGATTTATATATCATATATATTCAGTATATATATATATAATAGATAGATAAATAAAATGAAAAACACCGTTCATGGAGACGGTAGTCCGTACGTACGCATGAACGCTGTTTTCCATTCCTTATTGTCTTGAAATGGAAGTAAGTAGATGACATACATATATTTATATATACATAATCCAGTATCTTTATAATGTCATATATTTCATTATTATTTCTTATATATACTTTATAATCATTCTTAAATGGTTAATCATGGAGAATGAATCTCATCGCGTCGTGGAGACGGTAGTCCGTACGTACGCACGAGCGATGATATCATTTTCATAAATATTGAATTGAATCGGAGTGGATTATACAATATATCAGAATAAATATGATGTTGTAATAACTATGTATAGTTATTCTTTACACCATTATACCCATCCATGTAAGGTTGTGGTGGAAAATAGATTACACCACGGCATGGAGACGGTATTCCGTACGTACGCACGCGCAGTGATTTCTTTTTCCGTAGGATGGATAGATGGTGAAATAGGGTTGTTTCATACTTATAATAACATATCCGTATATGAGTGATACTGATGTTATTACTTCATAATGAAACAACCTAAGAAGAAGAAGTGGAAGAAGAAATAAAGATGAAAGAATTCGTAACGGTAATTACCTCTTCTTTGAAGCGCCTCTTTGAGACCTCCTCTTAGGGCACTAAAATTGGTCTTTGAGGAAGACCAGAACCTCTAAGATGTTTCTAGGGAAGTGGAGAAGAGATTTTTGCAGGGTTTGGCCGAGCTTGAGTGCTCAAATTGGTGTGATGAGGAGGGGGAGGAGGTGTCCTTTTATAAGGGAGGAGAGGGGCACCTTAGGAATATCTCAAAATATTATTTTATATTAAAGTCAAAATCGGTTTATAATGGTTCCAAAGGGTCTTATTTCGAAGATAAAGTGGGGATGGGTAGAAATCATATCAACCAATAGGATTTAGACAAGTTTAGGTTATTATTTTAACCATATCAATTAGATTTAACTCTAAGTTAAATAATTTAACTTTTACCGTGTCTTTTTGTTTTCTCTCACTATATGGTTAATACACATACTATAACATGCCAAACGAACCCAAAATTGTATATTATTAATAAATATATCCTTATCTAAGTCATTTGGCCGAACCTTAGATTTTTAGGAATAAAATAACAATTAATAATATAATATTTGATTTAAAAACTATTTTGTGTCAATTTTGACACTATTTGATATATGATTTTTGTGAAAGTCATAACAGAATTATATGTTCGAACCAAGTTGATTACATCAACACTAATATATCATAGTAACCTAGAAAATTATTTTAAGTCATAAAAAGTCTCAAATTACATTCATTTGAGCATTTATAACATCAATTATGTTAATATTTCCTTAAAAGGGTAATTACTGCATCATCGTTGTGTCATAAATAAATTAATTTATTTAAAGTCTAAAAATTATAAATAAAATAGCATTATGTAGGAAATCTTTTTAGCTTTCTAATGAATATTTATAGTCGAATTTATCTTATGTATAACCCCATATTAAAAAATTTTTAGTTATTAAACTTTGATTTTAACTATTTTAACTATTCATTAAATAATATAATATTAAATGTCATAATCTAATCCAAGTGGACCTAAATGGTCATATTATATTCATAAGGTTGTTTTTGGTCGAATTAAACTTATCCAATAGAATTAGGACATGTGTTAGGGTAATAGTAATATCATATTTACCCTTAGTTACCCTATTTACTATTAACCGTGGTAAAAAAAATGTAAAAAGTTACTATTCACCAAAAAATTATTTTCATCTCATTGAACCAAATTTTACTTACTGACATCAACCTTGTCTCTCAGATTTTTGAAATTCCATTCACAGAAGCGGTAAAATTAAGATTTATGAAGAAATTAATTTTTTTTAACTACCACTTAGTAGTTTCACTATTCATCAAAAATTGATGTTTTTCAGAACAATGCCGAAATTTCATCCTAAGCTATATTTCATATTCCAAATTCAAAAATGAAGTCTATTTTACCAAATTCATATCATATAATTTGCATTAATTAATTTTATAATTATATCCCGCTGTTAAAACAAATAGCGTGTTTTTAAGAAACAATATCTATCAAAAGATTGACACTTGATTATGTCTGGTTTAAATGTGAAATTACATCCAATGACCAACATTGTATTAAATTGTAAAAATATATTCTAAATATACTTTAAAACCACTCAAATTAATAATTAATCACTATTAATTATTTCGATTAAAAAAGTTGTTTTTAATTATAATTTAGTAATTTTCACTATTCATCAGAATATGAAAGTTATCCGAAAAGTACCAAAATTTCACCTTAGGCTAAATTCGATACTCCGAATCCAAAAATGAAGTTCATTTTGAAAAATAAGATTTACAGAGTTTTAAAAAGTGGTTATTACTATTCATAATGGCTAGTTTTAATAATATTTTAATAGCATATCGTTGTTTAGTGAAACTCGGTATTGCGTATTACACACGCTATAGAGGAAGGTCGTGATTGCGTGTAATGCAAGGCAAGTCAAGGATGCGTGTTGTGCAAGCTCCTTTTGGTGTAGCGTACAACACAAGACTTTAATAAAATTAAAAAGAATATTTTTTTATAAAATCTTGGGTTGTTACATATAGCCATGGGATTAAACCATGGCTTCCAAGATGGTATGGGGTGTGAACCCATACAACTAAGATGGTCTTGCCAGTGATGACTTAGTTACAATGGAAATCATTACATTCTTATGGGTCTACCAAAAATCCACTTTTTTATACATCATGATTTCATGGATTATACTATTTAGTTCATTATGATTCATGTCTTATGAAATGAAAATCTTTAAGACATGAGTCTGATTATGATCATTGATATGTAGGGTATGATCTTATATTTTTGTGATCATGTTATCATACACATATTATCATATTTATGCTTACATGTCTCCCTTGATTAACCTTACTGAGCATCTGAAATCAACCCTTTTATGTTTCCTTTCCCCTGGTTATAATGATATGTACTATGTTTGATGTGTCTAAAAAGGGTTCTAGTCAAGAAGAGCCTAGTGGGATATTATTTAACTCATTTATGTATGAGTGTTCATGTTTCTAGGTTTCCAAAGGCAGTACACCAATTACAGTATTTGGGAATATGTTTGTATAATTTTTAAGTATTATGAAATAGTTATGTAATGTTAATGTTTTGAAAAAGAGGTTCCCTATATAACCTATTGAATTTTATCCTCCAGGAACAGTGTTCACACAATGAACCCAGAAATCCTAAGGGTTCATGTGAAAATTTATATATGTCTTCATTAGTCTCCCAACCAAGCTCTAAATTCCACTTTGATCAATAGAGAGAAACTCAAGACACATGTATCTCTGGTGATCTTTGGATGATTATAGAAACCAATGGTGTTACTATTACTACCGTAGTGAATATATTCCAAAATACCTTATAAAAAACCAACCATATGAACCATGTTTTCTTTCAATAAGTTCCTTATATTGACTGAATAATGGAATATGCCTCAAGAATCAATTTAGTGAAATGTAATTTTGATATCCTAGAAGAAGCACTATTACAAGTGATACTTTATGAGTGAATCCTTATTATTCATTTATAAACTTCTCATCGTATGATTTAAAATCGGGCACTCATAATACTAGTTGGGAATCCAAGACAATATTCTATCACTGGATGTTTTCCTCTAGTCATCAAAATTACATCACTAGACACTATTTCTTATGAAACATAGTGTGAGATACTTAAATGATATGATGAGAACCTAGGACATTGTAATTTAGAACTAGGATGTCTAGGCACCCCGATAACCTCAATGAGTTACCCCTCCTTTGGTTCTAGCTTCATATTTGTTCTCATTCACGATGTTCTTTCCAAAAATTAATAAGAGAAAAATAACATGAACAACATAATTTAGACACTACATTCAAGAATAATGTACAATATATTACATAGTTCACAAACCATGCTCTATATCAATTTGATAATGGCTTCATCACTTCCATTTCACAGAAATATTTTCCCAATTTATATGAATAACCCATCTTCTGACACCTTAGCTGGGTTATACAAATATAACATTAATACTCCTTCATAAAAAAGTTTCAATTTCATGTGCCGATATCATGAAGAACCATATGTGATAAGATTTGATCCCTCCAATTGCATTACCTTCTAGTATTATTTCTTTCTAGAAATTAACTTCATTCCATGACCCTTAGTTCCCCGTTACATGGGTGTTCCATCTCAACACTAGAACATGCTTGGATGTGATCTGATTTTACACATTTAGGGTACCCCATCATATGTACCATTTATCTTTACCACGTGGACCATATCTAACTTATAAGGAGCCATGATCATTTATTCCTTCCTATTAATATCATATTTGTGTGATAGACCTCCCATTAGAGATTGTAGTCCCATTTTCCTTATATCATATACATATTTAACCGCAATAAAATTATGAACATAGTATGTCAAAATTTATGTTTCACCCTATTGATTTAAATAAAAAATTTACATTATCACTAGACCATGAGAAATTTATTCCATGTAACATGAACAATGACTTCACAAAAGCCATAATTTTAAAATTTCCATCAATGCCTCCATAACTCCATGATATATACCATATATTTACCCTTACATATATATTACTACTTCGTTTTCTACATGACCATTACATTGTTGTTTTCATTGTTAATATATTGTCTCCATAGATCTATCCATTGGAAATTTTTTTCAACTAGACCCACCACATTCATTAAATATTCATGGCTTTTCTCTATCTAGTGAATGAATCAACTGACTTTAAATGATACATCACACGGGGAAGGTGTTCTATCTCTTTTTTTATTTACAATGTGTAACTACCTAAGGATTAATGTGCGAATTATCCAACACTTGACTAGAAAACAACTGTCACTAAAAAAACATAATATTTATCAACATTACTCCCCTGAGACCCTATCTTATTATAAAAACTATTATTAATTAATAATAACCATTTATAATTAATTTATTATAATTATCGAAATATATGTGAACTATGAAAACTCAATGGGTGATGCCAAATCATTAAAGCCTCAAGATGTGACCTTCCAATTACTCAAGATATGACACTGCCACTCCTATAAGTAAACTATCCATGATTTATTATATAATAAATCACCAATTATAAATACAATTATTGAAATCCCCATAAAAATCATTAGAAAAAATAAAATAATCCGAACGATGAGAAACAAGGGGTGTTCTTCCTCTTACAAAAATCATTATCCACTATTTTAAAATCCATATACCACAATGTTATTTCAGTAGTCCTTTGTGAAATTATATCTTCAAATCCATACACCCAATTATAGATAACCAGAGTAATTTATATGAAATAATAATGGTAATAAGAATATACTTTCTTATCCAAATCCATTATGATAAAATCCTTATATTTAATATCTAGACTATGGGAAACCCAAAGGGATAAAAAGGAGATAGATAAGTGGGTATTTTCCAATGAAATAAAATACTTTTAAAAAATATTCTAATTAAAAACATGTAAGGGATGATTATAATAATATTTTATGTCCTTACTAAAAATGAACATTGGTATCACTAATTTTTTGGAGGATATATAACCTTATTTACCCTTTATCTTCCCAACTAAAAGGTATCTAATAAACCATACCATGTAATTAGTGGTATACAAAATATAATATTTATCACCAAATGATTCATTGTGTAATAATAACATCACTACTGGTATCCTTTGGAATCAATTTTCATTTTAAACTATACCACACATGCTCGTTCTTCACTAGACACTTATTAATTATTTTAACCCCTAAAAAATTTTAAATAATTAAAATCAAACTAATAAAAAAGTATTATAAATGTAATATAATCCTAAAATTTCCAAAACATCCATGAATCTAGATCTATGAGAGTCCTACTTCTTTTAATGGAACCTAATCAAAAAAACATATGATGTTATAAAACCACCAACTCATAGATTATATTCTTTAAGAAGCATCATAGTATATATCATATGAATTGTCATGTCTACTAAGACAAAATATATATGTTAGAACTAGGTCGTTTTTTGTTTGGATTTTTTCATAATAATTTGTTGATAGTCACTAAAGGTGCCAAAATCTATGAACAGTGACAAAGGATGATAATGCTTTGTGTTTTTTTAGTTAAAAAAATTTAACCATACATGGTGATGTTGATGTGTGATTTATTGAAATTGGGAAATTTATAATTGGAGTTCGATTATGTGTAAATAATTTATTCATGTTTTTAGAGTAATTTTGAGATGTTATTAAGATGTTTGTAGTGGGTTGGTAAAATTTATGGAATTGTTATTTGACATTAATAATATTTTATAAAATAATTTCTCAAATTGTTAACTAATGGGTCACACTATGAATGGAGTAGAAAAAAATGTCACAATAATCCTCACTCATGTGTAAAATATTAAAAATGTTATGTAAGGGTTACCTGATGAAAGGGAAAGGTTTATTACTTTTAAAATATTTATATAAATCAAGTTATGTAATTATATATCTTTCATGATGTGAAGGGAAATTACTAAATTTAAATGGTTTTGAAAAAATTGATATTTTAATGCCATAGAGGTGAAACACACAAAAATATATGAAAAATAAAAAAGGGTAGTGTTTTGATATCTAAACTGTGAAAAATATATAAGGCTGTGAATTAATAAGGTACAATCCCTATTTTTTTATCATTTAATGAATCCTTTGTATTTTCTTGAATTATAAGGAAGAAATTGTGTAGTCATGATAGGATGTAATATCTTACACTATGATTATTAGAATCTAGTGAAATCTTGTAGACTAGATAGCTCAATTTTCTCAAAACCCATTTGATAATTAAATAATATATGTCAAAAAACTATTTTAATATCCAAATAATAGATTTATTAAAAAAATATAAGGGATGGATTTGAAGAAAAATTAGTTCCGTAGAGTAAATTTCGTGTGTTTTGAATTTGAAACTCAAATTTTCTTATAGGAAAAAGAGGGATTTATCAAAAATTAAAGAAGAGGAAGGTAATTATAAATAAGAGGGATGATAAATACTATAGAATCAATGAATAATAAATAGAGAGTGGTATAATCTATGTGTTTTTATATGGAAGAAGAAGATAGGGTCAAGATTATGGTATTTACTTCATATCTAAATTTAGAAGGAAAACCATTTTCTAAACATGAATATTTTAAAGATATGTTTTGAATAGAAATAAATTATTTTAAAGGTTATAATAATGTAAAGAGAATATAAAAATTTCTATTAATCATATCTAAATTGGAGTATACAGTTATACTAAAAGTTTTGGAATATAGTAGATACATATATACTATTAAATAAAGGAAGACTGAATACATTAAATAGAATTCCTATATTGGAATTATTCAATCTAAAAGATTTTGGTTTGCTGTGCTATAAATACTGATTGAAGCATATAGACTAATCTATTATGAAAATAATCTAATTATATCTACATGTTTATTTTAAGAAAATCATTGGTTTACTTTGAGGCATTTATTTTTCAATGAGGATGCAAGGAATATCAATTCCTTATACTGATCAGGAAGTGACATTCATGTAAATGAGCTGTTATTTGTAACCCTATGGGAAGTAATAAATTGATGAGAAGAAAATTCCATAGAATTATTATGATTAGTGATATAATCCTAAGTATTATAATAAAAAACATGTGATGTAGTTATTAGTAGTCATATAAATAAATCATTCATATGTTCTCCTTATATGCAACCTTTTTTTGGAGAAGAAAATAAAATCACTATATCCTTTCTTTATATTTTTTCACATATGCATGCTAGTTATTAGGAATTTATTTGATAAAGATAATATAATAAATTATAGAATATGTGTAACATATAGTATGGTAAGAACATACGAGGGGAAAAAGAGAATTCATAAAAATAACAATTCATTTAACATACTAATTCACCCTCCACTCAAGGTGTTTCATGTTATTTTGATCTAACTCTCACATACATATTCCCATGAGATATATACATGAAATTACCACAATAATAAAGTTGTAATGTAAATTTAATAATACTTATTCACATATATTTATCAAACACATTGACATATCCTTGAAAAAACTGTTTGAAACTAAAATAAAAAGTATCAAATTTGACCATGTATAAAAATCTCCATTTAACACCCAAAAAAACATCCATTAAAATATACACAAACCATGCATTGTGAAACTATTTTCATCTTCTAATTCTAGTATTGAGGATAAATCTAATAAGATGAAAATAATGATATATAATTGGTATTATTGACCAACCATTATTGAAATCAATAATATTTGCAAGACTATTAGTTTCTCTGAGCTATCCACTATACTTTCACAACACCACTACGATCATTAACACATTGAATATAGTATCTCACTTGAGATTAAATTTATAGAAAAATTCCTTAATTAGGTAATCCTATCATCATATTCTACTCATGATCATAGTCACTCGAGACCCCTAGTTATACTCAAACCATTATTTACAAAATAAATATCATCAATCATGAAATGCACTGACTCTTCCAGAACACAATCAATAAAACTCATATTATGGTATTTTCAAAATAAAAAATATATAATTCAAATGAAAAAATATCTAAAATGATACCATGATAAACAATAACTATATTTTCCATACACACCACCCTTTATAGTCACCCAATATATACCTCAACAATGTTATACCTAAATATGTCGATATAGAAATTTTCACCATAGGATTAACCATATCATTGTCTCCTATAAAATCATCTCACTTAAATCCTGATATTTTGAAAGGGCCACTATTTTGATGACCCAGTCAACACAAAATTAAAATCTTTAATCATGAGTGATTCTTTATGGTTCTAAAACACCATGATGAGCCAAAATCTCAACACATGATAGAGGAAACCACCATCCATAACCACTCCCAATACTGACAAACATAGTTTATACAATCTTCACATGAAAACCTAAACAACTTTTTAGATAATCATTAAAAATACATAAATCACAAAAAAAAACTTCTTATAGTTTCTAAAAATATACCCACAAGTTTCAACTACTACATATATCTTTACAACCAATAACTGGAAACATTATCATGTATACCATGTAACATCCCATTATATTTTTTGGGTATGTTTCCCCTTTTTCTAAAATCCCTTTTGGTTAAAATTCCTTAGAAGTATTTTTTTTAGTTTTTCTTCAAGTTGTAGAGCAGGTACATATAGTTGAAGTAAACACTGTATACTAGAGGTACAAACTATGTCCTGTAGGTACACAATGTGTATTGGAGGTACAAGACATGTACTTGTTGCTCGATTCAAGTCATTAATGTGGAGATCACGATGTGAGCAGGTACATGTTGTGTACCTGAGGTACAAATTGTATAGGGTTTAAATAGTATATTTTTAGCCGATCTGACATGTTTTTTGGATTAGCTTATCCAGTTTTTCCTATACTCCATGACCAAGGGGTACATGTCCTGACCCGGCCTGAACCCAAGTGAAAGTCATGCATCTAGAAGTTTCTATCAATCTATTCATTCCAAACCACTTGGTTCTTGAACCATATCTCTCCCTAGGCGATTTTCGGAGGTGCCCCTCCTTCTGGATCGATCTGAATGGCTTTGGATCTTCATTTCATCTGCGGTACGTCACTCCAGGTAAAAGTTATTTTTGGTTATTTTTTTTCAATTGATCACAGTAGAACCCTATCTTTGTGGTTATAGATCCATTGATATTTATTGTACGATCCTTGTTATCTTCTTCTAGATCTGTTGTGAGATCTCATTCTAGAGGCCTTTTCCTTCATCGGTTGTGGTGCAGTGGGCATTTGAATTAATAGTATGTTTCTTTCCTCTCTTCCATATACCTCTTGTGTTTATATTTATATCAATCCTAAGAAGTGGTGATCTGATTCTAGGGACTTCTTTGACGTCGTTGTGTTTTGCTGATCTTGGATTCCATTTCAGGTGTGTGCCACCCAAATTTTGAAGTGGTTGGTTCTATCTCTAGACTATGATAATGATCTTGGTTTATATTGCTTTATAAATTGATTTATTAAATTGGAATTATTATTTTTGTTCATTGAAAAAGTGTTTTGAAAGTGATATGGGTTTTCCAGGGTTTTTGATAAATGGATTGTGAAATTATTTTGAATGGTTTTCAATGAATTGGAATGGATTTGTGAAATTATTTTTAATGGTTTTCAAAGCATTGAAATTAGTTTGTGAAAAATTGCACATGGGTTACCTTGGGTAATTAGGTGGAAGGTTTAGATTGAGGCCATCATCCATTGTTTTTTGATTATCAAGGAGGTTTGTCTTGCAGAATTCCTATGTTTCCTAGTCTCATTATTCATAGTGACTGATATTAACAATTTAGGGGGTTTACTCATAGGGGATTCCTATAATTCCTATTCCCATTTTTTTAGGTTAAGTATTTGTGCACTTTTTATTGTGGTATGAGTACTCTACAGCCAGGTCCTGTAGTATTCCATGTTTTTTTGATACCTATGATTCTATTTTGTATTGCTTTGATTTCGGTGTTATCCATGATATTCTTGTTTATGATTATGGAAGGTGATATGAAAAAATATGCTTTGAAATTTGATATACATGATTTTGTTTAGAACTATCGAAAAGTGAAATTTTTACCACGTTTTCTATAAATATGATTTACTTATTATCATGCCATATTTTATTTTAAAATGAGCATATTGTATTATTTATATAGAGTCTTGTTGTGGAAAACCTAGGTGGGATCTTAATGAGCATGTTATCTCACACTCTCCACACCACTTCAGTAGTGCGTAGACCTTTATTTGTCTTCTGGTTTAAGGAACGAAAAGGTTCTGTAGTGAGGAAGTGATGTTTGTGTTAGCTAGTTGGGTAGTTGGAGGTGAGGCGGTGGGAGTTTGTCCATGCCATCATTGGGAGTTGATGTTTGGTTTTTAGTCCTTTACTGTTGGACTTGTCTTAGAGTTTTAGATACTTTGCAGTTTTTTTGTTTCTACTGTTTTCTTATAGTTATGGAATCTATATTTGTTAGTCTTCCACTTTTTATTTATCACTATATATATGTATACCATGTGGTTTTTCTGGTTGGGAGCAGTCATTCCCTAAGTTTTTAGTTTGATGCCTAGGTGCTTGTCACCAGACCATGGGAATTATGAATGCCCTTCGGGTTTGTGACTGATCAGGCTGGGTGCTGGGTTTGAGGGACTCCCAAGATGATTCATTAAAATTTGATATCATAGGAGTTCTTTCCTCAAGTTTCCATGTCTTGGGACATCTATTAGACGGGAGACATGATTGTCTGTACTAGATATGTATGTTGCGATAAGTGCCTAGCTAGATCATTTTGTAACAAGACTCATGTTTACATGGTATGTTCAGATGTGTGTCTATATTATTGGTTTTTATTTTAAAAATCACATTTTTCACTTATGGGTTTTCTAGTGTGGAATGATATTTTGTCTATTGTCTAGTCGTTCTGATGTATCAGAGTGACACAGTATGCCACCGAGACATCTTCCATAGGTTCTTTATGAAGGTGTAGTTGATGATCCTCAGGGGAATACACCAATGGATCAAAATCTCATCTAGACTATCATATGGGTAGTTTAGGCAATCGATCAGGATTCTACACAACTTTATAACGTGGTAGTTGAAGTACAGTAAGGAGATGGAAGAGAGATAGATAGATCATAAGAGTCCTTGTATGATAATCCAACGTCCTTTAAAGGAATGACTAAACCTCAAGAGGTGGAGTATTAGATGGACATGAAGGATAAAATAATATACTTCTTGGAGAAACCTAAGAATATAGAGGTCATGTTTTCAGCATTCGAGCTCCAGGGTGACAACAAGCGTCAGTGGGATTCTATGGTTTAGGTATACATACATTTGGGCTTAGATTGGAAGGGTTTCAAAACTATGTTCTTTCCAAAGTTTTTTCCAGAGTCGCTAATGCTGGAAAGGTCTCTAGAGTTCCTTTATTTGCAATAGGGATATCATTCGGTGTCGCAATACACCAATAATTTTTCTGAGCTTGTCCATTTTACCCTAGACATGTTAAAGAATGACCAGCTAAGGCTTATAAATACATACAAGGTTTGTGACTAGATATCTGATCGCATGTGTTTATTTTGAAGCTCTCTACCAATGCGGAGATAGTAGACAGATCCATGATGGTAGAGATAAATATGGAAGGCATGGTCATCATTACCACCTCTTCCCTTCCATCTGGTGACAACTTCTGTGGCATGCATGGGAAGAAGAGGATGTGGCAGGACCATCACAGAAGTGGTGGAGGTGGGTCTCAGTAATGAGCCTCCTCTACACCATCATTTGAAACTGGCAATGCACCTCTGACTTGCTATCAGTGTGGAAAGGGAGGTAACACTATGAATTCTTGTCATATGCCACAATGATTTGAAATATCTTTGGATGTGATGGTCATCTAAATCGTTGTTGCTAGGCTATGACTATTCCTCGTTATGGTCAGTGTACATCGGCTCCAAAGGCATCTACAGTGCAATCAGAAGCATCAAAGACTACAGGTCTCCATCCACAGGACTTAATATTGAATCATTTACATGGAGTAGATGAGTGTTTAGTGGAATATGATTCATGTTTGACAATAGTGAGAGGTACACTTCTTATTTCATCTTCAGTAGAGATGTATTTGTTTGATACTAGACCCTACCACCCAATTATATCTGTATGATTTATTGATGAAATTAAACTTATAATAGACCTTATGCCCTTTAAAATGAATTTAGAATCATCCCTTTTCAAGAGGAAAGAGTAGGGTATTTGGTGTCCTTCATTTATGTTAATGATAGATGATATAGATTCGGTCTAGGATTTTATTGTTCTTGATCAAGATATATTTGACGTCCTCATCGGTATGGATTTCATTGCTTCTCATCAAACTGAGGTTGATTCTTATCATTGAAATGTTTTATTTCCTTCTACCGATGGGAGATCTCATGTGTTTCAGGGAGGGTTGGACCATTGTTTTGGATGTGCATGACCATCTCTCCCAGAGTTTAGGAGTTTTTTAGTTGCTATTGTGTTTGATCCTGATAATGTTCCATCTGTTTATTATCTTCCTGTTTTTGTTCGAGACAGACCTGATGTTTTTTAGATGATTTATCAAGTCTTCCTCCTGAGCGAGACGTAGAGTTTACAACTGACATAGTGTCCAATATGCATCTGATATCAATCCCTTCATATCGTATGAAACTAGATGAGCTAAAAGAGATCAAGATTCTATGGTACAAACTATTAGAAAAAGGTTTCGTTCTCCCTAGTGTCTCTCCATGGGATAACCCAGTTCTCTTTTCTAATAAAGTGGATGTTTCACTTTGGATATGGGTGGAATACTTGATGTTGAAGTAGGTAACGGTTTAGAACTAATATCCTTTGACTAATGCGGATGTTTTTTGATCAATTGAAGGTGGAAAAGGTGGTCTCAAATATTGATATTTGGTCGGGTTATCATCAGCTCAAAGTTCCATAGTCTGATATAATGAAGATGGCCATCTGGTGTATGTATGGACGTTATGAATATCTTTTAATGGATTTCGATCTTACTAAAATTACTGCAGTTTTTATTTAATTGATGAATCAGATATTCCATAAATATCTTGACACTTTTTTGGTAGTGTTTATGGATGATATTTTGGTTTTTTCAAAAACTGACCGTGAGAACGAGTACCATTAGAGTTTGGGTTTATTAATTCTATGAAATAATAATATGTATGGAAAAAATTGAAAATATATTTTTTAGATTCTATATGTTATGTTCTTGGGGCACAAAATTTATGAGCATAGCTTATCAGTTGATCTCGAGAAATGGAAAGCTATTAGTTCTTGGAAGGAACCGCTGAACATCTCTAAAATTCTAAGATTCACCGATCTTACTGGGTACTATCAGTAGTTCTTCAAGGGTTTCTCTAACATAGAATTACCTTTGACAGCTCCTACCAAGAAGGAAATGAAATTCACATGGGATGTGAAATGTCATTATTCTTTCGATGAACAGAAAACAATTCTGACATTGGATCATATTTGGATCATACCAGATCCCAGTAAGGGGTATGTGGTGTTTTTTGATGCATATAGTTTTTGTTTTGGATGTGTGATTATGAAGGATGACCATGTGGTAGCTTATGGATCACGTTAGCTCCGAACTCATGAGAATAACTACCCCACCCCTGATTTAGAGCTTCTTATAGTTACACATGCACTTAAATGTGGGAAACACTATCTCTTTGGGAGAGGTTCACATTCTTCTCTGATAATAAGAGTCTGAGCTATATATTTTCTTAGAAATACTATAATAATAGATAATGATAATAGATAGAATACCATCAGACGTTTGAATTCGACATCACCTACACCCTGGGGAAAGTGAATGTTGTTACAGATTCTCTAAGAAGGAAGGTATTAACACATGATATTTTGGAATTAAAGGATGTGTGGAATCTTATATGGATTTTTACTCAGTTTCACTTAGACACTCAGGAGGATGTTTCAGGTATGGTTCTGACTAGTTCTTAGTTCTCATCATCTCTCTTAGAATCTATTTTGCAATGTCAGCAGCATAATGATGAGTTTTAGAAGACTTTGGAAAGACATTATGGTGGGGAGACCGTTTCAGGTTAGTCTCTTTCTTCAGATGGTATGCTTGACTTCAAAAAAGGATTTCCATCCCAACAGCTATGAGAATTTTAGTCTTAGTTGATTGGCGTGGTTCTTAATGGGACATTCATCCGAGTGCTACTATGGTGTGTTATGATATGAGAAGGTGATTATGGCGGTAGGGTATGAATTAAGACATAGTATAGTTTGTGTCTCATTGTTACACCTACCATCAAATAAAGGCAGAGCACTTGAAACCCTCTAGCTTGCTTCAGCCTCTTCCATTATTGATTTGGGAATGGGAAGAGGTATCCATGGACATTGTTGTTGGATTTCCATGGACACCCTGATGGAAAAATTCTATTTTGGTGTTTGTTTATCTGTTGATGAAGTCTTCTCATTTCATTCTAATCAAAGGCTCCACTAAAGTTGAAGATCTGGGTAAGCTGTAAATTCTAGAGACTGTGAGGTTACATGGGATTCCTTCAGCTATTATTTCATACTGGGATCCTAGGTTCCCCTAAAGGTTTTGGAGGAGTCTTCAAGAGGAAATGGGGAATCATATCAAGTTGATCGCAACATACCATCCATAGACAAATGGTCAAGCATAGAATTTAATTCATATCATGGAAGATATTCTTTGCTCTAATGTCTTGGATTTCATTGGATTGTGTGATAACCATCTGGTACTTGTTGAGTTTGTTTACAAGAAAATTTATCATTCATCGATAATAATGGATCCATTTGATGTGTTTTTTGGTCTCCCATTTTGATCACCTATTTTTTGGGAAGAGGTGGGAGTAATAGCTTTGGTTGGACCAAGTTTGGTTCAGGAGATGTTGAAGAAGATTCATGATGTGAGATGACGTCTGGTTATACCCCAAAGTTGATAGAAGTCCTACGGAGATCATCAGCATCATCATTTGGATTTTTCAGTAGGTGATTGGATTTTCTTAAAAAAAATTCTTTCTTGGGACAATATTGACATGGAAAATAGAGAGAGTTGGATTTGAGATATGTTGGACCATTTGAGATCATTGGATGGACCAAAGAGGTTTCTTATCAGTTAGCCCAGCTAGTTATGTTGACAGAATTTCATGATGTTTTCCATATATCTCAGCTCAAGAATTATCTCCCTGATCTCGTTCACATATGGAGACGAGAATAATTTGAGTTAGAGCCAGATGTGTCTATTTTGGAGGAACTAGTTGAGATCTATGACTCTAAAATGAAAGTCTTATGTTGGATATCGATTCAGTTGGTTAGAGTTATATGGTAATATATATCGGATTCTCATGAGACTTGGTAATGTGAGACATTGATGAGGGAGTAGTGGACTCAAATATTTCTAAGGATTACATCTTCTGCATGACTTCCTATGGATGGAAAGTAATTATCGTGGGGAGATTGTAACATCATCTCACACTGATCAGGTTTGTTTTCCATTTCTCTAAGTTCCCTTTTGGTTAAAAGTCTGTAGAAATATTTTTATAGATTTTATAAAGGTTGAAAAGCAGGTACGCCTTGTGTACTAGAAGTACACACTATGTACTGGAGGTACACATAGTGTACTAGAGGTACACGACGTGTAGTGGTTACATGATTAATGTCATGAATGGGTAGATCATGTTGTGAGTAAGTACACATCGTGTACCTGAGGTACACATAATGTAGGAGTTATATAGAATATTTTTAACATAGGCGATGGGTTTTCAATGCAACTTATCAAGCGTGGCCTATACACCGTGACCAAGGGGTACACGTCATGACCTGTCATGATCCAAGGTTAAAGTCACACGTTTGGAAATTTTTCTCAGTCTACTATTTCCAAACCTCTTGGATCTCAAACTAGAACTATCCTTAGGTTATTTTCAAAGGCACCACTCCTTCTGTATTGATTCGATCAGCTTTATATGTTCATTATTTCTATGGTGTGTCTCTCTAGGTAAGTTTTCTTTCCGGTTCTTCATTGTGATTGATTGCGATAGCGCTATTGCTTTGTGGTGCCAGATCTGTTGATCTTTGTTGGATGATCCTTATTGTATTCTTATAGATATATTGTGATATCTCGTTTCGGTGGTCTTTTTATTCTTTCTTAATGGTGCGATGGGAATTCTTCTTTAAGGTATATGGTTTTCCTTTCTTCCACCGATATCTTGTCTTATGATTTGGATGAATCCTAATATGCGGGGATCAAATCCAAGGGCCTTCAATGATGTTTCTGGGTTTCATTATTCTTCGATTCTGTTACAGGTGTGTGTGAATTGAACTTTGAGGTGGGTGGTTCCATCTATATCCTTTGATAATTGTAATGATTTATATTTCATTACAAATTTATTTAAGACATTGGAATGATTATTTGGGTTTGTTGAAAATTAGTTTTAAAATAGAAACGGTATTCCCTGTTTTTTGATTAATGGATTGTAAAATAATTTTGAATGGTTTTCAAAGAATTATAATAGATTTCTAAAATTGTTTTGAATGGTTATCAAAGCATTGAAATTGGTTTCTAAAAAAAGATCACATCGGTTACCTTGGGTACTTAGGTGGATGTTTTTTCTTGAGCCCATTGTTCATTGTTTTGTGATTATCAAGGAGGTTTGTCTTGGGTCATTCATCGTTTTCCTGGGCCCATTGTTCTAGGGGACAGATATTGATATTGGGGGGGGGGGGTTTACTCATGGGGTATTCCTCTTCTTCTAAGGCCCATTGTTCTAGGATCAGTATTTGTGAACTTGATTATTGCGGTACAAGTAGTCTACAGCCTGGTCCTACAGTATTCCATGGTGTAGTGATACCTATGCTCATATTTTGTATTTCTTGGATTTCTGAACTAGCCTTGAGATGGGTGTTTATACTTGTGAGAAGTGATATGGAAAAATATTCTTTGAAACTAATATAACTGCTTTTGTTTAGATCTGTTGAAAGGGGAAAGTTTTACCATCTTTTCTATACAACTTATTTACTAATTATCATCTCATGTTTAATTTTAGAAGAAGGATACAAGAATTTTTATATAGAGACTTGTTGTGGAACACCTGGGTGGGATCATACTGAGCTTGTTAGTTCACACACTGCACACCTCTTCAGTGGTGCATAGACCTTTGTTTGTCTTTTGATGTAGGGAAAGTCAAGGCGCCATAGTGAGGCAGCGAGGTTCATGTCAGCTAGTTTGGTGGTTGTCAGTGAGATGGTTGGAGTTCATCCATGAAATTTTTTGGAGTATCTTTTTGGTTTTTAGTAATTTTTTGTTGGAGTTTTCTTCAAGTTTTAGATACATTATTGTTGTTTTGTTTTCACTATTTTCTTATAGTTATGGAATTTATATGTATTACTCTTACATTGTTTCATTCTTTCTATAAATATATATATGTATGTATTTCATTTGTCTATTCAGGTTGGGTGAAATCTTTCCCTCGGTTTTATTTTTTGATGCCCGGGTATGTGTCGCCAGCCTATGCAGATTAGGAACTCCCTTTGAGTATGTGATAGATCGGGTCGGGTGTCGGGTTTGAGGGAAACCTATGTCGGCTTGTTACATACCACATCTTGTAAAATATCATTAATTTCAAACTCATCATGTCCAAAAATAGACTTATCCATTCTTTCTAAATCAGTTCCCCCCATTGTATGAAAATATTAGTCTTCAAGATCCTAATAGCCCACATAATTACCATATCCACTGTAGAAACAGCTACCTTCCCCTTGAATTTCAAATTCGAATCTAGTCTTCATCATCCTACAGTCCTTCTAATGAATTGATAGGTTGTATTAGAAAATCACAATGAACACCCACCACAATCACCCCCTTAATGTAACCTTCATTAAGAGTTTGAAATATTTACAACATTCTTTCTCCAAAGGTAGTATCATTAATGTATTTCCCAATAGAAACTCCCTAATCCTCAATTGGAATTATCTAAACACTTATTTCTTTGACATTTCTCATCAAAACCAATTTGTTTGGTTGATGGACAATTCCCAATTGTTTATCTTTTGAAAATGTTCAAAATAAACCATTGAAATCACAAGGGTATTTAAACCACTCCAAATAGAGGTATCTTAGTATCGAGAACAAAACAATAATGCATGACCTTTATCTTACATTTTAAAAATACAATGAATCACATGGGCATAAAATTTTAATCTATGAAAATATTAAACATCCTATTCTAGGAAACTATTCCACATTCCCATCCATGACCAAAATCTAAATCCATATTCTTAATACAATCTCAACATAGGTCCTATTTATATAAAATCACTATGTACACTATTACACGGTCTATCTCACTTGTCATCAATGCACACTCCTCATACATCAACCATCCATGCCTTCTCTTACCTCTAATTTTTTATTGTACCTAGAAATACAATGCATAACAATATCCTATAATCATCCACTAATTTATACATAGGTCACAAAAATTCAATCATAGGTTCCTCCATAATAGAATAGATTTAAATAAACCATATTAACTTCAATACTATGTGCCTCACATGCAAGCGAGAATAATATATTTCATTTCTAAACTATCTCACTTGAACTATGTCACCATGAATCCTTTTACACCACAACTCGGATCACCTTCCTAATCAACCAGGTTAAGATCCAGGTAATCCTAAATATCATTCACCTCATCCATAAGATAAAATTCACTAACTATATTATCATTACTATACATACCCATAGTGGAACATCATTACTTAAATTTTATATAAAATATGTTATGTGTTATAAATATCTCATTTCTATTAGGGGTTTCACTATTATAAGTGATTTATAGTTTGGTTTTTTATGTTTAAAGGGACCAAGAATCAATGGATGTAGTATTTATAAGAGGATTGGATGAATAGTGGATAAAATATGCCAGCAGCAAGTCAAGGGACTCCATTGGAGGACTGGTGAAGTTTATGTAAGTTAACAAGATTTTGCATTCCAGAATGGTAGGATTGTTCACCCAGTCTGATGGTACATATAATTCACCTAATGGGATTTTAGTACCACTATTCTTTGACCCTCTGTAAGACAAAATACTGAAAACAATATCCCTATTCTGAATTTTAAAACTCACCTATTGATATTGTAGATCATTTATTAATCTCACCTTGATTCTTTATGCTTAGACCCATTTAGTGATGTTTAAACAACTCGTTTTCTCAAGATCTACAACAAATTAATCATCATTTTTGAGATATAGGAACACATATATGATGGATCAGTGTTTTCAATGATGATATGATGATTAATTATCCATATCTTGATATATTATTATTGAATCTAGAATTTTGATGATTTCTCTTGACGGATTGAGATATACCATCAATTATAGATGTTTCATGGGTATCTATTTTTGAATTATCTTTGTAGACATATTCATGATAGTGGATTGATGATTGAAATATAATTTATTAAAGATACATTGATAGAATGTGTGGTGAATTTGATATTCCAATTTCATCCTTCTGAACAGAGCATGTTTCCTCACGAGTTGTGGATATTTCTAGTTAAGTTTCTTATGATCAATCATCTTGAGATATTTTTCATTCGTAATATAATATTGGATCAATTTTTCCATTCATTTATTGTTAATTGATCAATTTTTATTAGATTGAATCAAGGTTATATTCTTGTATCATTGATTATTTCATTGTTTGTTCTTATATAGACAATTGACCCATTGAATTGTTGTCCTCTCCATCAACATATATTGAAACTAGTTCCATTGAAAAAATCCATGAGATATGTAATTATATAAAAACCTTATCGATGTGGAATGTTCTTATAAATCAATTTATTAATGAACTAGAATAAAAAAAGATATTTTTGATGTGAGAGAATGTTCTATGTGTGTGTGAGATATGGTTCAACTTCGGTCCTTTGATGAACCTTGGAATTCTTCATAAAGTCCTTGAGGTAGGATGTTCCTTACTATTTGGGGTGCTTGTATTATCATGTTTCCTTACTATGATTTTTTTAATGGAACAAATTGATGAGTATTCTTGATTGTGATTTCTTTTGGTTGTGTTTGTATCCCATGATTCATGTTTACAATATTTTTTTCTATGTGAATTATAATATCTTATTTGATCATGTTTGATATGATCACAGGTAATGTATGATGCTACTGTTTTCTCATGATGATATTCTTTTCTTTTCTTGAATTCTCTACCTTGTTTTGAATTTTCCAATTCCATTGGATGTATTATTCCCACTTCCGTGAATAAATGGACCAACGTGACATAGTTTTTATCAGAGGGTGAGTGTGCAATAAATGTGACACCAAAATTAATGTACCTAAAGATAGGGTAGGGATATAATGATTCCTCGTGGATATTATGTAATTATTTCAATACACAATTGATTAAAATTATCATTTTTTTTACTTGAGTCCTAGTGAATGCTATGTAGAATAATAACTTGATTCATAGTTATTGTCGAGAACATGACTCACTTGATACCCAGTGGATACAGCCCATTTCTTCACACAATGATGAGTAATATGTTTACTACCCATGTGAATAGATTTTAATTACTTCTTATATTTTTTTATTCTTTTGGGAATGGAATTGATGTAGGTGAATCTGGGTATTATGGTGCCATGGATACCATATTATTATTTGGTATTTTATTGATTATTATTTCTTGTTAATTTATCATTATTATTGCATACACTTGTTACACATGAGCATATTTTTAAGGATGCATTGTTGGTGTCTTACGGAGTTTTATTTATCACGCCTTATATGATCATCTCAATGAATATGTGGAATTCTTTTATTTGGATGCATAAAGGGTTAAGGGGAAAAAGAAGATAATTGAGTTGAGGATGATGATGAGGGTATCTATACTAGAATATACTATAGAGGATACATAGATTTTATTTATTTATATTATAAAATCTCTATAAAGGTCTGGGTTTCTATAGTAGGGGCTTATTTATTTATTTATATGATATTCATACCATCCATTGCTATATTTTATATTTAGTCTTCTTCATTATTATTCTGAGTTTTTATTGTTTATTTGTTTCATTGGTAAGATAATATGCTACAGAGGGTATAGTATTTATATTAATAGTGTTTAGATCCTCATTGCTAGTCTGAAACCTCTTTCATGTAGGGAGTCAAAACTAAGTTCTTGTGGCTCTCCAGCATAGAATCGGTGGTTCAAGTCAAAGTATTCCAAAATGGTGTCATATCCCAAATTTTTTCCCTATAATTTTGACTAAACTAGGATGTATTATAAATGAGATTGTCTATGTGGGACTCGAGTAGGTGAGTTTCCATGTGGATGGCTAATTCATGTGTAACTAACCTTCAAGTTACTATTTATGATATTTCTATAACAATTTTATGGGATTAGGGTGTGTTCCTGTATCATGACTGGGAACACAGGATGTCACGACCCATTCCCCGGGGCCCAGGCCGTGACTACCCCAAGCTTGCTTTCCATATGCCATGGGTCGAAGACTATCATCAGAAAGACTTATCCCTAAAATAGGAAGGCATTTCCTCAAAACATGTACACACACAGGATAGGTATACAACAAAAAAAATACCACGTAGTATAACCTATGAAAGTAATATTATGTACTGAAAGTAAAGGTGGGTAATATACAAGCCCAATGAGAATGAAAGTACAGTAAAAAGGGAAAAAAAGCTCTTGAGGTCGTCCACTGAGGATACCATCTGAAGGGTAGGTACAACTCATCTATGCAGCTCACCATGCCAACCAGTCACCTCCGTACACTGTCTAGTCCGGGATCCCAAGTCTTGGTCAATGCTGCCTATCATCTGCCAATGAATAGATAAGGTGAAGGCGAAGCCTGCACAGGGGGAGTATAACAATACTCCGTAGGGACCCTGAGACCCATGAAGGTCTCTCATAATTCCATGAATGAAAAAACAAAAAGAAATATCTCAATCAAAAAGTAAAAATAAAAATATAGATCACACCAGGTATAACATAAGTATAAAATTATGAACGATTAGTTGTAATGTTAGATCAACTTATTCTGTAGAGAGGATCTACTACTGACCCACACATGATCGATATATGTTGTCCCGCATAGGATCATTAGGCACTGAACCACACAGGATCGCTGAGCACTGACCCCCAGAGGATCGATAGGCACTGACCCACACAGGATCACTGAGTGTTGACCCACAAAATATTGATAGGCACTGACTCACATAGGATCGATGAGCATTGACCAACACAGGATCGTTAGGTACTGACCCACATAGAATCATTGTTCATTCTTCACGTCATAGCCAACCACTGGATTCCCACAATTAGAACGCTTGATTCAGGGAGGATCTTCTCCTTAATACAAAGGCCATACCTCAAACCCCACGAATTCACACAAATAAGTGGCCCAAATAATTTCCTTTTCATAAGGGTTCCAATGCAACATACGGTGCATTAATCGGACGCTCGGTCTGTAAGTTATAGTTATTTTAGTGTCAAGGGCCTGGTTGGATTTGGGTTCGTTCTGACCTTATCGTACCCAAATTTCTTCAAAGCTCAAGTGGATTTTCTCAAAAGGGCCACATAATCCTAATTATTCTAGCACCATAGACGGTTCTTCAAACGGACGTTTGGTTTAGAAGATATGCCCATTTAAGAGAAACTGGGAATAAGTGGGTAACGGTCCAGTCCGACCCGGTCCACTGGGCTCTGCCGGATCTGGCTGGGCCCGACCCGGTTTGTATGAGCCCGATCTGGGATGATGGACCCAACCCGAGCCGGCTTGACCACGAGCTCGGCCCGCTAGGTCGGGGGCTTAGCCTACTGGCCACGGGCTCGACCCGACCCACTCAACTAGGCCAGGACCACTAGACCAGCCTGTCCAGCTGGCTGGGCACAACCTGCCAGCTGTACATGGGGGTCCACTCACCTCCCAAATGGACTAAGCTCGTTTGCATTCCTCTATCAACGGTGCCAGTTGGCCCCACTCCACCTAACCGGTCTGCATGGACAGGTCAATAGAGGGACCTGCGGGTGCGTGTCCACCCTCTACCACATCTCGGAGTTGTGGCCTTCCTCTGTGGTATGCTACAAACTGTCAACATTGTTGGAAAAATGCAGATACCCCTATCTTTCACGACACCTTCAGGCACTACCACCTCCTCTATTTTCTAGTGCTGCTACGACGATAGAGCTTCTGGGGGCCTCCAGTGAAGCTATGGAGGTCCGTTATCTTTTCCGATGGTGACTACGGGCCTCCCGGGATGCTTCCATCACTGTACGGCCCTCTGTTTTGCCTTACCATGATGTTTCTCAATCGCCCAAGAAGAACGCAACCAAAGAAAGTTTGACGGAGGGTCTGGGCCTTGTTTGGTTTGGCCTGTGCACTCCGTGTCAGTGTTATTACATGGAAAGAATTTAACATCATCAAGGGAAGATGAATCATAAAAAACATAAACCAAACCCCTACATGGAACTCGTTGGAAGGAACTACAAATGAGGGAAGATGAACCTGCGATTGAAGGGTTCTTGTTGGTGTTTTTCAAACTCCGGATCGAATCATCAATGGCATCTCCAAATTCTCCTTTCTTCATTAGAGGAATAAATCTCTAGAACTTCATCAAGAGTTCTCCCATGGGTTCCCAAAACCCACTCCAATGACTAGATTAACTAAAATAAATAGAGTTCAAATCTCAGAACAATAATGTGGTTCATTAATTAAAAATTAAGGAACCCATTAATATCTCCATGGTGCGGTTATACAACCAAGTGTAACTGTTCATTTAATGAAGTTCATTAAAATGACCGACGAACTCTGTGGTCCTGCCACTATCACTCAACGGTAACAAAAAAAGACATAAAATAACTCATGGAGTTATTTTATTACTTTTTTTATAATGTCCAAAAATTTAATTTTTTTTCTGACACTTACTGGTCATAGTTAAGCTTTTCCAAAGATAATCACATCCCTGTGAATTCAACGGTGCCCTCAGATGAATAATCCATGCACCGGTTCAAATGATTTAATTCACCACTCGCAAATTTACTGAACATATCTTAAAAAAGTTTTTAATTCCATTCCAGGATCTCTGGTCCTCGGAATCACATGTCTTCAATTTTAACAGAATCATAATAATCAAAAATAATTTTAATAAAATATATGGAAATACCTCGTCTTTACATACTCCCCACCTTAGGTCTTTTTGTCCCCGAAAGCCACAACAAAACTAGGGGAAATGGGGGTACATAGCATGTATATGAGCCTTCTGCTCCCATGAGCTCTCCAGAAGGTTCCCATGCTGCCACTGAACTCACACCATAGGAATTGACCACCCACAAAGTACCCACTTCTATCGATCCTCTATCTCAACAGGGAACTCTGTGAATGGAGTCCCATCCTCAATTTCTAGCTCACCAGGGTCGATAACGTGCGATGGATCATGAACGTACCTCCTCAACTGCGAGACATGGAAAACATTATGCACCTAGTGCATATGTGGGGGAAGAGCTAGGAGGAACACAACCTCTCCTACTCTACTGAGGATCTGGAATGGTCCGATGAACCTCATTGATAGCATTCCCCCAAGACAAATCATAGTATTCCTCACTGGGGTGAGACCTGTAAGAAGACATGGCCTCCCTCTCAAACTCTAAGGGTCTATATCTCCTATCAGCATAAGGCTTCAGCCTTCATTGTGTAGTATTCATCCGATCTTTGATGATATAAACTATCTTAGTGGTATCCTTTACCAACTCTAGACCCGTAAGTGCTGACTCCCCTAGGACTATCCAGCATAGAGGTTATCTGCACGGTCACCCGTACAAGGCCTCAAATGGTGTCATGCCGATGTTGTAGAGATAACTATTTTTTTATGAGAACTCCACAAGTTGTAGGTGGTCCTCCCATCTGCATCCAAAATTGAGGATGCATGAACGAATCATGTCTTAAAGTATATGTATGGTCCACTCCATCTGAACATCTGTCTTAGGAGGAAAGGTGGTGCACAGGCATAGCTAAGTCCCAAAATTCTCATATAATCCCTGCTACAACCGGGATGTAAAACGAGAGTCACGATCTGAGATGATTGTTGATGGTACCAAATGAATCTATAAAATCTCTTGTACGTAGAGACATCCCATGCCCTCTTATGATCCCTACTATCGGATGGCTATAAAGTGGGATGAATTGGTCAGTCCGTCAACGATCACCCAGATGTTATTGTGGCCCTTAGATGTACGTGGTAGCCCTGTCATGAAATCCATTGATATACCATCCCACTTCCATTTGGGAACCTCAAGTGGTTGTGCTAAGCCTGCTGGAACCTGATGCTCGACCTTCACTTGTTGACAAGTGAGGCATTATGATACGAACTCTGCCAATACCTTCAACATCCCTAGCCACCAGTACTAACACCAAAGGTCCTGGTACATCTTTTCCACACCAGGATGTACCACTAAATGGGATGTGTCTAACTCTCTCAACACCTCCTCTCGTAGTTTCATGAGTACAATGGTGTGTCCATTGAAATGGATGACATGCTACACTCCTTTAGAAAATACTTCAAGATCCCATCCTAAGGATTTCAAAGCACATCGAGCCTCGCAGTCAACATCCCAATGTTGTGCCTCCCTGACTCACTGATGGAGTGGGGGAGTCAATTTCATAGACTGGAGCTAAGCTGCCGCATCACTATCCACAACGGATATTTGCAACACGATTGGGTGCTATTTTTCCTCACTCAACAACTGTAGTGCAGACCTCCAACTAAGTGTGTCTTCCACCACGTCTCCCTTCCCAAGAGTGTAGACTATCTAAAAGTCATAGTACTGGAGGAACTCCAGCCATAACCATTGTCTCTAGTTCAGGTCCTTATTTGTGAAGATATACATGATACTCTTGTGATCGGAGTAGAAAGTAAACAATTCACCCATCAAGTAGTTTCTATACATTTTCAAGGCAAATACCATTGCTGCTAACTCCATGTCATGGGTAGAATAGTTATGATCATGATGTAACAACTGTCATGAGACATAGGTGATCACTACTCACTCCTACATCATGACACATCCTAGTCTGGTCCCTGATACATCGCAATAAACAACATAACCAAATCCCTCTTCTGGTAGCCTCCAGATGCGGGCACTCGTTAGTCACTACCTCAGCTCCTACAAACTCTACGGGCATATCTATATCTAGAAAAAGGATTTCCCATTATTTTTCAAAGATGAAAAGGTTGATGCTACTCTGGAAATGTGAGGTACAAATATCTGGTAGTACCCATCCAATCCTAGAAAAATCTGCACCGTGGTTACAATCCTAGTTGGCTCCCATGAAAGAAATGCCTCTATATTTTATGGATCCACAGTAACTCCAGCATCTAAGATAATGTTCCCTATATAGTGGACTTCCCATATTCCGAACTGGCACTTCAAGATATTGCTATAAATTTGGGGCTCTCAAAGTGTATCCAGAACTATCTGCAGATGTGTTGTGTGCTCCTCTTATTTTGCCGAGTATACCAAGATGTATTCAATGAAGACCACCACGAAGTTATTGAGGTAAGGATTAAAGATTCTGTTCATGAGTCCCATGAACACTACCAGAGAATTGGTTACACCGAAAGTCATCACCAAGAACTCATAGTGGCCATACCGACATCTGAAGTCTTTCTTCGGTATGTCCTCATCCTATACCTTGAGCTGATGATAGACCGATCTGAGGTCTATCATCAAAAACCACCATGCTACCTTCAGCTGGTTGAAGAGATCATTAATCCTCAGAAGAGGATACTTGTTCTCCACGATCAACTGGTTCAGGAGCCGATAGTCCAAAAAAAATCCTCAGACTCACATTTTACTTCTTTATGAACAAAATCGGGGCTTCCCATGGAGAAACAAGGAGCCTTATGAACCCCTTGCTCTGCAATTCTTTCAACTATACCTTCAACTCATAAAGTTCCATGGGAGCCATCCGATAAGCTGGTGTAGATATAGGTGACATCTCAGGGTATAGATTGATGTAAAAGTCTACATATCTATGAGGAGGTAGTCTTATAACATCATCATGAATGGCATCAGCATACTGGTCCACCACAACCGGACTGCTAAGACTCATCTCATCCACTACACTGAGGGTCAGGCTAGCCCACTGATGAGTGATCAGTTGCACCCTCTTCCAAAAAATTCCATCTTGTTCTGCCAAAGTTTCCTTCTCACAAGTAAAGGAAAACCCAATCCCATCATCATGGACACACAATAATTTGTACCTAAAACAGTCGATCTGAGTATGGACTGTGGATAACCATTCCATACCCAATATGACATCGTATGTCCTCAAAACTAATACGAGGAGATCCCAGCTGAATATCTCACCTCCTAGAGTAAGCTCACACTGCCTGCACCAGTGTGTAATCACCAAATACTCTCCCATAGGAGTCTCTAAACATAAGGACCAAGCCAACGACACCATCAGAATCTCTGAGATCCGAACAAGAGTCGAGTCAATGACATAGTGAATAGAACATGTGTGTATAAGTACTATAGCTAGGGTGGTGTAGACATAGATCATACTTCAAATCATCTCTAGTGCACCGTGATCAAATGTATCTACCACCAAAAGCTGAGATCTCCCCTTTCCACCTTCTCCCTATTGTTGGGGTGGACCAGCTAGGGGTGTTGGTGGTAGAACCTCAAATAGCCGCCCACCACCAACTGCACAACCAACTCCTCTTCCACATATTCCTCCCTACAGACCTCCCTACTCAAATTTATACCTCTTCCTCAGCAGTCCCTCGACCATATTTTGATCATAAGTATGATAGGTTAGGTAGTCAAAATCCATGTGACCCTACCCACGGAACATGTATCACAGTCTACTCCTCTGCTGATATCCTCTGTCCCATGAGCTCTACACTTCTGTCCCTACATCCTGTGGTCTCCCTCCAAAAGGTCTAGCCCGCTTTTTCCTCTACATAATCATCCTACTAACTACTATAGATAACTCGAATACCTATCATCCAGTGGTGGCTCTCACTATCGGTTCCTGCTCACCTAGGAAGCTCTCGACCAATAGCTCTCGCTCTAGCACTCCATCCTGTGTCGGGATATAGGGAAATATCATCGACACTTTGATCTCCCCTCGGAGACCCTTCTCAAAGGTCGGGGCCCTGATTAGAGGGTCTTGTACCATGTCATTAGAGTAGAGATAGGGGTATGTGAATCTTGCTGAGTACTAAGACCCTGTCAGGATTCCCTACTGAAAGTGAATGAGATCCTGAATATTCAGAGAGTTTAGAGTCACTGGAATGAACTCCTCCCTGAAGAGGCCCTCGACGTCAAACAAGGATTGTGTTTCCTCCATGTGTGCCTGGAGCATCAGTCTCCACGATCTCCCTATTGTTCCTTAGAAGAGGCGAGCGTCTAGGATCACCGTCTGGTCTGCTGGTGTCCCGACCAAATAAAATACCCATGTCATAGCCTCCAGCCTATCCTCAGCTGTATGCGGGTCTGTCTCACCTTGAAACCTCGAAGGCCTCTATCTCTGAAACTAATGCAATTCACTCAGTCAGTGTGCATGGTCTACTAGTGGGGCTGGTGGAATTTGATTCCCTAGGGGTAGTGGTGATGCTGGTACGCCACCCGTAGGTGCTATCACCATAAGAGGACCCTCCACCGATGCCTCGTCACTCGAAGGGTCATCATCGTGATCTCTCACTCAAATCAATGTTGTCTGTCTATGCGGTGGAATCTTGTAAGAAAACAAGGGTGCCACAGTTAATAAGTTATACCTAGTGAGCTGAATCAAAAACATAAAATGAAAAACTTCATTTTCAAAACACATGTAAATAGTGGTTTGGTGAACATAGTTAGAAATAAGAATTCAGGGTGTTGTTGTATGGATCCGATGATCGCCGCACCAACACTAGACTCTCTGAACTAAAACCTGAACTCACCACACTTAACACTATTGCTCCATTGAAAAACATAGACCCTTATTCCATATAGTAAAACTGATCACCCTCTAATACCACTTTTTCATGACCCTTCCCACAGGGCTCATGCCGTGACTTCTCCGATCCCACCTTCCATAGGTTAGAGGTTGGTAACTAGCACCTGAAAATCTTATCCCTAAAATTGTAATGCATTGCTTCAAAACATATACCCACACAGACTAGGTATACAATGAAAGAAAACCACATAGTATAACTGCTAAAAGTTAAAGTAAGTATTGAAAGTAAATTGTTCTAGTATATAATCCCAACCTGAAATAGAGTACAACAAGAAGGGAAAATATCTCATGAGGTCATCTGCCAAGGATCCTACTTGAAGGGAAGATACAGGTTATCTCAGCGGCTCACCACACCAACCAGTCACCTCCATACACCTTCTAGTCATGGATCCCAAGTCTTGGTCAAAGCCTTCAGTCATCTTCACAAGAAAAAACATGGTGTGGGCGAATCCCGTGCAAGGGTGAATATAAAAATACTCAGTAGGGACCTCGAGACCCCCGAAGGTCTCTCAGAAGTGCACAAAGGAAAAACCACAAATCATGATCTCGATCACAAAGTACAAAGAAAAAGAAATCTCACACCAGGTATAACAAAAGTAAAAAATTAAATATGAGTAGTCGTAAAGTTAAGTCATCTTATTCTGTCAAGAGACTCTATTGCTTACCCACACCAGATTGATAGATGCTGACACACATAGGATCACTAGGTGCTGACCCACACAGGATTTCTAAGCACTGACCCACACAAGATCGATAGGAGTTGTCCCACACATGATCATTGAGAACTGACCCACATAAGATATTTAGGTACTGAACCACATAGGATCGCCGAGCTCTGACACACGGATGATCTCTAGGTACTCACGCACACAGGATCACTATTCATTCTTCGTGTCACAACCATCCACTGGATTCTCACACTTAGCATGTTTGATTCTGAGAGGACGAGTTCCTCAATCCATCACTCTAAACTCAACTGCCACAAAGTCCCACAAAGAAGTAACCTGAAGAACTACCATGTCATAAGGGTTCCAACTTAATAGATGGTGCGTCAATCGGACCCCCGGTCTGTATGTTATAGGCATTTTAGTGTCGAGGGCTCGGTTGGATTCGAGTTCGTTCTAACCCGTCCTTACTCCAACTTTAACCAAAACTCAAGTGGATTATCTCAAAAGGACTACCTCAACCTAAGTGTTCTAGTGTCGTAGAAGGTTATTCAAATGGACGTAGAGTTTAGAAGTTTTTCCCATTTAAGTGAATTTGGGCCTAAGTGGGTCTGGGTATGGACCGATATGGTCGGACCAACCTGACTCGATCTGATCCACTAGGCCCGACCAAACTGGCGGGGCCTGGCCAGGTCCAAACTGGTTGGGTCTGGCTAGGTCCAAACTGGATGGGCTCTGCCCTGTCCGGATGGGCCCGGTCCATCCCACTGGGCCTGGCCTAAACTGGCTAGACCGCGGGATCGACCCTTTTGGTCATGGGCTCAGCCCGATGGGTCGTGGACTTAGCCTGCTAGCCACAAGCTTAGCTGGCTGGGGCGTGGGACCAGCCCGACCCACCCAGTTGTGCGCAGCCTTCCAGGTGGGCGTGGGGTTCTGCTCTTCTCCCAAATGAACTAAGCCTGTTTGGGTTCCTCCATAAGCGGAACTATCAGTGCATTTACATCTAACTGGTCCACATCGAACGATCAACAGTGGGACCGATGGGATCGGGTCTACCCTCCACTGTGGCTTAGAGCAACGATGTGCAACCTGTCGTCAACACAGCCAGCAAAAGCCGGATGCCCCTATCTGCTACGACGTCTTCAAGCGCCATCGCGCTGACAGAGCTTTTGTGGACCTACAGTGATGCTCTGGAGGTCCATTATCTTTTCTGAAAACCCCATGAGCCTCTTAGGACACTACCATCACTTCATGGACCTCAGTTTTGCATTTGCACAATGTTTTTCGGTCTTCCAAGAAGAACGCAACCAAATCAAGTTTGGCGGAGGGTCCGGGCCTTGGTTGATTCGTCCAACACCCTCCATGTAAGCATTATTACATGGAAAGCATTTTGCATCACCAAGGGAAGATGAATCATATGACTGTTAAACATAAACCATACATGAATCTTTTTGTAAGGTACTATGGATGAGGGAAGGGGAACTCATGTTTGAAGAGTGTTCGTTAGTGTTTGTCGATCTCCAGATCGAATCTTCAATGACATCTCCAAATTCTATGTTCTTAATTAGAGTAAGAAATTGCAAACACTACATCAAGTGTTCTCCCATGAGTTCCTAAATCCCACTCCAACAACTATATTAAATAAAAGAAAAGGAGATCAACTCTCCCCACAATTATGTGGTTCATTAATGAATAATTAATGAACCCACTAATCTCCTGATGGTGCAGTTACACAACCAAGTGTAACCAGTCATTAAATGACCTTCATTAAAATGACCAACCAACTCGGCAGTCCCTTCACCCTCACTCAATGGTTACAAAAAAGAAATAAAATAACATGTGGTGTTATTTTTTTTGTAAATTTCAAAAATTTACTTTTTCATTTGACCCTTGTCGGTCGATGTTAAGCTTTACCTAAGCGAATACCAGCACTACGAATTCAACGGTACCCTCAGATCTTTAATCTGAGAACTATTTCGATAGATAGAAATTTTCACTCCCATGTTTACTAAATGTACCTTAAAAAAGATAAAAATTCTTTTTCAGGCTCTCCAGGCCTTGGAATCACGTGCCGTCAATTTTTGCAAACTCGTAATAATCCCCATTAATTTAAAATATATATATATGAATATTATAGGACTTTACATAAGATCAATTTAAAAGTAAATACCTATTGTTTGATGGATACTAGATATTTAATTTAATTCTTTATTGTTTTCTATTTATTAAATATAGTCTTTTATTCCATGGTGGAATGATATATATGTTTCCATACTATGAGGATATACCAATATTGGAATTAATTAATTGAAATTGATCATGTTTTTATGATTTGTATAAATATTTTACTATAGATAACATGTCGGTATAAAGTCCTTAGATAGTTCTAGGAGGGATATACCTCGTGTTAAAGGTATCATCCTAAGAGAACATGCTTGTGACCCCATAAATTGATTAGGATTTTCCCAAAAAATTTCAGAAATCATAAATGTTTTCCATCACATTTGGGAAAATTTATCCATAGAGATTGATGATTAGGATAGTTATTAGAGTAGGATAAAACACCCCCTCATTGTAGGAAATATCAATTCTACCACCAGTGTTGCAAATAAATCCAACTTAGAATTCCCCTGCACCCATTATTTTGGTTTGGGTGAAAGGACCACTTCCAAAAGGGACCTTTCTCTTAGTCCCTATTCAATGAGATAATGATTATGAGACTATGGTTAAATAAGAATGGGATTTTCAGACCAAGTATCCTATATCTGTCTTGGAAACCAAATACCCTTATTATTCTGAGTATTATATTGACATCATCGAGGAAATATTTTAACAATTGCAGACTCCTAAGGAATGTCTAGTAGATATGGATGGTCTTCTCTTAGCCTTCGGTAAGATTTTTGTTAATGATATCAATATTAGTAAATAGAATAAAGAGTTTTCATAATAGAGTTGAGACATACTACCATAGAAGAGAAGGGGATCTATAGAACATTGTGTGGAAGATGTGAGTCCAAATTTCTTTAATTATCAAAATTTCATACGTTATTACAAGTCATTCCCAACACATTAGGGAAAATATCTGTGATATGGAAAGATGGGGAATCTCTAGAAGTTATTCTCTAGGTATTTATGGTTCTATATGGGTTCATGAAGCACACTATATATATCCCAGGGATCTATCTATTGTCCTTAGGGGTAGGCTAGGATGATAATGAATCATGCTTGTCTTGCATCTCAGGGATAGGTTCAAATATATAAGGTAGGTTGAGTATATAAATTGTATTACACTACATAAGATGGGAGTGAGGGGTCATATACTATTTTCGGTAGATTATTTATCACTTTTACATTGTCTTCAACTTTTTTTTACCGGGTCTTCCCATTCCTTTATATCTTCACAAGTTATTTATGGTATTAAATTTCTGTTCATGTTACCTTATGAGTTTCTTTCCCTTGATACAATTTTAGGCATGAATGCAGCCCATCATAAATGATTCTCAATTTTTCATATAGTGGTTTCCATTTATTGACATCTATAAGATATAAATATTCTAGTGATAATGTGCTCTGATATTCTTCATGGAATAGATAGGGAAAACAATATCAATTATCGAATTGATTACTATCATACATGGGTATAATTTTTATTTTCTAATTTAGAGAAGTTTTTTATGACTGTTATGTGGGAACTGGGAGAATATATATTTTTTACATCCATGAACAATCTTGGGGTGATCATGGTGTAGATTGAATTCTTGGATATTTTGGGAGGATCAATTTTATCCCCCTCATCTTTTCCCACATCTGTGGATCTCTATCAAGACATCCTTCAAGATGAATTCATATGACATTCCCCTGATAGAGGAGTTGAAATCAAGATTGATCCCATTATATGTGTGTAACCCATTTTGATACACCCCTATTGTATGATGTTGACTGACTTAGAGGATATCAAGGTACAACTCAATGAATTATAATAAAAGGGATTAATTAATTCAAGTAGGTCATAATGGGTCAAAACAATCTTTTTTTCAAGAAGGGGGTTGGTAGTATTAAACTCTATATATATTATTGGGTGCTCTTTTAGGTGATAGTGAAAAATAGAAATACCTTTTCATGAACTAGAATCTATTTTATCAGTTATAGGGAGCATGGTGGCTCTCTATGATTGATCATCGATCTGGATATCATCAGTTGCAGGTTGCAGAGGAGGAAATCCTGAAGATATTATTTCAATGAAGTTATGTGATATATGAGTAAATTATTATATTTTTTGTATTAAAAAAGGAATCTATAGTGTTCATAGATCTCATGAACAAGATCTTCCATTCATATTTTGAAAATTTCACTCTGGGGTTCATTGAATATATCCTTATCTACTCTTAGACCTAGGAGTAGCATGTGATAAAAATTTAATTGTCTTGAGTCTACATTTAGAAGATCATCATTGTATCCAGATTTCATTGTTTAACTTTTGGAATCAAGATGTGAAATTCATGGGGAATATGGTGAATGGGACATGTATATTGGGGGAATATAATTAAGTTATGACAGTGATAGCTTTCAAATGTACCAAGAATTCATTATATTTTAGTTTCTTTCTAGGTTTATTGGGATACTATCTACATTTTATTCAGGGATTCTCATTATTATCATCACCCATGATTGCAATGTTGAAGAAGGGAGTGAATTTATATTGTTTTAATCAGTGTATATTGGTATTTTGTGAACTGAAGAGAAGGTTTGTGACATGTATCGTGTACATACTTCCTATGATAGGGACTGTTTGTACCATTTAATGTGATGCATAAGAAATTTGTTTGGGATAAGTAATGACATAGTTGGAGTAGATAGTAGCTTATTGGTCACATCAACTTCAACCCAATTAGTGGAACTATCCTACCCATAAATTGGAGTTAGAATTCATAGTCAATGATATGGAGAGTTTGTTACAAGATATCTATGGTGAGAGGTTTGTTGTTAAACAATACCCTAAGTGAATCCACTATATCATCACATAGAGAAACATAAACTTGACGTAGTAGCATTGGGTCAATTATCTATAGAAATTTGACATTGATATTCCCTATAAACTAGGTAAACGTAATGTAAATGAAGATTCTCTTAGTCATAAAATGTTTGTAGATCAATAGATTGGTGAATGAAATTTGGTGGAATAGTGTTCAATGATGATGTAATTAGCCGATTTGAGGATGCATACTTCTGAGGAAAAGGGATAAATGAAAAGTGCTCCTTTTTTGGAAACATATTTCTTAGTAAACTGGGTGAAATCTAGTCAAGAAACTAACCCTTAGTGTGCTATGATGTGGGAATAGATTTTTGGTGGTGATCTGATACTTGAGTGGTCTTTGGATAGTGATTATGTGATCGTTGTAAATGAGAGAGTTGTAGTATATGCTTCTATCTGGGTAGAGATGATGAATTAATTCCATACCCTTATGTGGGTGGTATATCCTGGGGAAAAATATGTTTAATTAATTTATGCTATAGTTCGGGTGGCTAAGAATAAAGATATGAATTTCTAGTTCTGTTTTCCAATACCTCACTTTCTATAGGATTAAGGTCATGCACCATTTTCTTGGTGTTTTGGTGTAGCAACTTTCTATTCCCTTTTAAAAGTGGGAGGATGACATGATGGTTTATTATGGGTTTACCTAGGACCCTGAGTGTAACAAAATACAAATTCCTAAATTGATTATTAAAATAACTCTTAAATTTTATAAGGACTATTTTATTAAATTTTACAATGTAAAAACAAAGAAATATTGGTATAAAATTAATATTACATGTCATTTACTAATACTGATTATTACATCTAAGACTTGTATAAGGATATAAAAACCAAAGAATATCGACCATGCAGTGGTATACTCTATAAGATAAAAATATTTCAAAAATATGAAACCTACCATGAAAATAGTTAAAATAAAAACAAATATTGTGAATTTAAATGAAATCAGCAATGTACTTGTAAAAACCACTAGGCATGAAGTAGTATTTGTCGATGAATTATAGTGTACATATACGGTATAAAGGGAAAAGTAAATTTTGGTGTCTGATAATTACATAAATATTAGTTAATATGATTTTTGGTCAATGTGACCATTAGTGAACATGACCGTTTGGAACTATGACCATTGGTAATAATTTTAATGTTAGAATTAGATTTTATAAATAGAAATGACAATTGATAATTGTTGCAGCAAGGAGAAACAATTGCCTCAACCAATTGAGTCAACCCTTTTGAAAATCATTTGTTATAACATGGGAGAGAGGTATCATTTCAAGGATTATCCATTTAAAAACCACAAGAATAGATTCAACAATTTAGGCTTGAAGGAAATCAACAACAGAAAATGTTCAAATTAGTGGAGATCACCACTAGGTCAATGTTAGTTGTACCGCCCCATGAAACCACCTCTATCCAAAACCTTACCTTTAAAGAGTATGTTAGTGTAATAAGGGGTTATGTATCTAGAAATTGGTGTTATAAAAATGAAATATTATTTTTATTAATGAAGTAGTTATTTTATCAATCCCATTATTATAATTATTTTATTTTATAATTACAGATGAATATAAGATGATTTTGGGAAATTGTTTTTTGGATACAAATAAAACATAATTTTATCTTTAGAAAATTTATAATTTTTTTCTATAAAATCAATAATTCTAAATAAAATTTATTTTCATGAAATATTAATTTAATATATTATTTATTTAAATATAAATTCTAATATAATTTTATAATTTCATAGGATGATTTTATAAATTCCAAAAAAATTACTATTTTGTAAGAACTATCACTTTTCAATAAATTTGGATTTTTTATTTAGAAGATAAAATTATTATATTTAGATAAATATTTTGATAAAATAAAAAATATATTTAAAATCAACACATTTAAATTGGGTTCGGGAGAACTTTTGAGATGTTTTTAAGATAATGTATTCTTCAATGAATAATAGAAATATAGTTGTTTGTTCTCAGTCTGTTTTAGGACTTCATATATATATACTAATGTTTTAATAAATAATTAAATATAAACCAAATCTTAAAACGTTTTTTATTAATATTTTGTATCTTTATTGATTTAATTCAATTTCTAAACATATAAATGACTCTCCAAAGTCTAAAATATAATTTATGACATAAAATATAATATTTTGTAGAAAATTTAGTTTTTCATGTCCAAAGTAATATTAAAAAATTGATTTCAGTAATAATGGATTTGAATATTTTCAAATTTGAATTTAATGCTTAATTCCTTGACAAAAAAACAATTAAGTGATTTTTTTTTCAATTTCCACAAGCTAGAATTGAAAAACCTATATTTTAAATTTTTTAAAAAATTCTTCCAAATTTAATATAAATTACCAAAACTCCCACCATTCCATTCCAATAAAAAATTACATGTGAGGTTTTATTCATTTACTCTATCTATATTACATCTTTGGTGTCCCGAAGGTCATATGGTTTCCCTCTCCAATGTTTAAGAAGTTAGTTCCCAAGATAAAAAAACTCTCAACTTCTTCTTTTACATTCAAGTACACCTTCTGTGGTATGATTTCCAAATGTAAAAATAATTTCTATTAATACACTTTTATTTATCCCATTACATCCAAAATAGTTTTTTATAAATAGTAAACCTTTATTCCCTCTCATTTCCCCTTTCCTTATTCTATTCTTTATACTATCTTAATACTGATTTAATTTCACAGATTTCTATCTTCACATGAAATATTCTTATATTATGAATACCCAAACCCATTCCTTATCCATGATTATTCACCTAGATGTTGAAATAATTATATTTTACAGTTATTAACATGTGTTGAACCCACATTCTCTTTTAGTGAGTTGAGAATGATGTAATATTTAAGTCTTTAATAGTTTTTATACAAAAAAATTTTATATATAACCCATTATTTATTTTCATTTGGTTATTGATGAAAATATATGTCATTTTTAATATGGATAACATAAATTAAGAAATATTATGGGTTACCTCTAATATTTCTCTAATGCATTGGGTAAATAATTAACCTCTATAGATGACACGTTTTATGATACCTCAATGAATAATATAGGTAATTATGTTTTATAAAACCTTAGTGATAAACCTTTGTGATATTTTAGTGAATGAAACGTTTTTAGGTTATAAAAACATTTAAATGTTATGTATAAATTAATTATGATTATTATCTCACATTATTCTTCATGTTATATCCATGATGATCATTCATGTTTCATTTCATTTTTATCCCTTACTGAGATTTATGCTCACCCTTACCTATTGATGTATGTCCCTAAAAAAATTATATGTTTTAATGTAAACTAGGATGGAATAATAAAGTAATTTTTTAAAAAGGATTAAATATTGTTTAGTTTTAGGATTTATTTATTTAACTATTTTATATGTACCCGGTTCCCAAGACACAAGACCTATAAATATGTTACGATGTTATTAATGTAATATGTTGTCAATGAATAATGTTAAAAGTCATTTATTAAAAGGTAGGATTCCATATTTGGTAATAAAGGTAAGGTTTAATAACTTAATGAAATTAGGAATATAAAAAATTATTAATAACCCAACAGATAAGTATAAATATCAGGAATCATTAATAAAATTTAGTGTAGTATAAAGTAAGTGGTTTCCGAGAAATGTAATCCCTATCTGGATACTATAAGTAGATGTGGATCAGGAATAGTTTTACCTAGGGGTAATAAACCCAAAAATGGAACATTTTGTAAAAACATGACCATCACATAGTTCATTCCAAATATTCCTTAGTGGAAAACAAGATTGATTCTCTTTGAGGATATTCTTTGATTAATCACATAATTTTTACAAAACATTATTTAGGATATAAAAATAATGTAATTTTTTTGATATATTATATCATCCTATAAGAATGATATTAAAAAATATTATGATTGATATTTCATTTTAAATTATTATAATATGCCCAATATTATCAAATATATCAAATAGGTTCTCTTATTTTAGAGAAGTGGTATGAAATAGAAAGACTGATTTAAATAATGGTTGCAACAAACAATGTGATGATGACCTTCCCAATATGGAAAGACATGGAGTTAAATAATTCATGATGAGGATGAATTAGTTAACTTGGGTTTTTAAAAGGAACCTAAATCATGTGGATCATCTGAATTCATCGTGGAATGAATAAATAGTATTTTATTTCTATAAGTATCAATAACCACCTAGTTTTAGTGGCAAATCAGATGTACTGATCATAGAAAACTAGATCGGTACTATATGAAATATATTTTATATATTCTATTTCTCCAAAAAAGAAAATGTTAAATTGAAAATATATCACATAGATGGATAATCTGATCAGTGGTGGATACTGATCAAGAACATGAATCTAAGGGATGAGGTCGAATTCATGGAATTAGAATACTTCAAAAAAGTATTTTTCAACATGTATTTTACTCACACCCTCTGAAACAAGATGGTTAGGGAATTAAATGAGTTCATATAAAGGGAAAATGAATTGGTATGGAATTATGATATAAAATTTAAAAGTATTTCATTCTAATATTCATGCTTAACCAATGATTCTAATTGTAAAATCAACCAATTATTTGGTGGATTGATACCCCATATAAGGAATGAATTAGAAAAATTATACTTTGGGAGTTATTAAGAGACAATATGATGTGATATAAAAGTTTAAAGGAAGTTATAAGATACCCAATATACTCATGAATATAATCATAAGAAGATAAATATGGACCCAAATTTTGGAAATACTTTAAGAGTGAACAAAGTACAATATCTCATGTGAAACAAATGTGGGAAGAAGCATTTGATGAATTATATGAAAGTAAGTGGAAAGTGAAAATTGTGTGTAAGATTTGTGCATATATCTTTAAACAATCATGGTGATGTAAATACTAAACATATGAATGCTAATTAAAAAGGGAATACCATGGAAGAACTACCTACCACACAATGCTTCAAGTGTAGGGAGAATGGGAATTTCACTAATCAATTAACAAGTCAAAAGATAATGGAGGGAAACATCTATCACCCCTAATAGAGTCTAAGAGTAAAAGTTAATCCTTTTTTTAAATATTATTTCTAATTCTGAGGCTCTAAACTATTTTATGGTAGGTACTCTCATCATATACTAAAAGCTAAGATGAACATTGGTTGTTTCTTGTTTTATGCATTCTTTTATTTCATTCAATTTTACAAAGAAAATCATGTTAAGATATTAAATTTTAGTGGTATATGTTTTATTTAAAACTTTTTATTTGGAAATTCATTCATTGAAGATATTTTGGGATTCCAATATTAACTTTTGTTGAGAGAAATACCTCTTAATACCTATTGGTTATTCCAATAGTGAAATTTGACATAATACAAGGGTTAGATTATTTGTTGATGTGTGATGACAATATAAAATGTAAATTTAAGATGATTTTATATATTAATGTTTAAACATAGTTATATTAAAATGAGATTTATCTTAGCCCGAGTCTTTCCATGAACCACAAATCATTTCATTATTTCTCGAATGGATTAGTGTATAATGAGAATAAATATAATGTTTAAAGATAATATATTTACCCAAAAATCCTATGAAATGGAGGTAGAATGCATAATTGAAATTATAAATATATCCAAGAGAATATATAATTCCCCATATATAATTTAAATTATTGAGTTATAGGAATTAAATAAGAAACTCCAAGACCTCTTGGAAGAAGGTTTTATTCGATCAAACATTCCTCTTTTGGGGTAACCATCTCATTTTGTGAAAAATAAAGATAGATTTTTGTGGATATTAATTGAATATAGAGATATTAATGGGATCATATTATAGAACAAATACCCTCTGTTAAGTATTTGTTATTTGTTTTAACAACTTCAAGGGGATCAATTCTTCTCCAAGATTGAATTTCAATCAGGGTATCATTAGTTGACGGTGAAGAAAGAAAATACCCTAAAGTATACCTTCTAAAAAAGATATATAAATTAAGAGTTTTTTTATAACCATTATATTGAATCGTGATCCTTATATATTTATGTATTTAATTAATCGAGTCGTTAATGACTACCTTGATAGTTGTTACATGGAATTCATTGAAGATATTATGATACGTGTAAAAAGCTATGAGGAGCCAGAGTATCATTTAAGAGCCTTATTAAAAACTTTAAGAAGAAACTATTAGGTAAATTCTTTAAATTTAAGTTAACATTAAAATATGTTACATTCTTAGGGAACATCATGGATAGTGAATTAATCTCAATGGATTTAGCAAAGAAAATGATCATAGAGGAGTGGCTATATCCTACAACAGTAACTAAAATTCATAGTTTCCTTGGTCTGGATATATAATATAGAAGTTTTGTGAAAACATTTTCTTGAATTTATAATACACTATCCAATCCAACTCAAATAAGAGTTAATTCTAGTGATATAATGGATGTTTTAGAATATTTCCAAAAACTGAAGAGGTTGTTGGTTAGTGTATGTGTTCTAACTCTACCCTATATACAAGAATGAGTTTTCATCTATAATAATGAATCATTGAAATGAATATGATGTGTTTTTATATAAAATTTAATTGTGATAGAATATTCATCTTGACTATGAAAACATCATAAATAGAATTATCCTACTCTTTAATTGAATTTACCTATAGTAGTTTTTTCTATGAAGCAATGAAGAAAATATTTTTATAGGGAAAATGTGATACATACACTGACCAAAAAAGTTTGAATTATATTTTTCACACAAAAGAAACTAATCACGAGTCAAAAGAGACAATTTAATATTCTTAATGAATATTATTTTTAATTTATTATCACCTTGGAATAGAAAACAAAGTCACAAATGCATTAAGTATGAATGATCATGGAGTTATGGTAATTATTGGGATTAAAGGAGATCAATTAATGTTAGACCTAGTAAGGTCAAACATGGATTCCATCAATCCTATCTCAAATAATTTATCAACCTCAATTACTACAGAAGATCGAAAACATTTAAATAGATAACTCTTTGATGAAAAATAAGAAAGAGGTTATTAAAAATATATGGTTTCTTGAATCAATGTTGATCATGTTGGTGTACTAAAATTTTGTACAAGGTTATATATTCCATATATTTTGGAGATAAATTAGGAGCTGATGGATAAATCCTGTAGCTCAGTATTATATATATATATCCTAGAAGAACGAAAATGTAAAGGTACCTTCATGATAATTTTTATGGGACAATATTAAGAGGGAGATTTTGAATTATTCTATAAGGTACTTGGGGTTTTAACAAGTGAAGGAAGAGCAACAAATTCATAAAGGGGTATTACAACCACTACCCATACATATGTGGATGTTGGACAAAATTACTATATAAATTGTCACTAGACTTATTAATATATACAATGGAAACAATTATATACTAGTAATAATTTGTAGATTGAAAAATAGATCCCATTTTATTTCCATAAGAGAAACTGTTTCCTTGGATTTCTTAGATCACCTCTATATTCAAGAAATAGTGAGACTCGATAGGGTACTATTATTGATTCTTTCTGATTGAGATCCAAAATTAACATCTATGTTTTGAATGATATTTCAACAGTCTGTGAATATAGAGGTTAACATGAGAAAAACCTATTATCCTCAATCTAATTGGTAATCTAGGAGGATAATAAAAACATTAGAATTCATGATAAGGTCTATCTCAATTCATTTTCAAGGGATTTAGGACCAACATCTTCCACTTATCAAATTTTCCTTTAACAACCATTTCTACATGAGAAATGAAATGTAACCTTTTGAAGAACTCAGTGAAAAAAGACTAAGAGCTCCAAAATATTGGGATGAATTCTGAGAAGGGAAACTATTGGGACCAGTCATTATGAAGGAGACTACAAAAAAGATACAATTGATTCAGAAACACATCAAGGCTATTTAAAGTCGATTAAAAATTTCTACCAAAAACCTAAGTATGGACATATAATTTCATGATGGTGATCATTTGTTTCTTGATATTCTGAGAGAAATGAGTAATGAGATTTGGAATGAAGTTGAAATTGATTCCAACGTATATTGGACCATTTGAGATTATGAAGTGTGTTAGTATTTCTTATTGATTTTTTATATCCAAAATTATCTAATTACAATGATGTCTTCTATATGTCCCTGTTGAGATTTTATATGTCCAATTCAACATGTATACTTAATATTAATTGTGTGGATGTAGAAACCGCCTTGTATTATTAACAATAACTTATCTAGCTTCTTGATAGAAGAGATAAAGTTGTGTAGAAACATTTTGTGACATTCCTTTAGAGAAAGAATAGGTTTGAATAAGCTACTTGGGAACCTGAAGGAGGTATGAAGTAAAAATACCCACATTTTTATGGTAAGAGTCAAATTTCAAGGATAAAATCTTTTAGGGGCGAATGTAATGACCTAATAATTTCTTCTCTGATTAATAAAATCACTCTTATTTTATATAAGGAACGTTTTATTATATTTAACAATGAAAGTACATTGAAATGCTATTAAAAATTTAAAAATAAATTTCTTGTAATAATACTAATTACAATATCAAATACTAGTATAGGGATATCAAAACCAATGAATAATGAACATGAATTAGCATACTGCAAAGAATCACACTCTTATAGAAGTATAAAACCCTCCATGAAAATCATTAAAATAAAAAGTAAATTTTGTAATATAATTGTAAATATCATAGTATTTATAAAAACATTTAATAACTATGTAGTATGTATCAATTAATAATAGAGTATATATAGGTTATAAAGGTAAAAGTGACCATTGGGACCTTACCATTACCTGACCGTTGGTCAATATAATCACTAGTCAATGTGACCATTGGTAAATATGACCATCATAAATATTTTTTTAATTGGAATTAGTGTTTTTAAAAAAATAGAAAAATAATAATTGATACAGGAAGGTTATACGAAGGACCCAACCAATAGAGTCATGCCCTTTGAAGCATATTTGTCAGAAATTTGGGGAGGTACCATCATTGCGGTTTTTCCTTGACCAAGCCGAAGAAGAGATTCAGTAATGGAGGTTTGAAAGAAATTAAATATGGGATATGTTCAAATTAGTATACATCATCACAAATAAAATGTTAGACGAGACACCCCAAGAAACTACCATTATCACACAAATTTCCCATAGGGAATATCATAGAGTAATTTGGCGTTATGATCTAGACTATAGTATCAAAAATTTGTGATATCCATTTTATAACTAAAATAGTTATTTCTCAAATACCATTTTAGTGTTATTTAAAAAAAAATACAAATTCATATTATATGAATTTGATAAATAGTTTTTTGGATACAAATTAATCTTATTTATATTTTTATAAAACATTCAATCTTTTTTATAAAATCAACTATTTTAAATAATATTTATTTTATTTTAATGGATTAAAATATTATAAAAAATGAAATTAATTCCTAAAACCATGATAAAAAACCATGGGTAAACCAATGGTTTTTAATTATCCACAGCCAATAATTGAAAGACATATATTTATAAATTATTAAGTAATTCTTACTACCCTACTATAAATACCCACCAATCCCACCATTACTCCCCATTATAAATCATTTTTCCATTATTTTTTGGTCATTTTCCCTATCTGAAGTCCCTACAAGGTTTCTTAGTGGTCTTAATGTTTTCCTCTCAATTCATTAGGATGTTACTTACCAAGATAAGGGAACTATCCTACTCTTATTTTCCATTCAAGTACCCCTATTTTGGAATGGTTTCTAAATGTGAAATAAAATTATTTTCATATACGTCAATTTATCCCATTACAACCAAAATAGTGTTTTATTAATGGGATTCCTTTATTCACCCTCATTATTCCCTTTCCATATTATACATTGTATATCATCATGCAGCCAAATCCATCTGTTGAATTTATCTATTTACATTAAATAGTATTATATGGTGAATACCCCATCCACATCCTTATACATGGGTATTCATCTGTATATAATCATAATTTATTTATTGAGGTATTTACATGTAGGAAACATGCAGTAAATTTTCATGGGTTAAGAATGTTTTAATTTTTGTGTCTTTAAGAATTAATGTACTGAATGATTTTATATGATACCCATTCTTTATTCACCTCAGGATATTGATGAACGGATTTGTTGTGGTGGAAGTGGATCAAATGAATTAAGTAATATTAAGAGTGCACCCTGATAGTTCTCCAAATCATTGGGTAAATGATTTATATCTGGAGATGAAATGATTTACAATATGTTGGTGAATAATCATTGTAATTATGTTTTATGAATATTTTGTGATAATACTTAGAGAAATGTATATTAATATCTCGTTTTTATGTTTTAGCTACATTTCCATGTTATGTATAAATTACTTTTGATTATTCTCCCACATTATTCTACATATTTTATTGATTATGATCATTTATGTTCAATTTTATTTTTTTATCCCTTACTGGTAATTATTCTCACCCTTTCTTATTGATGTATGTGCCCATGAAATTACATTCAGTTAGGTGACCAAATATAGAATAACAACACAGTTCATTAAAAAGATTAATTATTGTTTAAATTTTTCAGAGTTATTTATTGTACTATAAATATTTTCTATTAAAATAGAACTAAAAATATCTTTATAAGTTGTTAATGTAATATTTTTAAAATTAATTATTTTAAAAGTCCTCTATTACAAAGGAGGGATTCCATACCAAGGAGATGTGATATTGTTTCGACGATTATCGGTCAGATAATGAAAGGTTCTAATTCCTTACTAATTCATGAGGCTCGTTTAGTATATGAGGGATAAAATATATATGTCCATGGGATATTAATATTTCATTAAGATCCCTTGAGATTCATGTCTACCAGATACATGAATTTTACTTCCTGCTTTTGGAAGGGATTATAGATGTTTTTAGGGGTTTAGCTGAAATTGAAAATAATGTGCCATCCAGAAAGAGATAGATAGTCAAAATAGGTGATTCACATTTTGGAAGATATTCATAGTGCTTGGATCCTATAATTTGGTGGAGTTTGTAATGATCACCTAGCCTTGGTTGAGTTCACATAGAAAAAAAATAGCTACTAGGAATTGATTTAGATGACAGCTTATGAGGCTATTTAATGTAGGCCATGTCGTTTGAAATGAGGCTAGTGAGGCAGTAGTTGTCGGGCCCATCATCATACATAAGAATTATAAGAGATTAAAAATATGTTAGAAGAGGTTTATCACATCTCAGATTATGTATATTCCATATTCTAATAATATAGGAGGCCTTTAGAGTTTTTTTTAGGCATCTATGTTTTTCTGAGAGTTACTCCTTGATTTAGCCACCAATATTTTAGGAAGGAATGGAAGCTATAACCACATTTTTTAGATAATTTTAGATAAATGAGTGTGTTGGGATAGAGTAATACCATAAATATATTAATTTTTTATATCGAGTAATGCACAACATGTTTCACATGTTTTATCTTTGGAAGCACATTCCTAATCCCACACATGTCATCGACTGTGTAGACTTTTAGATGGGTCCGGATCCATCGTATGTGGACACAATATTGTAGATTGTAGATTAGAGAAATAAATTGAAGTGAAAAAATATAGTACCACTATTCTGAATTCTATTCAATCTTAAATAGATCCAGTACGATACTTGGATGTCAGAGTCTGATGTTTGGGCACATCAGCCTAAGTTTTTTGAGCCGAACCATTGAATTAGCTTTTTAGGGGAAAGAAGTCATTAGGCGGGCATAATTGTGACATGATTTATTTAAATTATTGTACAAGATGATATATTTTATAAATACCCCATTCCACTTTTGGATTTTCACTTTTATGGATTATTTAGGGTTTGGTTTTTTATGTATAAAGGGATCAACAATCGATGATAGTAGTGTAAAGATGATTCATGGTTGAACAGTGGTAAGAAACTAACACTGGCTATCTGTTTGAGTCCACTAGCTAGCTGGTGAAGTTTCTATAAGTCTACAATATACAATTGAATCAATCTTATAACAGGTATCGCCAAATGAATCCATATATTTTGGACATGCACATTGGCCACCCGGGGAGGCCCATTGGCTCATAGGTGCACCTAGTCCAAGGTTGAATTTAATACATTGTGAGATATTTTATTACCACTAAATTTTGATCCTAGTAAACACCTAATTCCAAAAACCATGACATTTTTCTTATTTTTAAACCTCTCTTATTAAAATTCAAGTTCATCCATTAATCTTCCCTTGATTCGTTAAACATTTACCAACTGATGATGCATAAACTATGAATTTTTTCTAGATCAACACCAAATTCTTCAGCTTTCAAGATCTAAAATCATGGATCTATGATTCTTATGATTATATGATGTTGGAATATTTTTCCCATTATTTATTGTCCAATGATATAACATTTTGACAATACCACTTGACCAGATAAAGTTATACTATTTGTTATAAACATTTCATGGGTATGTGTTTTTGAATCATTTAAATTGATCACTTTATAATGGTGGATAGATTATATAAATCTAACCAATTTATGATAGTTTTATATAATTGTTGGTTATTTCAGTATGTCGATGATATCACTTAAACTCTAGATTCCTTCCTTATGAGTGGTGGACTTTTCAGGGTAAGTCTCTATAGATCAATCATCATGAGATATTCCTCTTTTTGAATCTCATCTTTGACCACTTTCATGTTGATGGATTCTTAATGTATAAATGTTCATTGGATAGACTCCATTTCCACTTCTAAAAATTAAGATGAATTCATGATTGATTATTATACCTATAATGGATCTACGTAATTAACATCCACTCCTTCAATAAATCATGGAACTATTTCGGCTGACAGAATCCATGAGGTATCTAATTCTTGACAGTTAAGAATCATCTTAGGTATCTTCTTAAAAATTATTTTATTTAATGAAGTATAATATAATTAGACATACTTGAAATTTTTCAAAGTTATTCATGTGTTTGGGATGTGGTTTAGCTTTGATCCTTTGATGATCCTTGGATTTATTTTAAAAAAACATGAGGTAGGATGTTCCATTCCATTTGTGGTTCCTATATTCTCCTATTTACTAGGTTTTATTTCTTTTCATAGTATATTTTTATGACCATTATTGATTTTTATAACATGTGGTTGTGTATATAGTCTATGATACATGTTTATGAAACATTTTTCCATCAAACTTCTTGTATCTTGTTTGATTATATTTGAAGTTTATTACATGTATTAAATGTTGATACTATTTTTTCAAGATTATATTTTATTCTTTAAATTCTCTAGCTTGTTATATATGTCACCGTGCCTTCATAGGTAATTTTACTGGTTATTAGAATAGTTGGACCTGTTTTACAAGGTATACCTCATTGGGGGATTGTTCAATACTTGTGATAATGATGACATTGAACTTTAGCACTTGGTAGGGATATAATAATTCCTCATGGATTCATTGTGATTCAATCAATGGCTAGTTTATTCCAATTATCATGTTTACTCAAGACCTATTGGATGTTGAGTAGCATGATCACTAAATGACTAGTGGATACAAAGAACAAGTCTCACTTAATTCATAGTGTATGTCGATTATAATGTTGAAATGATCCTGAGAATTATTTTTACAAACATTGTTGACAAATATTGATTGCTTTTGAAATATTGATATCCATTATTTAATGTATCTAAATTTGGAACGACTCAACTTCATGGTGGATTAGTTAGTACACTGGCGATCAATATATGATTGATTATGATTTCTTAAACTTTTATCATTAGCATAGAATATACCATTTATACATTTGAATTTTTTTTAATTATATGTTGGTCATTTCCTTATGGATTTTGTTACTCCACCCTGCATAGTCATCGCGATGCATGAGAATACTTAATGTATAAAATATTATAAAGGTCAATAAGACTATTTACTATTATTGAGAAGAAGGTCATGGAGATACGAGTGGTGTCAAGATGTACTCTATATGGTTTCCATGTTTTACTTTTTACTACATGCATTTCTACTCTTGTTTTTCTTCCTACACCGAGATCCCATTAATTTATTTTTGTGACATGTGTTCCATTCATTGTTTCTTTTTATAATTATTCATTCTAAGTATTATTTTGGGTTTTTATAATTTATTTATATAATTGGTTTAAGGATATGGTATTACGGGTATGGTCTCCCCAATTATGGTGTGCATGCCCTCACTTATAGTCTGTAACCTCTTGCATATGGGAAGGTGCACACAAGGTCTTGCGACTCTCAAGCTTATTCCTGGTGTTTTGGGTCATGGATTTAAAGAAGGAACCCAAAATATCTCGAACAACCAAAATTCAGGATACTAATATATATCATTATCAAGTGATCATATTAGTAAATATTATAAACCTACATTCCCATGACAATCCTCGCCCAATAAATTCCATGCCATTAATAAACTCAACATAGGGAATATAAATTATTTCCACCCATTCTAGGATCTATTTTACACTACATGAACAAAAATACCATCATTAACAACTATTAATATCCAAAAAACACACACCCATGAGGTTTATTTAGTATTCATTAACTCCTATGTTATGATAGAAATCACTAAATAATCATTTCTTGAATTTTAATTAACCTAACGTATCTTTCAAAAACCAATTTCAAAATAACGTTTCCTTCAAAACATTTTACCAATGTTTCTTTGAAATCTATTTTCCAATCTCAAATAATTGTGTTCTTATCATGTGAACTTATGTGATAAGTGTGATGCATAATAAAATTCCACCTTCAACCCTAAGAAACTAGAAAAAATCAACAAGTATAATATTATACTTTAAACTACAAAACCATGATAGTAAAAAGCAATAATTACTATACCATAATCCTGATAACTTGAAATTTCACTATATAGGTGTTCATGATTGATAAATTCAATATAAATTACAAGTTACAATCAAATTTATCTCTATATACCATGAACTAAATAAATATTAATACAGAAACAATCTAAAAAAATTTAAAACTCCCCTACTTGGGTTGACCAGTGTGAGTCAAAGTGTAACCCACCTCAGGAATACGTCCTTGTATGCTATAAGAATCTATTTAACAAAAATTGTTTATTCCATATAATGGGGATACTCTAACCTTGATATCATGACAAAATATGTACGATGAAACATAATAATCTATAGGGTATTCAAAATAAAAATCCATGTGGAATTACTTTTGAATGTTTACAATAATAAAAACATAACACTTTCTCTTTAAAAAAAGAAACTTCTGTTATACATAAAATAGTAATACGACATTGAATTACCCTATGTGGGTTAATAATTTACATGGAATTTCATAAAATAATAAAAAATATCAAGAAACATCAATTCCACTCTGGTCCTTAGACTCACATAAGAACCATCAATTAATCTTTATAAAGATAGAATATCTTTAATCCCAATCACATTCCCCATCAACATCTCACATCTCAATCATGAGGGTTTCATATCCACCAAGGTTCACATTTAAGGTATGTGTTCTAGACATAGTAGGACACCAAAAACAAAACCCCTAAAATATACTATAATTCATATATATATATATATATATATATATATTAGAGAATGCAATATTTATTCTCGAAATCTATAAAACTCATCATGAACCCCAATATACAAGTTATCATGTGGAATCTAGGACACTGTGACACTCAACCATACATGATTCACCATTTCTATAGATTTATGTCATTCATACCCATATAAATCTGATACTATATACCAAATTCATCTAGTTCATCCATTGTAAGAAAAAAAGAATTAATATCCTAGAAGAGGGTTCAAAATCAACAAATTCCCCAAGAAGAGAAGTCCCTTGGGATCATTGAATAAAAACTATAATTAACCAATTAAATTTCAAAATATAGTCTATTAAGACCCCATAATATGGTTTACGGTGAATAAATTCCCCCTAGAAAAAATATTGTACTGATATTGTGGAAGAGGGTGAATAATACACCAGTTCTATTGAAAAATACAATGCCTCAAGATTCAAGAAGAGGGTGTAAAATGAACCAATCCCCCAAAAAGATATAGATCATTGGGATGTTATAAGAGGATATAAATAATCCAATTACCCTAATGATATAGTATAATGGTATTATAAAAGAGGGTGTATAATAACTCAGTTACTTCAGAAGAGATAGTGTATCATTATCATCAAAGGGGGTGCACATTGGCCGAATTAACTTAGATAAGGAAATGAAAAATGATCCAATAGGATATCATAACAAGACCCAATTAACTTGATAAATTATATTTGAATATCAAATAAAAAAATAACATATGAATATTCATGACTCAGAAATATATCAGATCATCTAACGCACACTAGGTAATACAACCCCTAATCCATGGATCAAGAGGTCCAATATTAGCTTCTATCTATACATATATGAGTCTCCAATGTACAAAAAAAATGTATTATCGTATAAATTAGCTAGTTAGAAGAACATAAAAAGATTTTCATGTCAATTATTTTTATACATAGTGATTTTCTTTCTTAGGAATATCTTATCACACTCAGTGTATGTCCGTTGTAAAAATACTCAACCCATAATCTGTAACCCACTAATTCCATACCTTGGATATTTTTTTGAACCATAGTAGATAATCATTCATCCCATATGACCTTCATAAGATTCTTAAACATCAATCATAATCTTGGTGAACTTTAATCACATAAGCCTCCCTTATAAACATCCCAACACTATCCCACAAGCCATGCATCTTCCTGGTGTCAGACACAAGTTCCAATATATATAAACAATTATAGTTATTCAAGACACACCCAAGATAAACCAATATTCTTATTCTTAAACTAAATGTTGTCCCTACCAGGCCTATCACAATTATACTTAGCCTTCCATTTCCATTTAACCCTAGGTGATCTCAAATGTCTTAAGACAATTCTACAAACTATACAAGAATTATGACCTAAAAGAAAAACCAATTTCTATTAAACCAATAACACTAAACTAGTCATAGAAAAAATATCCTTAAAGACTCATTAGAATTCTTCCTTATACCCTTATGGTCACAACCACCCAAATATTCTCAAAAATAAATATATTTAGTTCTATTATCTCATAGATTACATTGTGACATGCAAATTGATAAATAATAACCACCAATCCCTAACAAATAGAGAATCTAATTTTATTATAAGTTGAATTTAATATAAATATTGATTAATATAAATATCTTGGTCCAAAATCAATTAACATTAACTTAATTACTAATGACCATATATCACATCACAAACAAAACACATTTACAACAGTTCATAACAACACGGGGACCACCACCATTATCAATGGAGTTACCCCTACAGCTACAACTTCCAAAATCCACCAAAGAACACATTCTTTACCCTCAACCCCCATGTTTCATATCCTAATATAGAAACATTAATTTATTAATTATAATTAGTTATATTTTTTCAAATAGAAACAAACAACGAAAACTCAATGATTCAGTCCAAATCATTGAAACCTTGAGCAATGACCAACAAATGACTTGAGATATTCCCTCAAAACCCTTCTGCATAAAACCCATAGATTCATTCATGAATTAATTATCAATTTTAAATAAATGAAATTAAATAACTTGGAAAAATATCTTTAAATATTACTTTCATTCAAATAGATATAAAAGAGGTCTGTTCTTCCTCCTATGATACAATTTATCCACTATATACTGAAAAACTATGGCTCGTAGTGATCTAACATTCCCTTAGTTAAGTCATATATCCAAATTTAAAATTAGAGGAAAAATTTCCAAATAAATAGGGGAAAATGAATATATATAATAACCATAATCTGTTATAATAAAATCTATCACTTCTTGGTCCTGATGAAAGGTAACCAAAGGGGGTCAAAGGGAGATAATAAAGAGGGTTTAGTCCATCCAAGTGGACTTCTTTGACATTCCCTTCTGGTTAAAACTTTATGGGGGATATCTGTGAAAAATATAGTTGTTATCCCATTGAAAATACTACTATGGTAACATCTGGTACTAAGTATCTCGCTAAAGGATACCCATTAAACATCCTATTTTTTCTCTTACTCTAAAAAAACTAATGGGTAACTAATGGTAACAAATAAGGTACCCAATAGTATTTTAAATATATTATTTTTTAGCATGAAATTTACTTGTTTCCAAGTTGTATCTGTTTTTATAGAAAATGATTCCACCCTTTCCTCTTTATCACCCAAAAAAATTTCATCTAAAACATCTAAGATATTATAAAACCACACTCTAATTAGAGCCTATGTCCCAAAAATTATAATCTAATCTTAATTTGTTATAACATACAATGTTCTAGAACCATGATATCATGGGTTCATTCATGAAAACTAATCTATAATGATGTAGGTTATTACAAAATTTTTACATATGGCTTCTCATCAATGAGAATCTTCATCATAGATCTTCTATTTACCATCCTATCTATTGAAAATAAGTATATACCAATTCCCTCTAATTTTACATTTAATATATGTGTCTATTAAAAATAATAATCAATGAAAATTGAATATTTATTAACATCTATTCATGATGATTCATTTCACACATTATTCAATCATATAATGATTAATTTGATATGAAAATATACCTTTACATAATAAAATATGTGTGAAAAGTTCTAATCAATACCTGATTATCAAATAATTCCAAGATCTTTATATAATATGAACTATAATACTTATTACCTTCTATCTACTCAAGAAATTGGTAATTATCTTAAAATATGCTAAATGAGGTAACCAATTACTGTTATGATTGAAAATAATTGAAATCGATAGTCTTTATAGGACCACTACCTACTCTGTGTCATCTAACATTGTTTAACCATTCCACTCTGATCATTTTCATCTTGTCTAAATTCTCCCACTTGAGACACTATATAAAGATAAATTCGATAATTTAGTAATCCCATAATTTTACTCTACTCATAAGCATTGACAATCTATAACCCATTTTTTCTTAAATATGTAATTGGAATCTAAACCACATAAATTACCATAAATATCAAATATTCATAAAAAAAACTATTAAAAATAATTATTTGTTACTCTAAGGGAAACCAAAACTATATTACTCACTTTCATTCCATTATTTATAAAAATAAACTAGTCACACCACTTAATATTATCTGCAGACATCATCCTCAATGTTTACCTAACATACACCTATACATGGTCATACATGAAGTGGATAATAGGATTTTTTCCTCCATAAGATTTACTATATCATCATCTAACTAACCACTATCTCTCAAAATCCTTCCAATTCATAAATACCATTTCTTATGAATAATGCTCAACAAAAAATATCAATAAAGATCTAAAACCCCACTCTTGGGTTTTATAATCCCAAGGTGTTTGAATTATACACTTTCTATCACTCATGACCATAAATATTCATTTTTATTTCTCTCCATGATAAAAATTATATAAGATATATATGAAAAATCTGAACTACTACTAACTTCAACATTTAAATATCTTACATAAACATAGGAATTATTAAATTTATAAAAAATGTTGTCTCTGATAGATGATGTTGTATACATCCATACTACCCACAAAATTATTTTCCCATATATTAAAAATATTATAAAAACTTACTAATATTCAACTCACCCTGGCTATAACATATCGTTATTCAACTTTTAAAAATCAATGTTCCACTGCCACATGAAATTCTTATCCTTTTTTATTCCAAATAAACAATGTAATTGTCAAATGTTTCATTGTGAAATTTTTTTCTCCATGAATCACATATTCTAGTATAGTCCTAATGATCCTGAAATACATAAAATGATTTGGTAAAATTTCTATAGAAACATTGATCAGCCTCGACCACCATTATTTTCCCTTCACAAACCCTTCATCAAGTGTTTAAGATATTTAAAACATGATAATGAGTGGAAGCATCAATAATGTACTACCCATAGATGACTTCTCAAATCCCTACATGGAATTAAATGAATTCGTGACTTCTAAATATCACATATTAACACTAATATAGTAACTCTATATTCATTTACTAATGATAATCTCATAAAAACATACAATATGAGTCATATAAATTACATTTTTCCTTGAACCATTTGAAAAATATGATTAATATCACTAAGAACATTTCAATTAACAGTGGTCCTTAATATTAACTTTCAAAAAAACCATGAATCACAAGGATTTAAAAATATAGGCAACCACAATATAATCCTTCTAATTATAAGGCAAGAATTCACTTTACCATCTATAATATACAGTAAATCTATATGATTAATCAACTCATCACAATGGTCATATCATTATGGAATTCATTAGGTATACTATAACATGGTGTAGCCCACTTCTCATAATTCCACATACTATGTATGTTAAAAAACTACACCCACTCCCATTTTTAATGCAAGCGGGGACTCATTGATCTAAATAATTACAATGATCTATAATCATTCGTTAATTTTATATAGCTCACATGTATCCACCTTCACTTACCTCCAAGGAAACTAAAATCTAACTATGTCATATAAATATTAAGACACAAAGTCATATATAAAAGTGAGAACAAGAACCAGTACCACCCTACACCCACACCCGACCCATGAAACTGTGATTCCCTTCAATCCATAACTAGACTCACTCACCCAATCAACCAAGTTAGGATCCAAAAAATCATTCATATCATTCACCTCTTCTACCACATATGATGTTCTAGGTATACTACCATTCCCATAAATTTCTAAGCAACCCTTCATGCCTTACTCCACTAACGCTATGGTTTCCAAATAATCCAAGAATCCCATTCCCATGTTAGTTAATACTCTATACATATAATACTTATGATAATCTACACCATAGGCATCCCATGCTTCTAATAAATTTTACCCAAGATATATAATGCATCTCCATTCATCACAAAGTCACTATCACACTACATTTACATACATACTATTATAATATAGTCGTAAAATCTACAAATACACAATCATAAGGTTTAGTGAATTAACATATACCCAATAAGTTATTATGATAAATAAAAAATAATTTATGTCTTACTTTTAATTAATCAAACCCCTCTTTATGAAAACATTTTCAAAAATCATATCTTTTTAAACATATTCCCCAAATCCTATAAATCACTTTTCAATCACACAAAGTCATGTTCATGTCATATGAAATTACATACCAAGTATAATGAATGAGTGTGAACCTCTTTCCTCCATACAAAAAGATTAAAACAAAAAATCTATAATCACGACATCACACATTAATCCACTAAACCGTAATAGTAAAAAACAAAAATCAAAATTTAACAACCCTAATAACTTGGTCTTCCACAATACATGTGTTCAGGGAACACACATGAAATATTTTCCTAAATTTGAATAATTTCTATATCAATCCACAATGACACAAAGAAATAATATAGAAGAAATGATGATTTGTTAAAATATTTAACTCTCTAACTTGGGGAACAGATGTCCTAAAGAAATGTCCTCACATGCACCTCTGTGTATACCAAAGGAAATTATCAAGTAGTGATGGTTTAATAAATAATATTGAAATACCATACCATTAATATCATCACTAAATAGTAGTAATCGAACATAATAATATATAAATCATCTACAACATAAACCACTATTGAATCATCCCTGAATGAAAATCATAATAAAAAACCCATGATATATAAAAATGACTTATAATATATATATTTTTTACAATATTATATTTCCCTCTACAAAATCATTTTTCTTTTTTTATTCACCTTATAACTTCGTCATTATATATTAATAACTTGGTTATTTTTAATTTTTTAGTTTTTATATGATTTTGTGTGAATTAAATAAATATGGTAAAGTTTATAATTTTTTGAAACAGAAATTAATTTGCAATTTTTGTTGTTTCAATTTATTTTGAAATGAGTTTTAGAGATAAAATTGAGATAATTTTTTTTGGAATGATCATTAGAATTTTATTTGGCCTAAAAAGTTTTTTCTTTAAAACTAGTAAATAAATTTGGTTGATGAACCCATTTACAATACCCTTTGATGAAGAAATATAAATTTTTACTACCTAATGACTCGAACCCATGACTCACTCACTTAATCAAATACGTTATATTCCAATATAATTATAATAATGAATAATTCATTTAACTACTATTCATGTACCATCCATTACAACAATTCCCTTAGTTAATGTCTTCTACGAACCTGCTAAATATAATACACAACACCTTTCAAGGAAACATAGATAGCCCAAATTAGCCATTATAGTTAAATAAAATAGTGATTTAGACCCCATATATCTAGATATTATTGCTACCGTACACACTCGATACAGATCCAAAGAAACTGATGTGTCTAAGTTAAAATTCATTCACAACAAGTATCCAGTGAAAACAGAGTTGAATCTTCTTGTACCTAAAAAAATAGGCAACAAAAACCCATGAAATTGTCTTCTAAGATCTGTCATAGATAATGATCGATGCTACCCATATTTCCTATTCATGTATCATCACACCCCATATACCAAGAAATCTAACATCACTAAAAAACTATGAGGAAATTTATTCAAAACATTAAAAAAATTTATCTTCATCGAGTCCCCACACAACCATAACAACCATGAATAATCAATAAATCCAAGATATAGACTTTAAAACCACTTTCCAAAATAAAATCTATGTTTCATATAGGTTTGTTGATGAAATACCAAAGTATGTAAAGTAGAGTTATCTATAACTATTTACTTTATTGACCCTAATATCCCACATAAGGACTTTTTTGCTTCAATTTTGAAAGCCCAATGTGTAATCCCACAATGACTATACCACTTATAAATATTGTAAATGTCACAAGGATAGTATATTTTCAATATTTCATTGAATTCAAATTTATATGGAACCCATTTTGAACTAGATTTTATAGAGTGAAAAAGAAGTGGATCTTAATCTCTTCAAAATATTGTTTTTTGTAGTCCAGTAATTCTTAATAACTCCATCGGATATGTTATCCACTTCTATGGAGGTGGGTTATTATTACAAAATTATAGTTATAAAATTTCATTAATATTTTATATTCTTAAAATTTTCAAGGGTCTCAATTTTATTGGGTAAGGTGTCTGTGGGAGATTATTTTGGGTCCTTTAGATGATCCTTATTCTAATTTTCTGTATCTATATGACTCGAATTATATTTAATAGAGTTTTTATTATGTTTTACTCTTGTGTTTTATTCTATCTTCTTACCACCATGCTTAATTTATCACCATGATTCACTCCCATATTATCTTTATCCATTATAATGGGGGTACTGATGTATTATTGATCCTTGGGGCATGAATTTAAAAAAATCCTTGAACGATCGTTAGTATCTTTTTCTTGTTGTTTATATATAAGTAAAGAATTTATAAAGATTGAAAATGGTTATAACTCATTTATCCTTTTAGTCACTAGTTTAATTCATTAACTCATGAATCATTTTAAACTCTATTCTATTGAATATTTTGATATATTAAATATTCTAGAGATTAAATTGTTGAATAACATGCAAGATGATATTAAGAGGTTGGGTAGATCATACACTCAAAATATGTATGTTCTCGATCAATCTTCAAATAGAAATGAAATGTTTTGTATTTTTTCAGTGGATATTCAAAGCACAAATTATTCACACATTATAATGGTGGAATATGATTGGAGAAATTTGATAATATATATTTATTGAATAAAAATAAATTAATGGTTAATAAAAAATGACGACAATTTATTTTATTTGTTGTTGGATAATTCATCATATATAATACCAAACTATCATTTTCAGTTGTTTATTTTTATTTTAAAAATCATAAAATATTAATAATTGAAAAATAACATCATATTGATTAATTAATTGAATATACTTAAGATACATCTCTTGTTTGTCCACTAAGCTATATAATTCTTAGGTTTAAATTTTATTAGAGAGGATCCCCTAATAGGAATCATGTAAATTTATAATTTTGGTGAGTAATTTCAAAATTAGTTTATTCCCTATAACACATTTTAATTTTTTATTTTATTTTATTTATTTTTAATTTTCATATTTCTCTTCTTTATTTTCTTATTTTAACCAATATAAACACAATGTGTATTCCATTTATTCAATAAATTGATTAAAATTTCCAAATATAGTACAATAGAGTGGGTGATATCAATATTGAGTTCATTGAATAATTTGTAACAAAAAAACATGAAGCAGGCTTGTATATTAATGAAGGTTCCCAAGTTAAAAGAGCTTAATCAATGTCCAAAACAATAACCCTGGGTATAAAGAATTAGATTATAGAAAATATGCTACTAGAAAAATAAAACCAATCAATATTAATGAAATCGAAATGAGGAATATCCCAACACCCTTAAGATAATATTTTCCTAATCTAAATAAAATTATAGTAAAATGGTAATTGAGGAATTTATGAAAAAAATGAGATTATGAACTCCAATACCAAAACATATATTCCCTCAAGGTAATATAACTAAAACAAGAAGAGGGGTCAGATTCCATGGTCACAGATCATGAGGATATCAAATAAGTTGAGTAAAAACATCAAAATCATTCACTCTAGATTCATTTTAATATTTTTAACGATTTTCAAGATGAACATGAGGTAGGAGCTCAAGAAATGAAGGGATTTAACCATACATTAGGTTTATTTATATTTTATTTTTATTAAAATTAATATATGAATAATTTAATTTAGTTATAATATTTTGATTCAATATAATTGTTTACAAAATTTAATGATGCTGGAAATAACTCAAGGCTAATTTTTTGAATCAAAATTTGAGAATTAACAACATGTTCCTATTTACCATTTTTTTGATGCATTGATTGAATAAGAAGAGTTCATGGATGATCTATTAAATGGATTTTAACTTTTCATGGAAGAATCTTTGTTTTCTTTTTCATTACTATAAATTCATGCAGACTCCCTTAACTAGTTTTATTCAAATATATACAAAATATTTATATATATTGAGTGTGAGAAAGAAGAAAACATTAGACCATTGAGGTACTGATGATACTCGATTTTGAAAAAGAACCCATGGTATTTTCTATATAGGCACAGATTTATCTCCATCCTTTACTTTGTTAATTTGGGGTGTTTTTTGGGTTAGAGATGAATTTGAAGAAATATGGTTGGAATAGAGAAATAATTTAGTTTATATTTTAGCTAGAATCATGCATGGAACATGTGATATGTTGTATAGATGAGAATTATTATCACAGACTTGTTGAATTCCCTATGATTTGTCATTATGTAGTGTGAGGGAGTCTATTATGGAGTAAAGTACATGACATGAGGTTTTGATCATTCTAGGGACGAGTAGTAGAGACTATTTTATTACAGTGTCTAAGATTATAGTATTAAGAGTTGTGTTGTTTCATAGAGGATTTGGTTATGATATCTTTGTGTTACTCTATCTGGGTATGTTTCTCTATGGTGAAATTTGTTGAGTTATAGTAATTCATTAATGGTTATTGATTTTTAGGGATAAGTCTTAGGATTGTGTCGTTTTTATTATGTGTTCAAGTTTTACACTATATAGGTACCTATTTTACCAAAATATTCCATATTTTACTCAATTCAATCCCCCCCGTAAAAAATGATATCATATTTTGATTTTTGAATGTTCAATTGACAAATAAAAACTACTATTTGATCATGTCTATCTTATTATGATTTGTGTGTCCTTGATTTTTATATATATATTAGGATGGATTCTCAAATACTCTTTATCTTATTTTTATATTCCATAACCTTAAGCATCTAATGTTATATCCACAGTTCTCCTTGATTGTGTCTTGATGGATTTCAATTCTATGATTCACATGATCGGTCCCCTATTATATGGGGCACTATTTTCTTCCTTATACTTCTCTTTTATCCTTCATCTCTTATTCTTTTGTTTTCATTACTCTAAAAAAGATACATCATTGGTTTTGGATTTGGTTGACTAGTTTATATTTAGCTTTTAATGGATATTGATGTATCATTAGTTTTTTAGGGTTCCTCTCAGGATCATAGTTGTTTTCAGTCATGACCCTCTTTACATCATTTTGAGGTGATTTTTCAAAATCTATTTTAGAATGGGTTTCATGTTAATTTTGTGATTCAAGGAATTAATGTTTAATTAGATGTGGAATGGTTTTTTATGTATAAATGTTTTGATGAAATAATAATTGATATTGGGAATTATTAAAGAGAGTTAAGTGAAAATACGATCGGTGTGAAGCAGTTATTATTGAGTAATGTTGTAGTAGAAAATAATTTAAGTAGATATTGAATTTAAATGTTTTTAATGATTGGAGTGTAATTAATTAAAATTTAATTAATAAATTAGTTAGTAAATAATGATGTGATATTAATGATAAATTTTGGAATGATAATTTATTTGGATATATATATTTGTGTGTGTGTGTGTGTTAATTGAAGTTTATGTTAATTTTATGTACGACCACCAAAATTGGGAAACATGATAGATACTCATATATGGTATTAGGTAATGATAATTTTCTCCAACATCCAGTATGTAGGTGAGATAGATGGATGAATAATCCCCCTTCCCCACTATATATTATAGATCTAATAAGTGTTGTATTAGATTATAGTTATAGTACATGATGATTTGGGTTCACAGTGGGGACATACATGAGGGGAGGAGAAAATGAAGAAAATTTCATTCATGAATATGTTTTGTATCATGATGAGATATTTGGATATGTTGGTGATGTGGTAATTATGAATATGGTTATGGTAATGTGGTTATGTTTATGATATAATTTTGTGGTTATATAGGTATAGAGGAGACAGCAAAACCAAGACATATAAAAATGGGAGAAGTGGGTGACTAGTTTAGTGTGAACGTTAATGTGAGGAACCTTATCATGGGTTTTTTATTACTATATTATCATTATTTCCTTGAGTTTTGGGTGAGTTAGCCTTGATATGGTTGGGTAGTAGTTTACCTAGTATATTTAATGTGTTGGTTCTGGTATTTTTTAACGAAGTATTTATTATTAATCTTATATATTAACATGAGTGATTTTATGAAGTAACTAACTTTGTATAATTATATTTTCACCACTATATTCAATATATAGTTTTCCGATTTTTATGAAAAATTTAGTGATCTGGATAGAATTTAATACCTTGTAACATTGAGTTTTTTGGTGTTCATGAGTTCCTACCATAGGAGTTGTCCCATGGTATTTATATTGGAAACATGTTTTATATATAACCTTACATTAATGGTGGGGTATTGATATAATTTTAAATGATATGGGGTTAATTTGTGTTATTATATTATATTTATGGGACCTATAAGAGTAATTCATCCCATCTATAAGTTTAATACCCTTCACACTAACGTCCAACATAAGGATTATTGGAAGTAAACTTCGAGGAATAAACTCATATTTGTTACCATCCAATATAGGGTTTTATAAGGGATAATTATATGCACTAGAAAAATTTTTTACTTATTTTTTTAGAATGACATAATATTTATGTATTAATACATTTTCTTGAATTTTATGTGTAATTGTTTATTGTGTGTAATATACAAAACATTTTAACATTATTTTTGGAATCTTTCAGCATGAAAATATATAAAAATGAGCTTACTTTCCTAACTTTATTCATACATTTTAATATTAATTTAGTTCCTTTAGGATAACTTCATTATAAGATGTGAAGTCTTGCTAATTTAGCTAGATTCTGATGATAAATATACCAATATAGTTACAATTGTTCTCAAATAATGCATTTTCTAACCATTAGAGGATCACATATAAAGAGTACTACACATTTGGGGATCAAAATAAATATTTAAGATACATGATATGAAGTAAAAATAAAATGAGAAATAAATTTCATTCTTCTCTTCATGTTTTCTAACAACTTATTGCTGATAGGGGTGCGATCACTATATTTTTTGTTTTCATAGTGTTTTTTCTAAGGAATAATTTTTAAGGAATTAATTATAAATTTCAAAACATTTATCTTACATTCAACGAGTTTCCAATACTATGAGTAGTTTGGATTCCATGTTGGAAGACATTTATGAGAAGTCATTTTATACATGTTGGATTTTCAACCAATGGGTTTGATTGAGGGATTCAATATGGAATCCATAGATAAGAGTTTGTTTTGTAGAAAATGATGGATAACTTTCGATAGGTTTAGTCAATAGCTTTTTGTAGACTATAATATAGAACTGTCAACAGGTTAATGTTGATGATACCTTGAATTGGGTTTGTGATTCCCACTATTCATTGGGATAAAAGAGTTCTTTAAAATATTATCTAAGGGATACTTGATTTTTAAATCAGTACTCTAGGTTTTGTTTTAATTTCTATCATTATTAGTAATCTATGTAGTGGTTTTATTTCTATGTGAATTTTACTATTATAAAAAACAATTACACATTCTTAAAGTTTTAATGTTTTTACATTTGTACACATTTTTCACTGATATTCTATAATTTTTTCATGGGGTATCAAAAAATTGGATTTTAGGTTGTTCTAAAATGTGTGGTAGGTGTCAAAATTATAGATTTTTTTATAAAAATAATATCACTCCCCTATTATAGGTTCACCTACCTATATATATGAGGGGAATATATTATCTTAGAGAAGGTCTCTACATTATATGTTGAACCTTATATTACATTTTTCATGTTAGTATTTAAAAAAAATAGTTTCCTAACACCTAATAATGTCTTAGAGAAAAGGGTTTCTGGTTTTTCAGTGTAAAGAATATACATGTCATCTTTATCAACAATTATAATCCTAAAATACCACTTATGAATGATGGAAATGATTTTAATATTTTAAAAAGCCTATGGAGACGTTTATTGTCAATATTAGAGTTGATAGTAGAATAATGTTGATCAATGGTTTAGAAAATATAATGAAAGACGGTTTTACCATTTCGATCGAAGAAAGGTCCCACTTTAGGATTTTTTTTAGTGATAATTAAATTTACTATTTTCAATTCAATAGAAAATTTATATATATGTTTTTATTAAAAAAAATCTTGTGGTATTTAGAAAAAACATGAAGTTGTACATTTTGAAACATAAAATGTTCTTAAAACTAAATAAGTAATTATTAGGGATAACCATCGGTTATTTCATCTTTTAGTAGATTAATGTTCTAAAAATGTAATGAATAATAATTAAAATTTGATATATATCCATTTTAACTATAAATAAGAAAGAAAGAGAAGTATGAGGGTCCTTTAAAGCCATTATGCATGCCTCACCTAGGTCTCTCTATGGTCGCCCTATCTACCCTGCGTAGGTCTCCTCCATCACCTAGATTTCCTTGTCTATGTCAGCTACCTGATCCTATTTAGTATCTCTATAATACTCCTACAAAATCCCTTTTTACAATAAATGTTCCCCCTTGTACATTGTATAATAGACAATTTTCCCCACTTCTGGAAGAGTGAGAAAGCCTCCTCAAGATTCTTCATTAAGGCCTTTAACTCTATCTCTATATAACCTATAATAGTATAACACCTAAAAAACTAACTTTGGTAGTATTTATGGATTTTCAAAATCAATATTATCAATGAAAAATCTTATTGGGCCCTCACCTAGGTGACCCATCTCCAAAGGCCTTCACCTGGTCCAACCAACCATTGGGGCCTTCACTCGGGAAACCAATCACACATGGCTAACTACCTAAGAGACTAACCACCCAGGGCTTCCAATATAAGATAAACTTTTCCCATGGTTTCTTGTTTAATAAAATTACACCCTCCTTTAACAGATTATACCATTTAGGAATGTTTTCATTAAGGCCACCCCCATAACCACCAAACTTACATAGCCAGGCTATAGGGAACACCAACATTGTCTCTTTCAATTATAAATTACCTTGGTGAATGTTGTCCACCATTTGACCTCTAAAACTGATGTTATCGTTAGGGTGTTTTCTATCATGATTTCCCTTGGAAATGAGGACCGCAATCCATGATGTAGTATTTGAAAAATTCTTAGATCATGGAGTGGAACTTACTTCTTATATACTTACTGAGATGCGAAGAAAAATGGGTAAAATCCATTTTTATATATTTTAACAAATGGATACATAATACCCAATCCTAGGTTTATAAACATGAAGGAAAGGAATCCTCCTTAGACTAATCCCCTAGTATTTCTTGCTCGGTAACCCTCTATATCCCTCTTGTATCCATCAATGGGTGGTGAGTGGTTTCTGAATGGTAATCCATTGCGATGTAAACCCCAAGAATTTCATAGAAGTTCTCATATACCTATTTCCTTCTAAATCCCATACTTATCAATCAATGGATTAGGGAAGAATATATTTAATGGGATTCCTTTTTTTGGTGTAAGTTCCATCAAAACATTATCATGTTATGTGATTGATTGTTTTCTTATCTCTTTCTTATCACAATGAGCATGGCTCATGTGAACGTAGAGACCGATGGTGATCATTCCACATCAATTATGAAAATTCCTACCAATGGGCCTCCTCTTTGGGTGTAGGACCTGGTTCCATCCAATGAATATCACCATATACATAATCCCAAATGAATATTTTTCATTAACATAATTGATGACCTATATTTCCCTAAACAATGGTGTTACACTTCCTAGCCGTCATCCTAGTCTCATGATGTTAAAAAACACGAGAATATCCTTACCATATGATGTTGAACTATATGGTATGGTCCAATCAAATAACCCTAAATTATTATAATTAAGCTATTTGATATTTTTTCTATCTCGATGGTATAAAAAAATTCCTCCATAAGGTTCAAAACCTACATTGTCAACCCATTTATCATATGTATTAGTCCATATTCATGATAAAATAATTTCCCCACCTAGTGGTCTACACTTCTACTGGTACCTATCATCCCATCCTCATAAATCCAAATTTCTTGTTTTATCCATCATCATAGGTTCATATTCCTTGTAATATCGACCCAATCCTATAGTGCCACATTCCCTTTGAGATCAACCATAAAGAGTTGATCACATGTAATTACCCCACCAACCATTTCTACAAACCATTCAACTATTCATCCTTACTTAATGACATTAAGGTGAATGGATATGTGATTTACACACTACTATAAAATACAGGACATGTCCTGTTAACTGGAACCCAACTATTTGGGTACTAATTTCTTTCACAAGGAGACACTGGAACCCCCATTATGGTTCTAATCCTAACACCAAAATAAACACTGTGTTTCTAGATTGTAATAAATTCCGTAGTTCCCAATTGTGTGGATTAAAATCATAGTTCCAAAAATTAAAGCATTATCAAGTAATATAGAAATAGGATAGAGAAAATCTGATATGTATAAATGGATACATTGACTGAGAACCAATAATGAATATATTTTTTCACATTGATGAGATACCTTTGACACCTACATATATTCACATTGATGCATGTGAATAAGAAATTTATAACATGGGGGTATCCAATCCCATACTGGTACATGGGAAGGATTCATGAACATGACTAAATAAATAAGAGAATGTCATAGAGGGAAATACCTTCCCCAATAGTGTGAAATGAGTCTGACATCACATCATCTTATCTCATATGAGTTCCTTAACATTATTATTAAAAAACCCTAGTGACAGCTTTCCTTTGAAATGTAGGTCCATAGTCAATCATAGATGTGGGGGTCCTTGGGTGTTTCCGAATCCATGAATAGATACCATTGGGCACCATTCGAAATGTATGTAATTCCCCATACATAAATAATGATGCATGTTTAGGTAAAAAAATAGGTGAACCCCAAATGAATCTTTTATGAATCAAAATAATCAGTTTTCCCCAACATTGATCCTTTTTTGTTAATATACTACATAACTAAAAAATGGATAACCCTACATGGGTCCTTTAACCATGAATGTAGTCATCCATGCATGTTTTTTACTTATAATAATACTTTGATTGGTTTTATTTTTTCAATTTTTATGTAAAGAACCCAACCCTGGTATCCTAAAGCTTGTGCCTCACTTTATTACATTGGCATAGATACATAATTAAAATCTCAAAGGACGGATCTGTTTCGCTATTTTGGAATCCATATTACATATATGTACATTATATGAAATTTTAAAACATAATTTAAAACATATATAATCTTTTTGGAAGACTATTATTCTCCAAGACTAACCTAGAATATTAATAACAATACACATCTTAGCATCTTGGGAAAAATAAAACATAAGAAATTGGTGATATCATATGTTCAGAAAGGGTAAGAGTACAACAGAATCTATTATAAATTATACTAATAAACATTAATGAATGTTGAATAACTAAAACACAAGCCACATAAAGATAATATTTAGCCTAATATTGAAAAATAAATGAAAAAAATATAATTACATATAAATAATCACATGATATATCAATTAATAATCTCATAATGAGTTAATTCATAATGTCGGATGTCAAAAACATACCATCAAGGCTTTTTCCAAGACACCATATACAAACAAGTATGACCTTGGAAAATTCCCAAACCTGTCTATCTCATGAGACATACCAATGAATTGAGGGACTATATCAGGCCCCTTCTATCAATTACTATGTTTAATGCATTACTCATATAAAAATGGTGAAACATAAACAACATGAAAATTAGTATTGAAAAACAATCAAATAAAATGTTAATATATTAACCATAAACAATGAATGGTGTGAAAATAGAAAATATACTATCAAAATAATCCCAAAACATTAAATAAAATTTTTTATATGGTATGATAAGATATCAATATAAATTTAAAAAAAATCAACAAAGTATTTTGAAATATATAAAAATAGTCTGATAAAATCATTTTTTTAGAGAAATTCTCATTTTTTTACTTTGAAATAATTTATTTAAAAGGCTGCATAGTTATAAAAGAACATGTTTTGTATGGAAAAAAATTTAAAGTTATTAAATTTGCTTCAAAACATTAAGGCTTCATGATATTGGTAAAATATTATCCTACCGTATAAGCTAAAAAACATTACTTCTATTTTTTAAAGGTCATAAAGTACCTCATTTGGAAGATGAAAAAACATTCTTTTAATACCATTTTATAAAAATTTGAAAATGAGTAAAAATAAATTAATTTTTTTAGGATAATATTAAAAATAATTTGGAAAATATTACTAGTAAACACGGACATGGATGATAAATATTCCACAGTAGATACTTACGTATAAGAAATCCCGATTAATAATGATATTGTGAAATTAACCCTTACCTTGTACTTTTCTTTAGTTGGAATTAATTTATCCTCTTATATAATAGTTTAAATACTATTATTAATTTATAAAATAAACATATCCATTTTTATGATATCATATGTGATCCTCTTAAATCGTTTTTTAATAATAATAGTTATTACCCTAGTTTCAAGTGTTAATTGTTTCATTCTCATAAGGATGTTTTGTCTTGTGTGTCCTATTTCTTAGGAATATGATACATTTATTTAATATAAATAATTATAATAAGTTATTATATATTATATTTACTCATTATAATCATTTTTACAATCATTTGTCATTATTTAACTAGAAAAATGAATAACATCGCGTCGTGGAGATAGTAGACCGTACATACACACGAGCGATAATATTATTCCATTAATGGTGACAGGGTAAGTAATTGGATGTCATATTAATAATAGAGAATAATTATCATGTCATATTTATTATTAATATAAATTATATCTATCATTATACCCATCCAAATAATGTGGTGATGAAAGAAATTACACCACTCCCTGGAGACTGTAAGGCGTACGTATGCATGCATGGTGATTTTGTTTATCATAGGATTGATAAAAAGTGGAATATGTTTATAAAATGATCATAATAAAATATATTAATATATATTATAATGTATTTATTACTATATGATGTAAAAAATAGATGAATATGATGTTGAAGGGAATAAATGAGCTTGAATGAGTTGGCAAAAAAAATTACATCTTCTTTAGATGGCTTCCTTTAGATTTCTTCTTAAGGGATATAGGGTTGGTATTTTTGTAATAACAGGATATTAAAAATATGGATAATTATATTGGGATGATAAATGGGAATTTTTTTGTCAAGCTATAAGTCTTAATGTGCTATGAGGAAGTGAGAGAGGTAGTTCCCTTTTATAATTAAGGTGAGGGTAACTTTTGGATACTCTAAAAATATTAAATTAATAAACATTAACTTCCAATTATAAATGATAAAAATTGATTTATTTACAAAATAAGATGAATATGGGTCTAAATACTCTCAACCAATAATTTTTATAATATTTTAAGTCTCTTTTATACCTTTATCTTTTGGTTTAAAACCTTATTCGAACCCTTTTTCTTTCACTATGACAACATGGGTTTTTACCCAATGAAGGTTAATATCGTTACTATAAAATTCAGAAGTAATTTAACATAATTCACCAATGGAATTTGAATATTTATCCTAATTCATTTTCTGAATTTCATATTTTTTTGAATTTTATATTATTTAATAAATATTATTTATTTTAATATAAATTTAATGACAATTTTGATACTATCCATTTCTTGACTTTTTGAAATATCATAACAACATGATATCATTGAAAAAACCCTAAATATATATATAATTTTTATAGGTAATCTATAACATTTTTGGATGTCATTAATTATATAAAAATATATTTATTTTAATATTTTTAATATCATTTATTTGATATTTTCATTAATTAAATAATTACAGTATCATCACTGTATAAGTATTTAAGGTAAATATTTATTTCATAAAAATTAAAAATAAATTATGTTAGTTAAGATAAATATATTTGCATAAAATAAAATATTTATAGTAGAATTTTACCCCTTTAAAACGCAAAATAAAAAATCATATTGTTATTAAAAATATGCATATGAAATCATTATCTTCTATTTAAATAAAATTTAATAAATTTCATACTCAAATACAAGTGTATTACAAAGGTTATAATTTTTGATAATGGATTATTTTATTCGACAAATATTATGCAATGAAATTTGGAGTAGTTTTAGGGTAATTTTCTAACATTTATAACATTATTTTTACCCTTAATTACTCGATTTACCTTTAATTATGTTAGTAAAACAATTACTAATGTTCTTATTCAAAATGTCCAAAAATAAATGAAACCTACTTACATAATTCGGAACTATTGATTCCAAATATGGAATCCATTTTTTAATATTCCAAATATAGAATTTGTAGTAATTAATTTAAAATTAATCATGTTGACAGAATGAGAAAACTGGTTTTAAAAGTGAAAACCTTCAAAAGATTGAAATCTATTTATTTACCAATTCAGGGTGAAATTGATTTGAATTACCAAAATTGGATAAAATGATAAAATAATAATATAATAAAAATTTAAAAACAATTAAATATAATTTGGAACTATAAATTATTTAGATGATATATCAATTTCAATTAAAATGCACTATTTTATCAATTTTCATCAATACATAAAACATATCCAAAAAATACCAAAAGTCGAATGAAGGTAAATTTTTATATTTATATTTCCAATAAGAATTTTATTTTTTCAAATATAATTTATAAAGGTCTCAAAAAATATTTTACAAACAAGTGCTCCATCAAAAGTTGGTAAAAATACCTTTAGAAAAATATAGCCATTTAATGCATAAAATTAGATACATTCTTATATAATGATTATAAATTATTTTGGATTAATTTAAAAATATTAAATATTTATATTTTATAATGTGGTAAATACTATTCATTCCCACTATTTTAACAGATAGGTTATAACCGTAAATTATTAATAGATCGTGGTGCATTCAAATATTCTCTTCAAAGTAAGAAAATTTAAGTTCCAATTCTATTCCATTAAATGTGAGAACATGTGTTGGTTATAGAATGTACTTCCTTAGTAAAGATATATGGAACACATCATGCACTTTAGAAAGGATTGGTTGTATTTCAAAAAGAAAACCCACATTTCCTAATATTTAAAGAATTTAAAAAGGTTTTATGTACTTTGGGATTAGTTTTCCTTTATTACCAAATCTTATAACGCCGTTCCGTAGAGATACCTTCAATAAAACATGATCTTCCACTAGATATTCCAAATAATTTGTTTATCTACATATCTCTTTTACCTACTTTGAGATTCTTTGATATGGGGTTGAATAGTCTTATCATTTTCTATTATTTCCTATACATGTTATGATCCAATAATTTTCATTTCACCAACATCATCCAAACAATTTCGTGCATAACATCTCTTTCCATATAATGCTTTATATGGTGCCTCTTTAAAACTTGAATGGAAGCTGTTGTTATAAGAAAATTTTACCCAAGGTAAATATTGATCCCGCATACCTTGAATGTCATGTTAGAAAGACCTAAAAATGTCCTCTAAAGTTGGGATAGTCCTTTCTAACTACCCTTTAGTTTGATGGTGGTATAAAGAGCTCAAATGAAGCTCAGTATCTATATACTTATGAAGACTTTTATATAATTTTGATGTAAAATGGGGATCTCAATAACACACAATTGATAAAGGTGTACAATGATGTCTTACAAGATCACTAATATAGAGTCTTGTAATGTTTTTAAAAGGTAAATAATATATTATAGTAATAAAATGTGATGATTTTTTAGGGAGATCAATAATATCACATATCAAATTATTCCATCTGGGGTTCCTTGGTAGTCCAATGAAAAATTCCATCATAGTATCATCCTATTTCAACACATGTATAAGAAGAGGCTACATGACTCCTCTAGGATCTTGTCTCTCAGCCTTCACCTTTTTAAAAACCAGACATCTTAATACATTGTAAGAAATTTCCCATTTCATATTATTCCACCATTAATGTTCATTAAAATCTCTACACATCCTAGTGCCACTATGGTGTATTGAGAAATTTGAGCTCTAGAAATCATCCAATAATTCCCTTTTTATCTTATGTATAGAGGGAAGACAAATCCCTTTTCCAAATTTCAAAATACCATCTTCTAATATATTATTTTCCAATTTCCCATCATTTATAAATTTACTTATCTTTTGAAAATTATCATCATTATACTGATAAATTTTTATCATTACCAAAAAATATGGTTTGGAAAAGATTTTAATAATTAGCGATGTTTCACCTTCCTTGATAATTCCCATGTCCATATTTACTAGATCCATGAACACGAGATCCCTATCAATTTTAATTTTTCTTATAACTCTAGGATCCTTCGGCCGTAGTGCATCTCCCACTATAAGTTTCTTCTCTGCATGGAAATGTATTGAAAAATCATATTCTTAACTACGTTGATCCATCTATGTTTCCTCATATTGAGTTCTTACTATGAGAAGAAATATTTCAAACTTTTTTTATCTGTGTATATCTCACATCCTCACCATATAGATAGTGTCTCTATATTTTCAAATAAAATATTACAGCTTCTAACTGAAGATCATGAGATGGATAGTTCTATTAGCGGGTTTTCAACTCCCTTGGTTCATATGCAATAACTCAATCATTCGGCATAAGGGCACAACCAAGTCCTTTCCGTGATGCATTAATATAAATCATAAATCTTCAATTTCCTTAGGGTAATGTAAATATTAGAGGATTAAAAAAATTTCTCTTCAATTATTCAAAACATTCATCACATTATATTTTCCATATGAACAGAACCCCTTTACTTGTGATCTTGGTTAATGGTTTTTCCAATCTAGAAATATTTGGAACGAAATGGAGATAGTAACATTATAAACCAATGAAACTATGTACCTTAGTTATGATCATTGATATACAACATTATTGGATCGCCTTTATCTTAATAGTATAAATAGATATTCCATCCTTGTAGATATTATAGCCAAGAAAAAAATTTCTTAAATCCAGAATTCACAATTAATTTTTTATATATAATTATTTCTTCATGAGAGTATCAAGAAAGATCTATAAGTAATTCTCATGGTATTCATAACTATTAGAATACACTCGAATAAAATCACTGAATACCATAATAAAAACATTAAGATATTACTTAAATAATTTCTTCACTAGATCCATAAAAACTGAGGGTGCATTAGTCAATTCAAATAGAATTAATCTAAACATGTAATGAACATACCTCGTCTGAAAGGCTATATTTGGAATGACTTTCTTCTTTACTCATAGTTGATGATATCTAGAATATATTTTGATCTTCAAAAAAATTGAGCTCCATGAAGTTGATAAAATGAAACATCAATGTGAGGAAGAAGATGTATTTTATTTATTGTAATAGCATTTATTTACATATAATAAATATTCAGCCTCATATATTCATCTTTCTTCTTAACATAGAGAATAGTGCCTCCCCATGCAGAACCCCATTGCAGAAAAAATAATTTTTTACCCAAGTCTCCATGATTTCTCTTCAACTACACTAATTCCACTATTTCCATTATATAGAGAGTCATTGATATTGTCCTTGCATCAAGGATTAAATCAATAGAGAACTCAACTTTATTCTTTGGGTGATGTTGTGTTAAATACTTATAAAATACATAAATGTATTATTTTTTAAGAGTTACATCCTTATTATTATTTTTAATAACCCTATATGTCATGTTCTGTTACATCCCTAGAATTTATTTCCATAGAGCCACTGGGGTTGGATCTAAATAAGAGTCAGATGATGGATTTTCTTCTCTAATGATAAGGAATTATACATCTTCCAAAAAAACATGATTTCCTTTATCAAGGAATAAGTTTTTGCATTATATTTTTAACACCGGTATATACTAAATATTATATCAAATTCAACCATTGGTATGATGACAAGGTCAAAAATTGAAGCTTTTTTATGTGTCTTAACGGGGAATCACTGACACTTTTTGTTGTAATGAGACATCCCTTAGGGGTTTTAACTAATAACACCTTTATTAAATCAAAAAGGAAAATTTTAAATTTCATGGTAAACTGGGTAGATATAAAAGAATGTGATGATCCATAATGAAATAAAGTATTATGTATGTTTGAGGAGAAAATTAATGTACCTTCCAACACATCATTAAGAAATTCAACCTCAGCATTTGGAATTTTATAATCTTGTACTTTCACTCTTTCCTTTTATTGGGAATGTTTCCTTGAATCCTTGGACAATAATTTTCATAGTGTCCCATATCATTACTATTAAAAACTACACATTACTGACTTCCTTCTTTCTCTTACAGTCATAGAATTGGTGGTATTTTTCACCACACATGTAATAAACTCTCATCCCCAATAAGCATATTTCATGATGTTTCTTTCTAAATTTATTATAGGATGTAAGTTCACCTCTTACCTTCTTCCCCATTTTTCTTATTTCTTTTTTTGTAGTGTTCAAAAACCCTCTTCTTCTCTTGATTTCCTTTAAATTCATAAGAATTATAGATTTTTTTGATTAGATGGAACATGAGACTATGTCATCATATGCTGAGAAATTTGGGTGACCAGTTCCCTTTAGATAAATGGTTTTAACCCATCAACGAATTTATCTATATTTCTCTTTTTATTACATATGTAATTCGTAGCATTCATTTATAGCCTTGTAATGTTTCACTACTATAATATTGGCCCTTAACAACACTAGAAGTGACCTTTATCAATGCTAGAAAAGTGATGACAACATGATAGATGTTAATAAACCTAGTCTTTTATCAGCACTGAAATGGTGCGGATAAAATGGTCCTTTATCGGCACTAATGAAAGAACTAATAAATTGGGCCTTTATCAGCATGTTATTTTTTCACCACTAAAGGAACCATTTATCATCCCATTTTGTAAGCTGATAAAATGAAACTTTATTAGTGTTTCCATGAGTGATGATAAAGTAAACCTTTATCTGCACCTTTAAAATATATGATAAATGTGGCCTCTATCAACGCTTTTAAAAATGCTATTAAAGGGCCACACTACAGTTTCCTACAATAGTACACTACACCAGCATTGTAGTGTGATATTACAGCACACCATGGTACCATAAATACATCAGATATCAACAAAAACAAGTCCCATTACAATATTTAAATGAGTTGAAATTTACAACACAAACACAAGAACAAAAAACAATATTATAGACATTTCAAACATTCTTTCATATAATTACATAAATAAAAAATAATACATACATTCAAAAATGTCAATGTTTCTTTATCTTTCAATCCTAACCAAACTTATGATATTTCTACACAAACCCCCACTTCTTGAGAAAAATAATTCACATGTATAAGAAAAAAATTATTATGTTAATATTAATATAAAAAAATTAGCAGAAAATATTAATTCTACTAAAATTAATCTCAATATGCAAATAAAAAGATGCACATGGATTAATACCAGTCACACTTTGTATCAGATTGAGGTGTGAAGGATTCCAAAACATCTCAAATGACTTTGGGATCATTGTCTTAAATTATCAAAACAATAAGAATTTTTTAATTGGTTTTGAGTACGTCAGTTGTCTTTTTACAGAAATTTCATTTTAAACAGGATACATGAAATTTTGAATCATTCGAATATTATCGTATATCGGTTTTATGTGAAGAATATTCCTAAACATCAAAAATGACTTAAAAATCAATCTATTAAATTATAAATAAAATCTGATCATATTTTATTTTTGTTCAGTGAGTGACACATTTTGAACTAAAATTTCAATTTTAAATTGATAACAAACTCTTTAAGCCATACACGGCATATCGTGTATCGGATTTTGTTTTAGCTAATTTTAACACATCACAAATGACTGATGGATAATTATGGTAATGTATCAAAATAATCAGAATGTTTTTCTTGGTTTTGAGTAGGATAGTTTTCCATTTTATGAAAATCGATGACAATTTTAAATAAAAATATGCACTTAGAGTCATATTGGTAAGACAGTTTGTCAAATTGAGGTGTGGCTTATTTCTAAATGTCCCCAATGACTTATGAATCATTTTCTTAAATTTTTAAAAAAATTTGAATGTTTTTTCTTGGTTTTGAGTACACCACTTGTCTTCTATACTGAAACGCCATTTTAAAATTGAAACAAGCACTCTTACTCATACTAATCCTATTTTGTATCAGATTGAGGTTTGGTTGATTCTAACATATCAAAAATGACTTATGTATCTTTTTTAGAATTTGTTTATACAATTTGAATTGTCTTCCTCAGTTTTGAGTTGGTCAATTGGCCATTTTACTAAAATTAATGACAATATTAAATAAATACACAAACATAGAGGCATATCAGTCACATTGTGCATAAGATTGAGGATCAGTTGATTCATTCACATCTCAAATCACTTATGGATCATTTTATTAAAGTATCAAAACAATATTAATGGGGTTTTTTATTTTTGAGTATGCCATTTTTTTTTTTACTAAAATTGATGTCAAATTTAAATAATGACCAACTTCGAGTCATAATGGTTGCATCATGCATCAGATTAAGGTTTGGATGATTCACATATGTTCCAAATCACTTATGGATTTTTTTTCTAAAGTATCAAAATAATCTGAATGTGTTTATTATGATTTGAGTTTTTCAATTGTCTTTTTTTACTAATATGACATTTTAATCATAAAACACGCACTTTGACCCATACGAATGACATCGTGTATCAGTTTAAAAAGAGACTAATTCCTAGTCATCACAAATGATTTATGAATTGATTCCCTAAATAATCAAAAAAAATAAAAACACATTTTCTCATTTTTCAGTCAGTGAATCTTTTTAAAGTCAGATGTTGATTTTAAAATGATAACATTCATATTGAATAATTTTCCTTTTTTACTAAAATTAATGTAAATTTGAAATAGAAATAATTACTTGGATCCATACAGGACAAATCATGTGTTGGATTGGGTTGTGGTAGATTCCTACACATCCTAAAGTCTCACAACAATCCTTTAAATGGTACTACAATTTCCATTGACTTAATTTGAAAAACAACAAACACTATATGAGCATATTAAATCAAACCACATCAACTCGAAAAAAATAATCCACCTATATAATAGAACAATTATTATGAGTAATACTACAATTAAATCAATTAAACATAAATATAGAATAATATATTAATTTTATGGAAAATGACTTTTTTTTCAAATATCAAGATTAACTATATGATTGTGTAGTGGAGGGAACATGAAGGAAATTGATAAATGTCAATACTACAAGGGTGTAAGGTTTTGAGGGACAATAAGTATGTGTATGTTTTGGTGATGAAAGGGATGAAATGTGGACATAACACCCATAGTCGAACAAAATAATCCACCTATATAAGAAAAAATTTATTAAGTAAGTAATACTAAAAAGAAAAAAAATAAACACAAATATGAAACAATACATTAATTCTATGGATAATGATTTTGCTGTGAAAATATCAATATTACCTCAGTAAATGAGTAGAGGTAGAGTTTTCCCTCTTCCTACAAAGGTTGTGTATATAATTTTAATGAATGTTATAAATGAACCACTATATGGGTGAAAATGTTTTAATGGAGATGAAATTTGAAAGATGGATAGATCACCACAACCCAAAAAAAAGAATCCACCTATATAAGAAAACAATTCTTATGTGAGTAATACTAAAAATAAATAAATTAAACATAAAAATGAAATGATAAATTAAATCTATGGACAATGATTTTACTGTGAAAACATCAATATTACCTCTAGGATTGAGCAGAGGTAGTTTCATTTCTCTTCTTCCAAAGCCAGTGGAGGTAGTTTGAAAGAAATAGATAAATAAACCAATATGTGGGAGAAATTTTTTTAAGGGAGAAAAATAATGAAAGTTGGATAGAGTAGCACAACTCAAACAAAATAATCCACCAGTATAAGAAAAAAATTATTATATGAGTAATTCCAAAAATAAATAATTTAAACATTAATATGAAACAATATATTAATTCTATGGATAATGGTTTTATTCTGAAAAATCAATATTACCTATTCATTGAGTAGAGGTGGTTCCATTTCTCTTCATGCAAAGGAAGTCGGGTAATCTGAAAGAAATACACCACTATAAGGGTGAAAAGGTTTTAAGGGAGAAGAAACATCACAGTAGGAGAGAGCACCCCAAATCAAATAATAGAATCCACTTGTATAATAAAACGATCATTATTTGAGTAATAATAAAAATAATTAAATTAAACATAAATATTATATAATAAATTAATGAAACGGAAAATGATTTTACTATATAAACAACAATATTACCTCTATGATTGAGTAGAGAAAACATTGTTTCTCTTCCTAGAAAGGAATGAAACATGGACATAAATCTTCTAAAATAAATGTACTATGTAAGGAATAATGAAAATTAAATCAAAATTTAATAATATATTTTTTTGGAAAAATCAAGAAATTATATCATAATATTACATTTATATCATCCAATGGGTATATTTGGTCCAAATATAGGCTAATAACAAAACTAAGGATTCTTTATACACTTCATTATGGTCTAGAATACTATATGGATGTTAGGAATATGAGAGAAAATTAATGATATTGATATCTATTTGGATATGTTGATCAATGGATCCAAAACACGTTTTGGTTGTGCATCACTCACAAATTTAATAACAAAACTATGGATTCCATGTGTACTTTACTACTATTGGTTAATAACCACTCTGCATAGCATCTGACATGAACTTCTTGTCTGATGTCCCATGATGCTCTTATCCCACATACACTCTCCACCACCTCTATAATATCACTATTCAGCATTCACTTTTCATTCTCTTCCTTGTAGATTTATTCATTATTTAAACAAGTGGGAATATTTTTCCTTTATAGTATTTTATGATTCTAATGTTGCTTCTTCAATCATATGTGTTTTACCAAAAAACCTATACCTGATGAATTAACATATTCTATCAATTTTTTCCTTCAATGTTAATGAATACAATTATTTTGTATCAATATATGTGTTTGATGAGAGCATCATGGGGATTTTGAGAAAGAATATTAGGTTAGATACTATGTTATGTGGTAGTTAACAAACTGTAGTGAAGTGCATAGAGAATCCTTAGATTTGTTATTAGCTTTCGGAGTGATGCACTATCTATCCTCATTTGGTCTCTATTGATAAATGAATCAAAATAGACATAAATATTCATCCACATATTCTAAATTAATTCATCTTAAATAACATCAATGTAAACACAAATATAGGATTTTTAAATGGTTATTTACTTGATCTCTTGCAAACATGATGAATTCTTTAACTCTTACTTCATATTTGTTTGTCCAATGATTAGTACGAATATATTTTTGGTACATATACACCCTATTGAGTTTATAAAATATTAATTTTATATAATATAAAAATAAATACAAATAATATATTCATTATCAAAAGTGAATGTTATAGACAATTAAAATAAGGGAATCTCAACATTTGATTGTTTCAAATAATTTCAATTTGTTGAGGAGAATGGGTAATTGAATTTAAGAAAATATTTAATCTACATCATATCTTTATTAAATATCCTAGAAAAATGAAAATATAATATAGGAAATTAATGAGTAATATGAAACTCAAATATGATAAACATGAATGATAAACTCTCATTAAATCTACAGGAAGATATAAAAAAGTCCTGGAACAAGTGATGTAACAACCTAAGGAATTATTACATTTAAAATTAATGGTATATCAGTATTTCATAACATCTAAAGACTCTTTGGATGTCATATCACCACACTGAACCATCCAAAGGAAATTCAAGGTACTCTAACTCGATGTAAAATTTTCATTTACAAATGGATTACATGAATAGGAATTACATAAAAAACAGATAGTTTTCTAATTATTTAATAAGATAATAGTGTTTTTAAATTGACAAAGGTGATGTAAGAAATGAAACAAGGACAAATATATTGGTATTGAAGGTTAGATGAATTATTAAAGAAACGTTAATTTAAAAAATCAGGAATTGATCATAATCATTACATAAAAAATAGTTTTATAGATATATAGAAAGTCTTTTTCAATGTGGGTGACATAATATTTAGATGTTTAAGAGTTGAATGATGGTAATAATTTTTTACATTAATAATAACCAAAGTTTATATATTGATGATTAGTGAGTTTACATTTTCCTTCATTTATAAGCAACTCATGGAATTCATGGGATGTTTATTTCCCAATCCATGCATGTGAGAAAAGTGTTTTATAGATATCAAACGAAATATTGAAAACCCACATTGACACCAATTTAAAATTGAATAAAATTTTCATATGTTGTTGTAGGAATTTCAATATTTATCATGATAGCGTCCAAGGGACATTATCAAGCCCCCTTGGGATGGAAACAAGCTCTAGGGCAGGAAAAAAACATAGTGGGAATAATTTGGCCAAAAAATAAATAGAACAAGTAGAAATTAAATTTAAATAAAAACATCCATGATGAATTTATACATTGTATTATCACACCAAGATTGATAAGTATAAAAAAGAAGATATGAATTAGTATAATATAATAGAAATCCATTAACATACCTTCTACTCCCTCACACACAAAATCCCTAGTTTCAATATCTATAACTTCACATATATTAAATAAATAGATAAAATATATAATTAAAAGTAAGTGTGATAATTTTGGGATATAAATTTTAGAAAGTTAAAATACAACCAACTAAACTCCATGTGTCCCCATCGAATTTATAAATAGTAAACACTCAATGAGTGATCAAGAGTTGAATTGAAATGGGAAACTGAGAAAATCAGAAGGCCTGACCTGATAGTATACAATCACCAAACCAAAAATAACAACATCATTAATAAAGAAATAAAATTGAAAAAAAATACACAAAGAAAATCGGAATAACTACCTTGCTAGGTTGAAGAAAATATGTTACCCTCTTTGGAAACCCAAATTACAATCAAACACCTGATGTCAGATGAGATGTTTAAGCAACTGAAGGCAGTCGAGTGGTGTGATTCGAGCTTTGATTCCCTGAGGTGAAGCACTGGTATTGGTTGGCTTCCATGAAAAGATTCTAATATCAATATGGGTTCGCAAATGGTTAGGTTTTTTAAATAGATCAGGAAACTCTTATCTGCACTTATAAAAAAATGCTAATAAAGTGTCCTTTTATCAGCCATTATTACCTAATCACTAATAAAAGAACCCTTAATCAGTGATTTTTAGGACTGATAAAGGTATGTATTTACTAGTGCTTCAAAATGGTTGGTAAAACTAATCTTTATCTGTGCTAAACTTATAGTACTGATAAATTTTCATTTTATCAACACTTTGTCTAGCATTGATAAAGCCTTGTCTTTAACAGTGTGAAAAAAGCATTGATGAAGATGATGTTATCAATATTTATTACTTAATCATTGTTAATGTAATTATAATTATAATAATAAATAAAAAAATTGTACATTTTTATATATACATGATAAATATATATAAATATAAATATTGTAAATATATTCTTTTTCAAATATATTTATTATAATTTTATAATTATTTATTTAGATATATTTATTTATAATTATAGAAATATCTTCAAAAAATAATAGTTATGACATTATATATATTTATATTATTATACATATATATATTTGATAAATATATATATAGTAAATATAATCATTATTTAAATAAATTTATTATAAATTCAATAATTATTTAAATATATATACTTAATTATTTATATTTATATAAATAAATTTAAAAATTATTTATTTATTTATAATTATAAATATATAATTGTATAAATATAGTAAATGAACAAATATAAATATACTTATTTATAAATATTCTTTTTTACATATTTTTGACATTATTACTGAATATTTAATTTTATGTGTATATATATATGTTAGAAATGAGTGAAATTGAATAAGTTAAGAATAAGTACACTTTAACGATATTGAAAAAATGGATATGTTTTATGTGTGTGCATTGTATATAAAAATGCATTAATTATGTATATGTGAAATCAATGTAACATGGATTTGATCTATATTAAATTGAAAGGTCAAATGACATTTAATTATATGTCAAGTACTATGAAATTAGTCATTATTTTTAATTCTTGTTAATTTTTAATTATAAACCATTATTCAATAAATATATAATTATTTAATGTAAATCACATAAATATTTTTCAATATATAAATCATATTTATATCCATTAATATATATTTATAAATTTAAAATATTCAATTTAATAACATTAATTATCATAATTATCTAATTAATTAAATGTTTAATATTTTATAATGTATAATTAATTTACTCATTTTTATCAATAATTATTTAATTAATAAAATTTGTAATATTTTTTTTGATAAAATCATTTTTTATAATTTATTTATTTAATTACTAAATTTTATTTTATTTATTCAAAGCTTTATCAGGGCTAAAAAAGCTCTCATGAAATAAATATTTATCAAATCTAAAAATAAATTGCTAATAAATGTACCCTTTATCCACCCAAAAAAGGAACTTATAAAAGTTTAAATTAATCAATGGTTTTCTTAGTGATGAGAAATATTCCATTTATTAGCATTTTTTATAGCCCTGATAAATATCGTTACTGCTGAAGGTTGGTTTTGTAGTGGTGTTTCCTTTATATTTATATACTTTATAATCCTCATTTTTCCTTAGATTCAAAAATTGTCTCTCTATATCCACTCAGTGTTCACAAAGGAAATATTTTTCCCAGAAAAGTTCCTTAAAATACTTCCATTCCATGTTTTCTACTTCTTCCTCCTCCTTAACGTTTTGAACTAGTGACCACTATTGAACTGCATCTATTGAGAGGTGATAAAATGTTGCGCCAATCTTTTCGCTTTAGTTTCATCCCAAAGAAATAAATATCTTCTCTATTAAAATTAGCCATCGTTAAACTATAAATAGATTTGTTATCCCATTAAATGATGGTGGTTGGGGTATCATGAATAAGTCTTACACTATTCCTCCACATTGGGGATCAAAAAGCTCCATATGGGTAATGTTATTATTCATATCCTGAGTCAGTTGTCCTAGTATAGTTATAAGTTTCTTTGCACTAGTTACATCTCCCAGTCCAAAATCATTATCTTGCATAAGAGGGAAATCCCTACATGGATTATGTGCATTGATAAAGTTTCCATTCCTTACACTAGGTGCCATTTATAAAAAGTGGCATAGATTAGATTAGGTTATGAATAATAATGAATAATTTCAAACTGTAAAAATACATAACATAAATTTAAAATTCATGTTTAGCTAATCTCACAATCATAAACTTGTTTTCTTTAGGGGAATATTTACTTTTAAATCCTTTAAAATGGTTTGTAAATAAAATGTGAATTATCCAAAGTATATCTCCCGTTATTGTCAAACTAGGTGCATAGTAAGGCTCATTTTCATGTACTAGGTTATGCTAAGTTTGGGATGATGAACTTTGACAGAGTTGTTACCCCTATGTACATCTTTTCTAGAACCACGTCAACTTGTAGTATCACAAAAAATATATATCTAGGAAGATGATCATTATATCTACTTTACTAAAATTCTAGGATTTTAATCTTCGATTGTACTCAATGTCTATCATATGGTTATGTTACCCAATACATGTTTTCTAAATCTAGTTTACAAGGATTCTACAAAACATCCTCTGATACCAACTATAAATACCCTAACCCCAACTACCAAGATCTTGTGTCTCACTTTACTACATTATCATAGATAAAAGATTAGAATCCCCAAGGATTGATCAGTTTAGTAGTTTTTGAATCCATATTACATTCATGAACCTTACATTACAATTTAAAACATAATGTACAAAATAGAAATTCTTTTAGAATTCCATTATTCACCAGGATTAACCCTGCATATCAGTTACAATACACATTTAGGAATCCTGGTAAAATAAATCATAAAAAATTGGTGAGATCAGTTCCTCATTATGGGTACTCATAAAATGGTTGATATTATAAATTATAAGAATAAAAATTAATTCATAATGTATAACAAAGACATAAGTCATTAAAACATAATCATGAGCATAATATGGCAAGAATAAATGAAAATCATATAATTCCATATAAATAGTCGCATGGATATTATACTAATAAAATAATAACATGTAATATCAATAACTAATCTCATAATGAGGGAATGAATAATTTCATATATCATAATCATACCGTCAAGGACCAGGCTAAGAAACCACACATAAATGGGTAAAGCCTTGGACAATACCCAAACTAGTTTGTCTCATGATACCTACCGATGCATCGAGGGGATATAGTGGGACCCTCCTATCACTTAGGAAATAAAATTAAATATTTATTTGAAAAGGTTGATCCATAGACTACATAAACATTCATACTAAAAAACTATCATAAGAAATATGAATCATTTAACCATAAACAATAAATGGTATCAAAAGAGCACATCCATAGTTAAACTGATCATAAAAGCTTCAATATTTTTTATAGATGGTGTTACAAGAAATCAAATTCAATTAAACATAAAATTAAACAAACAATGTTGACATAGAAGAAAATAGTGTAATAAAATCATTAAAATTTTCTTATTGGAAATACACATTTTTACATCAAAGTCATTAATTAAAAAAGTTGTGCAGTTATAAAATTAAATTTTTAATTTGAAAAGAACCTTGTAAACTTATAATGGAAGATTCAAAACATTAATGTTTAATGATATAGGTAAAATCTTCTCTGTTAGTATAAGTCAAAAAAACATTCGTTCTGTATTATTATCAAAAAGTTCATAATGTAAATATTTTGAAAAATGACTAAAAGATTCTTTTAAACCCATTTTATAAAAATTCAAACATGGTTAAAAAGACTTTAATCCTTTCAAGGATAATAGTAAAAATATTTTTGAAAATATTTTTATGAAACATGTACATGGATGATAAATATTCCCCAGTATATAATTACATAAAAACAATCCTAAATGACAATGATATTTTTAAATTAACTCTTACTATGACCTTTTATTTAGAGGAATTTTATTTAAACTACTATATAAATGTTTGAATAATGTTATTAAATTATACCTAAACCATATCCATATTTTTTCTATCATATATATTCTAATTATATCATGTTTTTAAATAATATGTTTTTATTACCCTAGTTTCAGGTGTTAACTACTTTCTTATCATATGCATGTTTTTTTATAGGAGTCATGTTTTATATGCATAGGAAATATCGATTTCATAAAAATAATTATTTTAAGATCATATATTTTATTTTTATTCAATACATACATTTTATAATCATTATTTAAAGCTTAACATGGAGAATGAATCACATTACATCATGGAGAAGGTAGGTCGTACGTACGCATGAGCGATGGTATCATTCCATTAATGGTGAATGGGTAAATAATTGGATGATCTACTAAATATACAGAAATATTATTATGTCATATTTATTATTTATATAAATTATATCAATCATTATACCCATCCAAATATACTGGTGATGAAAATATAATTACATCATACCGTGGAGATGGTAAGTTGTACGTTTGCATGTGTGGTGCTTTTGTTTTTTTAGGTTGTATAAAAAGTTGAATATGGTTATCAAATAATAATATTAAGCTATAGGAATATATATGATAGTGTAATTGTTAATTTATAAGGAAAACAACACATGAATAGGAATTATATTAAGAAATGAACTTGAATGAGTTGGTAAAAATGATTACCTCTTCTTTGGTAGACATCCTTTAGATCCCTTATTAAGTGGTTTAGGTTTGGTATTTCTATAAGACCATGATATCTAAAACATTTATAATTATATTTTTATGTGAAATGGTTTGGGTTATTTTGATATAAAAGGACCAATGTGGTGTGAGAAAGTTAGGGAAGAGGTACCCTTTTATAATTATGGTGAGGGTCACATTTGGAAACACTGAAAATATAAAATTTATATAACTTAATTTTCAATTCCAAATGGATAGAAAGTGATTTATTTAGATAATATTATGAGTATGGGTCTAAATCCTCTCAAAAAATAATTTTCATATTATTTTTGGTCTAATTATTACTCTTATCATTTTCATTTAAACCTGATTTAAACCCTTTAACTCTCACTTTGAAAATATGTGTTTTTACTCTTTGAAGGTTAACATAGTTACAATTAAATTCCAAAATAACCTCAAATGAGTCATGGATGAAATTTTTAACTTTATAAAAATGTTTTGGCCAATTTTTATTTTTTTATAAATTTTATATCTGCTCTTAAAATATTATTTATTTTAATATAAAAATAATGCTTATTTTTATACTATTCATTACATGACTTTTTAAAATATCATAACAACATGATATGTTGGAATAAAAAGCTTTAATACATCCCTAATATGACTATGAAATCTATAAAATATTTTAATGATATTAAATATAACATATTATATTTAATTTAATATTTTTAATATCATTTACTTGTAATTTTCATTAATTAAATAATCACTTCATCCTAAATGTATAAGTCTTTAAGATAATTATTTATTTATTAAAATTTTAAAAAAAATTATAATGATGAAGATATTTTTGATCTAAGTTGACTATTTATATTTTAATTTATCTTCCATATTTTCATATAATAAAAATTTTATTGTTATTAAAAATATGATTATGACATCTGTGAGTCCTCTTTGAATTAAATAAATAAATTTCAATCTCTCATCCAAGTGGCCAAAAAACCTTATAATCTCTTCCCAATGATGATTTTAATAGACACCATCTTATACAATAAATGTTATACAATTTTTAGGGTAATTGTATAATATTTATAATACTTAAATTACCATTAATTACTTGATTTACCTTTAACTATGTTAATAAATTTTTTACAGAAGTTACTATTCAGAATACCCAGAAAATAAAATTATGCTATTTAAATATTCTAGATTCACTGTTTCCAAATATGGTATCAATTTTTAAAAATGGAGACAAAAAAATTTACAGTAATAAATTTAAAATTAATCTTATTGACATAACGTGAAAACAAGAATTTAAAGTTAAAATGTTCAAAAGATTAAATTGATTTTATATCCAAATCCAATGTTAAATTGATTCCAATTAACGAAATTAGATTAAATGAAAATCAATTATTCTAATTAATATTTAAAATAATTAAATATAATTTAACACTATAAATTATTTAAAGGATATATAAAACTATTTTAAATTAAAATGAAATATTTTATCACTATTTATCAAAACATAAAACTTAACAGAAAAAAACCCAAAATTGAACCGAAGGAAATTTTGATATTACACTTTAAAATTATAATTTTATTTTTTAAATATATTTTATAAATGTTTCATAAACTAGATTTAAAACAACATCTCTATCAAAATGTTGTAATACTACCTTTAAAAAAATAGTGCGCTTTAATGCATATAATTCAATTCATTATTATCTTATGCATATGAATTCTTTTGAATTAATATAAAAAAATTAAATATGTAATTTTAATAATATTTTTAACACTTTTAATTCATTATATTTTCACCTCTATGTTATGATAGCCTTATATTAATAGATCGCGGTGTGTTACAAATTAGTGTTAAATGAAACAGAAGCTATTAAATATATTTAAAAAATTAAATGTATAGTAAAATATTGGGGTATTAAATTTTAATTGTTAATCACAACACCCTCATTAATAAAAAATTATTCCAATCAATAATATATAATTTATGCATTAGTAACTACATAAGATGGGCCTTCCTCAAACCAAAGGGTGTTGTCACCCAACCAACATGTTCAACGCCATGTGGAGAAAACATTAATTTTGGCATTCCATCTGAAGGGTAGTATCTCTATATTTGAGGAAACGCAAAAATAGTTATAGGAAATGAATCTCTATCAACTATTTACTAGATTAATAGTGTTGGTGAGGAAGAAGAAAACACATATCAATATTTCATAACATTTTGGGAGCTTCTTCTCATAACTCAATATTAAATAGCTCCATTGTCTCTTGGAGATTGATCAATAGGTCAATAAATGATGGTATTCAGATTCTTAGTAGATGAAATTTCCAGTAATTGTTTTCATTATACTATGAGCATGGACAGAAGTATTTTGGATAAGCCTAAATATTGGAATGAATTAAGTTAGACATAAGATAGTATTGTTTAAGGCTAGAACTTTTTTCAATATTATTGATGGGATGTTATAATAATGTAGTTTTACAAAAAAGACAACCTGCAGGACGGGTGACAACCCGACGCGTTGGACAAGGCTGTGGGAATCGAACCCACAACCAAAGTGCGATAGGCCTTTATCTCCTACCACTGGCCTACTGGAAGTCCCTAGTTAGTAGAAACTAGTTTTATTTTATTAAGAGGTATTATAGATGAAGTATAAGTCCATTTTTGGAATCATATACATTTAATCTCATCATATATGGACTTATGTATACTTAATAAATTGTGCTAAACTTTCTGAGATAGAATCGGATGGAATGACCTATCATTGTATCACATGATATTCTAACACTTCACGAATCACAAATTAAACTTCATTTCTTTAAGAGATGAAGTGGAAATTGTTCAAAGCACGAACAACAGTGATATTGTACCAAAATCAAGTAAGTATTCAACAATTTTTTCAACATTAGGGAAATGATCTTGAAAACTAAAAATTTTGTCCTAGTGTCCTTATATCAGATGAATCAGAAGGTTCCTTTAATAATCACAAATTTATGGCTTTGTGATTGTTGGATTTTTCATATCCATGTCTTCTGCCACTCTCTATCAGAACATGATGGTTAGATTTTTCTTCTATATCCATATTTCCACCTATGTTATCCTATGTGGAAACCCAGTGATGAGTTAATTTGGGTAACCATTACATTTCTTAATTTACTTTTTAAAATTAAGTTTTAGTATTCCATTTACTATGTGGGTTTCTACGAATGAAACTTTAAAGTAGTAAACCATTTATAACCCCGACGAATTTCGAGGGCGAAATTCATTTTAAGGGGGGTAGAATGTAACAACACAAGATTTTATGAGATATATTACTTTTAATTTCTTTGATGTCTTCTATTATACAGAACCCCAAGATTAGCTTGTACTATACGCAACACCGTATTAGCTTGCAGTATATGCAACACTATTCTTGGCTCATGTTACACACAATTTCAATTTCATTTTTGGGAAATTATTCAACACAACATTAAATATAGATTTTTTTCAATGTATAAATGAAATAAGTTTTAATTATGTTATACGCAACAACAAAGAGAGTTTGCACTACACGCAACCTTGACTTGGCTTGCATTACACGCAATCGTGACCTTGCTCGATAGCATGTGTAATACGCAATAACATGTTTCACTAAACAAATTTATATTGTAATAATATTATTATGAACTATCCATTAGGAATAGTATTAACTACATTTTTTATTTTATAACATTATTGTTCATCTTACACATTTTCTAGAACATGGTATAAGAACAAAATAATTATTTGGGTAAAATAAGTATTTTTCAAAAAATGTAGTTTTGACACCTTTTGATGGCTTAACAACATTAAATCTAGTTATTTACATCAGGATTTAAAAATTTACTTTGGATAAAATTTTCATATTATTCTGATAACTTTAATATTTTAATGAATAGTAAAAAGACATTATTTTAATTAAAAAGAAATTTTTTCATCATAATACTTTATATGGTTAAATTATAATATTGAATGGTTTTAATGTATAAATAGAATATATTTTTACCATTTAATATAAATGATGTCATTATCATTGATTTTATATTGAATTCATAGGTGAAATCATTTCAATCTTTTGCAATGTTTTAACTTTTAAAACTCATTTTCATAACAACAGGATTAATTTTTTAATTTATGATAGTTATGTGATTTGAATTATGGAAAATTGATTCCCTATTTGGAATAATTAGGTCCAAATTATCTTAATAGACAACTTTTTATTTTTGGGCATTATGAATAGTAACTACGGTAAATTTTATTTACCATAGTTAAAGGTTAATCGGGTAATTAAGGGTAAATATAATATTATAAAATTACCCTAACACTTTTCCAAATATAATTGGATGATTATATTTTACCCTAAATCATAAATGGGTCGAAATGGAATCTAATGTAACCCAGTCGTATTTGATTAAGAACTTTTATTTATTTTATTTAAGGGAAAGTGAAATGTCTCACTCAAACTTTAATAATTAGATTATTTCTAATATAAGGTTATACAGAATATAAATTCGATTATAAATACTCATTTCAAAGATAAAAAGTTTTTCTTTACCATGGTAATTTATTTGTAATTTTTAAGAAATATTTAATTACTTTAATATCTTATACATTAATGATGATGAAATTATTTATTTAGTGAAAAAACAATAATATAGTTTTTATTAAAATAACAATACCTATAAAAGGGACCATAAAATTTCCCAAAAATTATTGGTAGAGTATAGATATACCCTAAGAATACAAGGGTATATTTTTGGACCATTTGTAGCATTATAAAATTGATTAGGACATTTATATTATTTTATTTTAAACGATGTCAAAGATGTCACCTTCATAATTTAATAAATATAACAATTTAAATGTTGTGATTTTAAGATGATAAATTAGAGTAAAAATATTATTATGAAAGGTATTATATTTATCATCATCATAAGATTTTAGTTTAAATGTTTATGAAAAAAATAAGTATATTAAATAATCATACCAAAATGTTGTAGTAATTATTTTATTAAGAGATATACCAAATAAATGGTTTTAAAAATATTAAAATAAATATTATATGAACTATTTAATGTGATACATGAATTTTCTAGAAAAATATGACATGTTATTAATATATTAAATATTTTGAATAGAATATATCCTCTGTTTGGATTTTATTTAAATTAAAATAAATGAATAATGTCAAAATTGACACTATTGTTATTTTATAAAGATAACATATTATAAAATTGTTTAAAAATCAAAAAAATATTTAAAATTTGTAAATTGAAATTTATATGGTCTAAAATGTAATAAATTATCCAATTATGGACAATTCACAACACATAAGTAATTATTTATAACACTTTAAAAATTAGAATCTTATTACCATAAATAAAATTAAATAGATTAAATAAGGATAAATCAAGTTGATAATGTTTAAAATAAATTCCCAACATGTATAAATTTTATTTTTTGATGATATTAAAACCCTATATCGTCTAATATTTGTATTTGAGTCATTTTGGAGGTTTTTAAGTGATTTTGAATATATTATAAATTAATATTTCTTATGTTACCAAAGGTACCCCTCTCCTCCCTTATAAAAAGGGCACCCCTTCCCTCTTCACTTCACACCCTTTTGAGCCATTAATATTGGAAAAACCCTGTCCATTACTCTTCTAAACCTCTCTAGTTAGATCATATAGGTTCTGGTCTTCTCAAAATACCAACTATAGTGCCCTAAAAAGAAGATTAAAGGAGGTGTGTCGAGGAAGAGGTAATCTCTTCAACTGACTCTTTCAAGTTTCTTTCTTCTTCAAATTCTTCTTATTTAGTTTTTTAATTATAAAGTAATAACATAAGTATCACTAATATACTGATATGTTATTATAAATATGAAACAACCCTATTTCACTTTCTATACATCCTACGGAAAACAAAATCATCGCGCGTGCGTACGTACGGAATACCGTCTCCACGCCATGGTGTAATATGTTTTTCCACCACCACCTTACATGGATGGGTATAATGGTGTAAATAATAACTATATATGGTTAATATAACATAATACGGATTCTGAGATATTATATCATCTACTCCAATTCAATTCAATAATTATGGGAACGATATCATCGCTCCTGCGTACGTACGGATTACCGTCTCCACGACGTGATGGGATTCATTCTTCATGTTAACCACTGAAGAATGATTATAAAGTATATATAATGAATAATAATGAAATATATGACATGATAAATCTAATGGATTTATATATATATATATTACATCTAATTACTTTCATTCAAGTCAATAAGGAAAGGAAAACAACGTTCATGAGTATGTACGGCCTACCGTCTCCATGAATGGTGTATTTCATTTCATTTATCTATCTATTATATATATATATATACTGAATATATGTGATATATAAATAATTATTTACATTCTGGAAGTAAGTAAATCATGATATAATTAATAATAATATCAACAACAACAAGTCTAAACCCGCACGATAAATAAAATGAGTTTACCCAAAACGCTGCTTTATCATGGAATTTACGAAAGAACGGGTTATATAAAGTCATAATTGAACCATATATGATATCATAAAAATTAATATGATTCTTTAATAAGTAAATGAAATTGTTTAAATCATTATACAGGAGGTTCGGATATGTACAAAGCATATCATACCTAAGGTAAGGGATAACTTTTCCAATCTTTTTTTGTCCGAGATTGTTTATTCGTAAGTATTTATTGGGGTAATATTTATCTTCAATGTCCCTATATTCTAAAAATGGTTTCTTGTATGTTTAAAGTAATATTTACCCATTTTTACTTTTACTACATGGTATGTCAAGAATCTTTCTTTTGTTTACGTTACAAGGTACTTTTTTTACTTTTCCGGCAAAAGTATGAGAAGAATGTTTTTTAACTTATACGGCATGAAAGGATTTTTATGGTTTAATAACGCCTAATTTTCATGAAGCTTCATCTACAATATTTCATGAATATTTTCATCAAATGTCTTTTATTTTAAAATTCCATGGAATTTTGTGAAAAGAAAATGAATTTGGAAAAGAAAGGATATTTTCCTATGGAATTCATTTCAAGTGTTTTATCAAAACCATTTTCCATCTAAGATGACATTATTTCATATGTTTATGTTTCAAGTATAATATCTCTATGATTTAAATGGTTTCAATTTTCTTATGATGAAATGATTTCCATTTTTTACATGGATTAAATTATGATAGGATGATGTTTATGAAACCCATTTTATTCTTTGGGTTTTGATGAATTATTTATGTTTATGTTGTGGCACACATAAGAATGATTTTATTATGAGATGGGTGGGACCTATATCTCCCTCAAATTCATTGGGTAAAGATTTATACCTCATTATATAGACATGGATGGAATGGTAAGTTAATCTGGTTTAGTGATACAGGACTAGAACGAGGAGTGAACTCGATTCAGAAAGGGACTTTGTCCACTAAGATGGACTTAGAAGCAATGTCTTGGCTACTATGGAAATCATATCATGTACTTAATGTTTTTCCACTATTAAATGTTTTATTACCATGTTATTTATCATGATTTATGTTCCCTTATGATCTATGCCTTACGTACTACCAAGATTTATTTCACAACTCAAGATTTTGATGTTCACACTTTATGTTCATGTTTTAAAGTTCAAATGTATATGGTTTGTTTTATTTTCTCCATGCTTACCCTTACTGAGAATTTGAGATCACCTGCTATATGTTATATTTTCCCTAGGATATAAAGAATAGTTTTAGGTAAAAAAAGGGAAGATATTTATGGGAGATGTTGAGGATCTTTCACCATGATTAGAAGATTATGTTCCAAGTTTCCAAAGACACTAAACTATTAATGTCCTTTGGTGTCTGTTTTTGTTATGTATTAAGTATTCTGAAAAAGTAATGTAATGTCCATGTATGTCAAGCTATGGGTCTCTATAGTTGGTATCAGAGGAATGGTTTAGTTAACCTTTATAAACTAGGATCCAAAAAACTTTAGTGAGCTCCCTAGAGATATTTCTAAGGTATGTATAGGTATGTCCCTAAGGTTACGTATAAGTATAGGTTATATTCCTAGAATTATAGTAACAATCTTAGGATTTAACATAAGATGTTAGATATTGAAGGTACACCCCCTTGATTATGATTGTTTCCTCTCACACTATTCTTCTTGGGTTTTAGAAAATGGTTGGAAACACGAAGATTCATGATAATGGAGGATATGATGGACAATGGAATGATATTCTTCATGAGAAACCAAATGAAATTGAATTTGGAAGTCCACATATCATTATTATGCCTAATCAGAAATCTCATAATATGATCAATAATCTCAACTTTGGTAAGTTTCCCAACTTATCTAATAAGAGAAAGATGGAGTTTCATGATGATCATAGTGGAATGAAAGTTCAATTTCCCTCATGTAAATCATGTGGGAAGAGGCATCAAGGAGAATGTTTCAAAGGAACTGGAAGATGCCTTGGGTGTGGAAAAGATGGACACAAAGCCAGTAATTGCATAGGAAAAGGTTAAGTTAACACCATGGACAAGGATAATGGTATTTCTAAGACATCAATAGTGGTTATATCTTTTAAATGTGGAATTTACGGGCATTATGCAAACCAATACCCTAAGGGAATGTCTCATGAGGAGAATCATCATGGTCATATGGGTAGTATTTATGTTGATGATGATGAAGAGACTACAAATGATATGTGAGATGAAAGAATTTTTGAAGCTCGGTCAATGGTTTAAGAAGGTAGTGCAATGATTTTATGTTTATCAAGAGTAATGTTGTATAGGTAATTTAATGGTACTATGGAATAAAGAGACATCTAAAGATTGTTACACTATTGTTTTTCTTTGAGTATTTGAAAGTATACGTTGAATGGTACCAGTAACCATGAAAGGTTATTCATATATTTTTAGAAAGAATATGATATGAGAATAATGAAGGGATAAGGAGAAAATAATATGTTGGATATTATAAATGAGATCATGACTAATATAAGGAAAAAGTGATATCGTGGTTTGAGTATTTTTTTTTTGGGATTTTGGTATGTGGAAAGAGATAACTTTTTACGTCATTCATGTTTTCATTAAGGTTCTATGGTAATTCATGTTGCAATAGAATACAATATTAAGGTATTCACATGTTTGGAATGCGATCAACAAGATATATCTTGTGATATATGGGGGATAAATGATGGTATTCACATGCTCAGTAGATTAAATTTCCAGTAATTGTTTTCATTATACTATGAGATTGGACAAAAGTATTTTGGATAAGCCTAAATATTGACATGAATTATGTTAGTTATAAGATAGTATTGTTTAAGGCTAGAAATTTTTTCGATATTATTGATGGGATTTTATAATAATTGTGTTTTAGAAAAAAAGACAACCTGCAGGACATGCGACAACTGGTTGCATCGGACAAGGCTGTGGGAATCGAACCCACAACCGAAGTGTGACAGGCCTTTATCGCCTACCACTGGCCTACAGGAAGTCCCTGGTTAGTAGAAACTAGTTTAATTTTATTAAGAGGTATGATAGATGAAGTATAAGTCTATTTTAGGAATCATATATGATTAATCTCAGCATAGATGGACTTATGTATATTTAATAAATTGTGCTCAAATTTTTGCGATAGAAATAGATGGAATGACCTATCATTCTATCGCATGATCTGTTAACACTTCACGAATGACAAATTTAACTTCATTTCTTTAAGAGATGAGGTGGAAATTGTTTAAGGCATGAACAACGGTGAGATTGTACCAAAATCAAGTAAGTATTCAACAATTTTTCAACATTAGGGAAATGATCTTGAAAACTAAAAACGTTATCCTAGTGTCCTTATATCCGATGAATCAGATGGTAACTTAAATCATCACAAATTTATGGCTTTGTGATTGTTGTCTTTTTCATAGCCATGTCCTCTACCACTCTCTATCATGAATTGATGGTTAGATTTTTCTTCTAAATCCATATTTCTACCTATGTTCTCCTATGTGGAAACCTAGTGATGAGTTAATCTGGGTAACCATTACATTTATTACTTTACTTTTTAAAACTAAGTTTTAGTATTCCTTTTACGATGTGGGTTTCTATGAACGAAACTTTCAAGTAGTAAACGATTTATAACCCTGACGAATTTCGAGGGAGAAATTCATTTTAAGGGGGGTAGAAGGTAACACCATGAGATTTTATGAGATATATTATTTTTAATTTCATTGATGTCTTCTATTATACACTACACCACGATTAGCTTGTACTATATGCAACACCATATTAGCTTGCAGTATACGCAACACTATTCTTGGCTCGTATTACAGACAATTTCAAGTTCGTTTTGGGGAAATTATTCTACGCTACATTAAGTATAGATTTTTTTTAATGTATAAATGAAATAAGTTTTGATTATGTTATACGCAACAACAAAGGGAGCTTTCACTACACACATCCATTACTTGTCTTGCATTAAATGCAATCACGACCTTCCTCGATAGCATGTGTAGTACACAATACCGGGTTTCAATAAACAATGATATATTGTTATAATATTATTATGAACTAGCCGTTATAAATAGTATTAACTACATTGTGAATTTTAGAACATTATTGTTCATTTTACATATTTTCTAGAACATGGTATGAGAACAAAATAATTTTTTGGGTAAAATAAGTATTTTTCAAAAAATGCAGTTTTGCAGCCTTTTGATGGCGCACCCACTTTAAATATTTTTTTAACATCAGTATTTAAAAATTTACTTTGGATAAATTTTTTATATTATTCTGATAACTTTCATATTTTAATGAATAGTAAAAAAGGCTATATTTTAATTAAAAACATGTTTTTTCATCATAATAATTTATATGGTTAAATGATAATATTGAATGGTTTTAAAGTATAAATAGAATATATTTTTACCATTTTATATAACTTATGTCATTAGCATTGATTTTAGATTGAATTCATAAGTAAAATCATTTTAATCTTTTGCAATGTTTTAACATTTAAAACTCGTTTTCTTAACAATGGGATAAATTTTAAATAAATTTCATCATCTTCTGTGACTTGAATTAGGAAAAATGAAATCCATATTTGGATTCAGTAGGTCCAAATTATGTTAATAGGATAATTTTTATTTTTGGGCATTAGGAATAGTAACTATAGTAAATTTTATTTACCATTGTTAAAGGTAAATCGGGTAATTAAGGGTAAATATAATATTATAAAATTATCCTAACACTTGTCCTAATATAATTAGATGATTATATTTTACCTTAAATCATACTTGGGTCGAAATTTAATCTATTTTAACCCACTTGTATTTGATTAAGACCATTTATTTATTTTATTTAATGGAAAGTGAAATGTCTCAATCAAACATTAATAATTTGATTATTTTTAATATAAGGTTATACAGAATATAAATTCAATTATAAAAACTCATTTAAAATATAAAAAAATTTTATTTACCATTGTAATTTATTTTTAATTTTTAAGAAATATTTAATTACCTTAATAGCTTATACATTAATGATGAAGAAATTATTTATTTAGTGAAAAATCAATAATATAGTTTTTATTAAAATATAAATACCTATGAAAAGGACCGGAAACTTGACCAAACAATATTGGTCGAGTATATATATACCCTAACCATCCAAATGTCGATTTGTGGACTATTTGGAGTTTTATAAAACCGATTATGACATTAATATTATTTTATTTTAAATGATGTCAAAGATGTCACCTTCATAATTTAATAAATATAAAAATTTAACTGTGGTGATTTTAAGATGTTAAATTTGAGTGAAAATTTTATTCGGAAATTTATTATATTTATCTTCATCATAGGATTTTATTTTTAATTTTTATGCAACAAATACATATATTAAATAATTATACAAAAATGTTGTACCGATTATTTTATTAAGAGATATACCAAATAAATGGTTTTAAAAATATTATGATAAATATTATATGAACTATTTAATGTGATCCATGAATTTTATAGATATAATTTACATGTTAGTAATCTAGTAAATATTTTGGTTAGAATATATATTTGGTGTGGATTTTATTTAAATTAAAATAAACAAATAATGTCAAAATTGACAATATTGTTATTTTATAAAAATAACATATTATAAAATTGATTAAAAATCACACGAATATTTGAAAAATTATAAATTGAGATTTATATGGTCGAAAATATCATAAATTATGCAATTATGGAAAATTCACAACACATAAGTAATTATAAATAACAATATAAAAATTAGAATCTTATTACCACAAAAATATTAAATAGATTAAATAAGGATAAATCAAGTTGATAATGTTTAAAATAAATTCCCAATATGTCTAAATTTCATTGTTTGATGATATTAAAACCCTATCTCATCAAATATTCGGATTGGAGTTATTTTTGTAGGTTTTTAATTAAGGTTGAATTTATTATAAATTAATATTCCTTATGTTACCAAAGGTTCCCCTCTCCTCCCTTATATAAAGGGCACCGCTTCCCTCTTCTCTTCACACCCTTTTGAGCCTTGAATCTTGTCCAACCCATGAAAATTCCTCTTCTAAATCTCTATAGTTATATCATAGAGATTCTGGTCTTCTCAAAAGACTAACCTTAGTGACATAATAAGAAGTTTAAAAGAGGTGCGTCGAGGAAGATGTAATCTCTTCTACCGACTCTTTCAAGATTCATTCTTCTTAAACATATTATTTGTTAGTTGTTTAATTATAAATTAATAACATAAGTATCAATAATATACTAATATGTTATTATAAATATTAAACAACCCTATTTCACATTTTATCCATCCTACGGAAAACAAAATCACCACGCGTGCGTATGTACGGAATACCGTCTCCACGCCGTGGTGTAATCTGTTTTTCCACCACCACCTTACTTGGAAGGGTATAATGGTGTAAAGAATAACTATATATGGTTAATATAAAATCATACTGATTTTGAGATATTATATCATCCACTCCAATTCAATTCAATAATTATGGAAACGATATCATCACTCGTGCGTACGTACGGATTACCGTCTCCACGACGCGATGAGATTCATTCTCCATGTTAACCACTCAAGAATGATTATAAAGTATATATAATGAATAATAACAAAATATATGACATTATAAAGCTATTTTAATTATATATATATATATATACATGACATCTACTTACTATCATTTAAGTCAATAATGAAAGTAAAACAACGTCCATGCGTACGTACGACCTACCGTCTCCATGAACAGTGTATTTCATTTCATTTATCTATCTATTATATATATATACTGAATATATATGATATATAAATCATGATATACATTCTGGAAGAAATTAAATCATGATATAATTAATAATAATATCAAGAACAACAAGTCCAAACACGTACGATAAATAAAACGATTTTACCAAAAACGCTGCTTTGACATAAAATTTACAAAAGAACGGGTAATATAAAGTCATAAGTGAACCATATATGATATCATAACAATGAATATGATTATTTAATAAGTAAATGAAATTATTTAAATCATTATACAGGAGGTTCGGATACGTACGAAGCATATCAGACCTAAGGTAAGGGATAACTTTTTCAATCTCGTTTCTTATCCGAGATTGTTTATTCACAAGTATTTAATGGGGTTATATTTATCGTTCATGTACCTATTTTCTAAAAAAAATTCCTGTATGTTTAAAGTCCTTTTTATCCATTTTTTAATTTTAATACATGGTTTGTAAAGATTATTTCTTTTGTTTACGTTACCAGGTACTTTTTTGACTTTTCCGGAAAACGTACGAGAAAACTATTTTTTTAACTTATATCGCATGAACAGATTTTTACGGTTTCATAACGCCTAATTTTAATGAATATTACTCAACAAGATTTCATGACCATTTTAAATAGAAGTATTTTCTTTTAAAATTTAATGTCATTTTGTGAAAAGAAAATGATTTTGAAAAAGAAAATCTATTTTCCTCAAGAATTCATTCCAAGTGTTTTATCAAAACCATTTTCCATCTAAGATGACATTATTTCATATGTGTATGTTTCAAGTATAATGTATCTATGATTTACATGGTTTCAATTTTATTATGATGAAATGATATCCATTTTTTTATATCGATTATGTTATGATGAGATGATGTTTAAAAACCCATTTTATTCTTTGGGTTATGATGAATGATTTACGTTTATGTTGTGGCACACGTAAGAATGATTTCATTATGAGATGGGTGGGACCTATATCTCCCTCCAATGCATTGGGTAATGATTTATATATCATGAGATAGACATGGTTGTAATGTTAAGTTAATTTGGTTTAGTGATACAGGACTAGAACGCGGACTGAACTCGATTCAGAAAGGGACTTTGTCTACTAAAATGGTCTTGGAAGCAATGTCTTGGCTACTATGGAAATCATATCAGGTGCTTAATGGTTTTCCACAATTAAATTTTTTATTCCCATGATATTTTATCATGATTGATGTTACCTTATGATCTATTCCTTATGTACTACCAATATTTGTTTCACAACTCATGATTTTGATGTTTAAACTTTATGTTCATGTTTTCAAATTCAAATGTATATGGTTTGTTTTATTTTCTCCATGCTTACCCTTACTGAGAATTTGATATCATCATTTATATGTTTTCTTTTCCCAAGGATATAAAGAAAGGTTTTAGGTAAAAAAATAGAATATCTTTATGGGAGATGTTGAATATCTTTCACCAAGATTAGAAGATTATGTTCCAAGTTTCGAAAGACACTAAACTATTATGGTCCTTTGGTGTGTGTTTTTGTTATGTATTAAGTATTCTAAAAAAGTAATGTAATGTCCATGTACATCAAGCTATAGGTCTCTACATCCACTCAGACTCGAGCACCCATGAAAACCTACCACAACCATTAGACCATCAATAATGAAATTATTCCTATATATCCAATTCCACCATTGATTCCTAAAAATAATCATTGGAAGGAAATAAAAAGTAGACACCCTTTATTTCCCACACATTCCAAGCCTACCAGTACACTCTACTAGCATCAAGAGGATCTTATAAGTATATTTATATAATAAACTAAGGGTAGACACACACTCTTAACCACACACATGACACGCGCTAGCATATTCCAGATGAAAATGGAGGACTATAGTAGTCATACATTTTTACTCTAACCAATGAATGAGTGCGCATTATCGTTCCAACTGTGGAATCTCATCAAAACATCCTAACAACAATTAATGTGTAGGAATACATTCCTTCACACTATTTACAAATATTTTAACATATCTTGGAAGCAGTAGTAGTCAAGGGTAAAAAAATTTTCCCCACCTCTGTAAACTGATTATCTCATCAACACACTTTGAGGGTTACTCAAGAGAAGTCACACATTCCAGCTCCCATTCTAGTGGGTCACCAAGATGATCTAATGATGAATGGATAATATGATCGGGAAAAAATACTATTTCAAATGGAGATCAATAAACCACTCAAAAATCCAAATAAGGTAAAACAAAGATTCATAAAAACCAAATAAAATTGTTAATATATTTTAGAAATAGCATGAGAGTCACCCAGGTGGGCTCTCTCAATGAAGTTCACTATTCACAACATGAAACTCCAGATAACAAGTTGAAAATTATAAGAAGAAGTATCTCCATGGAGATTATGATGTTAAGAAGAAGCCCACATCCCATATCTACTTAATGATGTTGTTCTTTTAATCCGTAAACATTTTTAAATGGTATCCCAATATCATATTGAATCATTGTTGGATTGAGGAAGAAGAATTTATTATTGCGTAGTTACTCTACACAATTTTTCTACCAATAACTGTATAGGTCTTCCCTATAGTGTTTACTATGATGAAACTCTTTTTTTCCTTAGTATCATTGATAATTGGAAATTTTCTCATAATAATCATCACATAAGACATCCTTTAAGTCATATGATCAGTTAGAAAAAGGGTTCCCCCATTTCAATTATCCACCCCAAATTTCCTTTAAAAGGAATATTCCATAGGGTTCATTCCAATGTTCATATGCCAAGACATGATGGTATTCCTCCCCATAATGGCATTAACTATGAATTTACTCCAAGAAATGATATTTTTCAGTAGGAAATTCCAAACCGTTTTTAATTAACTATAATAAATTGTTCATATCATGAAGGAGATGAATGGATGAGGCTATCTAAACTTGATGACTTATCATTATGAGGTTATATTTATTATTATTCAGAACATAGCCTGAGGTGATGGTCATTCAATAATCTACCCTCAGAGTACTTATCTTACACTATAACAGAGAATATTCCAATCAAACATTCTCTCAATAACAAGTTATTCAGGATGTGACAACCTTAGTGGGAATAAAGTGAAATAATATCTCATAAAAGATAAATAGAATAAATTGATTATGAGGAAAAAACAAATTTTAGACAATGTTCCAATCATGTTCTAGCCTTTGGAAACCCCTTATTATAACATTCTAAAATCTTTGGCAGAGGAATATATAAACCATGTTTTTATAAATCTATCGATGAAAATTTAACAATTAAAAGATAAATTACATCCCTATGCAGCATATGTAAATCATGTTATGTTGATAAAATAATTTCATTAAAAATTTGAATTGGGCATCCTTTCAGTCATACAAAATATTTAATTGGGAAATCATCATGAGAATCTTAAATGTGAATGCATTTATGATCTAAGATATTTACATATGTGTATTTAAATGCTAAATCTATTGTATATATCAGAAGATCCAGTAAACAAAGAAAATTTTATTTAACCTCCATCCCAGACAAGTAAATCCCTCTAAATTTGATATCTTGCAAAGCCAATTTTTTTAGGTTGACTCCAGAAATAGTGGTTTTCACAAGATAACAGTTATTATCTATTGGGATTGACCATGTTCATATCTAAAAACTATTAATCCTGAATAGAGTGAATAATAAATAGAATATTACATTAATCATATGGAAATATGGAGAAAGAATCTCATTTGAGAAAATCCAAACATCAAGTGGTGGTGTTTCCTTCAGTATAGAACATCTCACATTCAGAATATTCATTACATCTATATCAGGTTGGGATGAATATTGAAAATATCAAGAGAGAATAAAAGATAAATACTACTTTTGAAATATGGGAGAATCCATATCCCCTAGGGATTATAGCACTTTTATTTATATGGTTCCTCTTAGGGCCATTAAATATCTAATAAGTCCAAAACATTTATCTGGTGTAATATGATATTTCATAACCCATTGAACTAGTGGAATTTTTACAACAACTCCCACCTCCCCCAAGTATGTTGGTATTTTCCCTATAGGAATGTAGATAAAATGATAATAATCCATATTTTATCTCATCCTATGATCTATCTTTCTCCATAGGAATGCATATAACAATGTTTTATTAATACTCTCACCAAATTATCTTTCATAATGCAGTTTCAAGAGAATCCTTGATGGAAAATATGAACCCCCAAAGAGGCCATGAGCCAAAGATAAATTATAAGATGGAAAATACATTGAAAGGCCATGAATCACCACTCAAAATATACTATAAGGGAGATCAATCATATTTTCATTTTAATGATGATGTGATACAAGCAGTGAACTATGCATTGGTAAACATTATCATCACTAGCCCTGCAGATGATGAGGAATATAAATCCAGTGTAAGATTGTAGGAATAGAATGTTTCTTTTTGAAATGTAGTCTACATTTAAATAACTAAATTAGGTTTACATACCAAAATATAAAGGCTAAAAAAATTTTGGTGTTCCCTAAAATTCTTAGATACTTCCTATCCAGGGGGCTTCAAACAAATAAATGAGTAATGGTGTGGTTATGTCCCACATATTAACCAAATAATTTTAATACCCTATAATTTAGGACTGAATCACCTAATATAAGGAATAAATGAAGGATATGACGATAATAAACATGTATTTACTCATGGGATATATTTCTACTTGGTATATTCTCCATGAAGATCCTCAGATGACTATTTCAATAAATCTTTCTCGACAAGAGGATCATTTAAAATCTCTAAGATAAGATACAATTAATCCACCTATAATGGGATATAAAAAATAAATTTTTTCAGTAAAAATGGTTGAAGAATATCTGAAATTTCCAATATTTGAACCATAGTTGGGGAAATGTCAATAAATATATCATAGATCGACCTACATTCGTTTTAAACTCTAAACATAGGAAGGCTCACTACTTCAAGATCCACTTTCCACTACACCTATTCAACTGAATTCTTAATTAACTATCCAATATAAACTCATTGACACTATCAAGTCTTTAATATCCTAGATGGATATTTTGGAAGGGTATAATTCACTAGTGAAGTTAGAGAAAAAAGCCTTATCCCAAATGGGTTGATGAAACTATTCCCCGATACTAATTTAGAAACTCTAGTTTTCCAACTGCTAATAGATTAGGGGATCCAATATAGCACATGAAACATTTCATGTATCATTGTGGTCCCATGATTTGAATCATTGAGATCCATGAAATACCAAAACTCATTTTCTTCTTACAAACTATTGAGAGACAATATTTTGTTTGGTATACCAGTTTATTGGACACGTCAATAATAGTATGGGAATATCTCCTCTATAAATTCTTTTATCAATTTAGCTATATTTTTTACAACCAAAAATTTATTGATCTCTAAAATTTTAAAAAACATGATAATAATAAAGTCTCATGTTTCATTTTTAAGATTTAGGGTTTGAAAAAAAATTAAATAAAAAACATCCCTAAGAAGAGTTGTTGGGACATTGTATAGAGAACCTCTATGATGAGATAAAAATTTCAATAATTCTAGTGAAATGTCAGGGTGGGTTATTTAAAAATCCCATATTATTAAAAATATTGGAATATTTTATTTGGAAAAAAATCCTATATGTTGACCATTTTCAGTAGCCCAAGGGAAAATAATTGGTAAAGTAAAAAAAATGTCACACTTAACCCAACTCTAACCAAACATCTTCCTCCAATGCACATGAAATATCACACAGAACCCCCTCATGGGTTGAAAAAAATGAAACATAATTATAAGGATGGGATAAAAGAGAATAAGTGAATATAATAAAAGGATCAAAATAATAAATTTTATTACATATGATATGTGGTTATTGATTAATTCATAATAGATATAGAGAATTAGTTTTTGAGATTATTGGAGTCTTAAAGATCTGATAAGGTTGGGATAAGTTATTACCCAAATTATTTCAACTTAGACAAATCATCAGGCCAAATCATCCGTGATTTTTTTAAATACATTCAACAAATTATGGTTAATTGTATACATTTGAGGCAGCCCATCGACACTAGTGGCATGTGTGTTTTCTACTCTATAGGAAGAGGGTGGATGATTAGTTAGTATGGGTAAAGGTGATTGTTTTTTATAATTAGTTGATTACAATGATTTTAATTCATACACATTTCATCCTCAATGAATAATTAAACTAGGAAGTCATATCCCTAATATCATCTTCCATGGTATGACCTTCTTTTTGGAATAATAATCTTTTATGAGTTTCTCTTTTAAATGCTAATATTCCAAAATTAAAATATTAAAATATGAGAAGATGAACCCACCTCATTTCCCAAGTCAGTATGAACCCACTTTGATTTCATGCCCATTGTACTGAGAGAAAAAATACTTCCCCTCCAAATAGAAACCTCATTAAAATAAGATATACTCCTATGGTTTTTTAACATTAATAATTTAAAATATGCTTTCTTCGATGATGAGTATTTATATAAACATTAGTTCCCCATACCAGACCAGATATCTAGAGGATGTGTTCACTTAAGCCATAGGATTAGGGGATGAAGAAGTCAAGAATGGCCCCGTTATCATATCCACATCCTTACTAGAGACATATGTGTGAATAATACCGATTTTAATGAACTTAGTATTCCCAAAAGAAGCATGGAGAAACCCCTTATTATTTTTGGAGTCATCTAATCCCAATTATTTTGGAAGACCAGCAAGATGTCCCACAATATTCCTATAATCCCAAATTAATGGGAAGACCTATTTAGAAAATTATATATGAGACTAGTGTGCCTTCATCTTTTATTTAGGCACCTGATATATCTACCATAAAACATTATACACTATGGTGAATTCTAAGGAGAAAAAAATAACCCATTGATAGTAAGAATTGAACTTTGGATTAAAAAAATTAAATATTTAAATAATTGTCTACGGTTCTAGTCAATAATTAAATCATGGAAACACATAATTTATCAAAAGATATTTGGAAATCACTAGTGGGGCCCTATAAATCTACAAAGAGTACAAAGCTGAGGTCACAGCCATAGAAGCGTATCGCGAAAATACTAATCCCACAGAATTTCACATAGTCGTCTCTTTCATAGACCAAGACATGGACACTGTCATACACTGACTAATAAAACCCCTTTATGTATAAGTAAAATAAGACAACATTGAAATTAAATGGATTTTCATTGACAACGACTCTTGAATCACCCCAATTATAGTATAGACACCACATTTGTTGGGTTATAATGAACCAATATTTCTCCATCTAATTTAAAACATCAGGGTCACAAAACAAGTGTATAGAAACCCCTTATAAAAATTCATCTCAAGGCTCAATTTTGAGACATTATCTACAAATTCAAAATCTTATTTGTCTAAAAATATATCAATTTCAACTTCTTATTCGGGAGACCATGGTCTCATAAGAATGTCTTGGTTCCCTCACTATACCATAAATGTCTCAAATACTACATTTATATATAAATTTTAATATTTTATGGTGACGTGGCTCTATTTGATTCTTTTTGGTATGAATACGTCGATATAGATTATTATAAATGAAAAGGTAGACAACCCGTGATTAATGATTTCTCTCAGTTTATTACTCAAAACATTTAGGAAATGGTTTTGATTAACCTATTTAAAGAAATGGGTGATGAATATATATTTTTTATTAATAAAATAAAGGAAAAATGTTTGGATTTGGGAATGTATTCATTAGCCTCCATGATATCATTCAACAATACAAACACAATAACAAGGAATAAGGGTCTAATCATGAAATGATGATTAAACTGTGGGTGAAAATGTCATTTATTTTTCCCTAGAGTCTCAAAATCCATCCACATCATCAGATGAATCAGATAAAACTCTCATGTCACCAATAGAAAATAAAAATTCCCCTTCTTCAGTTCCTAAATTCTATGATTTCTACACCTCTTATTCCCTGAATGATGCTGAAATGGATGTATAAGGAGAGTTCACCAATGATCTCACTGAATATGTTTATAATATGACCAAACCCATAGATATTGAGGAATCCTCCTCAATGTCTCTTGGGAATTGAGATGACCTCACATTATCTTAAGATCCAAATATTCCCCTTCATCACCCATTTCTCCTAAAATTGTGGAAGATAAAGAAGAAGGGAAGGATCTGAGAAACGCAACTCCAATGTTTGTAGAAGGCGTATCTACCACTATTAAGGAGATTAGGAAAATAAATTTTTGTACAAATAAATATCTAAAACTAACACTGATCAGTGTTTCCATATATTTTTAAGAAAAAGTTGTGTATACAACTTTTTTGATGCATCACTGAGATGTGTTAATATGAAATTATACTGAAATTCATGTATTAGATATCTACATCACCACTCACCTTTCTGTCTTAATAGAGGATCACTATAGTTAAAATCATAAATCTAGGAAAATTAATCCAAATCATATTGTAATGGTTATTGTTTATGTTGACAATCATATAAAAGTTAACTTCATTCAGGAGGTTCAATATCTAAAATGGATCCCCAACATTGTTCTGGTAAAAAAGAAGAGTGATTAGATCAAATTTTACCTTGATTTTAGTGATCTCAATGACAATTGTTTGAAATATGATCTCACTGTCCCTATTATATAAATTCAAATCGTTGTTACTACCAAATATCAATACCTTTTTTATGGATGTGTATTCAATATACAAATAAATATTAAGGGATATTAATGATGTAGAATCCTCAAATTTGATGGAAAACTAAGGATTATATTTCTATCGATTGATTCCTTTTGGTTTGAAGAACATTTGTGCCAGATACTATCACACCATGTATTATATTTTCAAACACTTATTCAAAAATAGCAATGAATATTACAACAGTGATATAGTGGTAAAACACCACTAACATTTTCATCATCATACAAATCTTGAGATTTCATTCAAAATGTTAGGGAGTATATTTAAAAGTAAAACCTATGAAAATTTCAATTTGGTATTTCCCCTATAAATTTACTCAACAATATTGTTTGTCATCATGGAATTGGATTCAATACTAAGAAAACCAAGGCTATCCTTGACATGTTAAATTATCAAAACCAGAAGGAGTTGAGAGGAATTCAGGGATTACTATCTTATATGATATACTTCATAGTGAATCTTATATTCTAGTGTTTACCCTTCACTAAGTTAAAATTTTTGGGAGTTACCTATCGATAGCCTGATGATTATTTGGAGGCATTCAGTAGTCTTAATAAATAAATTTTGAGACTAAAAGTACTAATATGACTTTTTAAATAAAATCCACTCATTATATATGTGAAAACATAGGATAACTCACTAGGGGAATTTATTTTATTGAATAATGTCCTGAGGAATGAATAAATAATCTATTATCATGGTAGATATATTCTTAGTATTGATACCTGATATCATATTTTGAGAAAAATTAACTTGCATTGATCTTCATAGTACAAAAGATGCGGTACTAACTGTAGCACCATGACATTAAAATGGTCTCTCATAATGACCCACTAAAATTTATCCCTTATTATCCCATGTTAATTAGATGTTTAACATAGTGGGAAGTAATCTTAAAGTATTTTGACATCCAAATCATACTGAAAATGATAAAATTACATGTATTAGTTGATTTTATCATGGAGTATACTTTTGTGAAAAACAAAAAATTGGAAAATGAGTTTACTGGTGAATAAGTTTTCTGTGTTAACAAATTTCCAAATACATGAAAGATATAATTTAATAGGTCTTATAGAAACTTAATTAGGAAAGGAATTGAAGAATAAAATCTCAATATATATTGTTTCGAAGTCATCCTTTTATATCAAGAAAATTAAGGTTTTCTTTATTCCTTAGTATGGTTGGATGGTTATACCAACATTGAGTTAAACAAATCCATCATTCTAGGATTTGAATTGGAACAATAGAAAATAGCACCTCACATAAAAATAAAAGATGATTCAGAGATGGTAACCATGTCTATTAATTGTGAGTATTCCACAAAAATAGAAAGATTATTCCCTTGTTCGGCTACATACAGGGGTTGGTAGAATAATTCTACTTAGAGAAAACACTGAATGACAACTTATGTTCATAGAATACATGAGATTATTCATTGGGTAAAAAATCTAAAATATTTGAAGATCCATACAATTAAAAATAATCATCAACATTACACATCACTCAGTGTTGTTATTAATCATTGGTAACAACATAGAAGAGATCAATGATGTCAAATAAATCCCTAAAAATATTATTTTTCGAATTGATAGATATCCCCATATTACACTACCTATAAAATAGTATTATTTATTAGATAGAGAATGAAAAGATAAGATCCAATGATGGGTAGTCAACTTTACACATTATGATGGCTCAAATTATCAAAAAGTCCTCTAGAAATGAGGCTTTTTAAAATTTCTCTTCCAATTCATTGATGGATGGGAAGTTATTATTGTCATAAAGGAAGTCTGTAATGGTTCTTGTGGTAATAATTAATTGGGGACTATAATTTTCCATTAGATCAAGAGGAATATATATTTCTATCCGTAAATGACACATGTATGTATGGAGATGACCAAGAGATTTCATGACTATCAGCTACATTATAAAATTATTCATTAACCCCTAAATTAACACACATTTTCAAATATTCAAGGTCATTTTCTATTTGGGAAATAGATTTCATGGGTACATAATCCCCAATAATAGCCATATAGTTCAATTACATATTTAATTACCTTTAGTTCTTCTTAAAGTGGGTTGAGGCTATATCCATTAAATAATTTGGGAAAAACTTTATCCTCATATTTATGTAGAAAAACATTATTACCAGATTTGGGGTCCCTCATAAAATAATGATGTATAATAGAACAAAATTCTTATCTTCTAAATTGAAATGGATTTATCAACCATATGGAATTTATTCTAACCAGAAATCCCACTAACATGGGGTGTAAAATTGATTAGTATATGATTTTAAAAAAACCTATACAATATAATCCATATTATGGTGGAAAAGGTGAAAATAAAATATCTAGAAAAACTTTTGTATGCTTTTTGAGTTTATAACATCTTAACACATATGACTACAGAAGTAACACCATATTCACATGAATATGAGGAAAACATTTCTACCATTGAATTGAAATTAAATACACTCTATATATCCATTTGAAATTAGTTATCTATGTATAAGAAATCATGTAATTGATTGGATGAGTTTGAATATGTAATTTCCCATGTTTTGAAAAAGGCAAAAAATTCTAGTGGAATTTGAATTTTCGTTTCCTGGATGGGTAGTTTTTAAAACATAACTTCAAAAAAAAATTTGAGAGTTAAAACAATACGATGTGTTATTTTTAATGAAATTAAATTAATTAAATCAAAATTAAATTAAAACTAAACAGGGAGTAAAAATAAATAAATGTTTGAAAAAAATAAACATAAAAATAATAATAAAATTATTCTTATGATGATCAATGTTATTATGAGGATAATAATAATAATAATAATAATAATTATTATTATTATTGATCTTGTTGTTATTTCATGTTAATTTTGATCTCATATAGGGTCTATCCCTTTCTCCCCCTCTTTACCTTCATATGACACCCCCTTCCTCTTCTCAATCCCTACATCGTGTGAGCTCCCCTAGCCGAACACTCATGGCATGAGACCCCTTCCTCATCTCCTTCCCCCTCATGCAAGCCCCCTCAAATGAACCCCCTATGATGTGACCTCCCCCTCTTTATGAACTCCTCCAGTTCACCTTTTCCACTTGTATTTCTTCCATTTTGTGTCCGATTCATCCATGTAAGCCCTTCTCCTTCCTTAGATGGCGATTTTTGGTCTCTACATCCCTCGATTTTAGTTCGGCATAACCGTAGGTCAAAGGGGTGATCTTATTTTCATTTTTATTTCATTTATAGGGTATGTAACGGTATCCTCATGTCATTTTCATGTGTATTCCAACATCTTCCACTAAAGGTGAAGTAGATTTGATCATTTTGGTTAATCACTATTATATGAGGTGAGGTACTTCTTTCCCACTTCTTGGCTTCACACATTTTATTTAGGTTATTTAATGTGTATTTGTGTCCCTATCATTTTATCTATATGCATTGGTCCTTGTCGCTCTAACACCCTGATATTTTAGGAGATAGAATTTAAAATTTCTTTGATGTCTTGTGTTGTAGGCTATAACAAGAATCGACTGCGCTATACGCAACACCTTATTAGCTTTTCATATATGCAACTCTATTATTTTCTTCTATTACACAAAATTTCATGTTCTTTTGATAGAATTAATTTCACAAAAATTCATTTATAAGTCATAACTAAATCTTATATCCTAGTCATTATAATGGTGTGTATGAATAATATTAACTTCCATCTAAAAAATAGTATAAATTAAAATAAGTGTGATTATAAAAATAATAAAATCACACTTTATGGATTTTTTTAGTGAAATATATGTGTAATATATTCAATGTAATGTTTTAAATTTATCTTATATACATTCTAGAAATTTAATAAGAAAAAATTCAATATCTCAGATAAAAAAAGTGTTTTCAAAAAAATACATTTTAGCACCTTTTCATGGAAAACCCATTTTAAATATAGTTTTTGAAAATTTTAAAATTTATATTTGACATAATATTCATTTTATTTGGAATAGAGACCTCAAATTTTACCTTGGTTTAATTTCAAATATATTTTTCATGAAATTCATATTTTAGTGAATAATAAAAATACGTCATTTTATTTAAAAATTGCCTTTAAATATAATTTAATTATATAGATAGATTAACTTTTTAATTGGTTTTAAAGTTAAATTGTATTATGTATTTATCGTTTTATCCAATTTTATTCATTGGAACTAATTTCACATTAAAAATGGAACTAAATTCAATTCAATCTTTTGATAGTTCTTACTTCATAAACACCACCTCTCTGGTTTTGAAAATGGAAATTAATTTTAAAATAATTAATTCAAATTTTTTGTTTTGAATATGAAAAAATAGATTCTATATTTGGAATCAAGAGGTCCAAATTGTGTAAATAGGTACCTTTTTTGGACATCATGAATAGTAACTTCAATAATTATTTTTATTTACCATGGTTAAAGGGTAAATAAAGTAAATAAGGGTAAAAATAATATTATAATAATATAAAGCTACCCTAACACATTTCATAATACTATTTGATGAGATATGGATGAGCATGACAATACTTGTGTCAATTTTAGGACCCCATGGAGCAACTTGGTTGTGATAATAACCTTTTATAATTTTGTAACTTTAATGAAAATGGAAATATAAAATAAACAAGTATCTCCTAACTAACTTTTTTTTTAATTTGGTTTATATAAATGATATATTATAATATAAATACTCATTGGAAAGTTAATTTTATTTCATGCATCATGATATTTTATTTATAATTTTTATACAATAATAAATAAATTTAATTTTGATGCAATGATTACTTTATTAATAAAATATTCAATTAATTGATATTATAAATATTAAAATAAATATAATTTAACATTTTTAAGACATGAACAAATTTTATGGAATACTATGACATATTATCTTTGATTTACGGATTTTGGTTCGAGGGAATCAAGTTGTTATGACTTTAACAAAAAACATTCTATATAGTGCCAAAATTCTTATAAATGAGTTTTTAAAACCAATACTATTTTTTAAAATAAAATAATAGTCCAACAAATATAATATTTAAAAATATTACTAATATAATTCTGAACATATCATTAATTATTCATTTTTGGTTCTACTGGCATTATATTTTAACTATAGTAATCATATATTATGAAAACAGAATAAGACATGGTAAGAGATAATTTTTTTAACCAAGGGTTAAAGATAAAAGATAAGGTCGTGTTTTTGACCTAAACTTCTCTAAAATATATTGGTTGAGATGATTTAGATCCATAATCATATTATCCTATAAATATATCACTTTTTAGATATTATAACTTGAATAAAATTTATAATAAAATTATATCTCAAGTTTTCTTAAAGTGGCCCTCCACCCTCTTATAAAAGGTCACCACATATACCCCCTTATTAACACATTAAATCCCCTTGGATCATCCAAATTATGCTCTAATAAGTTCGCAAAATACTTCCATTCCTCATTGAGGTCACACTTTGGGCATAATTCTAACCTAAGGAGACCATTTGTGCAAATCAAAAGGAGATACTCAGGAAAGAGGCCATTGTTTTATCACCTCATTCAAAATTCACTTCTTATTCTACATCGTTTTCATATGTTTTTCCATAATAAAGTAATATATATTGTATATAATACATTATGATATGTTATTATAATTATATTACAACCTTATACACCCTTTTATCTATCCAATGAATATCAATATCACCATCTGTGCGTACATATGGCTAACCATATCTATGTCTTGGTGTAATTTGTTATAAAACAATACTTAATTTGGAAGCATATAATGATGATTATAATGTATTTAAATAATTAATTTAACATAATAATTATTATTTATAATTAATATACCGTCCAATTCCATACCATTTAATCATTAAGTGAATGATATCATCGCTTGTACGTACGTACAACCTACTGTCTCAACAATGTGATATGATTTATTATACATGATCTTCATTGAACCATGATAATATACATGAATGGAATGAATAAATATTATATATATTATACTAATATAATTTTGTAAATGATATTACTATAACATAAGGAGTGGAACATGATCTTATCTGAAAAACCCATACATAAGAACATAAAGTGATCAATATTCTAATAACATGTGACAAACAAAAGATAATATGATCATATATGACATCATAAAAATCAATATGATTCTGGAATAATTCAGTAACATTATTTAAATCATTATAAAGTAGTTTTTGAGACATGAAAGTCATGTTAGACCTAAGGTAAGGGATAATTTCATAATCTTATTATTATCTGAGATTGTTTATATGTATGTATTTACTAGGGTATATTTATCATCCAAGTCCATTTTTCCTAAATATATAATATTATTTATATTCTTATACTATTTTTAAAATTCAATTTTACCCATTGGTGATTTTTTATAAAACTCTATGGATGGAATCTTTCTTTCACTTTCCATATGAGGTTTTTTTTACTTTTTCAGCAAGAGTAAGAGAAGAATGTTTTTTCACATATACATCATGAATAGATTTTTATGTCTTCATAATTCGTAATTTTCATGAAGCTTCCTATACATTATTCAAAGTTTATTTTCAACAAAATTACTTTCTTTTAAAATTTTTTGGTGTTTTGATAAAACAAAATATTTGTGTAGAAGAAATAATATTTTTCTCAAGAATTAAGTTCAATTGTTTTATCAAAATTATTTTCCATCTAATATAACATAAGGTTATGTTTATATCCCTATTATTACATTGATTTTATTATTTTTATGAATGAATTATTTTTATGAAATCCATTTATTTTATATGGATTATGATGGAATGATGTTTAACAACCCATTTTTAATCCTTAGGTTATGCTATGATGAATTGTATATGTTTTTCTAGAACATGTTAAAAATATTTAATTATAAGATGGGTGGGACATATATATACCTCTAATGAAATGGGTAATTATTTATATCTCATGATTGCGAAATTATTGGAACGAAATGTAAACCTGGTTTAGAAATACATGGACGGAACAATAAATAAAACTCGTTCAATAATGGACTTTTTCCACTATGATTGTCTTGGTTGAAATGCATTGGATACTATGGAAATCATATTATGTTCTTTTTTTACACAATTCCATGTTTTATGTTAGTATTATTTTATTATAGTTAATGTTATTTTTTGATATATGGCTCACGTAATTACAAGATTTATTTCTTGTGTCAAGATTTTGATATTTAAACATTATGTTCATGTTTTTACATACTTATGTTTTTGGTTTGTCTTATGATCTCCATGTTTACCCTACCAGAAAATTTGAGATCGCCCTTTTTATGTTTTCTGTTCCACAGGATGTAAAGAAATGTTTTAGGAAGGAAAACAATAGGTGAAGATCTTTATGGGAGATATTGAAGATCTATTACCAATTTAGAAGATTATGTTCCAAGTTTCTTAAGACACAAAAATCAAATGGTCATTGGGTGTTTATTTATTTAATGTGTTAAACATTATAAAAACTAAATTTAATGTCCATGTACGTCATTATTGTCTTGTTAGAGTTGGTATCATAGAAAAGGTTTAGTTAAACTTTTGAATGTTGAATGCAAAAAAATAGTGAGATCCCTATATATATTTATAAGGTTTGTATAGGGATGACCTTAAGGGTAAGTATAACTATAGGTTATAGTCCTAGATATATGGTAACGATCATGAATAACTGAGTATTAAACCTAATATGTTATAGATTGATAGATATTCCCCTTGATTATGTTGTTTTCTTGGTATGATTTTTCCTCTCACACTATTCTTTTTGTGTTTTAGATAATGGATAGAACCTAAAAGAATCATGTTAATGATCAATGCACTGGGAAATGTAGTGATTTTCTTTATGAATGACTAAATGATAAGGTATATATAATGAAAAATATTATTTTTGTACTTACACAATATATGAATCATTATGGACTTCCAAATGAGCAGAGAAGGGAACACTATTTTTTGAGTCCTTCATGAGGCAATACCATCCTTCTTTCAGTGGGTATTTTGATCCACTTATTCCTTAACAATGATATCGTACCATTGAAAAGATATTTTCCATTATTTTTTTCAGAACATGAAATTTTCATTTTGGATGCTTATCGTTTATAAGGAGAAGCAGACCAGTGGTGGACTCTAATCAAGAATACAAGGCAACATGATGAAATTGAATCCATGGAATGGGATGAGTTCATGAACTTATTTTAAATGAGTACATTCCTTGTATTCATAGAACAAATATGGGAAAGTAGTTTCTTGAGATTATGAAAAAGGATGATGAATTTGTTGCTACATATAAGGAAAATATTACAAGACTTTAAAGGTGTGCTTCTGGATTTATCATCCAACCTGCAAGTAAAGTTGATCGATTCTTCAATGGATTAAAACCAAGTCTTTGAAGGGCATTAGAAATAAGAGACTTTAGTAGATATGAAGTGATTGTGTGTTATGGTATCAAGGTAGAAATGAATTTTGTGGTTACATATCAATCTAATGGGTTTTAGAAGAAATGAAGGATGGAGTTCCAGGGAAAATCTCAAAACAATGGTGAAAAGAAGATGAATATTTCCATATGCTCAAAGAGTGTAAAGAATCATAATGGAGGTTTCCGTAAAGGTACTAGTAAATGTATTATGTTTGGAAAATAAGTTCATTGATTAGTTGAGTGCTGATGTAATGGGAAAAAGGTTGGTAATGATGTGAATAGAGAAAAGCCTATAGAGAACGCACCACCCAAACATCAATGCTACATGTTCAAGGAAATGCGGCCTTCTGCTAACTGATGACCTAATACAAGGTCTATGGATGATTATCGAAATCAAAAACCCCTTAAGGCCAAAGGAAAAGTAAAATCACTTGTGATCACTATTGGCGATATTGAGTATGAAAACAAAGTGGTGGAATGATTAAGTGTTTAAGAACAAAGTGATATCATGATTTGATTAGATATAATTTTTGGTATTTTTGGTGATTGTAAAGAGTTAATTTTGATAGAATTCACGTTTTCACTAATGTTGTATGATAATTCATGTTATTTCCATGTTTCAAGAGAATGAAAGATTAAGGTATTAACATGTTTGGAATGTGACAACCATGAATTACCTTATGAGATATGGGAGATAAATGTTAATAAAATTTAGTTTACCTCTTTCTAATATTTTATATTTTCAGTTTTTGGAATGATTGTAATATTATCCATTTATGTATAGTATAAGTTATATTCTAGTTGAGGTTTTTTAGATTAATGTATTATCTCACTATAAGTGGACTTATAATTATTTGATAGACTATGCTAAACTTTATGTTTAGATAGATGTAATGACCTATAATTCTATCACATGATATACTAAAACTTCAAGAATGACAAATTAAAATTCGTTTCATTAAAAAACAGATGAAGTGGAAACTGTTCAAAGCACGAAAAATGTTGAGATTGTACCAAAATCATGTAAGTATTTATTCTCATGAAATATATTCCTATTTTGGGAAAGGATCTTGAAAACCAAAAATTTCATATTAGTACCTTCTAATATGACGAATTCGATGGTCCCTTAAATCATCGCAGAGTTATGGATTTTTTTTTGTTAACTTTCTCCAAACCTTGTTCACTATCCCTATCCATCAGAATTTGATTGTGAGATTTTTCTTTTTTATCAATGTTTTCACTTACCACCTATGTTCTTATATGTGGGAACCCAATGAATTTCGAGGGAGAAACTCTTTTTAAGGGGGGGTAGAATGTAAAACCCAGAGATTTTATGAGATAGATTCTCTTTAATTTGATTGATGTCTTATGTTTTACGCTACACTAAGATTAGATTTTTCTATACACAACACCGTATTAGCTTGAAGTATACGCAACACTATTCATGTCTTGAGTTACACACAATTTAAAGTTCTTTTGGTAAAATTCATTTCCTACAAGACTAATTATAAGTGATAAATGAATATTATAACCTAGGCACTATAATGGAGGGTATGAATAATATTAACTACCTTCTAAAAAACTATTTAAATTAAAATAAGAGAGTCAATAAAAAATAATAAAATCACACTTTATGGATTTTATTAGTGAAATATATATGTATTACATTCAATTTATTGATTTTTATTTATCTTATAAGTTTTTTGGATATAATATAAGAATGAATTCAATTTTTCAGAAAAGAAGATGTATTTAAAAAAAATACAGTTTTTGCGCCTTTTTATAAAGATTCCCTTTTAAATCGAGTTTTGAAAATTTTATACGTTATATTTGAAATAATAAAAGTTTTAATTGGAATAAGGACATCAAAAATTACCTTTGTTGAAATTTTTGGTAATTTTTTGATTAAATTCATATTTTAATGAATAATGAAAAAACTATTTTTTGTCAAAACTACATTTTCATATAATTTATTTATAATGATAGATTATGTTTTATAATTGGTTTTCATGTTTAATTGGATTATGTATTTATAGATTAATACAATTTTTATCATTGGAAGTAATTTCACTTTTAAATTGGACATAAACACATGTCAATCTTTTGATAGTTTTTACTTCTTAAAATCCTGCTTTCTGTTTTTGACAATGGAAATTAATTTTAAATTATTTAATGCAAATTTTTCATTTGAAATTTGGAAAAATGGATTCCATATTTTTAATCAGAAGTTAACAATTTTTAAAATAGTTACCTTTTATTTTTTGACGTTATGAATAGTAACTTCAGTAATTATTTTTATTTACCATGGTTAAATGGTAAATCAGGGGAATAAGGGTAAAAAATAATATTATAATAATATAAAACTAAACTTACACAAGTCCTATATAATTGGATGAGATATATCTGACCATGATCATCCTTGGGTCTATTGTTGGACCCCATAGAGCCACTTGGGTGTGATAATGACCTTTTAAATAATTTTTTTTAATTTAATGAAAAGGGAAATGTAACCTAAACATGTATCTTCTAACTAAAAAAATTTTAGTTTGGATCATACAAATGATATCATCGATTATAAATATTATTTAGAATGATAAAAATATTCCCTACATCATGGTATTTAATTTTTAATTTTTGGACATTAAATAAATAAATTTTTTTATGACACAATGATGATGCAATGATTACCTTGTTAATGAAATATTCAAATAAATGATATTATAAATATTAAAATAAATTTAATTAAGAAATTTTGATGCCATAAAATAGTCTTATGGATCACTATTACATATTATATTTGAGTTATGGAATTTTTGTTTCGAAGGAATGAAGTTGTTATGAATTTAATGGAAATCAATTTCTAAATAGTGTAAAATTGACATAAATGAGTTTTTAAAATAAATACTATTTTATTAAATGATATAATAGTCCTAAAAAACTAATATTAGTAAATATTACTTATATAATGTCAAAAAGGTCATTACTTGTCCAATTTTGGTTCTCTTAGCATTTTAGAGTAACAACAATAAGCATATATTATGAAAATACAAGAAGACGTGGTAACAGTTATTGTTTTTAACTATTGGTTAAAGCTAAATGATAAGGTTAATTTAGTGAACTAAACTTATATAAAACTAATTGAATTAAAATATTTATAACCCTACTCATCTTAACCTAGAGACATATCACTTTGGAGCTATTATAATTTGAAAATAAATTTATAATAAAATAATATTTCCAGAATTTCCAAAAGTTCCCCTTCTCCCACATATAAAATGGACACCATATCTACCCACTTAATCACACCACTAAATCCCCTTAGATTATATAAATTCTGATAAAATAATATCCAGTCATCCCTACCTTCCTTCTAGAAGTAAAAATTAGTCCATAAATCCATCTTATGGATAGCTTTTGTGCAAATAAAAAGGAAATACTCAAAAAAGAGGTAATTGTTTTATCACCACTTTCAAAATTTATTTCTTATTATACTTCCTATTATTATATTATTTCCATAATAAATTAATAAATCTAGTATCTTTTACATGATTATATGTTATTATAATTATTGGAAAACCTAATACCTCTTTTTATCCAACCTACGAATAACTATATCACCATGTGTGCGTACATACAACTTACTGTCTCTACATTGTTGTGTAAATTTTTATTCAAAAATACAAAATTTGGATGGATATAATGATGAGTATAATGGATTTAAAAAATTAATATAACATGATTATTATTTTTTATTGTTAATATACTTTCAAATTTTATTCCATGTAACCATTAAGTTAATGATATTGTCACTCGTGCGTACGTACAACCTACCATCTCAACAATGCGATGTGATTCATTCTACATGATCTTTATTAAAAAATTATTATACACATTAATTTAATGAATAAATATTAATTATATTATACTAATATCATTCTATAAATGATATAACTATAACCTAAGATGTGGAACATGAATTGATGTGGAAAAACATGCATAAGAACATAAAGGAGTTAATATCTGAATAACGAGTGACAAACAGTTGACAATATGATCATATATGATATCATAAAAATGTCTATGATTCTGATATAAGTAAATAAAATTATTTAAATCATTATACAGGAGGTTCATAAAAATACAAAGCATATCAGACCAAAGGTAAGGGATAATTTCATAATCTCATTATTATCCGAGATTGTATATATATAATTATTTACTATTGTATATTTATCATCCACATCCATGTTTCCTAAATATATAATATTTTTTATATTCTTATGCTAGTGTTAAAATTCAATTTTACCCATTGGTGAATTTTTATTAAATGGTATGGAATGAATCTTTCTTTAATTTTCCATATGAGGTACTCTTTTACTTATTTGTAAAGAGTTCGTGAAGAATTTTTTTCTTATACAGAATGAATAGATTTTTACATCCTCATAATGACATATTTCAATGATTATTACTCTAAAAAATTTCAATTTTATTTTAAACTAAATTATTTTATTTTAAAATTTCACATAATTTTGAGAAAATAAAACCATTTTGAAGAAGGAATGATATTGTCTTCAAGAATTAAGTTCAATTGTTTTATCAAAATTATTTCCAATTTAATATGACATAGGATTATGTTTCTATACCTATTATTTATTTGATTTTATTGTGTTTATGATGGAATTATTTTTATGAAATTAATTAATTTTATATGTATTATGATTTAATGATAGTTTAGAAACCCATTTTTTGTTCCTTGCGATATGCTTTGATGAGCGGTATATGTTTTTGTGCCACATGTAAGAATGATTTAATTATGATATGGATGGGACCTATAAATCCATAAAATAAATTTTTTAATGATTTATATCTCATTAGATATACATGACTAGAATAATAAGTTAATCTGGTTCAGTAATACAGGGCTGGAATGACAAGTAAACTCGGTCCAGTAATGGACTTTTTCAACTATGATGGTATTGGTAGCAGTGTATTTGCTACTATGTAATTCATAATATGTGATTATTATTTTTCCACAATTCCATGTTTTATGAAAATTCTATTCTATCATGTATAATGTTTCTTTATAATCTATGACTTACGTACAACCAATATTTATTTCATGACTCCAGATTTTGATTTTCAAACTTTTTGCTCACATTTTTACATTCTTATGTTTATGGTTTGATTCATGTTCTCCATGTTTACCCTTACTGAGAATTTGATCTCACCATTTTTATGTTTTATTTTCCCAATGATATAATGAGATTTTCTATGTAAGAAAATAATAGGGGTAAATATTTAGGGGAGATTTTGAAGATCTTTCACCAAGTTAGAAGATTATGTTCCAAGTTTCCAAAGGCAGTAAACTAAAAAAGTATTTGGGTGTATATTAATGTAATGTATTAAGTATTACCCAAAATAAATGTAATGCCCGTTACATCAAGATTGGTTTGTTAGATCCGTTGTGTTTTGAGTTATTAATGTTTTGTTGTAGAGTTCTTGGTGACTCTTTGAGGGCGTGCAACCACACACAATGGAATTTACAGATGAATATATATATATATATATATATATCATTATTTTACATATTCCCTCATATAGAGGGGATTTTTATATTGTATTAAGAGATATATATATTACTATGTGTGCATCCATGTGTAGCAGCAGCTTTGAGTGGTCACCACATAAAACATAAAGTGCCTAAAAACTTGGTCTTATATTGAGGTTGGATCCCTTTTCTTTCCCTATAAATTCATGAAAGCATTAATTATTTAACTGAATATTATTGGAACCATTATTTAATGATTTTCCATGTATATTATTTTTTTATGAAATTCTTTCCTTTTGTAAATTAGTTGTGATGGTTAATTGAACAAATGAATTATTTATAAATAATTTCATGATTTAATAATAAAACCCCTCCAATGGAGGGAACTATCTTCAAGCTAAAAAGTAATGTTTAGATTTTTTTGTTTCTAAGATTACTATTTTGGTGTTTCTTTATGATTATGTTTTCAATGGATAAATGTAATTTTTAGGTACTTGGCCCTTTTCTATTGTAATTTCCCAAGTGGCCATATTCCTTGTTTCCATGACACCTCTCCCTTACACTTGAGACATATTATTTGATTTTCCATGTCTTAATCCATTTAATTAATTGGTTTTAGTGAATGGAGTAGTATAATATGGCTTAGGCAATAAAGTACCTCCCTTTAAATTATTTTCCCTTGAAACTTTCCTCTTTCCTTTGAAACTCATGAGTGATTTTTCAATGATGTGATAGATTAAATGGAATGTCAAGGATTTTTCAATTTTTGATATTAATGAATAGAATATACATATCATTTATAAATGTTTAATGAAACAAAGAACATCCTAAATACTTATCCTATTATGAAAATTGAATATCCGAATTTCTGAATGGGAATTTTCCAAGTAGGTAATTCTCAACTGAAAGCGGTATCTTCTAAGTGCCCCCTTTGAATAATGTGAATCAAATTGTCAGGTTTTGTTAGTCTAAGTGAAATGAATAAGACATAGTACTTATTGATGTTATTAATTAATGAAATTATTTTTTATATATGCCTTGCCTTATTTTGTGCCTTGCATGATATGGCTCACTCGATTCGGGCTGGTAGAAAACATGGGTTCTTTATTAAGGACTCACGGATGGACTCTCCATGCTCATTTGGGTTATGACTCTATAAGGCCCCAGCCTTAAACCTTACTTAATCTTGAGTTATTACAAGATTACACATTGAGGATCTTTTCGGGTTTCGAGTTTTAGAGAATTAGATCATAAAACTTGCATTACATTCCACATATAAACAAAGTGGTTACATAAAGATATTATTCTTCATTCCCATCAATGGAAACACATTTAAAATAAAACATGGATTATTTCCTGACACATCCTTGACTCTATCATCTTATCATGTACCTTTCCCTTGACCTGTGAAAAACATTTCAAAAACTTGGGATGAGCATAAAAACTCAGTATGGGTTATAAAAAAACATGGAAAGGAAACATGAGTTCATATATACATAAGAATGAAATCATACATTACCCATAAAACATAGGCACTTTAACATACCTCATAAAATCATGAATAAATCATAGAAATCATAAGACATAAAGGTAACTTGAGGCATTCATAACATTCTTACGTAGGGAGTAACCCTCTTGGTTACGTTTGGAATACCCATCATAGTATATTCCCTAAAATATCTTCGGAGAAACCTTAACGTTTCACTCCTTCGTGTTACCCAATGCATTGGAGAGCTATAACGGGCTCACCCTCCCTTAGTTTATCACGGAACCACCCGTCTTCATAATAATTCCCAAGAACCATAACATAATCATATCACATAAAACATGCATAAAGGAAACATACAATTTCCACATTTCAATCACGAGATATCAATACCACACATTGATATAAAAACATTATGAAAACCATTTTCAATACTAAAAGAAAAGAAAAGTAAAACATGGTATTTATTTTTCTTTTAAAAAAAGGTATGGCTTGTAGAGGAAGCCGCAACTCAAATAACGGTCACGACGGCGGAGAAGTCGTTGTCGCCGCATACGTACAACAAAAACATTCCCCTTTTGTCATTTAGTAAATGCTTCGTATAAAAAAAGATTCCTTTTGAATAAACGTAAAAGTCAAAGGGGTTTATACCCCGTATAAAAGAAAGTTGTGTATAAAACAAAATATGCCTCAATGAAAGGGGATTGAGACGAAGTCCCATACCTCGTATCCGACTTGACCCGACCGTTCTTTAATCTCCTGAATAATAAACTTGAGTTAATCTCTACTTGATTATGAATCTTTTTCAAGTTCATTATTCCTTTTATACCATGTTATGAACATCATGTAATCAGTTAAGTTAATAATGTTCATTTTGTCGGTAATTGGTTCTTAAGTCAAAAATAGACTTCTTACACTTACATGTTGTTAATTTGGTCAAAGGTTCATTATATCCAGAATGGTATTCATGATTTAGATATCATATATGTCATATATATCCAGTACATACTTGCATTTATAATATTACATAATCATTTAGAGGTAAGAAATGAAATGCACCGTTCATGGAGACGGTAAGCCGTACGTACGCATCTACTTTCATTTCTATTTTGTATTTTATAGAATGGAATCATAATGATATAAAGGTATATTATAATTCCAGTATAATATCATATATAATATCATAGTTCCATCCTTTATATGTCCCACATATGGTATTTAACGAATCAAATCACTTTTAGGGGGTGGTAGTCCGCACTTCCTAAAATGAAGATATCGTGTTTACCCATAATGGAAACCAAAAAGGTATGCCCAAAATGAAAAAAAACAGAAGCTTAATGAAAAAATAAACATATTATATATCATATATAAAAATAGTTACATCATAATTGCCACCTTTGAAGGTGTTAAATGAGTATTGAACAATCATCGTTTCGGGAGGCAGAATTTCGCCATCCACGGAAACCGTATGTTATTTAACCATTTGATGTAGTTTTGTGAGAGTGTAGCTCAAATAAATATTATAAAAACATCCTTTTATATTGAATATACTGGTTTTGTTACAAAATAAGTAAATAAAAAGAGTTTAGGGGGTTGGAGAAGCAAAATAAAACAAATGAACATGAGAGAATGAATTACCTTTAAAAGTGTAACTCCTTTTGATTTGAGCCTAAGAGCTTCCTTTGAAAGGATTCTGCCCAAAGGTAATCCTCTAGGATGAGGAGAGGGATGTGGAGAGAGTAAATTGTCAGGTTTTGGCCGAGCCAAAGGCTTGAGGAGTGTGTGAAATGAGGTAGAGGTGGGGGCCTTTTATAAGAGGAGAGGAGGGGCACTTTTGGAAAGTAAAGAAACATTACTTTATTTGAAAATGTGTTTCGGTTTTAAAAGGTCCCAAATTGATATAGTTCGTGGATAAGGTGATAAGGGTTCGAAATCCACTCATCTAATTGGTTTTGGACATGTGTAGTTCATAGATTTTACATTGTCTTTCCATTTTATTTAAATCGTCAAATAATGATGTCATCGATGCATCATTATTATGTCATAAATAATTTAATTTATTTACTGTATAAAAATCATAAAAAAATACTATGATGTAGGAAATATTTTTATCTTTCCAATGACTATTTATAATAAAAAATCTGATCTTTATAACCCCATGTAAAAATTGTTTTTTTAAAACATCTCTTGTTTGTGTCATTTTTACTTTAACATTTAATAAAAAGTTATTTATGTCATTTCCAAACCAAAGTGTCTCCATGGGGTCCCCAAGTTGACCCATGGCTTGTCCTTGTCGGCCATGACACAACCAATAAGGTTGGGACATGTGTCTAGGTCATTTCCTATTATTAAAGCATTATTTATACCTTAAACTACCCTAATTACCACTAATCGCGATTAAGAACTTAATAAGTTACTATTCACCAAAAAATTATTTTAATCTCATTCAACCACATTTTACTTCTTAATGACAACCATGTATGTCGGATTTTCAAAATTCAATACACATTAGTTGTAAACTTTCATTTAACTGAAAAATCAGTTTGCTTGATTACCACTTAGTGGTTTCACTATTCATCAAAAATTGAAGTTTTTCAGAAAATTACCAAAAACTCACCCTAAGCTATATTTGATATTCCGAATTCAAAAATGAAGTCTATTTTACAAAATTCAAATCATATAAGTCACATTAATTAATTTAATAATTAATTCCCGCTGCCAGAGCAAATAGCGTGTTTTTACAAAATAATAAGTATCAAAAGATTGACACCAGTTTAAGTCTAATTTCATAGTGAAATTGATTCCAATGACCACCATTGGAAAAAATGGTAAATATATATTCTTATTTCAATTTAAAACCAATTCAAAACATAATATAATCATATAAATAAATTAGATTAAAAAGCAATTTTGATGTAAAATGCAGTATTTTTCACTATTCATTAAAAATGAACATTGTCAGAAAAATACCAAAAATTCACACAAGGTAAATTTTGATGTCACAATCATAAAGAATAAGTTTATTTTGACAAACATAGTTTATAAAATTGTCAAAATATAGATTCAAAAATGGTTTGCCATCAAAAGGTAGTTAAACAATCTTTTAAGAATATTAGTGTATTCCATGCATAAGATTGTATTTACTTTCATTTTAAGCCTCTATAACACTATCTTAATCATTAATAGACGTAGATAAAAATATCTATTATTCATTACTTACTTGGGATGTTACATCCTTCCCCCCTTTAGAAAATTGCGTCCCCGCAATTTATTTACTTATCAAATAAATGGGGGTACTTATCCCTCATTGCATTTTCAGATTCCCATGTTGCCTCTTCAATCATGTGGTTTTTCCACAAAACCTTTACCTGCTTAATCACCTTATTCCGTAACACTTGCTCCCTGTGGTCAAAATCTGGACCGGTTGTTCCTCATAAGATAGGTTCTCTTCCAGCTGAACTACCTCTGGACTCAAAACATGAGATGGATCTGGCATATACTTTCTCAACATTGAAACGTGAAAAACATTGTGTACCTGAGATAAACTCGGAGGTAAATCCACTCGGTATGCAACTGATCCAACTCTCTCCAGAATTTCGTATGGTCCAATGAACCTTGGACTCATCTTTCCTTTCTTACCAAATCTCATCACGCTTTTCCAAGGAGAAACCTTGAGAAAAACATGATCACCTACCTCGAAAGATAGATCCTTCCTCCGGTTATCTGCATAACTCTTCTGCCTGCTCTGAGCTGTTCTCATGTGTTTCTGAATCAGCTGAACTTTTTCTGCCATCTCTTCTACCAATTCTGGTCCCATCAACTTTCTTTCACCCACTTCATCCCAGAAAGCTGGAGTTCGACACTGCTTCCCATATAATGCCTGAAATGGTGCCATCTGTATACTGGAATGAAAACTGTTATTAAATGAAAACTCAACCAAAGAAAGATGTTGGTCCCAACTTCCCTGATAATCCATAGAACAAGCTCGTAGCATATCCTCCAATGTCTGAATTGTTCGTTCTGACTGCCCATCTGATTGAGGATGAAAAGCTGTACTAAAATTTAATTCAGTACCCAACGACTTCTGAAGGCCTTTCCAAAAGTTAGAAGTAAACCTGGGATCACGATCCGATACAATGGAGAGAGGAAATCCATGTAACCTGACTATCTCATTAAGATACAAACGGGAAAGTTGATCAAGAGAGAAAGTATCTCGTATAGCAAGGAAATGAGCAGATTTGGTCAAGCGATCAACAATAACCCAGATAGAATTATTACCTCGAGATGTCTTCGGTAATCCAACAACAAAGTCCATGGATATATTCTCCCATTTCCACTCTGGCACTGGTAAAGGCTGAAGCATCCCTTTCGGTAACTTCCGCTATGCTTTAACCTGCTGACAAGTCAAACACTTCACAGTAAAATCAGCAATATCTCTTTTCATTCCATCCCACCAGTAATACTCCCGCAGATCTCTATACATCTTAGTACTGCCCGGATAAACTGAAAACGGAGAACTATGAGCTTCACATAACAACTCTCTCTTCAACTGTGAATCACAAGGCACACACAATCTCTTCCTAAATCTCAAAACGCAATCATTATCAATGTTTAACTCAGGCAACTTACCTTTCTGAACCAGCTCTATCTTTTTCTGCAACTCACTGTCTTGCTTCTCTGCTTGCTTGATTCTATCTGATAGAGATGATCTCACTGATACCTGAAACAAAACAGAAGGACTTCCTGCACCAACAACTTCTATGTCAAAGTTCATCAAATCTTTAACCAAAGGATCACATTCCAAACGCAACATTGTTAATGAAGCATTACTTTTTCAACTCAAAGCATCAGCCACATTATTTTCTTTTCCCGGATGGTAAGGAATTGTACAATCATAATCCTTGATTAATTCCAGCCATCTCCTTTGTCTCATGTTTAACTCTTTCTGAGTGAATATATACTTTAAACTTTTGTGATCAGTATATATTTCACACTTTACTCCATACGAATGATGCCTCCAAATTTTTAAAGTAAAAACAATAGCAGCTAGTTCCAAATCATGTGTAGGGTAATTTACGTCATGAGTTTTCAACTGTCGTGAAGCATAAGCAATTACCTGATCATTCTTCATTAGGACACAACCAAGTCCTTTCAATGAAGTATCACTGTATATAACAAACTCACCATTCCTGGAAGGTAGTGCCAAAACTGGATCATTCACCAATCTTCTTTTCAATTCCTGAAAACAATCATCACATTATTTTGTCCAGATAAACTTAACACCCTTCTGAGTTAGCTTAGTCATTGGACTAGATAACCGTGAAAAATTTCTAACAAACCTTCGGTAATAGCCCGCCAAACCAAGGAAGCTACGAATCTCGGTTACATTTGTGGGTCTTGGCCATTCTTCCACAACTTTTGTTTTTGCAGGATCAACAGTTATTCCATCTTTAGAAACAATGTGACCAAGGAAATAAATTTGTTGCAACCAAAACTCACACTTGCTGAATTTCCCATACAATTTCTTTTCTTTTAAGGTTTGGAAGATAACCCTTAAATGTTTTTCATGCTCCTCTTTACTTTTAGAAAACACCAAAATATCATCAATGAAAACCACCACAAACTTATCCAAGAACTCATGGAAAATTTTATTCAATAAGTCCATGAATACAACAGGTGCATTGGTTAGCCCAAAAGGCATTACTACAAATTCATAATGGCCATATCTCGTACGGAACGCGGTCTTCGGAATATCTGCCTCCTTTACCTTCAGGTGATGGTACCCCGATCTCAAGTCAATCTTTGAAAAAAACTGAGCTCCCTGGAGCTGATCAAACAAATCATCGATATGAGGCAAAGGATATTTGTTCTTAACAGTGATATTATTCAAGGATCTATAATCAATGAAAAGTCTCATAGAACCATCTTTCTTTTTAACAAATAAAACAGGAGCACCCCATGGTGATGTGCTAGGTCTAATGAAACCTTTCTCTAATAAATCTTGCAATTGCTCCTTTAACTTTAAAAGTTCAATTTGTGCCATTCGATAAGGGGGTTTTGAAATTGGCTTAGCATCAGGAACTAAGTCAACAGTAAACTCAACTTCCCGATCTGGTATTATTCTAGGCAACTCATCAGGAAAAATATCAGGATACTCATTTAACACTGGCACATCATTAATCTGAACAGTTCCTTTATTTTCAACGACGTGTGCAAGGTAACATTCATTTCCATCTTTTACAAGTTTCTCGGCCTCTTGATATGTTATCAAAAGTAAGGGTTCATTCTTGTAAACAAATTGAAAGTCTTTCTGAAAAGAAACTTCTTTAGCTCTACAGTCAATCTTAGCATGGTAAATAGAGAGCCAATCCATACCCAGGATAACATCAAACTCTACTAGAGGTAGAACAATAAGGTTTGCAAGTAGGTTCTTTCCACAGATAAGGATAGGAAGATTCTTATGAATTCTTTTTGCCTCGACACTTCCCCCAGGTGTTTTTACCAAAAGTTCAGGAGTCATTTCTTGAGATGGTATTCCCATTTTAATAGAAAAGGTTTCAGAGATGAAAGAATGTGTAGACCCCGAATCAAACAAAACACTGGCATAATCTGAAAAAACAAACAAAGTACCTGATACAACTTCATTTGATGGACCGTCATCTGCTGAAGTAGTTGCAAAGGATTTCACCACCCCTTTCTGCTTGTAGTCTAACTGCTTCCCATCACTCAAGCTCCTTGTCGGACACTCGTTTGCATAGTGACCCATCTTATTGCACTTATAACATTTCACTAACTGTAAGTCAAATTTGTTCTTACCTTCACCTTGATCCTTTTCAGTGCAATCACGAGCCTTATGTCCCATCTTACCACATCGGTAGCACTTCCCAGAATTCAGAAGACATTCCCCAGCATGCCTTTTGCCACATTTATCACAAACTGGAAACTTAGTTCTCTTACCATCAGACTTTTTTGAAGAATTCTTACCTTTCTCCTGCCACCTCGGCCTCTTCTTCTGCTGGTTGTTATAGAACACTTGGTCATCGGAAAACTCCATTTCCACCTTCTCAGCACATCGAACAAGCTTTTCATAACTTTTAAACTCACGAGAAGCTAATGCCCTTCGATACTTTGGCTTTAATCCTGAGTAAAAATGATTGATTTTACTATCAAGGTACCGGATAAAATTTGGAGCATACCTTGCCAATTGAGTGAACCTTTCTTCATAGGCAGCCACTGAGTCTTCCTCTTGCCTCAATTCCAAGAATTGATTTTCCATCCTAAGTCGAACAGCCTTAGGAAAATACTTCTAAAGAAACATACCTTTGAATTCATCCCAGTCAAGAGCATCAATCTCATCAGCGTCCCTGATATTTTTAACCATAGACCACCACTGATCTGCTTCACCCTCCAAACGGTAAATAGAAAGACTAACCTTTTGATTGTCTGAACACCCCATGACATCAAAAATATTCTCCACTGCTTTAATCCACCCTTCAGCTAGAACAGGGTCAGATGATCCTCTGAATGATGGTGGATGTTGCCTCATGAAATGTTCCACCACTGACATGTTCCTCTGCGGTTGATCTGGCTGATCTCGTGCATGGATACCACCACCATTTATCGCTTGAGTCAACTATGCCATTACTGCAACAAACTGTTCAGTTCCAATTCCGACCATTTCTGGATGCTTATTCGGAAGGTTATTTCCTTCTGTATGTCTTCCTAGCACTGCTTCCATGTTTCCTCTGCGGAAAACCATTCTGAACAAACATGTCTTAGATGAAGCAACATGGTAATCTTTAAATGCTATATCATTTCGAAAAAAAAAATATTTTTGGATAATCATTTAATAGAATTCTAACTCCTAAAGTTATCTAAACCGACCTCTGATACCAACTATAAGGCCCCAGCCTTAAACCTTACTTAATCTTGAGTTATTACAAGATTACACATTGAGGATCTTTTCGGGTTTAGAGTTTTAGATAATTAGATCATAAAACTTGCATTACATTCCACATATAAACAAAGTGGTTACATAAAGATAGTATTCTTCATTCCCATCAATGGAAATACATTTAAAATAAAACATGGATTATTTCCTGACACATCCTTGACTCTATCATCTTATCATGTACCTTTCCCTTGACCTGTGAAAAACATTTCAAAAACTTGGGATGAGCATAAAAACTCAGTATGGGTTATAAAAAAAACATGGAAAGGAAACATGAGTTCATATATACATAATAATGAAATCATAATTTACCCATAAAACATAGGCACTTTAACATACCTCATAAAATCATGAATAAATCATAGAAATCATAAGACATAAAGGTAACATGAGGCATTCATAACATTCTTACGTAGGGAGTAACCCTCTTGGTTACGTTTGGAATACCCATCACAGTATATTCCCTAAAATCTCTTCGGAGAAACCTTAACGTTTCACTCCTTCGCGTTACCCAATGCATTGGAGAGCTATAACGGGCTCACCCACCCTTAGTTTATCACGGAACCACCCGTCTTCATAATAATGCCCAAGAACCATAACATAATCATATCACATAAAACATGCATAAAGGAAACATAAAATTTCCACATTTCAATCATGAGATATCAATACCACACATTGATATAAAAACATTATGAAAACCATTTTCAATACTAAAAGAAAAGAAAAGTAAAACATGGTATTTATTTTTCTTTTAAAAAAAGGTATGGCTTGTAGAGGAAGCCGCAACTCAAATAACAGTCACGACAGCGGAGAAGTCATTGTCGCCGCATACGTACAACAAAAACATTCCCCTTTTTTCGTTTAGTAAACGCTTCGTATAAAAAAATATTCCTTTTGAATAAACGTAAAAGTCAAAGGGGTTTATACACCGTATAAAAGAAAGTTGTGTATAAAACAAAATATGCCTCAATGAAAGGGGATTGAGACGAAGTCCCATACCTCGTATCCGACTTGACCCGACCGTTCTTTAATCTCATGAATAATAAACTTGAGTTAATCTCTACTTGATTATGAATCTTTTTCAAGTTCATTATTCCTTTTATACCATGTTATGAACATCATGTAATCATTTAAGTTAATAATGTTCATTTTGTCGGTACTTGGTTCTTAAGTCAAAAATAGACTTCTTACACTTACATGTTGTTAATTTGTTCAAAGGTTCATTATATACAGAATGGTATTCATGATGTAGATATCATATATGTCATATATATCCAGTACATACTTGCATTTATAATATTACATAATCATTTATAGGTAAGAAATGAAATGCACCGTTCATGGAGACGGTAAGCCGTACGTACGCATGAACGCTACTTTCATTTCTATTTCGTATTTTATAGAATGGAATCATAATGATATAAAGGTATATTATAATTCCAGTATAATATCATATATAATATCATATTTCCATCCTTTATATGTCCCACATATGGTATTTAACGAATCAAATCACTTTGAGGGGGCGGTAGTCCGCACTTCCTAAAATGAAGATATCGTGTTTACCCATAATGGAAACCATAAAGGTATGCCCCAATTGAAAAAAAAACAGAATCTTAAGGAAAAAATAAAAATATTATATATCATATATAAAAATAGTGACATCATAATGGCCACCTTTGAAGGTGTTAAATGAGTATTGAACAATCATCGTTTCGGGAGGCAGAATTTCGCCATCCACGGAAACCGTATGTTCTTTTACCATTTGATGCAGTTGTGTGAGAGTGTAGCTCAAATAAATATTATAACAACATACTTGTATATTTAAGATACTGGTGTTGTTACAAAATAAGTAAATAAAAAGAGTTTAGGGGGTTGGAGAAGCAAAATAAAACAAATGAACATGAGAGAATGAATTACCTTTAAAAGTGTAACTCCTTTTGATTTGAGCCTAAGGGATTCCTTTGAAAGGATTCTGCCCAAAGGGAATCCTCTAGGATGAGGAGAGGGATGTGGAGAGAGTAAATGGGAAGGGTTTGGCCGAGCCAAATGCTTTAGGAGTGTGTGAAATGAGGTAGAGGTGGGGGCCTTTTATAAGAGGAGAGGAGGGGCACTTTTGGAAAGTAAAGAAACATTACTTTATTTGAAAATGTGTTTCGGTTTTAAAAGGTCTCACATTGATATAATTCGTGGATAAGGTGATAAGGGTTCGAAATCCACTCATCCAATTGGTTTTGGACATGTTTAGTTCATATATTTTACATTGTCTTTCCATTATATTTAAATCGTCAAATAATGATGTCATCACTGCATCATTATTATGTCATAAATAATTTAATTTATTTAATGTCTAAAAATCATAAAAAAATACTATGATGTAGGAAATCTTTTTATATTTCCTATAACTATTTATAATCAAAAATCGGATCTTTATAACCCCATGTAAATTTTTTTTTTGTAAAACATCTCTTGTTTGTGTCATTTTTACTTTAACATTTAATAAAAAGTTATTTATGTCATTTCCAAACCAAAGTGTCTCCATGGGGTCCCCAAGTTGACCCATGGCTTGTCTTGGTCAGCCATGACACAACCAATAAGGTTGGGACATGTGTCTAGGTCATTTCCTATTATTAAAGCATTATTTATACCTTAAACTACCCTAATTACCACTAATCGCGATTAAGAACTTAATAAGTTACTATTCACCAAAAAATTATTTTAATCTCATTGAACCACATTTTACTTCTTAATGACAACCATGTATGTCGGATTTTCAAAATTCAATACACATTAGTGGTAAACTTTCATTTAACTGAAAAATCAGTTTGCTTGATTACCACTTAGTGGTTTCACTATTCATCAAAAATTGAAGTTTTTCAGAAAATTACCAAAAATTCACCCTAATCTATATTTGATAATCCGAATTCAAAAATGAAGTCTATTTTAAAAAATTCAAATCATATAAGTCACATTAATTAATTTAATAATTAATTCCCGCTGCCAGAGCAAATAGCGTGTTTTTACAAAACAATAAGTATCAAAAGATTGACACCAGTTTAAGTCTAATTTCAAAGTGAAATTGATTCCAATGACCACCATTGGAAAAAATGGTAAAAATATATTCTTATTTAACTTTAAAACCAATTCAAAACATAATCTAATCATATAAATAAATTAGATTAAAAAGCAGTTTTGATGTAAAATGCAGTATTTTTCACTATTCATTAAAAAATGAACATTGTCAGAAAAATACCAAAAATTCACACAAGGTATATTTTGATGTCCCAATCATAAAGAATAAGTTTATTTTGACAAAAATAATTTATAAAATTGTCAAAATATAGATTCAAAAATGGTTTTCCATCAAAAGGCAGTAAAACAATCTTTTAAGAATATTAGTGTATTCCATGCATAAGATTGTATTTACTTTCATTTTAAGCCTATATAACACTATTTTAATCATTAATAGATGTAGATAAAAATATCTATTATTCATTACTTACTTGGGATGTTACAGACTCAATCTGTTAGGGAGGGTGATTTTGTTTTATAATGGAGGGATTATTGGGTGATTTTTTATACTCTAGAGTAATACCAATTCTTTTGTTGAGAAAATATTTATGGAAACATTATCAGGATGGATACGCCATGTTATGGGTGATACTTGGTCCCCTATGTGTGATACCTGGGATAGACATAGAGTTATCATGCCTTGAGTGATACTTGGTCTTCCTTATGGATCTCCATGGATGGAATCAGTGGTATTATTTTATATCATATATTCTTATTGAAATGCATGGGATTCATTTTATATCTCCTTGGATATGAAAGGGACTCCACCAATGGATTGATTGATTGATTTTTTAACTTGTGAATTGAAATGTTATTTGACAGCATATGTTTAATTATAAATACTTTTACTTGTTGATATAATTCACTTGACATGGTATGGTAGATAACATGAGTTTTTTATTATGTACTCATGGATGGAATTTTCATGCCTGATTGGTTATGACCTGATGCACCGTGGGTGATGCCATAGCTTTCCAGGCGAGCACTTATTAGGAACATTCTTATAATAATAAGTGATATTGGTTCCATAGGGGAAAACCAATGGATAAACCTTAGGAAATTTGGATACACCATGCCTTGGGTGATATATGGTACTCTATTGATATACCAATGACCAAATTAGTGTCAACATGGCTCGAGTGATATTTGGGATTCGAAAAGGATCACCTTGGAAGGACTTAGTGGTATTAGATTATATTGAATGTACCATAGTGATACCTAGAATTCTTCTTAGATTTATTGGGATAGGCTCAGAATACACCTATGGATTTGACCTTTTGATTTTTTATATGTGAGATGCATCCATTTTTATAGTTATGACCAGCCTATAAAGATATGATGTTTATCTTTGATTCATTAACATACTTGTATAATAACATGGAAATGTGACCAAAAGATAAGGCATAGTACTGGGGCCTCCTTCATAGGCTTCCATTGTTCTATTAGTAGTTATTTCCTTGTATACATATCATGACTTCCATAGGTACTCTATTTAGAATTTTTTATTTGGACGAATCAATTGATATGTAAGGGACTGGTGGTTGTTTATTTATTTGGCTAGGTTTATTAATTCTCTATACCAAAACACTGGTTAATTTTTATTTCAATATCTAGATTGGTCTAGACACATATGGTGTTCGCCTACTAAGATTTATATCTCACACCCTTATCGGGATGCCATTGTACTGGGGCACCCAAGGAGTCCTTATTTGTACGACCTAGGTTGATTACTTTTGTTGTGTTGTGTAGATGGGATCTAGGGAGAATATGACTGATATAGTGCTCATGGTGCTCTTAGAATTAATCTCTTTCTCTATTTTCATTAATTGTATTATACCTTGTAACACCCCATGGACATGCATACATTGTTGTAAATTGGCATTGACCACATTTGTAAAATTTTAGATATTTTTATTCCAATAATTTTTCAATTATTTATTACTTCTTGCACAGTTTGTTTCTTTATTATTATTATAAAAATGTGATACATAGATATATGAGGGTACAGTCACCGTACAGACACACCCTAGGCCCTCACTGCTAGTTGGCACCCTCTAGCATTCAAGGAGATGCACTTGAGGTCATGTCATCCATTGGTCCAACTACCTTTTTTGTGGTAATCTTGGATGATATGTTAAATAATGAATTCATTTTAAAACATTTCATACTCTACAACACTTAGAGTTTCGTACAAACAGAGTATTATAAGAATTCAAAAATAAAGTCCACCACCATGTATTCCTCTAAGGTGAATTAGTATTTTCTCTCAAAACCCAAATGATACATGTGAAGAGACCTCGGAAACATGAACTAATGTGGGAATTAAGTTATTAAATACACAAGGTATATTATAATAGAGCCTATTCCTTGGTTACAATGGATGGTGATCATTTTAGTCTTGTCACAAACATAATTTTTATCATGAACTAATTTAATAAATTAAATAATGTAGGTCTATGATGCCTAGATGTAAACTAACTAACTTATGTTCGACCATAAAAACATTAAACAACATAGAATAAGTCCCGGTGAAAAGAATTTAAACTACATAGAACCCATGTACATGTATAATGATGTTACATTTCATGTACAACATCCTAGTGGCATGATATTAAAATATATAGAATAATTATTACTGTATAACATTAAACCACATGGTCATCATCCTTATAGTATAAAGTAAAGCTACATAGAACCCATTTACTAGTCACGTGACATTAAACAACATGAAAAACTCCTCCCAAATATGATCAGATGGTGTGAATCATACATATCCTTGACTATCATTTTATTATTATTTTAGATATCTTATAATTCTATATCTTTTCTAACAATTTGAATGAATAATGTGATCTTAGAGTTTTTAGACAATTTATCTTACTAGAACCACTATGATTCCCTACGTAAAAAGTTTGGGGAAAATTTGGTCCACCTTTCATGACACCGAACTACATAACGAAGCCAACTTTTATGGCTTTATTCTCTAGCACAAGGGCCATATCCATATAACTATTATTATTATAAAACTTTATTATATAAAAACACATTTATCATTATATATTGTCTTTATCATTATTAGATAATTTCATTAGAATTATGTTTTCCATAATTCTTTTTCACGAAAGATACATAGTGGTGACGAGATTTCCCATCCTATAACTAGCCATATATTAAAAAATTCCCTCCTCTCTATATATGATCTTGTTATATTTTTATAGATAATTTTGTGTGGATGGAATATTTTTCTAATAGGATATATAGTGGTCCTGATATTGACTATTCATGGCTCATTACACAAATAAAAATGACACTTTTTCCCACATATAGACAAGATATATATAGATAGATCCTTTATAGATTCACATAGGGTATTATCCATACATTTTGATATGATCACAATGACCTAGTTATAAAATTACCAAATATAATTTCCTCTATTATTCTTTTTAAAATATTCTATTCATAAACCTCACTTCGTGTCATGATAAACCCAAATTGTTACAAACCTTATTTGACTATTTGGGACAAGAGAATATGAATAAAAAGTACAATTCCGTTTTTACTATGCTTATTATTCCCCCAATATGGATATCTATATTCACCCCGGATATACCCTATCATCTAGAAGAATTTTTTGCATTGATAATGTCTTCAAATCCTCATATCTCTTGACTGCATCATACTGATGCACATTTTCCAAATATGGCATGTGATCCCCAATTGTGTGCCTATTTAATGACACTAATTTTGATCTAATAGCCTCAACTTGCGATTTTCAATGTCTCCCTCATATTTAGAAATGGTGTTAGAACATTCTTGGCCTATGATCCCCATTATGGTTTTTATTCCCATCGCATCTGTCTAATCACCATGACTTTAAACTGTGTTCATTTCTTTATGAGATTTGTTCCATATGATACAATCACACCTTTAATATGTGTACAATACATAGTGATATAATTACTTGGGGGATTCAATCATTCTTTAATATTTCATTCTCTATAAATATATTTCATGGGAAACAATTACCCTCAAAAATCTTTATAGATATCTATGATATGAACATTTAACTCCATGTGAAACCTCGATTATAACTATTCATACTAGTTTCTTATAATTAATATTAATATATTCTCCCTAACATTGTCTATTAACCAGATGCATCTATTTCATGAAGAGATGGTCCCATTATTTCTATAAACCATGAAACTATTTGAGAGGAATATCTCTTTCAAACATGGTGTGTGGTCACCCATGTATTGGTGTACCCCTTCGTCGATGCTAATTTAAGCTTCCAAAGTTCTAATTTACAAAACTCATAATAAAATTACTCAATAATATTTAACACCCTATATGTTTAACACCTATGTATCATAGCCTTTTTTGGGAAAATTATTTGATGTTTCATATGATCAGTTAAAGCTATGAAACCATAAAATACAATAACAACTTTACAAAGATGTGTAACCTTAAAATGACACAACACCTAGTCAAAAAACCAAGTCATTAAACCCAATCCTATTTTGGTTTTAATTGCATGAAATTAAGTTTCCTATGGAAGGAGACATATTTCTCATGTTAATGAAAACCTTTAAAAAGAATTATACAAAAAAAATCAATCCATTTTTCACAATACAAGCACTTTGAATGGTCACGTAAAAATGTCATATCAAATTATAAATGTATAAAAATTGTAAGGATGATAATCCAAAAATGGATTTCCAAGAAAAATCCATCTATATCCCACTATGAATTACCCATTAAAAGAATCAGTGAATGTATGGCCAATAAATAGGAAAGACATACAGATTATGTGTTTCACTTTATGAACCTAATAATTTTCATGTGATGCTTTCTAGGACCTTGATGTCGAAAAAATTTAGATTACTCCTTTTTCTATGACATGATAAACTATGTTATCCATTTAAGCTAAATTATTCATCATTATGTGTCTTATCTAGTGAACCCATGGTTTTGTTTACATTTATTCGTGATCCATACCAAGAGTATTTTTTTTATATCTCATGTATATTCATTCAATTTCTGGATAGCACAAATTTTAATTAATCATATAGTGTTTTGGTGATTTATATGATTTTAATCATCTAAATACCAAGGGGGAATATGATAATAATTCATAGAATTAAATTTATTTTATTCTATGTTGGTTAAAAATTATAGGAATATCCACATGAAAGAGTATTTTTTTCTTTACACATTCCCTATTATAGGTGACACTCTATCGGGTCCTATAGCTCAAAGAGAGACTTTTGGGCCTCTACAATGATAATATGAAACATGTATAGCCATGTGGGTTTGAGATCTTCAATACGGGGAAGTCACTCATCCTTAGTAGATTCCATTTCATTTTCTTCTTGAAAATCCTCCACGAGTCTTTGATACCACACCAGTTTCCCCTTAAAATTTTCTATCTCTTATTGGAGTCAATCTATGTGGGAATTCTATTCATTAGTAAGTAGTTTCTTCTATAGTTCAAAAACTACATAATTAGAGGCTTGTGGAAGTTATGTAGCCTAAAGTTTTGAAAATTTTGACTTTAGTTATTTATATTGAAGGAATCACTTAGTTTATACCCCTTTATCCTAGGCTCAAATAAAATCTTTTATGATGTAATAGAGATCCTGATAATCAAATATCACACAACCTAGGACTGTGAAGCAAAGATGAAGCTGGTACGAGTGCGTATTCAATTCATCTTTGGGTGTGTTAGAGATAAACTACCATATACTATTCCAACAATATTGGTAGTTAGTATGGTAGTAATCAGGGGTATCCAAGCCTTGGTTAGAGTTACCCCCAAAACCATAATATAATATTAAATTAGGTCACTCATATAGACTAGACTATCTTTCTCTGGCACCATTGACATGCAGATATGAGATTTCACTTTGGAACCTCTGTTTTATATGGTAATGAAGATGAGTGAAATAATAAATATATATCAAGTTAATAATCATGGATTCAAGGAGAAATACTTTCATTCACCTTTTTCAATACCTGAATTGGCATCCATTAAATGTTTCATTCCAACAGTCAGATCCACCTCCACATTTCCTATAGTATGTCCCCCCTTTTTGTAGTGACGAATCTGTCATCTATCAATGTAGCATCACTTGTAGTCGCCACTAGGTAACATTCATATATAACTTTAACCTAGCCACCCATCATAATCTAACTTCCCTCTATGGTGGTTTTCTCTTGGGTAGGGCAATGAGAAGCCTCTGGTTGGGATGATCCACATAGATGACATTCAAGGTCTAATTATGGATTCTATAAGTCATGAATAGCCTCAATGGGTTTTATTCACTTGGTGGGGGTGTTATTGGTGACCAAGTGGTCTTAAATGGTGTGTGAGGATTTATATAATGTAAAAGACACCAATGATGTCCCCACCATTGACCTCCACCCATCAACCCAAGGTGATTCTTTATACGTAGATGTACTATCAACCACTAGAACCTCCTCCAACCAAGGTTTATCAACATTAGGATCTCACTCTTCAGGGAACCACAAGTGGACCATAAACCTTGGTGTTATTCTTTAAGTATACATGAACACCCATATTCATATTTAATAGATTAATATGAATGGAAGCCCACAAAGATATTTAGATAGAATTATTTGGTGAGTATTTTGGCCCCCTAAAGATATTTTATCCCACATAATGGAGGATCAGATCCTACCATTGGTGGGAAAAACACTAGTGGTGGAAACATAGAGGAAATAACTTCACATACTACCTTCTACATCATCAATTATCTATGAAAAAATTTACCCTCTTCAATTTCCACTTCATGTTCATCTCCAAAGTAGGACCCAACCCTATACTATCCATATCAGACCATTTCTTCTATCACTCTCACTTCACCTTCCCACTCTTCCTATCAATAAAACATCGAGATGAATGATAAAAAAACTCTTTGTTGAATTTTCATGAATCATGAAGAGATTAACATACATACTCATGTTCAATAAATGGATCCCACTCATCATCAATATATTGGTATAGTTTTCATTTAATAGTTCCCCAATCTTTCATTTCTTACACTCATCGAATGGGGAGAACCCTCGAATTAGTGGACTGAATCTGTATATCCAACTCAAGAAAGTTATTCAATCATTCTAGGGGGTTGGTATCATTTTCAATGTTTGAGAGACCAATTATATTTCCAATATAGAGAATACTAATTCCAATTTTTATTATAGACCATAGATACTACATACTAGCTAATAAATCAATAACATTCCAACATTTGAGAGCCTCCGAATATATAACATACATACATCGACCAACTTATTATGCCTACTAAAATAAGATTCAAGACAATATTAGTTAAGATACTTACCAAGTCATTAAACCATGACTGATGGATCTAGTTTTCAATGTTATCTAGACTACATTGGTGTTACCTCTCAATGAATGGGATAGACTATTGGTGGTGAGGAAACTTGGAGATCAAGATTCCATAAATATTGGGGTACCTAGACTATTGCATGGCTCCTGGAGGACTTATTAGTCACTCATTTCCCCATGAATGAAGGATATTCAATGGTGAAATGTGGAATGTACTTCAATAATTCCCCCAATGTGTATGATGATATCCAAGTATGAGTAGAATTAAAGAATAGCCCAATGAATGCACCCCTGGTTGGAAGGTTGATCACAAAGCATGTCCTCTATTGTGTTATCATCAGAAAAAGGGTATGTTCTACCATAGGGATTTCCTCCTTTCACACATCCACCGTAGATGATAAAATTATATATTTAATACATCATAACTAGAGTGGATGGTTACAAGGAGAGTAAGACTATAAATGATATCACAATTGATTTGATCTACTTGTACAATTTCCATCAGTGGAATCAAAAAGAACTTAATCTTATATAATTAATTTAAATCATCAGTTATAGTTACAATTGGAGGTGGTGTATATAAAAAATTATTTTAATTTTCCTTGGATGATTAAAATATTAACGGTGTACCCACTGGTCAGCAACAATGGCATAATTCCCAAAAAACCAACAATCTAGTCTAAAACTAAATCATGGGATCCACATAGAACTATGGAGATAATATCCATTAATTTGGGATTCCATACATCCTTAGAGAATCCAGAATATATCGGGGATATGATTAGGAAAATTCCCATTATGGACAAGAAATGATCACTAGTGGATCATCACAAATATAGGCATGACCAAACCCATAGACTCCCCCATTTCTAGTTTGGTCACCATAATCAAAGTGTTTGGGTTCACATTGTTATTTGAGGTACACATTGGGTGAAGAAACATTATTCTTCAGATATCCAAGAACCCTACATGATGAGTTTCCACTGGTATTTCTATGATAGTATAATATTGATTCATGAGGTTTTTCATGGATCTCACTCCAAAAAATTATTATTATTCCTATGAAAACAATATAGTGAAACCCTAGGTTAAATATCTCATATAGGAAACTCAAATACACTATTTTTCATTCATAATGTTGATATTTAAATATTTAATATTAAAATATTCGTCTTTTTAAATTCATGTTATATATATATATATATATGAATGAATAAAATAAAATGAAGAAAAAAAATAAATAAATAAAATAGTGGGAACTATTTTCCCTTCAAAGGAGTCCATGATGAATAAGATAATATTTCAATAAAATTTTAATTCTTAATATTTCATTCAATTTAAAGATCAGACCTATCACTATACACCATCCCATCTAAATTGTTATTACCCCTAACTTACCCTCTACATGTGGGTTGACCTCCATCACGTCATCACTATAATGTAGCACCGACACTCCATATGGACCATTGTGATAATGAAGGAGATGAATAATGATGAATAGTAAGAATAACACAATAAAAGAGAAAAGGGGTTAACCCTACATAAAAATCAGTTTCACTAACATTGAAATTATTAGAATAAAAAAATGAAGTATTTTGAAATAAAATTAACTGAAAATAACACCTATACCTTATTCAAATAAGTGATTCTATCATTTTCATGAAGATTAGAAGGATCACTATGGGGTGAAGAGGAAAAATATAAAATAAAATAAATGGGTAGAAATAATATATTTATATATATATATATATTAAACATCGAAAGGAAAATTATTTCACAAAACCACACACTAAGAATATGAAAAGCACAAATACAAAATATTATTATTTTAAGGGGATAAGAATTATATATTTATAAAAAACAGATGTGGATAAAACTTTCTTCACTTATATCCTCTAGAATTGAATTCATTTTTATAACATTAATTGTCTAAATATAGAAGAATTATCTTCTAGAAATATTTTCTTCCACATATTCTCTTTAATTCTTTTGGATATTAACTTATATAGAATTGTAGAAAAGAATTTATTTACAAATACATATAGAACAAATTTTTTTCTGGGAAGACCATTCATATTCAATATACCTAATGTAACATTCCAAGAATTTGAGTGTGTCAAATATCTTCAACCTCATAGAATTTTTTTGTTTTTTGTGTATGAATTTTTTTTTTAATTCTCAAAACCTAATTTTGAGAGTTATATTAACCCCAGACATTTTTTTAACACAAGTTTTATGGAAACAAAAGTTCTTAAATGTTTTGAGAGAGTTTTGGGTGTGTCAGATGAAAAAAAATCCATTTTAGCGAAGGGTAGATAGAGGAGAATAGTTTGGAAATACCATGTAGCCTCTCATGAGTAACTGTGTGACCCACCATATATACTGGACACGGTTTGGGGAATCATGCTGGTGGGGGTGCACAACTATGTAAGAAATAGAATAGTTTTTAACAGTGGGATTTTACAAATTCTATTCATGGTTTAGACATCCATGAACCTAGCCATTGTGTGTGTGGTGATTTGAAAGATGTCACCACATGTTTGGTGTATAGTTATCAAACTGTACAACCAAATAGTGTGGGTCACCTAAAATGGTTAATTTAAGGATTTTACCATCCCCTGATTTATGGGATTTCTTACACTTTACTTATCCACCTGCATGCATATTATAGGGAAGCTCTCTCTTCCACCTTCTTTGGGATTTTAGAAAAATCCCCTACTCAGACTCTGATCATTGATCTATTGTGTGATATATACTCATATTAGGAAGTAATTCGATCTGATAGCATTTATTTTCATTTTATCTCTCCATTTAGAGTGTTAAATCTATGTGATATCTTTTAACCTATTATTAGGGTGTTCTTATAAAATGATGTTTTATTCTAATTTGAATCAATGTAGAGGATAATATCATATGATAGAACAACAAATAGTATGAGGTAGGCAGTGGCTGACTTTCTCCTTGATTTTTCAAATGTTTTGGGTTGTAATTTCCAACTATTCTAAGGTGGGTTGTCTAAGTGAGACCTTAATTAATTAAGTCATAAAATCTACACTATTATATTGTTGATATTTTATGCATATGTGCATGATCAATCATCACTACAAAGATATAATCCAAGTATGGGAAAAACCCATCTCTAAAATATTAGGCTATGTGGGTAAAAGAATTTAATTTATTTATTTATATTGAATTTCTTGGTTTCATGGGAACTTGATGGGCTTGGCCTGAGGATTGATGTGATTTTTTATCACCTAGACTGAGGTTTCTTAGTTCATAAGGTTAGCCTTGTCTTGGATTTTTTAATGGGGTGATGATGATCAAAAAATTGAGGGGACATGTTTGTTGGTTTGAGGTGATAAGGTTTCCAGGATGAGGGAAATGACCATGTAACTTGAGATGGTGCTGAATATCATAATTTAAAGACACGGTCATGGGGGAATGAGGTGTTGGATGATGTGTCTTATTTTTTTAGGTATTTTCACTAACTTTTTGTTGTCTGAAACACCATTGAAGTCGTTTGCACATAGATATGACTCATAGGAGGTGTTTTTCACCACTCATTGTTGGTGGAGTCCCCTATAGACTTTGTGAAATTGGTGATAGTTTTGACCAAATGACAAGTTTGTGGGTGCTCACCATATAATGTCTTGTTAATGGTGATGGGTCATTAGTGGATGGTGTTGAGACTATCAGTTGGGGCTGAGGCTCACAAAGATACATTAGGTCATTGGGCTAAAAAATTGAGCAGACATATATCTACTTTCCTCTGAACATCAAATGTTGAGTTGAAAATGTTTAATATTTGGAGAGATATATATGAGACCAAGGATTTTGGGCTTTGAAATGGTAGTGATTTTTAAGGTAAGGTCTAAGGGACAAGGGAATTGTTTGAGAATTCCATTAGATTCCAAATATTTGATTATTGGCATGGGGTTCTATTTACATGATTATAGGTGGAAAGTAAGGGTTCACCAGATACTCTATTTGTTAAGGGATTCCAGGGGATCTATACCATGGATCCTCACCATTGAAATTATACATATAGATGAATGTGATGTATTCGATATATATAATTAGGGGAAAATGTTCAGAGTTATACCAGAGATGGATAAAGAAGATGATCACTTCATTACAACTACTGATAATACAGGAAGATACATAGTGATTAAATTATCTTTTGAATATTTTTTATTTTTTTAGAATTCACCTCCATAATTATTTAATTAAGACAAGAAAAAATGGGTGGTGTCCTAATAATAATATTCTCACACCCTACACAAGCACATTTGAATGCTTGTAAGATTTATGTCTTTGGGATCAAGTAAGGGATCAAGCTCAAGAGATGGAATGTAATGACTGGTTAGTACTATTATCAAGGATGGATGGAATTGGACCATGGTGGTTCCTCTATATCAGTTAGAGATTCCGGTTGGGACTTTTTTTGAGTTTCAACATGCTTTATATGTATATAATTATATATTCATTCATGGGATATCATGATTACTTTTCGTTTAGAACCTATTATGATATATTTTCTACAAATGGTATTTTGGCCTTTAGACTAGTTTATTATCCATATGGATTATTATGATTCTACTATTTTTGTTTTTATTTCATTGATTTTTTTCTTCTAATGCTGCTAAATTTATTTATAAAACACTATTATCATCACAACCTGATTGTATTTTCACCCCCACTATCATCTATTAAAACCCTCAATACACGTCAGAAACCGTTCGTGTTTGGGAAGTAATGCCTAAGGCCTAGTGTTCAACTAGAATATAGAACCTTTATAAGTGGATTATGGGTTGGGGTGCTACATTTAATACTAGACTAGTTCATGTCTAGGATTCTATAATAGTGTTCAGCTGGATACATATGGTATTAAAGGTACATTTATTTCATTTTGGTATTAATATTTGGGTAAAGGTAGACTAAATACTATGATGTAGTAGGAACTTCATAAAGATATCATTCTTGGGTGTATGTATCCCAACACATGGGGGATGTACCAAGTTTCTATGTGTGGGAAAATTTATGATTTGTGGTGTTATTTTATAGTGGATTTAATTTCCACCTCTGGTGGTAAATTTGGATGTGATTGTTATCTATTATATGGTTCAACCCTTCACCCTATATAGAGAGGTAGGTTTGATGATGCATAATTATAGGATCTTATGTGTCAATGATGTATATTTATTGTGATTTTCATTATGAACCTTAAATGCATAAAGAGGGGATTTGTAATTTAAATTTTCAAAAAAAAATATAAACAGTGTTTTCCTATTTCGCCTCTTTGGGTTCATTCTAATAAGCCATACCATGAACATAATTCCAATTATATATGTATGTGATTAAACATGCATGTGATAAATATGTATATATTGGTCTAGACCAGATAAGGGTAGGCATGGATGATGATAGGGATGAACTATTTAAAGTTTTAGAAAAGAATCTAAATTGTTTTTCCTATATTTCTTCTTAGAGGAATTCTTCTAAGCTACCTTGTATTGATAAAAATTTAATGTGACGCCTAACTATGATGTGGGTAGGAATGGGGCCTTAAGGTTGGATGATACATGACATGTGAATTTTTTATGGGTAGGTGAGGGGCTGTGATGCGGGATGTCATAAGACATGTTAAAGTTGGGAAGTGTAACGGTGGTCAGATGAAATTCCTGTTATAGCTTTCATTGTCAAGAATATATATTGTTATGTATGTTTTACCAGTGTGTTATTATTTAGTGTCATTCCATAAATACTACTTCCAGTAGATCATACGATGTTTAGTGATATGGTTTCGCATGAACATACACATGATGAGGCCCTTGAGGGTTAGGATGAGGCTGCATAGTCTTGGGATGATCATTATCCATTGGTAAATGATACAGTACTGGTTTGACTTCCGTATAAGGAAACATTGTGGAAATTTCTTGATGATCATCTTTGGGTGAGTCTGGTATGGGCTATACAGGTCATCGATTGAGGATATTAGGTAGTTGTTCCATCTATGGAATACTTGACACGACAGTTCCAGTCATAGCACCCACCACTCTTTCTGTGTGTGGGTGGACTGAAGGAAGTATAGAACATGATTGAGTTAGTACAAACCATCTTCAATGAGCTTGAGATACCCCTAGGGTGGATGGTGAAGCTGGGAACCTATATGCTTAAAGGACTAGAGAAGTGCGGGTGGGATGTACAAGTTCAGAAAATAGGACACAAGGGATTGAATTCGAAGGATATAGATATCAGATTCATGAAACACTTTTTCCAATAGACATAGAGGGAAGATTGATCATGGGAGCTCCTAAATCTCAAATAGTGGGAAAATTCCATCATGGATTACATGGATAATTTCACTAATCTATCATGATTTTCATCTGTTATGGTGCGTGAAGTCATTGTTCAGGTGGAAAGTTTTGTGAATGGATTGTGTTGTTATATCATGTTTTATGTAAATATATTTAGGATTATATCCTTTTAAGAGGTTATCAAACAATTATTGATAGCTAATGTGTATCCTATAGATGAGTCACATTAAAGTTGGTTGAATAACTAAGGTGATTTTAGTGGTGATCCTTTATGTAGCATCAAGTGAGGCCATGAAGAATATCAGTAGAGAAGATGGGCTAGTGATTTAGGTATACCATTGAGGAGTGGGTCTTCTGATATATTCTTCCATTGTGGGTAGCCATGGCATTTTTAGACTCAGTGTGATTGGTTTCTAAAGGAGTGTAGGATATATGACAAGATGGTCTATCTGCATAGGTTCTATAGGAATCCAACTCAGATAGTTGGGAGCCACATAATGTTGCAGACTCAAAGATATTAGGTCATACCAAGAGAGGTACCAGGAGCTAGTAGCTGAGATACAGTTACACATGGAGGTAATGATAGAGACAGCGGGACCAATCAGTGGGGTCAGTGTCTAGTGTATCTCCACTAGGAGGTGAAGCATTGGTTAGTCAAGCATCAAAAATGGTTCACATAGTGGATCTTCCGGGTGTTGAGTAGGCTAGATATTCAATCAATGTTAATGGTATTTCATGGATGTGACTAGTTTCCCTTTTGTTTTGGCATTACAAGTTTTTGTACACATGGTGAAAAAGTATTATTTATGGACTAACTAGGTACTATTTAGGAGTTTGGAATCTGTTATGATGTGGGTTATATATATTTTAGTTGTGAATAACCAATGATTCTTGTGGGAATCAATGCGATGTGGATAATTTATGAGTTTCGTGGCATCAGGATATTGATGGGAAAGAATATTTATATATGATATTGGATTATTTTTGGTAATCTATTGAGATGCAGGTCTTATGGGTATCTGATGAGGTACATGACCTGATGGGAGCCAGATTTTACATGGTTATTATTTGAGCAACTAATGATTTGTATGAAAAATGATGAATCATTGGATAAATTTTGAGCCCCTGGATTATTGGTGGACCATCTGAATGATTGGAGTTTTTGGGAAGAAACTAGGTAGGTAGATCCTAAAGTGGTGAGAACCTTGAAGGTGGTTGAAATTTGACTTAATAACTAGTATATGTAAGTTTTAATTAAATTATATGGGTATGTTTGGTACCATATCAAGATACGATTTTATAGATAGACGAAAAACAATTTAAAAGTGAGATGACTTCAACATATAGGGTATTTGAGAAGGTCTGAAATCCTCAACCTGTTTGAATTTTCATGTTAGTTAACTGGGAAAAATATTATTTTTATCGTAGGAACCTTTTTTGGTATTATTATTGACCCAAGTACTTTTGGTGATGTTTTTTTGGATTTTAAAGTGATTCAATGTTTTCGGTGAGTTTCAAGTGTATCAAACCATGAAAATCCATTTTGGGAAAGCTCAGAAAATGTTCATGGTTTAGAAAAGATGGAAAACCCAACTTATGTAATGGACACAATATGGAAAAATGTGTATGAGGGAGAACATGGTCAGTAAAGAACATTTGAAGTTTTTAATTGAGGTGTTTCATAGAGTTTTCTCATGGTTTTTCAGATTGTGGACTTAACCCATGTATGTGTGGTTTTTAGGCAGAGAGCACGACACAGTTGGTGCATGGTTAGTCAAACCATGTGACCAACATTGAGGTTCACATAATAGGGTTTATTTAAATATTCCACATACCTCTATTTATTATTTTACTCCCCTTTTTTTCCCACCCACACATGAAGACAATGGATGCTCTCCATTCCATCCTCTATATACATTGAGAGAACTCCCATGTTTGAACTCCGATCGTTGATTCGTTGGTGCCTATAGATTCATCTCGGTAAAAATATCAATCATATAGATTGTATTTTATATTTATATTTCCATACATTTTTCTAAATCCATAAAATCTATATTTCCCAACATTCAGGGAGTTCTTCTAAAATTTCATTTTATTCTGATTCTTCTAAAGTTAAATGCCAATTTCAAAAGAAAGAACACCAACTAGTATCGACTGGGTGGTTACAAGATTTATAATTGATTTTACGGATGTTTTAATGGAGTTTTATTAATATAGAAATGTTGGTTTTTTAAGTGAGACCATAAATAATTAATGTATGACATATAAATTATTAATTTTTTTGTAAGGGACTCTTATCTTCATGCTCTAGAAGCACTAAAAAGTGTTACAATGGGTAAGGGGCTTGAACCAACATGGGAAGATTAGGATGGGTGTGAGAAATGAGTAATTTAAGATGTTTATATTGAATTTCATGGTTTTATGTGAACCTCATTGGCATGGATCAAGGATTGAGGTGATGTTGATCTCTGGGACTAAGGTGACATTGTTTATAAGGTTGGACATGGCCATGATTTTATAAGGGGTGATGATTACTAGGTTTAGGAGACATGGTCACCAGTTTGAGATGAAGAGGTCACCATAGTGATGGAAAGTCACATGTTACATGAGATGGTATTGAGAATCATAATTTAGAGACATATCCACAAAATAATGAGGTTTTAGATGACATGTCTTAGGATTTTTGGTGATTTCCGATCAATGTTTGTTGGTCGTAGCACTGTTGGGTTAGTGTTCACACAAATATGACCCAGATGAGGTGGTTTTGACCCCTAGTTGTGGGTGGAGGCCCTTATAGACTATATAAATTAGGTGATGGTGTTGACCATCATATATTTTTGTGGATTATCATAGTATAAAACTCTGTGGATAATGATGTACCATCAATTGATTGTGTTAAGGCCATTAGCTGGAGGATGTTTCTCATGGAGATACATGAGGCTTTTAGGAAAATATATTGGGGGTGGATATTGTTGTTCCTCATCACATTTTCTATTGAGATTACAATGATTATTATTTGTAGATAGATATTGATGCACCTCGGGACATTGAGCTTTGAGCAGATGGTGATTCTTTGAGCCGAGGTCCAAAGGACCAGGGAAATGATTAGTCATCCCTTTGGATTCTAGATATTTGACTATTGGAACGGGGTGATGGTGACCTAATTATATGTGTAACAATGGGTTTAAAAAGATATTTTATTTGTTAAGGGATGCATTGGGAACTAACCCATGGATCCCCACCACTAAAATTATATAAATATGAAAAGATGCTCTGTATACCATATATAAAACTAGTACTCACCCGTGTGTTCGCACGACAATACGATTCAGTGCTTATTTTAAATAGGACAAAAATATATTTCAAAGTTTACAAATAACATGAATACTGAATATATTGAAAACAAAATATTAGGATACTTAATGTTGGAATACAATTGGACAAAATATAGAGACATCATTATGATAGTAGAAAACAATTTGGGTAAATACATTTGAAAACATCTAGGAGAATATATAAGAAATAAAAAAATTATTTTGAGAATGGAGAGTTCAAATACATGAATGAAATTAACATTCAAATGGAAAATTGAAATTCAAAATATATAGCATAAGTATTAATGTCGTTTTTTTAAAACTGTATCGATCATTGAAAGTAAGTAGATTTTGTAGGATGTCACCAAGAAATTTTGTCACACATTCCCTCTAGTTATGGTAACCCCTAAACAAATAATTTTGTAATGTGACACATAATATTTTAATACAATTGGACAAAATATAGAGACATCATTACGATAGTAGAAAACAATTTGGATAAATATATTGGAAAACATCTAGGACAATATATAATAAATTAAAAAAAACTAGCATGAAGAGTTGGAATACATGAATGAAAAGAACATTCAAATGGACAATTGAAATTAAAAATATATAGCATTAGTATAAATATTTGTATTTGAAGAACTGTATCAATCATTGAAAGTATGTCGATTTTTTAGGATGACACCAAGAAATTTGGTCACATTGTACTAATATCCCTATTTAGAAGCCGTGAATAGACTGTTATATGTAGACAATAATATTTTCAATAAGAATAATAGAATTTGAAGAATCAAACAAATGAATGCTAACGTAAAATAAATAATTACAAACCAAAAAAGAATAAGATAATGTCAACAGTACATACACCATGATAATCATTGAAATTTTATGTTCTAATCATTGAAAATAGAAGATGTGATTTTTCCACATATATCCATGATGGAATGGTTTGTGATAGAATTGATCAAACATGTGTTTTACCCCACAAACTATGAAGTGGAAGCTTGGTATACCATACTATAATACATTCATGAAAATTTAAACATCTACTTTAATTAAAATAGGTCTTCCACATAGTGTGAAGCAAAGTGGTCTCTGACATGTTATTAAGACACATGAGATTACCAACCTGAAAAAAATTCCATTATAGAGAAATTAAATTCATGTTTGTAATTGAATTTTTTGATTCATATATAATAGATTGTATATATTTTAATTAAATAATAAGTTTTCTGAATTTCAAAAAAAGTAATATTAAATACCAAAGCTAAATCTTCCCATATGATGGCCATATGTTCTGTATGCTAACATGGTGTCTCAAGGCATGTTGAGAGGCTCTACAAAAATGGAAATGGAGAAACCTGTTTAGGGAAGAAGAAAGTGGTCAAAACAGAAAATGTATTTCAGTTGATGGAAAAATTGATATAGATATAACTATCAAATTCATTCACAAAATGATAAAATGTTGAAAATTGAGTCATATAACACTAATAAAGTGCACTTTTTTTAAAGTAGATTATGAAACCAACTAAAATAAAAGTACCATGTCATCAGAAAACTTGTCATTAAACATCACTTGTCAAAGTAGGAGAATCCACAACACATATAGATAAAAATTCATCAAGAATATGTAGAATATTTTAACAAAATTATAAGGATTCAAATCCAAAGACAATCTATTGTTATAGTAGAACAAAATCATTCATGAAAATTATTTATTTTGGGGTAACCATAGCTAGAGGGACCTGAAATCGCGAGACCGAGGTGTTTTTCTGGTGCATCGAGGTTAAGCCAATGTAAATGTAGGGTTAAAAATGATACAAGCTACAAAACTCACAAGAAGAAGTTGTTTTGAAGGGAGAAGATAGTAACCGCAAACCGAATGAGAAATCAATGTAAATCGAGAGGGGGAGAGGTAGGGATTGGATCTATAGATATTGGTGGTGTAAAGAAGGGTACCGGGTCAACGATGAAGTGAAAAATAGAGGCACATGAACCATTGGAGGAGATGAAGGGAATCACAGACCTGAACCCAAGAAGTAATGTTAGAATATTTATAAAAGTTTCTTAAGACATCATAATAATAGTAATAAATACAAATTTTTTACGAAAGTAAACACAAATTTATTAGTACCATTGAGAAATATTATATATGAAGTAACATACTTCACAATGATCAACATTGCTCCTAGAGATCCACTTCTTAGCAGTTGGATTAATATTATTTTTCTCCTAACATAATGGTGAATAGATTTATTGTGATCATTAATGAAAAATACATAAATAAAATACTAAGAGAAAAAAACATGATTTCGGTAGTATTAATGTCCGAAATGAAGAAATTTGAGAAAGATAAAAGAAATTGAAGCATTATGCATTCAATATAATGAATTCAGATATATCGCAAGGACAATAAGAAAATGATCATAAAAACAGAAACACAGTATGGAGAAAATAGCATCTTCCAAGTAAAATATATGAATTTCATTTTAGGGTTGATTATCCCTATTTTTTCTCCAGATTTCTATCAACAGGGCTCTGCCTTTCATCTACAAGATTCTACCCTTCTCTTCACTCCTTAAAAATGAAATTTCTCAAGAAAAACTTCACCTATACAAAAAAATGACAAACAAAAAATAAATTCCAATGTAAGTTGCATATATTTTATTCTTGACACACTACTACCAACAAAGGACCAGATAAAAACATTGTAAACAAAACTTGAAAAAATAGATCAGAATGGACAAATGATTTCAGTTTTCACAATCATATGACAACCTATAAAACTAAATTATTCTCCTTTATGGTTCATGTTATTGATCCAAACATAGTATCGGTCAAGAATTATGAATTCCCTCCTGAAGATAACTCCAATGATGTCCAAATAATAAAGAAACAATGGAAGGAGTTGTGGTAGAAAAAATAAATCCCTTGATATTACTCCAAATGAAATTCAATTGAAAACAATTCATTCAATCAAAACCTGTTATCAAAACTGTTAATCAATAACTATTTGATCCCTTAGTTAATTCTTGATGAATGTTGAAGAGAAGAAGATTTAGTCAAATTATAGTTTCATTGGTTTTAGTAATTGGGAATTAGGTATACTAAATGAAATCCAAATGTAAATAGTAGAATAAAATATGAATATATGAATACATATAGAAAATTAACCTACAAAAAACTCATTCTCAGGAAGTATTGATAATTACATGTATAAAACTCATAGACAACAATAAATAGATTATCTTTTTCATGGGACATAATAACCTTTTTTGTTAACTTGAATCCCCTCTAAATAAAAGATTCATTAGATTCATGATGATTATAGAATAAAATCTCAAACATACCAAATATGAGGCATGCACCAATGGTCCAATAATACCTGAAAATACAGTAAACTATATATTATAAAATGAAAATTTTAAAATAATGGAAGGAATAAAAAATTGACTGTAAGTATTCAAAATTTAGTGATATTAAGTTCAAAAACATAATGCTTTACATGTCTTTGTGACATTAGAGTATGATCTCCTAAACCATTAATGAAAAAAATTGAGAATACAATGATTCAGTCATTGTATTAGTATACAGTTAATGCCTTAAAATATAGTAAACTAAATGTTATAAATTGAAAATGGTAAAATAATAGCAGGAATAAAAAAATTCTGTTAGTATTAAAAATATAGTGATATTACCTTCAAAAACAAAAAGCTTTACATGTATTTGTGACATTAAAGTAAGATCTCCTGAACCATTAATGAGAAATTGAGAATATAATGATTCAGTCACTATAGTAGTATATAGTTAAATCCTTAAAAATTCTGAAAAGGATTACCGCATAATGAATATATAGTAGTGATATCAATTAAAAAGTTGAATGATATCAATTTCAAAAGATTAATATATAGTAATGACATCAATTAAAAAGTAAAACTTGTAGTTACAGACAATTAGAATGTGTTCTTGCAATAAGTCATGAGGTTGAATGATATCAATTTCAAATAATTTTCCATGATAAGGATAATAAATTTGTTTTTTTAACTCTATTTTAGCCATTCCAAACTGAACCCAAAAAATAAATTAATAATTTTCTGAAGACCAGAGTAAAAACATTCATAAAATTTAACATACTTAAACTAAACAACCCATCACATAAGAGCCTTGTACACATAAAAAGACCACATTATGGTCACCAAACTGGAACAAACATTATTGGCATGATCACTGTGATAACAAAATAATGTGTTTCTCCACCACTTTTCTATAGTCTGTACTATCAAATTAAGAATAAGTATAGAATGAAGGTGTCTTTGATGCTTAAAAAAATTGGCATTGGCATACCAGATGGTAGGATGGAACCAGTTTTGTTCACCTCTGGTTGTCTTCTTAGATAATATTTCAAGATGAATGATACGAGGAGAATCTTAGCAATCACAACAAAATTGAGAATCTTGCAATTGTCTTTCATTAATTAAAGTAAATAATTAAAGGTTTACCTCGAGATGAAACAGAATTTCATATGTATATTCCAGTTTTCAACTTTTATTCAATGAATGCAGCACCATACAAACAACCAAGAAAAATAATAGAGTATGATGAAATCGAAGGGATTTTATCCACAAATGTGAATTATTTAATCAAGAAGGTGGGATGTGGAATCTTTCCTTTTATTTTTTTGAATCTTTAGTTTGCACCCATCAAATAAAATCTGCATGGATCAATCAAATTGGTATCACCTCCAAAAGACAAATTGGAAACCGCATTATATAGTATGGTTAGGCATTCTATGTATATGTACATATATTGAAATGATACCTAAAAAGGCTACATATTACATAATTTAACAGACACATTGAAACAAAATATTAATGTTATGGAAGAAGAACATAATAATATGTATGAAATTTAATTTGTACATTGATTTATAATTAACAATTCCATTCTTGAGCTGGTAAAAAATACATGAAAATGTGCACTACATACTAACAGTGAACTCAACATTCCAACCATGAATAAATAGTAAATGTAACATACTAACTAGAAACATGTATGTAGTGTATTGGAAATATTAAAAGTGTAAAACATGATAGTATTGAATGGAAACATATATACAATTAAAAAATGGGTTCAAAACCTGAGTTCACTAAGGCATTTTATAAATCATGTCCAATGTAATCTACTACAAGCCTGATCCAAATAATTGGGGAACCTTGAGCCTTTGTTGTCATCTTAAATCTATGTAGCAAACACCATGTAGTCAGAAAGAACAAATTCATCTTGACCAGTATTACATACCTCGTCATATGTTCTGTAGTCACAAACAACCTGGTTACTATAACTTAGTAAGAAAGTGTACTCTGTCCTCTGTAATAATGGATACACCTACGGCCAATAGTGGCATATATAACATCATAAAAATAGTATGGATAAATATTCAGGGTGCTGACTAGTGTAGGGTTTACCACATCAATTGGGCCTCTAATTGGTGTAGGATTTACCTCAATCACAGCTCTTATCAATGTAGTTAACACTGAACAAACTAACAACGAATACAATATCCTGAAGGGGTATAAAAACACATATATAATGGAATCTATTTACAGTTAATGTAACATATTAATAGTGAACACAATATATTAATAATGGATACATTATTCCAACTATCATCCAACAGTGAACAAAAAATAACAACCAGAAACTGTTATATAGTGTATTAGAAATACTGAAAGTTCACAACATGACAATAGTGACTGGAAACATATATACAATTACAAAAATAGGGTTCCCAACCTTAGTTCGTGTATATAGTGTATTGGAAATATTAAAAGTATAGAACATGACAACAGTGAATGGAAACATATATACAATTGACAAAAACTAGGTTCGCAACCTGAGTTCACTGAGTAATTTTATAAATCATATCTAGTGCAATCAACTCTAAGCCTGACCAAAGCGTTGGAGAACCCTGAGGCCCCGTCATCATCATAAATCTATGTAGTAGGTTGTATATAGTCATAAATAACAAATTCCTCTTGACCAGTGATAGATACCTTATAAGATGTTCCACAGTTAACAACATCCTGGCTACTATTACTTAGCAGGGAAGAGTACTATGTCCTCCCTAATAATGGAGACACATACGTCCACTAGTTTAATATACAACATCATAGTAACAGTATGTCTAGATTTTCTAGGTTGTGATAAGTGCATGGTTTACCTCATCATTCAGGGCTCTGATTGTTGTAGGAATTACCTCAATCAAGACTCTTATCAGTGCAGTTTGATTGAAATCATTCAGTACTACCATTATTCTCCATCAACCACAAAAATTATTTGAGATTAATAAAATTGATTCTCAATAGTGATATAACATTATTGTTTTAAAATCATGCCTTAATGACTCTTTATTCCACAGAAAAGACCAAACCATGAACAAACTCATAGGGAATACAATGAACAAACTAACAGTGAATACAACATATTAACATTGAACAAACTGAATATTAATAAAATATATTAACATTGAATAAAGTAATAGTAGAATTTAGAGCTCGAGGTGGTTTAGTAGTGCATAAAGGTTACAAATAAGTAAATACAAGTTTACTATAGATAGTATAAATTAAAATCACCAGCCAATGGGGGAGTCAGAATCCATAGAAGGTGCGAAGGCGGTGTACGAGGAGGAAGAGAAGACATAGTAGGAAAAAAGGATGGTGGAAATGGTGGAGACGCAGGAAGATGCCTTAGGCTGAGACGGAGGTGAAAATGCATGTGGCGGAGGGAGAACACGGGCGGCGGAAACTGAAGTAGGTGTAGAGGGAAAACATGAGTGGCAAAGGGAGAACGCGATTAGTGTAAACCCTAGATGGTGAAGTGGGAAAATGCAAGTAGTGGTGGGAGAAAATCATAATTTTGGAGTGGGGGAAACCAACTTGAGAATGAAAGTGGAGGAGGGAGAACTCGATCAGCAGAAACCCCAGTAGCTGTGAAGAAAAAACACGAGCGAAAAAGGGAGAATGTGAGCGGTGGAAACCCTAGATGATGCGAGGGGAAAACACGAGCAGTGGAGGGAGACAGTTGGGAGTTTAAATTGGGGAAACTTGTTTTTGGTGATGAGGAAGGTAGGCAGCATTAGAGCGTGGAGGGTGGATGGGAGGACACGTGGTAGGAAGAAAAACCTAAGATTAGTATATTTAGTAGATTAGGGTCATATGTTCGGACTTATACTAGTTATGGGAAAAGAACGTGACCACTTCCTTATTGATACTAACCACAATGGAATTATGATATTTATTGAATGTTCATGTTCTCCCTTTGTATTATTTTTAAAATACACCTTTATAATTATGGATGTAAGAAAGAACATGTTGGTGGTGGTCTATTGAGATTATTCTCACACCCTAATGGGCCCTTCAAAACAAATGTATAATTTATGTCTCATATATCAATTAAGGGTTAAAGATTATGAGTTTGAGTTGAGTGACCTATTAACACATTTCTCATGGATATATGGAATTGGAAATGGTGGTTACACTTCATATTCTAGAGTTTAATTTTATATCTTTTTAGAGTTTCAACATTTTTTATATGAATATTCGGGTATGGTCAGCCATGGGAAATCCTTGTTACTTATCGTGTATGACATATTATGATATTTGTTCTATGACTAGTATTTTATTCTTCAGGCTTGTTTATTCTATTTCTATATTATTATTCTTATATTGTTTTTTTTCTTAGGTTGAGTTTAACATTATTATAAGGATATATTTATATGTGGAACTTTATTGTTATCACCACCTAAGGGTATATTATCCCCACTATAACCTATTTACTCCCTCACTACTAGTCGGTAGCATTTGGCATATGTGTATGCATTCCTAGGGCCTAGTGGTCAATTGGTCTAGAGTATCGTTTTATGTGGCTTTCAGGTAGAGGCTCTACACCAAATATACACACATTTTTTGTTATATTAATAGAATAATATTATAATTTTTTCCACATTGAAATTCTTAAATGATATCATTTGAATCAAATATAATATTTTCAGCTACATTAATAATTTTTTTAAGGATTTATAGTCAAAATATTGATAATCATATTTATATCTTGGAAGATTCACTGAATATGAATGAACCAAATTCAAACACATTTTCAACCATGATAATTGTTGAACCAGAATCTCTTCCAGTTGGATGAAATTATAAAAATAATATCATATAACGTACTCTAATATTCTAAGACAATCCAAGTACATGAAAATATATTATGAACGAATTACTGTAGGGGTACCCATCAATTCAAATCCACATCAGTATTGAATTCATGGACGCTTATCACCCCTCAAATAGTGTATTCATATTTAATAATATAAATTAAAAATTAATATATAATATTTAAAAATCATAACTTAATATTTCATGAAAATATTCACCGAAAAATATTTTATGATAAAAAGACAAGTGTACTCTTAAAAGGGTGAAAATTGAATTTCCCAAAAAAACTCTAATTCATGATCAAATTATTATTTTTGATTAAATATTCAAATAAATTACAATTTTGGAAAATTTAATCAATTATTAGAAATAAAATATTCAATGACATTTTGGTTTATTGACTCCCTTACAACTGCAATTTTTTCACGACTAGGATAACATTAAGTAATACCCATATCATATTCTCCCAAAAATAAATAATGGAAAATTTGAAATCATCATTTCCAAGATATAATATATCATGGATCTTTTAGAAAACATAATTTAATTTTATTTCCTCATCTAACTTTTAAATTTTGTTTATCCTTGAAAATTAATCTATGATCCAATCAAAACTACCTCACATTGAAATTTATATCACTCTACACTCAAGATAAATTAAATATAGTGTTATTTTCATACCTATAAAATTCATATTTCATAATAGTCTTATGAAAATTATCATCTCTCCACAACATGGGAAATAAAAAAATTATCAATTATTTGGGTGTTTTCATGATTAATTTTGTGGCTATGGGGTTTTTGGGTAAAAATATTTAAATTTTTAAAGAAGAAAAGTGGATGTTGAAATATTAATTACAATTCATGAATATTCATGTGAAACACATGAAATATACCTCAATTAATTACACTTACATGTGAAACATGACATTCCATTTTTTTAAAAACATGGGTCATCTGTAGAAAAATGAATACAATGAAATATTTCATCCAAAATTTATCTTTTTCTACATTTATTTTTAAATTTTTTTGTCATGGTAGATGATATGGAAAAGAAATACTGTGAATGAAAAAACATTTTACCCAATTAATAATTCAATATAATCTCCATTATTTATTTCCCCTTTATTTTTTTTCATGAATTTTTCACATTAAACATTTCTCACATCTACAACCAATCCTCATATGATCTTAGGATCATTAGTCTGGTAGTAGTGATTTTTCACCTACCTATGAAACAACCAATGTTTTTATTTTTTTCATTTTTTTATAGAATTGGATAATACAAATGAAATATAATGAATATTAATTGACACCCATTTATCTATCTACACTTTGAAAAATAATGACCCACACTCCACTCACCCAACAATAAATTCCATATCAAATTACACACAAAAAAGACCCACCCACACACTATAACGTTAAATACCCATGATAAAATATTAAGAGTTATGATAGGTAATGAAAAAAATTTCTTATAATGTAGCATAAAACTATAAATAAATTCACTATTTTTTGTTCTAATAATGATTGATATAAAATGAATTACTCAGGCTAAAAAATAGATTTACAAAAAATTGCATTAAAAAATAACATTTTTATCATCAATAAATCTTAAATAGTGAACAATCAAAACATTTAGTTTTCTGAAGAAAAAAAATAAATTATGTTGCTCTCAAGTAAGTGTGGTTATTAAGAAGAATATATCCAAAGCATTTGGAATACAATAGAAGATGGGAAAAAATAATTTGAGCCTGTGTTTCAGGGACTAGTCTTTGAAAAATTGTCCAAAAACATAAAAATGGTATAAAATACCAATCCAATAAAAATTTTCCACATCAATAATCATTTAAAATAAATTTTATCATAAATAAAAAAATTGATTCCAAATTAATACAACATAGAAAAATAAAAATGAATATCCATTAAAGATTAATGTTACTAATAAAATTAAAATAAAATTAAAATTAGACAAAGAGTCCTAAGAAGGTTGATACTCCCACCACACTCAAGTATTATTACCTTCCATTTATTCTCAATAAAATAAATTGGTAAGGAAGAAAATCCAAGATAAGGAAATATATCACATGAAATTGTCTTTTAGCAGTAGCCTTGAGTTAATATCCTCGATACTACCAATTAAAGAAAATAAGGAAGTAGAAATAGATCATCATAACAGCACTGAATGTATGTTAACAAATGTAAAATGGAAGAAGAAAAGCGATAAACATGGTATGGACCCCCCAAGTAGGTACTTGTTTTTGAATGCCTCTAGCTGATAGTTACATATTTTACTCAAAATTAGATGGTGAATGTGGGTTGTGTGATTTGAACCACAACATCCTCTTTCTTCCAATACAAACTCCATAACATTGGTTGTTGAGGAACCCATTAATACAGTACAGTAGTCCCATACACTTAAAAATATATTATATCCTGTAAAGTGGAGGTAGGATAAGGAATGAGTCATACACTTTCACATCATCCACCAATTAAATTACATCATCAAATTCATCTACATATGGTAGAAATTTTTTTGAGTCTATATAGAAACCATAAAGATAATCATTTAACATTTTTCTTATAAATATTAAAATAGAATGAATTAAAATATTCATGATCCTCCTAATTTTAATTATTTTCCATGTTAAATTAGGCAACCCAAATAAATTATTTATATTCTAATTATAACATCATATTCTCATATATGGTGGTAATTTCATCCTTATAATAATAAATCATTATTTAATGAATACTTTATTTCTTTAAAAATTATTCTTTTTAAGTGGATTGGTGTTGATAAAAATGGGAAAGAAAAAATAAGAGAAATGTCAAGTCCACTCTCTTCAACTGGGGAGATTCTAGTATTGTTTCATCATTAAAGGCCACTGAGATGAATATACAATTTTTTAAGAGATAAAGGATATCTAGTTGTGTTTCCACCTCAATGTTTCCATATTCAAATGTTGGAGTGATAAGCTATTTTTGTTCTTCAACCACCACTCAATGGAATACTAGAAATTATTATGGGAATTTGTCATGCTCCTCATCCAGGGATTCAAATATTAGTTTCATGAGGTGCTCATTACAGTCCTCAATGACCTATTGAAAAAACCACCTCCCTAAACATATACCTTTAAATCACACTTACAGATTTTTATATAAATTCAACTACTTCACATAAATAAGTGAAGGGTTTATCATCAATGAATTTCTATTTTATTAGGATTTTTTTTGAAAAAAATATTGAGAAATTGATGAGCCTCATCAAAATGATATCAAATTGGTGAGTGGTATTTTTAATGAATATCACATCATTAAATTATTATTTTCAAAATAATAAAATATAGTGTATCCAAATGGTTAAACTCTCATAAATGCCACTCAGAAAAACTAATTTTCCATTTTTAGGATTATAATTAAATAAAAAAATATATAAAATATGGGTTTTATTAGTTTTATGTGATGAGAATATATAAATATATATATAGAAATAAAAAAAATTAAGACAAAAAAAAATAAAACAAAATAAAATTGTGGGAAGCATCCTCGATTCATAGGAGTTAATGGTGTAAAAATCATAATTATTTAAATTATTAATTCTTAATATTTCAGACAATGTAGATATCAACCCTATCACTATACACCCACCAATTTTTATTTTTATTATACCCCACTAACCCTATTTATGTGTTTTAATCTCCCTCACATCATCACCAAAATGTAACACGGACCCTCTCTATGCAATATTTTCATAACGAAGGAGAAAAATAATGTTGAATAGGATGATGAAACTATAGTTGAGAAACTAGGGTAAAACCTAGACCAAAAATGATATCAATAATATTGATATTAATTGAATAAAATATATAAAATATTTTTATGTTCAGTGAACTTGTTGTATTATCACCCTTCCATAGAATAATCAATGAGGATAGTTCTCCATCTTCAAGTGAGTTGAGAAGTGGCACAATGGGGGGACTGAAAAAAGAAAAATGAATATATAAATAAATCTAAAATATATTAAAAATATAATGGATAATTATATAAAAAAACCGCACACTTAGCCCATGAAATTTCCAAATAAAAAATTATTCTTAGAAGGGTATAGAAATTTCATATTTATATTAAAGGTATGATGGAAACATTTTCATAATTTCTATCCTATGGAAGTGAAAGTATTTTTTAAACATTAAATGGACATATCTGGAAAATGTTTTCTTCTAGAAATTATTATTTCAAAACATTCTACTTTCTCTTTAAAAAATTAAAATTATGTGGAAATGTATTGAACATGTTTTGAACAAATCATTAAAGAAAATATTTCTGTCCAGAGAAACTCTCCAGATTCGACAAACCAAATTTACAAAAGTGTTTTCTACATTATTTTTATAATATTATAATTTTCTCATAAGAAACCATATTCCCCAATATCACTGAAATCCATAATAACAATTGTATCTTCTATAATAGTATTTTAAGGACTTATGGTTAATTCGTTATTGATAATATTTCCTCTCAGGACGATTCATTGAATCTCGATCCATCAATTTTACAAGTATTTCTTACCATGAAATATTGTGAAATATGAATTCCCTCTAGTTTGATAAATTATTAAAATAATATTATCTAACATCTATCAAAAGTTTTTTCCAATAAGAGTAAGGGAAATAAATTAATGGACAAATTATTATGATGGGACCCATCTAATAAGATCCAAATCAGAATTGATTTCACAGCCACTTCTCAACCCTCAAATGGTGCATCTATATTCCATTATCTAAATTTAAAATTCAAATATATTTGGGAAAAATATTCAGAAAAATGTTTATAAAAAATTCATCACAAAAAATTTTTATTTTTTGATTAAAATACTGGAGTAGTCTTAAAGGCATAAAAATTAAATTTCATGAAAATTTCAACTTCATGCTCAAATTATAATTTTTGATTAAGTATTAAAAATTAGAAAATGTGGGTGAATTTAATAAATTTTTATAAATAAAATTTTGGTTTGTAACATATCCCCATTTATCCTACTCCCCTTACTCAAGATCCAAAAAATATTTCCCAACAAATACCCTCTTCCGGATGAAATAACATTTTTTTTGGCACTTCTACATAATCTTGTGTTGATAGGTGTCTAAGAAATAATTAATACAATCAACGAATTTCACGTCAATGCAGTGATTATTATCTTTTTTAGTAAAATATTTAGATATTATCATTAAGTCCCCAACTAAGTATGGAACCCATTATGTATCCCCACAAAAATCATGATGGGGGATATTCTAACACCTTGATTTTGTTTAAATAATAATAAGCTCTATTGATTTCTAAACCTTCATCAGTGAGACAAAATAAAATTATGATATAGTATTAAAATATCTATATTTAAATATAACCTAGCCCATGAATAGGTGGGTATGAATATGAGTTACCAAATTATAAAATATATATATAATATTCCTACTCAAGACAATTGTGTTCATTAATTATTATAATATAAGAACACAATTTTTATTAAGGTTATTTTATTCTTCAAAAATACATTTTATTCATAAGTTTTTTCGTTACATTTTATTCATGGGAATTATAATTAATTTAAAAACATTTATAAATTATACATTATAAAATGAAAATATTTTTGTAATTAATCATATAAAAATTAAATTATGGTGAATTCATGGAATTTTTCTAAAATGATGGATTATTCAGTGAATAGTGAAAATACTATTTTTTCCAAATACCCACATTTTATTTTTTAAATAAAGTTATTTTAATTTAAATTCTATATTTAAATTGAAATTAAATTTAAATATTATCCATTTTATTAATTTTAATCCAAAATTATACATTTTAATTACCAATATTAATAATATTGATATAAGTTAATTTGTTGGATAAAAAACAAATTTATCTAAATACATTTTTTGTTGAGTATATGGAATTTATACTAAATTTAATTTCACCCACTTTTAGAAAATTTATTTTAATAAATAATATTATTTTCATAAATAATCATTTCAAAATTATCTTAAAGTGTATTTTTGAACATTTTTAGTAAATATTTACTTTTTGATGAATAGCTAAAAATACTGATTTTTATTGAAAATTATTTTTTCATTTAACGAGTTTAAAAATTTACATTTTTTTAAAATGGTTTCCAAAGTATAAATATATTAATTATATTATTTATAATCCAATTTATGGAATTAGAATATATTTTATGTTGTATTTTCAAATAAAAACATTTCATACTTAAGAAAAAAACTGGAAAACCATTTATGCCGAATATTCAATGATTCATTTTCAATTAAATTTCACAAATTATATCAATTTAATTTGATAAAATGGATTATAATAATTATAATTAATATAATTAATATTATTTAATAAGGTCAACATAATTTTTGATCATAATGAATTATAAGAAAAATTTAATTTGTTAACATTGTTATGGTTAAAATGGGTTTACCATGGTACTGTGTTAAACCAATATATGATGATAAACATCTCAATTTATCATGGGTAACTTTTTTTTAAATATATAGACCTTATCCAATACTGAGATGGTACTCAGTGGAAAACATAGTTTTCCCAAAGAAATATTCTTCCATGGTTCTCTTACCGTGGCCCAGGAGATCATTACCGACCATAACATCAAAACACATGTTTTGAACATGGTGGTAAAGCGAGATATGGATTATGAATATAATATAATGAAATGTATCTTCCTTATTAATTAACAATGATGTATGATATTCTATTCTTGGTCACCAGACATAATCTATAGGAGTTTCATTTTGTCAAGTCTGATTGTTCGCTTCATGGGATAATGTTGTGGTTTTTAAGGCTATATATGGGATGAGATAAGTAGATCCATTATCTCAGAGTTTATTTGTAATTTCCCAAGATGTTATTAGAAGACTTGTTAATATATTCCTTATGAATGGTAACATTATGACTTGTCACTGCAAGTCATGTTATATCTGCATCACTCATTAGATGTTTTTAGAAAACACAATCATCTTCATTAATGCCTCTATGAGGTCACTCCATGGAACTAATAATATCCTTGAATCTTACATCCATTAGAGTGGTTAGATCAACAATCATACAAAGATCAATTTCTTCATTTCAAATAAATTCTTAGATATTAGGATCACCAACTTGAGTCAGAGGTTTGAAATATAGACAAGGTCCCTTCCCATGCAATATTTTGGTTCTCTAATATCTCCTAGAAGTATACATACCCACAACTTTTATAATATTGTAGGGAGAATTACGGGATGTTCCGTGAGATGGAAGAACTATTTTAACCATTTTGTGGAAGGATTGCTTTTAAAATCATTGTTCTATCTTCTATTCAAAGCCATGCTCTATCAGAAACCAAATCCCCGAATTGGGTGATCACCAGAATTGATAATATCTTATATTCATTTATCTAGGATGCCCATGAGGATGGAAAATGATTGTGGGATTCTTAGAAAATTAAGGAAAGACCAATTTAAGAGGGGGGTATTATAGTAAGAAATATCTTAGCCACATTTCACGGAAAGTAATAAAATCATTCTTGGGAAGTTATTGGATAATGGACTCTCTAGAGTATATTCTCAGGTTCTAAAACCTAAGGAGGAAGAAAATTGGCTGGAAGTATTCATTCATTACAATAGCCTATAATTTCTCCACATTTCCAATCTCTAAAACACCATTCTAGGTGTATTTTGAGAAAAGAGGATATTACATTCTTGAATAATAACTGGTTGGGTTCTATGCTCTGATTTTTTGGTTTTTTGATTCATGATATCTCCTCAAAATAAGAAAACTTGTTACTAATGTTTATCAATGAAATATTGGAAAATAAACAGTTTGATTACTTTAATATTATTGATATTAATGAAGAACTAGAAAAATGTTTATTTATATCATCCTCTTCAGGGGACATTTCAACCAAGTACCAAAGGGTGGAATCCAACATGACTATCCAAGATAATTGGGGTCCCTCCATGAGGATTAAAGAAATTCCAATCAATAATGATTTTCTTATTTGGAGGATAAGGATTTAGAAATTACCTATGGACGAGAAAATTAATATAAATTGGCTTAAATATAGTTTCTTGGTGTCTTTATTGTAGGGGTAAAAGTAGGAGAGCTCGAAAAAATTGTTTTTCACCAGTTAATGGGCTAGTGATGTATAGAGAGCCTTTTGATTTTTCCATCATATTTCCTCATTAGAGTTAATTCACTCCCCTTTTCATGATAGATGTTTCCATGGAGTGAGGTATGTATGCATGGAAAATAAATCTTGCATCTTGATCAAAGAGGCTGGTTTTTGGTGCATTAGGCATGCCAGAAATAAGGCCAAACAGAAGGGAGTGTCATGTACAATGAAATATCTGGTCATAATAACAAAGAACCTCTTGATTGATATAGTTCATCTATTTAAGAAAGGGAATGAGGGTCCTTCACTCAGACTTCTCAATGTGGACACCATTACTGATTCCTTGGAAAATCTCAAACACTGGGTTCACTGCTCACCACACCGTATTAGTCTCAAGGTTAAAATTGATGGTTCGTGTTGCTCAAATGATATGAAGGGTGGTGGTGTGGTCCAGTATTTGAGGGGATAGATTATCCTTTAATTCATTTCTCACTTTGGCGTTGGATCTTCCCTACAAGCTCATGCCATATCCTTCTCACTGGTCTTTATCTATGAAGAAAATGATACATCATGTTAGCACCTATATAAATAGACTCTATCATAATCCATGACTCCATGACTAGCACTATCATCACACCTTATCCATATCATATGTTATTAGAAGATACCAATGTTATATCAGTGATTACAGAGAATTATTCCACACCTGGAGGGATGGAAAATAGTTTATAATCACCTTTCTTCTATGGAGACTAATGGTTAAAGAATCATCCTTCTGAGATATGCTCATTTTTCATTTATGGGGATAATCGAGCAATAGGGTACTCTCTTTGTCTCCACTATTTTATACCTCCATAGTTCACATGTACCTTTTTTTTATTTGTTACTTTTTTGTTCTTTGTTTTTTGTTGTGTGATTTTTTTTATTTCACTCAATATTTAATATAATTATGAATGGATAGGTACTTGTAATATTTATCAATTTAGATTCATTTTAAATGGGTAAATAGATATTATATAATATTAATTTAATGAATTCAATGTGTATCATTTACCCCACCTATAAATAGAGACCCCTCTTTAATCTTATTTACTCTACATTAAGTAATATGTCTCAACCAAAACCCACATAATTATATTTTAAAATTACCTATAAAAAACTATGTGTTTTTTTATTTTTATAAGGTCATCCCATGGGTCATTATGTAAGGAAAAAAGGAGGCCTACCAAAGTAGAGGTAGTCATCTAACCCGAAATATTTAAATTTAATTATTTTTATAACTACTATTAATATGTTGTATTTATCATAAAATAATATATTCAGTCTATTAAATTTAATATCAAGTTATTATTTTTATTAAACTACTAACATACACCCTCTATTCCATCATATACGAAGTGAAAGTATTTCTCATGACTACGTGTGGATTACCGCTTCCACATAGTGATACAATTCATTTTACGTCCTCATTTTCATAGATTTTTATTATGATATGATAAATATTAATATATTATATTGATGAAATAATCATTATTTTATAATAATAATATCATATCTACCTTTTTACCATCCAATTTGTTGGAAAATGATAACATCACTCATGAATATGTGTGGACTACCACCTCCATAAAGCGATGCCATTTGTCCTTAATTTCCACTTTACATTGATGGTAATGAGAATAGATTAAATAAATATAAAAGATATATATGATATAATAATGTTTCATAAAAGGATAATTATTATTTACCATTCTTTCATTCCATCCATCGAAAAGTGAAAACAACGTTCATGCGTATGTGTAGCCTACCATCTCCATGAATGGTATTAGTAATTTTCCTATCTCTACCTTTAATGGATGAGTAAATAAATATATATATATATATATATAGTTAATATATATTATATCTATATCATTATTATAATTATGGAGATTATTGAACAATGATCAATATAAAAGGGCCATAAATACCGAAGTGAAATTATTTTAAAAAATGAAATAGTTAACACCTAGAAAGTACAATTTTAATAAGAAATTATCAACAAATAGGGGTTGAAATGTAATAATTTGAAAATATATGATATTATAATTAAGAAATTTTTTCTATAATATAATTATAATAAATTTAAATTTAAATTTAATATACAAGAGTTTATAACACTTCAAAATCATGTGAAATATGTGGTAAGAGATTTTTGTATCACTTTTATTTCTATGATGCACATTCCCTATTGAATAACTATTTATTCTATATTATCTACATACTAACCATTATTTATTTTTATGATTCTTAAAATGAAAACTATGGGGATTTACATATTCATATAAGTTTTACTATTTCATTACGTTTTTATTCCAAATTTACTAAAGTTGTAAGAGAAATGTTTTATAATCTTTTTATCTATTGTGTTTTTTATGATTATGTTTTTGGTGATGAGGTTTCATGATATACATCTCAGTATGTTCATGAGTTTTATTTTCATATATTTATTTTTACGAATCATATGTTTTCTTTTAATTTTTTACACTTTATGTTCTCAACATAGTAAAAAAAATTGTAAAACAGATGTTATTTATCTCTTCAATCAAAAATAATTTTTCTTCCATATCCATGTGTCCTAAAATGTTTTCAAATATAAATTTAAAAATATCTAATGATTTTTTAAATTAATTTTTACCCATTTTATAATTTTAACAGAAAAATTAAATGGAACCGTCAAGTAATTTTCTGAATGAGGTACTTTGGAATTTTTACTACAAATGTAAAAGGAATCGTTGTTTCTACATACACAGAATGGAAAACATTTCCCTCCATCATTTCTGATAATACTTTAAAGAATAATTTATAAGTTTATAACATTATTTTTAATCAATTATTTTGTATAATATTTGGGAATATATAATATATTGAATATCTTATTTCATATTTATAATGTTATTTTACTGAAGAAATGTTCTAGTGATCTTTTAATGGAATTGTTTAACCTATGATAAAATCATGTGATGTTAGATTTACATTACTTGGGTTATGATCCAAGTATACTGATCTTAATATTTATTTGGATGACTTATTATTATGAGTATGTGATGTTTTTGAAACTTATTTATTTTCCATAGTTTATTCTATAATGAAATACTGAAATGTTTTTGAAACCTCTTTCCTTTAAAAAGGCGATTAAACATGATGATGACTGATGATATAGGAGAAAAAATGTGAATGTTATATGATTATGTGATTAGAGGGTACTGAATTATATATCCCTCTACTGCATTGGGGAGAGATTTATTTCTCACAAAGAATAAACACTCAGATTGGGAGTGAACATAGTTTTGTAAAGGGATCAGTCCACTATGATATACATGAGAGTGAACCATGGATAAGTATATGAGGGAATGTGGGGTGAACCTTATCTAGTATTAAAGTCTTTTAAATGTGTATTGACTAAGGAATTGATTCTCTATACTTATGAGTACGACACAAACTTATGTCTTTTGATAATTTTATTCTCTCCAAGACTATATTATTTCATTACTTTATGATTCATATTTTATTAACTACTTATATTTATACAGTGACTCAAGATTAAAATCATTGATTTGAAGGGAGTGATTTTCAAATGTTCATCTCATGTTTCCATACCCTTATACACATTATATGTTTAATTTGATCAACAATATCTCCCTTGTTTACCCTTAAAAATAATTTGAGGTCACCCTTTCTTATATTTCTTTTTCTATGATATTATTAGTGATTATAAATATGACATGTAAAATAAGGGTGTTTGTTATGAAGAACTTAGTAGGAGATGGTTTTGATCTGTTATGAATAAGTGGTTTGTGTATCCATGTTTCCAAAGACAAAAATCATATATGACAATAGTGTGGATTATAATTTTATATATTAAATATTTTTCTAATACGATTTTAAATCTATGTGGAGAAATCATACACCATTATAGATGGTATTAGAGAAGGATTAACACTAACATATAAGATTAATATTGGAAGAATTTGGTGGAAATCCCCAGAATAATTCTTAGTATATAATAACATCATAATTTTTTTGTACAGAAGATATTATTTTATTTTCCTAGAAATACATCTCAGTTTGGATACTATGAGTGGTCATTGTTTTGGAACATATTCATCTAGGGGTAATAACCCCAAAACGAGTTATTTGATAATATCTTGTCTATAATTCTAGTGTAAGGTTAGTGTTCTCTTATTGTACACCTGGTTTGAAACTCACATGGGATATTCTTGGTTTAATTAATATTTTATTTTTGAACCATTATAAAGGATTAAAATAATTAATGACAATGGATTACCATGGTTAAACGTATGGTGGTATATGAATAAAATAAGGTTTCATGATCTAGACATCTGATATATGGTTATTCATGATTATATGATTTACCAATATGATTATTATTATTCGCACTATGTTTTTTGGTTTTAGTAAATGGATAAAACAAGAGGAATTGCATTAATGATTAATTTTAAAGACAATATAATGATTTTACTTATAAGAATAAAGTGAAATAGGAGACTGAATGTGAAACCTTATTATTATTTCTAATAATTAATGTCATTATATGATTAATAATATAAACTTTGGTGTGTTTCTATAGACATATAATAGTATAAAAATTAGTTTCATGATGTCCATAGAGGAAATAATACTCATCCTTTTTCATGTCAAGTATGTGCGGAAAATAAAAATGGCAATTGTCTTAGAACAATAATAAAAAAAATTATGTAACAATGAAGGGCATAGAAAACAAATTATTGATGAAAAATTAAGTGTTTGATGAAATTATATAATATTCATCCTAAGAAAATTTTATAGATCAATGTAATTTTTATATGGGAAATATGGACATTATTTGACATAACATCATAAGATATGGGAAAACCGCTAGACCAAGAAATTAACCATGTTATGGAAATTGTCGAAGTGGAAGGATTTAAGTGATTATGTATTAGGAATCATGAATTATTTAATAAAAGTGTTTATGTATTTGGATACAATAACTATGTTATAATTTTTTTTATCAAAGATAAAATAGTTATAAGAATCATGAACAAAATATGAATTGTTTTGAATAATTTTTTCATAAAGTATTTGAAGGCATAAATTGAATGGTATTGATAACATAGAAATGTGATTAAAAGGAAAGATAATATTTTATGGAAAACAATTGATTGTGGGAAAAATAACCCTTAACGTGTTCATGATGTTGAGATAATAAGGTTTAGTCAAAATAAATATAGGATTGATATTGATAAAGTAAATGGGATAGAATTGGTGACCTTGGAACTGAGTAAGTTATTTGGTAATGAAGTGATTTATGTTTTCATTGAAAAATATTATTTAAATTTTTATTATTATAACATAAAAAATATTATGTGATTTTATTTATGAAAAAAAATATAAAGATAATTTTTTGAAGTATTTATGTTATCATTGAGAATATATGGTGATTTGGGTTAATATAATGTTTTAAGAGGATATATATTCCACATGTTCACATGTTTTGTATGTGTCATTGATCCATTTCATATTTTATGAGGATAAATGTTAATTTTTATATTGGGAATCAATATGAATTAGAATATTTTATATTTTTTATATTTGAATTTGGTCAAAAATGTTTTAGGGAAGTCTTATAGTTAGATATTAATGTAATGGATTAATTTGAACCCTGGGTGTTGTTGATGAAGTTTTATAAAATAATGTATTATGTTTATCCATATTGGATATATTTTTCTAATAGTACTTGTTTTATTAAATATTTATAGATATAAAGAATGAATTCTCCTTCATTTTTTTAATACAAGATTTGTTAAAAGTTAATTTTAGTTCTCAAGGAATGAATAATCCATCTCGAATATTCATTTTATAGAGTAAGTGATGATGCAGAAATTTATCAACTCATAAATAACCTAGAATATGTTCTCAAGAAATGGTATGTAATCATGTAAGAAAAGTTTCTCATTTTTTCTATCATAATATTAAATGAATTAATAAACTTTAGGAAAATGACCATGTAATAAAAATGAAATATTTTTTCCTTCATTTATGATGAATCAACTATATTTTAAACCCCAACTTGTTTATAACTCTATGTTCATTAAATTGTTTTTACCATGTTCTCTATCACTCTATATTAGTCCTTAGATTATAGTTTTCTCATTTGTATGTTGTGGGTTTTCAAAAATAGTATTTTTAAAAACTATACCCTTTATAGATGAGATAAAATTACATGGTATAATTTTATTTAATTTGTAATAATATAAATCTATAAATATTTTTTTTTAAATTAAAATAATCTCAATATCTTTCATAACACGCAACACCAATCATTAATCAAATTTAAATATATCAAAAAAAATAATCGTATTTCAATATTAAATAGCCCATGAATTGGTGGGTATGAATATAAGTAATACCATTATGAAATATATGTATAATGGTCTTAGTCAATAAATATTTATTTATTAATTTTTAGGAATTAATCTCTCAATTTTTAGTGGGGTGATTTTATGATTTACAAATTCATTTTCATCAATAGTGATTTATATTTTAATTAATACATATTAATTATAATTAATTTATAAAACATTATTAAATTATATTTTATAAAAAGGTATTAATTTATAAAATCACCATATATAAATTAATTTATATTTATATTTTGGGATTTTGTCAAATGATTTTTTTTTAGTGAATAGTGAAGAATACAAGTTGTTTTCAAATATTCTCATTTATTTTACATAAATCAAGTAACTTAAAAGACCAATTGTATTTTTTATTTTTTCTTAATGCGATATGTTATCTATTTTATTTTGAATAATATAATTAATTCCTTTTTAATTAAAAATAATCAAGATCTTCGTATAAGTTAATTTGTATTCTTAAAGAAATTATTCTTCTAAAAACTGTTTTCCAGGGTGTGTTATACATTTAAATTAGAATTAACTTCTTCTATTTTTTAAATTTTATTTGAAAAAGTTAATCCATTTTTAAAATTAACATAAAAAAATATCTTCTAATTATTATTTTTGAAATTTTTTTGAATAGATTAACTAACACCTACCAAATTCTCTTCTTGACTTCTATATATATGAATTAAAGGTGTTCGTAAGCATAAAATACCATTCCATGGGTCCTTAAGCAAGTATATAAAGGAGGCTTACTAAAGAAGAGTTAATCTTATTACCCAACAAATTTCAATTTATTTTTATCCCACATCATCTAAATATTTGGTTTTCATAAAATTAGTGAACTTATTATGATCAATATAATTAAAATTTATTATGATTATAGAACCACCAATATATAGCCATCATTCCATCAAATGGGAAGAAAAATTAACACTTGTGTGTACTTGTGGACGTCCCCCACCACATAGTGATACAATTCATTTTTCATCAGTATATTTCTTGGATGGTTATTATAAAGGTTTTATTTTTTATATATGATCTTTTTTAAATAGTTATAATTTATCAACAAAAAATCAACTCTACCATCTTACCATCCAATCTATTGAAAAATGATTACTTCACTCGTGCGTATATGTGGATTGCCGCCTCCAAGATGAGATATGATTAATTTATCATTTCCATATTATGTAGATTGTAATAAGGATTGTTTAAATATATATATATGATATAAAAATGATTCTAAACTATTGAATTACTATTTAGTTATATTTTATTTTATCCATCAAAAAGTGAAAATGGTGTTCATGTGTACGTGAGCCTATCGTCTCACTGAACAATGATATTCAATTTTCTATATCTACATTTTATAGATGAAAACAATATATATATATATATATTTGTGTGTGTGTGTTTATAATAAATATATATTATATTTATATCAAGATAATAATTCTATAGATGATGTAACCATGATTAAAGAAAAAGGTTCAGAATTACCAAAATAAAATTCTCATGGAAAAAAATAGTTAATACCTGAAAACAATGATTTTAATTATGAATTGCTAACAAATGGGTGTTGAAATGTTATAAGTGTATCATATATGATATTATATGTTTTTATTTGATAAGTAAATAGAATTTTAATAAATTTAAATTTATAATAGAGGATGTTTGAATTCATTTAACATATGAATAACTTGATGTAAGGGATTTTATTATCATTTTTATTTCTATGAGACACCTTCCATAATCACCAATTTTTATTTTATGTTTTGTATATACTTAACAAGATTGAATTTTATGATTCTTATCATGTAAATTATGGGGATTTAAATATCCATATAAGGTTCTCTAATTAATGATGTTTTGATTCAAAGTTTACAATAGTAGTATAAGATTTATATTTTAATCAAATTATCTATCAATATTTTTTTTGAGTTTGTGTTCGATAATGGAATTTCATTATATACCTCTAAATAATATCATGATTTTTTTCTCCACTATTTATTTCTGGAGATCACATGTTTTATTTTCATTTTCCTCACTTTATGTTCTCAATATATTGAATGAATGTTCTTATGGAAAACAAACCTTATTTTTTTATTCGATCAAAAGTCCTTGTTTCTTCCATATTTATATTATCAGAATGTTTTCATCCATTTTTTTATTAATATCACATTATTTCTTAAATACATTTTAACCCATTGTTTTTTCAAAATTTTCAAAATGGAATCTCCCAATCATTTTCAGAATGATGTACTTAGGATTTTTTTACCTAAAATCTGAAAGAAAAATTTGTTTTTATATTACTCAACATGAATGGAATTTATTATTATCATTACTAATCAATTATTTGAATCTTACATTAACTTTTTACAAGTTTCTTTTTGAATAAAAAAATTCTCTTCATATTTGGGAAATTTTTTAACTTTATATAATTGATTGCATAGTGAAATGTTTATTTTTATCAAGAAATGTTTCAGTTATCTTTTAATGGTTTTTTATGTATTATAACATCCTCTAATGCTACATATGATTTACTAGGATTATGATACATTTATTCCATCATTATTCTCTCTTTAGATGGTTTATTATTATGTTGATGAGATGGTTATGAAACCTCTTTATTTTCTACAAGTTATGTTATGATGAAATGATGAAATTTTTATGATAACCATTTCGATTCCATGGGTTATGATACAGGATGAATGATTTATGATCTTATGTTACACACGTGAATTTATTTTAATTATGTGACAGGTGGTCCTAGAATTATATATCCCTCTAATGTAGTGGGTAATGATGGGTATCCAATGAGATAATAAGGAATGGAATGTGGAGTGAACCAATATCATTAAGGTACTTTATTAATTTTGATAGTCTTGAGAGTAAACCATGAAGATGTATATTATTTAATAGAGAGTAAACCTAATCCACTATCTTGTCTTGGTACTGATCCTTGACTAAGTAAATGAACATATATGTCTTTTTATGCCAAAAACTTATGTTTTATTCCAATGTTAAGTTATCATTGATACTCTTTTTTGATTAAATTAAGATTCACGTCTCATAAACTTCCAATATTTATTCCATGAATTAATATTATAATATTTTATTTGAATAACATGGTTTTAAAATGTTATAATCATGTTATCATATTCTTATTCTCATGTTATGTTTAAGTGATCTTCATTATCTCTTTTGATTAAAATTACTGGGCATATTAACTCACCATTTATTATGTTTCATTTTCCCAGGTTACAAATAAAGGTTTTAAGTATGATATGTATAAAAAGGGTGATATTTATAAAGAACATAGTGAAAGATGATATAGAAATCTTATGAATAATTTGTTTATGTATCCATGTTTCAAAAGAAACTAATCCTGTATGATTTTATAATGGAACATAATGTTATGTATAGAATATTATTCTAAAATTATGTAATATTTATATATGAAAATTTTTGTTCACTATATATAAACTCATCGTACTTAAAAATATGGATTGATTCCCCTAAGACCTTGTTTATTCCCCAAAAAAATATTCTCACTTCACTATGTGTGAGATGGAAGGTTTTGGTTTGAGGACTCAAACATCTCAAAATCTTAGAGAAAGGGCCACTAGTTTTATAAAAAAAATGAATGAAAACCAAAATGAATTTATAAATAATATACTTATTAAGATGGATTTAAAATTATTCCAAAGTTTCTTAGAACCATAATGTTCATAACCACTCAGTTTTGAATACTCCCTTAGGATGAAGGCCCCACTAATCATTTCACCTCTTGGTCTAACAAGCAGTTGTTCAGTGAAAGATGTAGAAGTGGTAATGTGTTTTTGATTATGTTATGAGAAAATTTTTATATTTTTCAATCTTTTTTTACTGAGAAAGAACTATAAGCATATAGTTCCTTTATTAATGTATGTTCCCTTTATTGATAAGTTTACCCCACCCATATTGTTGTACTAGGAGATCCAAAAACTCATAATAAAGTATAACTGTGAAAGATATATATATATATATATATAGGAATTAAATGACTATATACATGTATAAATTACAATGACGGGTACTCATTGTGATTCCTCTGCATGATTTTTGATAAATAGATCAGGGAGATTTTTTTCTAACTATAGCACCCTTGATTAATATCAAAAAACATAAGCTTGATACATGACAAAACCTTAGTATCTGAGATATTTATATAATAGATGACTATATTAAACTTATAAGGGGTTTTGAAAAATCCGTTTTCATAATAAATAATGAAATTGTATGAGGTACTTCTAACTGAGGATGAGATAAGAGTGTTGGAAACTATATTATAATTTGGAAATTTTAAAAAAATGACTTGGGGACCTCACCCATATGGCTTCTCTAGTGTGTCCCCACTAAGGAACCCATACTAATGTGTAACCTCAATGTCCACCTCACAAGGGTTTCTTCGCTAATACCCCATCACTACGGTATCCATGTTATAAAAATGGGAACCGACACTTGACTTGGAGCTTCATAAGAGATAAATGATTAGATGATCACACACTCTGGTGATTCGGAGACCCAATTTTTATGAAAGGTGGTAACTTATCTTAGACATAAGTAAATAGATAGATCAACATGGATAGTTCATATTTCTTGTAATATCGTTTATAGATCTACCCAACCACCTCAGTCGGTGGACTATGATTAACATTTTCTTCTCTTTATGGGTTGGGGAGTGACCTTAAAATATAATCCTCAATTTTTTGCTCAGATCCCTTTCTAGTGGAGTGGGGGATTATTTAGTTCACTTTTTCAATAAAAAAAGGATGGGAATAAATTTCCTAGTATCCCCTTTGTTCAATAGGTATATTCACCTAGGTCTCTTGTAGTCACCCAATTTCTCTTTATTGAGCCTCATACATCGTTCATGTCACCTGGTATCACTACCTTACTCACCCAAGCATACACTTCCCATTACCCTATTTTTTCCAATAATTGGATGCCCATCCATTATAAAAAAGAGAATTTTCCCAGCTTCTAGAAGAGTGAGAAGTCCCATCCATGTGACAATACTTAGGAATTCAATGTTTACCATATATAGAATATAACACCTTAGTACCATAAAAATTAACCTAAGTTGTAGTGAGGGATTATACAATGCCATATCCAAGGTTACCCATTGACTTGGACATTCACCCAGGTGACCAATCATCCGGGAATGCCATTAAGGGGACCCATCAGGTAGGGCCTTCACCTGGGTGGCCAATCACACGGTGATACCCAACTAAGTAACAAACTACCTACGGCATACCATTTAATTGAAGATTTTCCTAAGGATTCTTCTTCCTTAAAAATATATCCTCCTTTACCATGCCTCCCATTTTAGAATATTATGATAATGACCATAACCATAACCACCAGATTCACATGAAAATGTTATATGGAACACCCAAATTCCCTATTATAATCATTAACTTCATTGGTAATGATTATTATAAGCAAAATCCCAATAAAATATGAGCGTTAGATATTATTTTCACAATTACAGATGAACCAAAAAAGCTCCACAGTGCATGGATTTAATTTCTGATGAAATAAATTCCATACATATTGTAAAATGAATACCTATATCTTTTACCTAGTAATATTTTTTTTCAAAATATTATATTTTATGAATGGATTCTCAGTAGTCATGAACACTGTTAAAAGATTTACTTTACATGTTAAAATATTCTTTTATATGGGGTTTTACATTTTTAATTGGGTAAATATTTAGATTATTTAAATTATTTTATATTATATTAATTTTAATGAATAACATGAATTATTTTAAAATTATAGTTCAAATGTTAAAAGAAAAAGAATATTACACCATGAAACTGATAGATAACTTCTCGTAATGTTCTTTCTTGTTATCATTTTTTGATCATCATTTAACTGAATATACTCCCTATATATTGTTAAAAAATTATTTTATTTAATTACTCATTAATTAATTGAAAATTTATATTCTTAAAATTCTTTGGGAATTATGAATTTAGGATAATGTTTTTTAATTATTTGATTTTTTTGAAATTTTTCTCTCACTATCTGGATAAAAGTTTTTTCTTAACCATTGAATGTTTCTAAAAATCTTAAAGATAAATAGTAACTCATTATATTATAAAAACCCATGTGGTCTTTGATTTATTTTTATGTTTTCCTATGAATCTATTTCTTTTTATAGTTGGAATTTGTTGAGCCCTAGTTTTCATGTCACATTGATAGTATGGAATCTTTCAGAGAAATATATATAAGGGATATTTTTAGAGAAAGAAAGGTATATTATGTGTAGTATGGTCAATATGATTCTTTGTTTTATAAATTTTTATAATTTCAAGGATGTGAGGAAATTATTTTAACAAATGAGTATCATGATATCTTTTATCCAAATGTTAATTGATATTTTTTTTCAATAGTGTTTTTTCTGATGTTAATGGTGTTAAGAAGGTAAAATGATTAATCAATGGTTTTTAATTTTCTATTTCTAGAAAAAATATAGTATAATTTATTGAATTCCCTATAAATGTATATTCATTTTGTAATTAACATAAATTTCTAGACAACATATTATCTTTCATGAAGGCTAAGATGGAAGACACACTTTTTCATGTTAATGAGAATGAAAATTAAATAAATCATACATACCCTATAAAACAATATTCTGTGGATTTGATACATCCTTCATTTGAGAAGAGGGGAAGATGATATTTTCAAAATTAAATATGATTATATCCTAGGGTTTATTTACAACATGAGGAATATTAATTTGGTGAAATTCATATGAGATTACATTTTGCGTATTTTCACTTATACTATAGAGCTAAATATCCAACCTTTTATAGAATATTAGGTAATGTTATCAATATGATTCATTATAAAAAAGTTTTTTATGATCATAGAGTTTTATAAATAGTTAAATATAAACCAATAAACATAAAAATATTTACATGAATTATTTTTGTTTATATTTGGGTAGAACATAATTTTTAAGATAATATTTCTAAAATTTAATCTCTATAGAAAACTCTTAAAGGAAAGGAAAAATTTTTTTTGGAGAAAATAAAGTAGTTGAATGTTAATTTCATCGATCATCCTCTTTATCAAAAACATAAATTATCCAATGAATATTTTAAACCCTTGTTTGAATATATGATTTTATAAAAATAAGATATCATGTTTTAACGATAATTGAATATTAATTACCAACATTAGATATTCATTTATTGTTGAATAAAATGATTGTTTCTATAGAATGGATGCTTGGAAAAAGTAAAATGAATGATGAAAGATATTATTCCATAATACGAAGAACCTTAAACTCCCCATGAAATTGAATATGTAAAGAAAGTACATAAAAAACTGTCAAATATGAGATATTTAGGATTTTTATGTCTAAAAGGTTATTCTATTTGTGTCTCAAATATTTTTAAATCCAAAATTCCATCATAATATTAAACCATCATCCTAAATAACTGGAAAGGTTGTGAAATTTTATCACATGGATGATAGAAAATAAAATCCCCCAAATTTTGTTACCTAATATAATTCAAAATATCTATGTTTTGAGGAAGTAAAATCTTCCAAACCAATCATAGTGGAAAATATTTCCAGTTTAGAAAATCTGAGTTTTTTAGAAACCCAAAAGAAAAACTTTAAATGAAAATTTCTTTGGGTCTTAGTTAGAAAATTATGATAAATTAAATACATCATGAATATTATTTTTCAGAGTAATATGTATAAAGGGTAGGTGAATTTCCCTTTTATTAAAATAATGAAAATGTAAAAGGAAAATTCAAAAATAAAAGGCATTAATAAGAAAAATAAATAATATTGGGATTAATAAAAAATAAATTTCAATATTAATTGTGTAATATATATAGTGAAAATAGATGTGTTAAATTTATATAATTATACATTTCATGTTCAATGATGAAAATAATAAATTGAATGAGAGGGAAAACGTAGTTTTATAAACAAATTCATTAATATCTCAGTTTGACCCTCTACGTATCCTTCCCTTGGATTGAAAGGTTTGTGTTATTATTTCATTGGTTATATCAATTATAAATAAATCCATTCTTCACAAATATGTATATGAAAACCCAATATATCATTTTCAGTAGATACAAAACTCTTCACTCATATTTTTTTTTGGTTTTGGGCACCCTTTATAGAAAGAGTTGAGAAGAAGAGTGGTTTCAATGGAAAAAAACCTTATAAAGATACTCCATAATATTTAAGAATGATTTATTCAATTGATATAATAGATAAAGAGATTATGGAAGAAGTTATCCTAATATATTGATGAATAATTAAAGCTGGCTCTTGGGAGAAATTTGAGAGGATCCTCTAGAGATCAAACTTTGGTGCACTAAAGTTTGATCATGGATCTTATTTAAAAATTACATATTATAATTAACCAAATAAGGTAGAGTTAGATCTTATAATTCAATAATGATTCATTTTTATAGGCTCTAATTGGTCTAGGAATATTCTAAAATTCTTCATAGTAACCATCCATCATAAATGAGAGTTTAATAGGTGTTAGTTCCAAAAAAAATAATGATTTTTGAATTGATGGATCATAGCCACTAGCTAGCGTGATGATCCCACTGGTTAAATAGTAGGATTACTATCTACATACATTATCACTACATAGATATAAGTTATCCACTAAATAACTCATAGAATTTATGAAAATATAACCTCCTATTAATAAGGCACATATGAGGTGGTGAAGCCTACAATTCTACACCTTAAACCAAGGCCTTCATAGCTTTATTCCATGACCCTTAATTGATCATACATATTCATCCATAATCTTAAAACATGATAAAATGTAATTATAGGGCTTTAACAATGTCATCACAATTAAATTGAATAGACATGGGTATCTTTTTCAAGTCCATCACATTCAGGACTAAAATATCATAAGGTGATATTTAAACTCAATCAAATGACACTATTTAATACAAAAAATTGTTTTTGTGATAACGAAAATAGTATGAGAGATATAGAGGTAAAAAAATCACCCCATTTTTTATGATCATAAATAGTTACAATAAAAATATATATCAATTGTAAATAAACAGTGAATTTTATAGTAATTTATTCTAGAAATTAACGATGATATTAAACATACTCAGTATGTATATAACACAAACATGTCGAATTGAAAACATGATTAATGCATACAACTCCCCTATAGTGAAACAATTATGAATACATAACAATAAATTTGAATAAAATTATTCCACTTTTTCAATAAATTTCACCACCATTTAAAGGTAAAAAATTTTCTTCCCATTTTTATTATCAAAAAGAAAATAAAGAGGGGTAAGAAAAAATATAGGATAAAATTTGAATAAAAAATGAAGATATATTTTTTAAAAATAAATTAAAAACTAAAAATAAATATTGAAAATATATTTGATGAGAAAATCACTGAGATTTTGAAATTTAAAACAAAAAAGAAAATTTTATAACATATAATATCTTTAAATGTAACATCCCAGTAAAATATTGAATATAAAATTTTCAATATTCATTAATATTTGTGAATTAAATATTAATTTTACATTAAAATGGGATGTTATTTTCAATTAAATACCTGATATGCAACAATGGGTTTCTTTGAAATCTTTCATTGCACACAACATTGAGTTATACTGAAAAATATTATAGTAATATTATTATTATAAATGGTAGATAACACATAGTCATTATGATGAAGATAATGAATATAAATAACTAAAATATGATTATATATATTTTTAAAAAGTTTTTTCATTTATCCAATAAAATTTGGAAGCTTAAAATGTGAATGAATATAATTTTAAGCAAAAATACTCTAATATTCATTGAAAGGTCAATTTACCACCTTCTAATGGTGTATCCTCTTTAAAAATTGTTTTGGTCACTTTATATGTTCTATTTTAAAAAATAAAATTCTTATTTAGAATCGGGACATCAAAATATACATTGGGTAAATTTGTGGTATTTTTCTGATAAAATTCATTTTTAATGAATAGTGAAAAATACTGTATTTTAATTCAAAACTGCCTTTTAATCTAATATATTTATAAGGATATATTATCATTTTAATTGGTTTTAAATTTTAATTATATTATTTTTTTACCATTTAATCCAATTTGGTCCATTTGAACTAATTTCACTTTTAAATTGGACATAAATAAGTGTCAATCTTTTGATATTTATTATTTCATAAAAACATGATATATGTTTTGACAGTGGGAATTAATTTTAAATTAATTTTTTTCAATTATGTGTTTTGAATTTTTAAAAATTTATTCCATATTTGGAATCTGGAGGTCCCAATTGTGTAAATAGATAACTTTTATTTTTACACAATATGAATATTTACTTCAGTAAAAATTTTATTTATCATGGTTAAAAGGTAAATCTAGAAAATAGGGGTAACAGAATATTATAATAATAATATAAAATTACCCTAACATGTGTCCTAATCCTATTGGTTAATACATTTTTGACTATTTGCATCCTTGGGTTGATTTTGGGACCGCAAGGAGCCACTTAAGAGTGATAATTACACTTTATATTAATAAATTTAAAGTAAAGAAAAAAATGATATAAACATATATCTTTTTCTAAATAAATTTTTAATTAGGGTTATATAAGTTATCTCTTCAACTATAAATATTAATTTGAAATCTAAAATCATTTCGTACATCATGGTATTTGTCTTATAATTTTTAGACATAAAATAAATAAAATTATTTATGACACAATAATGATGTAGTGTTTACCTCATTAATGAATGATTTAAATACATAAGATTATAAAGATTACAAAAATACCCAAAACCAATCCAATTATTATTTGATGATTTAATTTCTAAAATTAGTCATATTATATTTTACTATAATAATTTTTGGACCTTTAGAAACCGAAAATCATTATATAATAAATTAATATTTTTAAACATTCTTAAAGAGCCCCTCCTCCCCCTTATAAAAAGCTCTCACTTCTAACTCATTCCTCACACTTTTAAATCCCCTTGTATCATCCAACCTATGCCCAATTAATCTCCCTACATCTCTCTAATACTCATAGAAGCTTTTCCCTGTGTAGAAGAAAATTCAAGTAAACCTTTTGTTTCAAACCAAAGGGAGATACCCGATTTAAAGGTAACGTCTTCTCTTCAGTTATTTGGTTTTATTTTACATCTCCAACCCCATAAAATGTTATTATTCCGTTATTTTATAATAAAAATAGTATCCTAAATATACTAGGTTGTTGTTATGATAATTATTAGAACTACACTTACAAACACCTCAATCTAATGGGTAAAGAATATACTGTTTCTGTGGACGGCGAACTACTACCTCACGAAACGATGATTGTTCAATCTTCTCCTACCACCTCTCATGGTGACCATTTTTATGGAACTGTAATTATATATTATATATATTATGTTTATTTTTTCTTTATTCTTCTATAATTATTATATACAAACATACCTTTATGCTTTCCAATATGTTTAAATAGGATAATTTCCTTTGAGGAAGTGCGGACTACCGCCCCCTCAAGGTGATATGATTTGTTCATGACATACATGGAACATATAAAGGATGGTATTAATGAAATTATGTAAAATATATATCATGTTATATTATACTATAATTATAATATACCCATGTTTCATTACGTTTTCATTCCATTAAATATGAAATAGAAATGAAAGTAGTGTTCATGTGTACGTACGACTTACCGTCTCAATTAACGGTGTATTTCATTTGATATATCCAAATGTTATGTAATATTAATAATAAATACATATAATAGATATATATGATATATATGATATCTAAATCATGAATATAATTCTGTAGAAAATGTACTTTTTACCACATGAACAACGTGTAATTATAAGAAGTTCATTTTTGACTCAACTACCAAATATCGACAAAACAACCATTATTAACTTAAATGATTGAATAATGTTTATAACACGGTAATAAGTGAAATAAAAGGAATAATAAACATGAAAATTTTTCTTAAGAAAGTATAAATTAACTTTTGCTTATTATTCTAGATATTAAAGAATGAACAGATCATGTTGGACACGTGGTAATGGGGTTTATTATCTAACTTTTAATTCTGTGAGATTTCCATAGTTTGCCACATATTTCTTGCATGTGGTGTATTGTATACTTCCATTTGATATATATTATCATGATTCTACTTATATTAATTTAATTATGTGATTCAATTGGTGGTTATTAACTTTTGGTCATAGAACCCGATTGATTACAACGTGGTAAGGGGTTTTCATCTCACTTTTTATTCCCGTGAGATTCATGATATGTTTTCCACTATTTCGTTTTTTGTGGTGTATGTACTACCCATGATTGTATTCTTTTTAAAATATAATTTAATTTACGGGTATTTACATCTTAATTTTATGATCCTTCTTTCATGTGGTGTATTTTTTGTAAGTTACCAAATCTATAAGGGAACATTTTAACCCAATATCCACTCCTTAGGTTAATCTTCTAATTCCAAATCATTTCATGCTATGATTATGTGTGGAATCACTGTTTATTTATTTATTTAGTAATTTTCAATATCCTTTGTGTGGATATACTATTGATACACATAGTCACTCTATTGATAAATTCGTAAGTCATCGATATGAACTTGATAAAAGTAATTTTATCTTAATTTCCATTAACTGATTTAAAAAATCAAGTCATTGGTGTTGTTTTTACAAAAATATGTGGGAATGTTCTCTGATTGATTTACACTGAACATCCAATCATATTTATTGTATTTATATTTGTCACACATTATTATGTAATTTATTTACCCTTAGTCTAAGAATACAATTTTTATAAGGGATTTCGTCTCAATTTACATTCTATTGAGACTTCATTATTGTTATGCACTCATTCACTCTTATATGGTATATATATTGTCCATTGGAATATTATATCATTAATCCCATTATTTTCATGATATTATAAAGTTATGATTAAATGTTATTCCTCAATTATTTGTATTCAAGCTTTCTCATTTTGTTAAAACCCCTTTAACTAAAATATCGGTTAAAATGTTTTAAAGATTTATTCTTCTAAATATTTCTCATTAATGACCATGTTTTCAAAATGGTTTATAGGATTTATCTATATGGACATTAATGTTTTCAAATGACTATTAATTTAAAAGTTTTAAAGTGGTATGGGACACTTTGATTCAAAATTATCTTAATTAAATGTTTTAAATGGTTTTGAAAATTGTTTGATAAAGCATTGATTATATGAATTTCTTGAAATGATATATTGTGTTTTCAATGTGGAAATGTTATATTTATTTTTTTCTGTTTTATGTGTTACGAATATGTTATGAATATGTTATTTGTCTTTGGGGGTGCTTCTCTCCCCCCTTTTTGTCTCTTAATAAATAAATAAATGTTGATGATTGGTGGTTTCGTGATAAACCTAGGGAAGGTGTCCCCGCGATAGCTCTCCAATGCATTGGGTAATGTAATAGAGAAAGATGTTAATGTTTCTTCTACGAGATTTAGGTAATATACTGTGATTGGTATTCCACATAAAATCCTTATGTAGCTGTGATAGCTACAATGCAAGTATGATATGGGTGCCACAAGATACCTTTATGATTTATGATTTCTATGTGTTATTCATAAATCTTATGATTTCATGAGGGTTGTTATGATCGAAATGTATGGTTTCATTGATTAGTATTTATTAATGGGTTAATTTTTCCATTCCTTATTTTATAACCATAACTAATATTTTTATGCTAATCCCATGTATTTAGAAATGTTTTCCACATGACATAATGATGAATAAGTTCAAGGATGGGATCAAGGAAAAGTTATGCTATATAAAACATGGAACTAGACTGGTTTCTTTTTAAAAGTTTTTATTTAATGAAAAAATGAATACTAAGTAATAGTGTCTACATATAATTTTCAAGATTATATGTAATAGTTATGGCCTAATTCTCTAAAACTCTAAGCCTAAAAAGATCCCCACTGCAAATTATTCATTTAATTCAAGATTATTTAATGTTTTAAGGTCGGGTCCTTATAGTTGGTATCAGAGGACGGTTTAGAAAACTTTAGAGGTTAAGGTGTTATTTAAGCGTAAGTGACATAACCATAATGGTTAGAATATTAGAAAGAGTCATAGTTATTTTAGAGGTGATAAATGGTTATTACCTTTTGGGGTGAAAAAAGAAGGGTATTTGATAACCTTTGAGGATAAAATATGTTATGGTTATTTTTAAGGAATTTGTATCTCTTTTATGGAATGTTATGAAATTGTATAGTTTTTGAAAGAAGACAACCCATAGATTGTGTGACAACCCATCATGTCGGACAAAGCTAAGGTAATCGAACCCACAACCAAAGTGCGATTTGGATTTATCTCCTACCACTGGACTACATGAAGTTCCTTGTTAGTATGACAAATTATTTTTAGTTAAATTGATTTATGGAAAAAGAATAAGTTTATTTGGGATATTTTATTTCATAAAATATACATCCATAATATAGAAAAATTATTTAGTGTTCAAGTAATAAAGGTTATTTTAGATTATATTCTCTCTTTTTGGAACACTATATGTTTTAGGAAAATAAAATACTATGAGATTTAATTTGTGGGGTAATGGTTGAAATATTATTTTGGAAGAATATATGTTTTTATTATGGACATAAGGTGATTTAGGTTATTTATGGAAGTGATTAATTTATCAAATAGAATATGTGTTTAGGTTAATTACACATCAGTATGAGACTTTAATATTTGTTGATGTTTTTTGAGATAAATGTTAAGATTTTCTGTGGAAAAATATGTGATTAAATCCTTTTGAGTTTTGGGAATCAATATTATTTTGGATTATTTTGAATAATTTCAAGGAAAATTGCATATTGAATGGACTTTCTTGAAATTTGGGTTTATTTTGTTGAATTTTGGAGATTAAGAGTAGTATTTATTTTTATAGAGAATTATTCTTTTGGGGATTATCTGATCACGTACTAACCAATTTTGTTTTTGGTTGATGTCTAAAGATAGGAGAAATATATAGTTCATATTTTTTAGATTATGTGATACTCTATAAGTTTATTCTATCACATCATGTGTGACCAAGTCATCTTGAATACTTACTAATTGGAGAAAATATGAGTTTGTGGTAGAATTTTATTAAAGGACAACACTCTATATGAAAAGTAAGTATATTTCCATAAGATCTTAGTCTAGTTGTTAATAAAATTCTTCAACTCTATGAAAAGTATCTTGAATAAAAAATGTTTCAATCTCTCTTTTATCATTAGACTTTTACCCAACCAGAAATTTATGGTATTGTGGTGGTTAACATTCCATGATCATGTTCCCTATCAAACTCTATTAATATTTGAGAGTTAGTTTCTCTTCCATATCCATGTTTTCATGGAATCCTAGTATCTGTTATCTCAGGTGACCTTTTTACTTATCTTCATTTATCTTAAAGTGATATTTTTATTTACTCTTTTTTCAATTTTGGACATTCAATGAAGTTTCCATGCCCAATTTTATAATTGTGAGGACGCAATTCACAAAAGGGGGGAAGAATGTAACATCCTAGGAAAATAAAGAATATAAAATTTTCTTAATTATTAATATTTTTGAATTAAAAATTATTTTTACTTTAAAAGGGGATGTTATGTTCGATGGCGTACATGATACACAACAACAGGTTTCTTTGAAGTCTTATGTTGCACACAACATTGACTTATACTAAAGAATAATATAATATTATTATTATTTTAAATATAAGGCCTCGGACTTAAACCTTACTTATTATTGAATTAAATGAATAATTCACATTGAGGATATTTTCAGGTTTAGAGTTTTAGAGAATTAGATCATAACTATTACATCTCAAAATATTACAAAGTAGACACTTCTACTAAGTTTCCATAAAATAGAAACTCTTAAAAAGAAACATGTCTAGTTCCATGTTTTAGATAGTATGACTTTCCCTTGATCCCATCCTTGACCTTATTCCACATTAAGACTTTTGAAAAACATTTCATTAAAACTTTGGGTGAGCATAAAAAGATTAGTAAGGGATACACAAAGAATGAAAACTATTAGTTTATCAAAACAACAAGTAAACCATGTATACTTTATCAAAGTAATACCTTCACCTTTATGAAGTAGTAAAAACTCTTCACTGAATAAAATACCATTACTTACCCTTTTGTAACCAAAGGATTACCATAAAACCCATATAAAGAACACATAACATATACAGGTAACTTGGGACATAAACATAATTAAGTGGAATAACCATATGGTCGACTTCCACACATATCACTTAATGGAATAGCCTTACGGCCAACTTCTATACATACTTAATGGAATAGCCATACGGCCGACTTCCATACCCAATGCATTGGAGGTTATAACGTAACCACCATCCTGGTATTCACGACACCACCCGTCATATGGTTTATCATGTAACCACCCGTCAAATGTCCAAGTACCATTATAAAAATCATAAGACATAAAACAAATATAATGGAAAGAAAACATTTCCACACTCTAATCACAATATATCACTTAAATATATTGACATAACAAATCCATTATAAAAACCATTTTCAATACCAAAATACGTAAAAGAGTATATGGTATTTATTTCATTTAAAAAAACATTACGGGTTATTGAGGAAGCCAAAGACCAAATAATACTCGCAGCAGCAGAAAAGGTTGTTGTCACAGCATACGTTAAAAGAAACATTCCTTTTTTTCGTTTAGTAAAATGCTTCGTAGAAAAATATTCCTTTTGTATAAAAGTAAAATTAAAAGGGGTTTATACACCGTATAAAAGATAGTTGTGTATAAAACCAAATATGCTTCAATGAAAGGAGATTGAGACGAAGTCCCTTACCTCGGATCCGACTTGACTCGATCGTTCTTTAACGTCCGGAATAATAAACATGAGTTAATTTATACTTGATTAAGAACATTTTTAAAGTTCATTATTCCTTTTATATCACTTATTACCATGTTATGAACATTATGTAGTCATTTAAGTTGATAACGGTCGTTTGTCGATATTTGGTACTTGAGTCAAAAGTGAACTTCTTACAATTACATGTTGTTCGTGTGGTCAATGGTTCATTATATCCAGAATGATATCCATGATTTGGATATCATATATATCATATATATCCATCATATACATGTATTTATAATATTACATAATCATTTAGAGGTAAGAAATGAAATGCACCGTTCATGGAGACGGTAAGCCGTACGTCCGCATGAACGCTACTTTCATTTCTATGTCATATTAATGGAATTAAAACTAAATGATAGGTATGTATATTTTAATTACAGAATTATATTAATAATTTAGATGTAACATAAATCATATATATCCATTATATATACGTACTTATAATAGTACATTACATTTGGGGATGAGAAATGAAATGCACCGTTCATGGAGACGGTAAGCCGTACGTACGCATGAACGCTACTTTCATTTCTATCTCATACATTAATGGAAAGAAATAATAATGATATAGAGGTATATTATAATTCCAGTATAACATCATATATAATAACTTTAAATCCTTCCTTTATACGTCCCACATATGGCATTAACGAATCACATCACTTTGAGGGGGAGGTAGTCTGCACTTCCTAAAATGAAATTATCGTGTTTACCCACAATGTAAACCATAAAGGTAACCCAGAAATGAAAAATAAATAAGGATAAGGAAAACATAAACATAATATATATCATATATAAATAGAGTGACATCTTAATGTCCACCATTAAAGGTGTTTAAAAGAATATTGAACAATCATCGTTTCGTGAGGCAGAAATTCACCAACCACAGAAATAGTATATTCATTAACCATTAGATGTAGATGTGTGGTAGTGTAGATTTAAATATTATTATAACAACATACTATTATATTTAAGATACTGGATTTGTTACAAAAGAAATGAATAAAAAGAGTTTAGGGGGTTGGAGAAGCAAAATAAAACAAAAGAACACAAGTGAACACATCACCTTAAAATCGGGCAACTCTCTTAGATTTAAGCTCAAATTCTTCTTTGGGAAGACTTCTGCACAAAGTGAGGCTTCAGGGAGTAATAGAGGGATGCGTAGAGACAAAATGGGAAGGGTTTGGCCGATCCAAAGGCTTTGGAAGTGTGGGTAAGGTGGTAGAGGTGGGGGCCTTTTATAAGAGGAGAGGAGGGGCACTCTTGGAAAGTAAGTAAATGTTACTTTATTATAGAATGAGTTTCAGAATTTAATGATCCCACATTGATGTGTTTTGAGGATAAGGTGATAAGGGTTTGAAATCTACCCATTAAATAGGTTTTGGACATGTGTAGGTCTTGGATTTTACATTATCATTCCATTTTATTTAAATTGTTAAATAATGAGGTAATCACTGCATCATGATGGTGTCATAAATAATTTAATTTATTTAATGTCTAAAAATTATTAAAAAAATATCATGATGTATTAAATCTTTTTAGATTTTCGATTACTATTTATAGTCAAACATCCGACTTCTATAACCCCATGTAAAAATTGTTTTAGTAAAATAACTCATGTTTGTGACATTTTTATTTTAACATTAAATAAAAAGATATTAATGTCATTTTCCAACTAAAGTGGATCCATGGGGTCCCAAAGTTGACCCATGGATTGTCTTGGTCGTCCATGACACATCCAATGATGTTGGGACATGTGTCTAGGTATTTTCAATTTATTATAACATCATTTTTGCCTTAAATTGCACTAATTACCTCTAATCGTGATTAAAAACTTAATAAGTTACTATTCACAAAAAAATATTTTAATCCCATTGAACCACATTTTACTTCTTAATAACAACCATGTATGTCGGATTCTGGAAATTCAAAACACAGAGGTGGTAAAATTTCATTTAAATGAAAAATCAGTTTTTTTAAGTACCACTTAGTGGTTTCACTATTCATCAAAAATTGAAGTTTTTCAGAAAAATACCAAAACTTCACCCTAAGCTATATTTGATATTCCAAATTAAAAAATGAAGTAAATTTTACAAAATTCAAAACATATAAGTTTAATTAATTAATTTAATAATTAATTTTCGCTGTTAGAGCAAATAACGTGTTTTTATGAAACAATAAGTATCAAAAGATTGACACTAGTTTAAGTCCGATTTCAAAGTGAAATTAATTTCAACGACCACTATTGGATTTAATGGTAAAAATATATTATAATTTCAATTTAAAACCAATTCAAAAGATAATCTAATCATATAAATAAATTATATTAAAAAGAGGTTTTGAATTAAAATACAACATTTTACACTATTCATTAAAAAAATGAACTTTATCGGAAAAATACAAAAAATTTACACAAAGTAAATTTTGATGTCCCAATTCTAAAGAAGATTTTTATTTGGTCCAATAGAATGTATAATAGTGAAAAAAACTATATTTAATGACGGTTCGCCATCAAAAGGCGATAAGTGAACCTTTAGTGAAAACTAGAGCATATACGCCTAAAATTGAATTCATTCTGTATTTAAGCCTTTATTTTTTATTAGATAAAAGTAAAAAAATTTAAAAAACATATATAATCATATTTTAGTTATTTCTATCCATTCCCGCCAATACAACGGCTATGTGTTAACTACCATTTAAAATAATATAATTTTATTACTAGTATGCAACGTAAGATTTCAAGGAAACTCTTTGTTGTGTATCGGGTACGCTATCAAATATAGCATCCCCTTTAAAGTAAAATTAATATTTAATTCATAAATATTAATAAATATGAAAATGTTTTATTCTTTATTTACCTGGGATGTTACATCCTTCCCCCCTTTTGGGAATTGCGTCCTCGCAATTTTATTCACTTATCAAAATAAGTGGGTATTTATCCCTCATAGCATTTTCAAATTCTCATGTTGCCTCTTCAACCATATGGTTTTTCCACAACACCTTTACCTGGTGAATTACCTTATTTCGCAACACTTTCTCTCTTTGGTCAAGAATATGGACTGGTTGTTCTCTATAAGATAGGTTCTCTTCCAACTGAACTACCTCTGGGATCAAAACCTGAGATGGATCTAGCATATACTTCCTCAACATCGAAACAGGAAAAACATTGTGTACCTAAGATAAACTCGGAGGTAAAGCCACTTGGTAAGCAACTGATCCAAATTTCTCCAAAATTTCATATGGTCCAATGAACCTTGGACTCAGCTTTCCTTTCTTACCAAATCGCATCACACTTTTCCACAGTGAAACTTGGAGAAAAACATGATCACCTACATCGAAAGATAGATCCTTCCTCCGGTTATCCGCATAACTATTTTGCCTGCTCTGAGCTATTGTCATGTGTTTCTAAATCAAATGAACTTTTTCTACCAACTCTTATATCAATTCTCGTCCCATCAACTTCCTTTCACCCAGTTCATCCCAAAAAGCTGGAGTTTGACACCGCTTCCCATATAATGCCTCAAATGGTGCCATCTGTATACTGGAATGAAAACTGTTATTATATGAAAATTAAACCAAAGAAATATGTTGGTCCCAACTTCCCTGATAATCCATCGAACAAGCTCGTAACATATCCTCCAAGGTATGAATTGTTCGTTCTGACTGCCCATCTGATTGAGGATGAAAAGCCGTACTAAAATTTAATTCAGTACCCATCGACTTCTGAAGGTCTTTCCAAAAGTTAGAAGTTAACCTGGGATCACGGTCAGATACAATGGAGAGGGGAACTCCATGTTACCTGACTATCTCTTTAAGATACAAACGGGAAAGTTGATCTAGGGAAAAAGTATCTTGTATAGAAAGGAAATTAGCAGATTTAGGCAAGCGATCAATAATAACCCAGATTGCATTATAACCTCTAGATGTCTTCGGTAATCCCACAACAAAGTCCATGGATATGTTTTCCCATTTCCACTCTAGCACTGGTAAAGGCTGAAGCATCCCTTTCGGTAACTTCCGCTCTGCTTTAACCTGCTGACAAGTCAAACACTTCACAGTAAAATCAGCAATATCTCTTTTCATTCCATCCCACCAGTAATACTCCCGCAGATCCCTATACATCTTAGTACTGCCAGGATGAACTGAAAACGGGGAACTATGAGCCTCACATAACAGCTCATTCATCAACTGTGAATCACAAGGAACACATAATCTCTTCCCAAAACTCAAAAAACAATCATTATCATTGTTGAATTCAGGAAACTTACCCTTTTGAACCAGCTCTACCTTTTTTTGAGACTCATTGTCTTCCCTCTGTGCTTTCTTACTTCTGTCTGATAGGGATGATCTCACTGATACCTGAAACAAAACAGAATAACTTCCTGTACCAACAACTTCCATGCTAAAGCTCATCAAATCCTTAACCAAAGGATCATGTTCCAAACGCAACATTGTTAATGAAGCATTACTTTTTCGACTCAAAGTATCAGCCACTTTATTTGCTTTTCCTGGATGGTAATGAATTGTACAATCATAATCCTTGATTAATTCCATCCATCGCCTATGTCTCATGTTCAATTATTTCTGAGTGAATATATACTTTAAACTTTTGTGATCAGTATATATTTCACACTTTAATCCATACAAATGATGCCTCCAAATGTTTAAAGCAAAAACAATAGCAGCTAATTCCAAATCATGTGTTGGGTAATTTACCTCATGAGTTTTCAACTAACGTGAAGCATAAGCAATTACCTGATCATTCTGCATAATGACACAGCCATGTCCCTTCAACGAAGCATCACTGTATATAACAAACTCACCATTCCTGGAAGGAAGTGCCAAAACTGGAGCATTCACCAATCTTCTTTTCAACTCCTGAAAACAATCATCACATTCTTTTGTCCAGATGAACTTAGCACCCTTACGAGTTAGCTTAGTCATTGGACTAGATAACCGTGAAAAATTTTCAACAAACTTTCGGTAGTAACCTGCCAAACCAATAAAACTACGGATCTTGGTTACATTTGTGGGACTTGGCCATTCTTCAACAACTTTTGTTTTAGTATGATCAACAGTTATGCCATCTTTTGAAACAATGTGACACAGGAAAGAAATTTGTTGTAACCAAAACTCACACTTGCTGAAGTTTCCATATAGTTTCTTTTCTTTTAATGTTTGCAAGATAACCCTTAAATGACTTTCATGTTCTTTTTTACTTTTAGAAAACACTAAAATATCATCAGTTACACAACCACAACTTATCACCTGATTCAACTGATCCATCACGGTAGTAAACTGCTCAATTCTGATTCTGACCATCTTAGTATGCTGATTTTGAAGGTCATTTCCCTCATTATGCCTCCCCAAAAACTTCTCTGTTTCCTCTACGAAAAACCATTCTTAACACAGAAATATCTTAGTCTAAGCAACATGGTAATCTTTAAATTCTATATAATTTCAATCATACCATACATTAACTTATAATTTAACACTTTTCTAACTCCTAATGTTGTCTAAACCGACCTCTGATACCAACTATAAGGCCCCGGCCTTAAACCTTACTTATTATTGAATTAAATGAATAATTCACATTGAGGATCTTTTCAGGTTTAGAGTTTTAGAGAATTAGATCATAACTATTACATCTCAAAATATTACAAAGTAGACACTTCTACTAAGTTTCCATAAAATAAAAACTCTTAAAAAGAAACATGTCTAGTTCCATGTTTTAGATAGCATGACTTTCCCTTTATCTCATCCTTGACCCTATTCCACATTGAGACCTGTGAAAAACATTTCAATAAAACTTGGGGTGAGCATAAAAATCTCAGTAAGGGATACACAAAGAATGAAAACTCTTAGATTATCAAAACAACAAGTAAACCATGTATACTTTATCAATGTAATACCTTCACCTTCATGAAGTAGTAAAAACTCTTCACTGAGTAAAATATAATTACTTACCCTTTTGTAACCAAAGGATTACCATAAATCCCATATAAAGAACACATAACATATAAAGGTAACTTGGGACATAAACATACTTAAGTAGAATAACCGTACGGTCGACTTCCACACATATCACTTAATGGAATAGCCATATGGCCAACTTCCATACATACTTAATGGAATAGCCATACGGATGACTTCCATACCCAATGCATTGGAGGTTATAACATGACCACCCGTCCTGGTATTCACGGCACCACCCGTCATATGGTTTATCACCTAACCACCCATCAAATGTCCAAGTACCATTATAAAAATCATACGACATAAAACAAATATAATGGAAAGAAAACATTTCCACACATTGATCACAATATATCACTTAAATATATTGACATAAAAAATCCATTATAAAAACCATTTTCAATACCAAAATACATAAAAGAGTATATGGTATTTATTTCATTTAAAAAAACATTACGTCTTGTTGAGGAAGCCAAAGACCAAATAATACTCGTGGCGGCGGAAAAGGTCGTTGTCACCGCATAAGTTAAAAGAAAAATTACTTTTTGTCTTTTAGTAAAACGCTTCATAGAAAAAGATTCATTTTGTATAAAAGTAAAATTCAAAGGGTTTTTACACCGTATAAAAGATAGTTGTGTATAAAACGAAATATGTCTCAATGAAAGGATATTGAGACGAAGTCCCTTACCTCGGGTCCGACATGACTCGATCATTATTTAACGTCCTGAATAATAAACTTCAGTTAATTTCTACTTGATTAAGAACCTTTTTCAGGTTCATTATTCCTTTTATATCACTTATTACTATGTTATGAACATTATGTAGTCATTTAAGTTGATAACGGTCATTTGTCGATATTTGGTACTTGAGTCAAAAGTGAACTTCTTACAATTACATGTTGTTCATGTGGTCAAAGGTTCATTATATCCAGAATGATATTCATGATTTGGATATCATATATATCATATATATCCATAATATACATGTATTTATAATATTACATAATCATTTATAGGTAAGAAATTAAATGCACCATTCATGGAGACGGTAAGCCGTACGTACGCATGAACGCTACTTTCATTTCTATGTCATATTAATGGAATTAAAACAAAATGAGAGGTATGTATATTTTAATTCCAGAATTATATTAATCATTTAGATGTAACATACATCATATATATCCATTATATATATGTACTTATAATAGTACATTACATTTGGGGATAAGATATGAAATGCACCGTTCATGGAGACGGTAAGCCGTACGTACGCATGAATGCTACTTTCATTTCTATCTCATACATTAATGGAAAGAAATAATAATGATATAGAGATATATTATAATTCCAGTATAACATCATATATATAATAACTTTAAATCCTTCTTTTATACGTCCCACGTATGGCATTAACAAATCACATCACTTTGAGGGGGCAGTAGTCCGCACTTCCTAAAATGAAATTATCGTGTTTACCCACAATGGAAACCATAAAGGTAAACCAAAAATGAAAAATAAAGAAGCATAAGGAAAACATAAACATAATATATATCATATATAAATAGAGTTAAATCATAATGTCCACCATTAAAGGTGTTTAAAACAAGATTGAACAATCATCATTTCGTGAGGTAGAAATTCGCCAACCACAGAAACAGTATGTTCTTTAACCATTAGATGTAGATGTGTGTAAGTGTAGCTCGAAAGATTCTTATAAAAACATCCTAGTATATTTAATATACTGGAGTTGTTACAAAAAAATGAATAAAAAGAGTTTAGGGGTTGGAGAAGCAAAATAAAACAAAAGAACACAAGTGAAGACATCACCTTAAAATCGGGAAACTCTCTTAGATTTGAGCTAAAAGTCTTTATTGGGTAGACTTCTTCCCAAAGTTAGGCTTCAAGGAGTAATATGGGGATGTGGAGAGACAAAATGGGCAGTTGTTGGCTGAGCCAAAGGCTTTGGAAGTGTGGGTAAGGTGCTAGAGGTGGGGGCCTTTTATAAGAGTAGAGGAGGGGCACTCTTAGAAAGTAAGGAAATGTTACTTTATTATAGAATGATTTTCGGATTTTAATGGTCCCACATTGATGTGTTTCGAGGATAAGGTGATAAGGGTTCTAAATCCACACATACAATAGGTTTTGGACATGTGTAGGTCTTGGATTGTACATTATCTTTCCATTTTATTTAAATCGTTAAATAATGAGGTAATCACTACATCATCATGGTGTCATAAATAATTTAATATATTTAATGTATAAAAATTATTAAAAAAATATCATGATGTAGGAAATATTTTTAGCTTTACAATTACTATTTATATTCAAAACTCTGACTTCTATAACCCCATGTAAAAATTGTTTTAGTAAAATAACTCATGTTTGTGACATTTTTATTTTAACATTAAATAAAAAGATATTAATGTCATTTTCCAACTAATGTGGCTCCATGGGGTCCCCAAGTTGACCCATGGATTTTCTTGGTCGGCCATGACACATCCAATGAGGGTGGTACAAGTGTCTAGGTATTTTCATTTTATTATAACATCATTTCTGCCTTAAATTGCACTAATTACCTCTAATCGCGATGAAAAACTTAATAAGTTACTATTCACCAAAAAATTATTTTAATCTCATTGAACCACATTTTACATCTTAATGACAACCATGTATGTCGGATTTTTGAAATTTAAAACACAGAGGTGGTAAAATTTCATTTAAATGAAAAATCAGTTTTTTTATGTACCACTTAGTGGTTTCACTATTCATCAAAAATTGAAGTTTTTCAGAAAAATACCAAAACTTCACCCTAAGATATATTTGATATTCCAAATTCAAAAATGAAGTCCATTTTAAAAAATTAAAAATATATAAGTTGCATTAATTAATTTAATAATTAATTCCCGCTGTCAGAGCAAATAAAGTGTTTTTATGAAACAATAAGTATCAAAAGATTGACACTAGTTTAAGTCCGATTTCAAAGTGAAATTAATTCCAATGACCACTATTGGATTTAATGGTAAAAATATATTCTAATTTCACTTTAAAACCAATTCAAAAGATAATCTAATCATATAAATAAATTAGATTAAAAAGTGGTTTTGAATTAAAATACAACATTTTACACTATTCATTAAAAAATGATCTTTATCGGAAAAATACAAAAAAATTACACAAAGTAAATTTTGATGTCACAATTCTAAAGAACAGTTTAATTTGGTCCAATAGAATGTATAAGAGTGAACAAAACTATATTTAATGATGGTTCACCATCAAAAAGCGATAAGTGAACCTTTAGTGAAAACTAGAACATATACGTCTAAAATTGAATTCTTTCCGTATTTTAAGCCTTTATCTTTTATTAGATAAAAGTAAAAACATTTAAAAAACATATATAATCATATTTTAGTTATTTATATCCATTCCCGCCAATACAACGGCTATGTGTTAACTACCATTTAAAATAATATTATCTTATTACTCGTCTGCAACGTAAGATTTCAAAGAAACACTTTGTTGCGTATCGGGTACGCTATCGAACATAGCAACCCCTTTAAAGTAAAATTAATATTTAATTCGTAAATATTAATAAATATGAAAATGTTTTATTCTTTATTTACCCGGGATGTTACATTAAATGGTTGTTAACATTTAGCCATTGTATTGGCGAGAATGTGTAGAGCTAACTAAAAAATTATTATATATTTTTGTTAAATGTTTTTACATTTATCGAACAAAATTTAGAGGCTTAAAATATAAATGAATCTAATTTTAAGCATAAATAATCTAATATTCATTAAATGGTTGATTTTATGCCTTTTGATGGCGAACCCTCTTTAAATAATTTTTTTGTAACTCTTATGGGTTTTATATGAAAAAAATAAAATTCTTATTTAGAATCAAAACATCAAAATTCACTTTTGGTAATTTTTTTGTATTTTTCTGATAAAATTCATTTTTAATGAATAGTGAAAAATACTATATTTTAATTCAAAACTGCCTTTTAATCTAATATATTTATAAGCTTAGATTACCTTTTAAATTTTTTTAAAGTGTAATTTTATTATTATTTTTACAATTTAATCCAATTTTTTTCTTTAAAGTAATTTCACTTTGAAATTGGATAAAAATAAGTGTCAATCTTTTGATAGTTATTATTTATTAAAAACACTATTTTTGTTTTGACGACGGGAATTAATTTTAAATTAATTTCTGACACTTCTATGTTTTGAATATGTAAAAATGGATTCCATATTTGGAATCATGAGGTCCAAATGGTGTAAATAGGTAACTTTTTTATACAATATTAATATTTACATCAGTATAATTTTTATTTACCATGGTTATAGGGTAAATGTATTAAATAAGAGTATAAATATATTATTATTATAATATAAAATTACCTTAACATGTGTCATAATCCTATTGGTTAAAAAAATTACAACCATGGGAATCCTTGGGACGATTTTGGGACCCCATGGAGCCACATAAGAGTGATAATGACACTTTATATTAATTAAAGTAAAGTAAAGTAAAAAATGACCTAAAGATATATCTTTTAGTAAATCAATTTTTACATAGGGTTATATAATGTATCTCTTCGAATATAAAAAATAATTTTAAATATAAAATATTTCCTACATCATGGTATTTTTTTTATAATTTATCGACACAAAATAAATTAAATTATTTATGACATAATAATAATGTAGTGTTTACCTCATCAATTAATGATTTAAATAAATAAGATTATAAAGATTAAAACAATATCCAAAACCTATTCAATTATTATTGGATGGTTTTATTTCGAACATGAGTCATCTTATATTCTACTTTAATAAATTTTGGACCTTTAGAAACTAAAAATTATTATATAATAAAATAATATTCTTAAACTTTCTTAAAGAGTCCCTCCTCCCCGTATAAAAATCCATTACTTCGAACCCATTCCTCTGACTTCTCAAGCCCCATGTCTCATCCAAACTATACCCAATTAAAATAACACTAGTATCCTCAATATACTAGGTTTTTTATGATCTGTATTCAAACTACAGATACACACACCTCTATTTATTGGGTAAATAACATATTGTTTCTATGGATGGTGAACTACTGCCTCACGAAATGATAATTGTTCAATATTCTACTAACACCTCTCAATGTGGCCATTATGATGGCACTATATTTATATATTATATATATTATGTTTATGTTTTCTGTAATCTTCTGTAATTTTTATTTACAAGCATACCTTTATGCTTTCCAATATGTGTAAATACGATAATTTCATTTGAGGAAGTGGGGACTACCGCCCCCTCAAGGTGATATGATTCATTCATGACATACATGTAATGTATAAAGGATGGAATTAGTGAAATATTGTAACATATATATCATAAGATATTATATTGGAGTTATAATATAACTATGTATCATTAATTATTCATTCCATTAAAAATGAAATAGAAATGAAATTAGCATTCATGCGTTTGTACGACTTTTCGTCTCTATGAATAGTGAATTTCATTTCTTATCTCCAATTGTTATGTAATTATATAAATACCTACATATACTGGATATATATGATATATATGATATATAAATCATGAATATTATTCTATAGAAAATAGACTTTTGACCACATGAACAACTTGTAATTATAAGAAGTTCATTTTTGACTCAAGTACCAAATATCGAAAAAAATGACCATTATTAACTTAAATGATTGCATAATGTTTATAACATGGTAATAAGGGATATAAAATGAATAATAAACTGAAAAATATTCTTAATAATGTTGAAATTAACTTTATCTTATTATTCAAGAGATTAAAGAATGAACATGTCAAGTTGGACACTAGGTAAGGGGGTTTCTTATCTCACTTTTAATTCAATGAGATTTCCATAGTTCACCACATATTTCTAGCATGTGGTGTATTGTATACTGACATTTTATATATATATATTATTGTGATTCTATTTATATTCATGGTATTCGGTGATTCATTTTGTGGTTATTAACTTTGGTTCATACGACTCAATTGATTACAACGTGTTAAGGGGTTTTCATCTCACTTTTTATTCCCATGAGATTCATGCCATGTTTACCAATATTTCCTTTTGTGTTGTGTATGTACTTCCCATGATTGTATTCTTTGTATAAAATAATTTAATTTATGTGTATTTACATCTTCATTATATGATTCTACTTCCATGTGGTGTATGTTTTGTAAGTTACCAAATCAGTAAGGGAACTTTTTAACCCAATTTCCATTCTTGGGGTTAATATTATAATTATTAATTATGTCATGCTATAATTATGTGTGGAATTACTGTTTATTTATTTATGTTGTAATTTCTACTCCCCTTTGTGTGGATATACTTTTTATTCACATAATCTCTCCATTGATAAATTCTCAAGGCATCGATATGAACTTGATAAGAGTAATTTTAACTCAATTTCCATTAATTGAGTTAAACATCCAAGTCATTGGTGTTGTTTTTACAAAAAAAATTGGATGTTCTGTGATTGATTTACACTGAATATCAAATCATATTGAGTGTATTTATATTTTTCACACATTATTATTTAATTTATTTATTCTTAATCTAAGGGTACAGTTTTTATAAGGGATTTCATCTAAATTCACATTCCATTGAGAATTCACTATTTTTATGCACCAATTCACTCTTATATGGTGTATATATTTTCCTTTGGAATATTATATCATGAATCCATTTATTTTCATGATATTGTAATGTTCTGATTAAATGTTATTCCTCAATTATTTGTATTTAAGCGTCTGTCATTTTGTTAAAAACCCTTTATCTAAAATATCGGTTAAAATGTTTTAATGATTTATTCTTCAAAATATTTCTCATTAATTTCCATGTTTTCAAAATGGTTTTTAGGATTAATTTATATAAAAATTAATGTTTTCAAATGATTATTCATTTAAAAGTTTCAAAGTGGTATAGGACACTTTGATTCAAAAATATCTTTATTAAATGTTTTAAATGGTTTTGAATTTTTTTTGATAAAGCATTGATAATGTCAACATTTTGAAATAACATATTGTGATTATAATGGGTAAATGTTATCTTTATTTTATTATAGTTTTATGTGTTATGAATATGTTATGATAATAGGCCATTGTTTACGTATATAGGAGGTTCTGTGATAAACCTAGGGTGGGTGAGCTGGAGATAGCTCTCCAATGTATTGGGTAACGTGATGAAGGTAAATATTAATGTTTCTCCTATAATATTTAGGGAATATACTATGATAGGTATTTTAACATAACTCCCTATGTAACTATGATAACTATAATGTAAGTATGAAATGGATTCCATAAGTTACCTTTATGATTTATGATCTCTATGTGTTATTCATAAATCTTATGATTTCATGAGGTATGTTATGATCGAAAAGTATGGTTTCATTGATTTTTATTTATTGATGTTTTAATGTTTCCTTTCATTATTTTATAACCCTTACTGAGCTTTTTATGATCATCACATGTTTTTTTAAATGTTTTCCATAGGACTTAAAGATGAGTTGGGTCGCGGATGGGTTCAAGGAAAATTCATGTTGTCTAAAACATGGAACTAGACATGTTTCTTTTTAAGAGTTTTAATTTTAATGAAAAAATGGATACTGAGTAATAAGGTCTAAGTGTAATTTTCAAGTTGATATGTAATAGTTATGGCCTAATTCTCTAAAATTCTAAACTTGAAAGGATCCTTAATTTGAATTATTCATTTAATTATAGATTATATAATGTTTCAAGGTCAGGTCCTTATATCAAAAATTCCCTATTAAAAATACCATTATTGAGAGAGGGAATTATAATCTATGTTTTTGTTAACAAAATTATTTTTAGAGAAAAAAAGAGTAAAAGAGAGGAAAAAATAAAGGTTAAAAGAAATAGAACAGATAAAATTTATACATACCTTTACCAAAACACTAATTACATTAATGAATGTTTTTACACCATTGAATGATTTATAATGATGAAATGATTCTTTGGATGAGAAACCATACCTCTAAATCATCCTAATATTTACAAATTATTAAGGAAAACACAAAAAAACACTGGTAGGTAGACAAGTGTATGAAAAATTACTACTCACTATGAGTATTCATTTAATATATATAAAAACATCTAAAAATAAGATATGATATATATATTTACTTAAATATGTCTTGAGAAAATATTAAATGATAATTAATTAAAAAAATATTTTTATTCAAATTTTGAAAATAAATTTATTTTAAAATTATAATAAAAAGTAATTGTTTTAAAAAAATATGATTTTGAAATTTTAAAATATTAGAAAGAATTTTTTTAAAAAAAAATTATTTGGGAAAAAAATCTTAAGAAACATTTCAGAATTAAGGAGATAAGGAACCCCCTCAAAAAAGTTAAAAGTTAGATATATAGAGTATATATTAATGAAAACTTACAAAACAAAGAATATAAAAATAAATCAAGTACTTTATTATTTTAAGAATAAAGATAAGATGATTTAGAACGTGGTCAATATTTAAATTGAATAAATTGTAAATAAATTACACATTTAATATATAGTCAAATGGATATTTTCTTTTATGTATTGTTCCTAATTCAAAAATAATAAAATCAAAACAATAAATTGCTTGAGTTTTTGTGAAAATATTATCAAGTTGAATGTGTATATTTACAAATCACACTATGATACCATTATTTTTTGAACTGATCTCATAATACATGGTGACTACGATCAAGGTGTTTAGTTTGAGTGTTCTAGATAGTATTTCTATAAATATTCATGTAATTAGCATTATAACATCTAATTATGGTATAGTAAAATGTAAGCCTAATGTCTAATACAATTTGTTTAATCCATATTATATGGGCATAATAAATCTGATCATCTAATATTCTACATTGGGTAAAGAAAGAGAACTACAAATTTTCATATTACTAATCAATGATATGAGCGATTTATGATTTATGTGTCAATCACCACTTATATATTTCCAATATATTTAGCATCAAAAAAAATCTGTGATAAAAACTGGTTTGTTAAAAAAATGTTCCTTTTAGATAAAATTATCCATTTTTTAGTTTATTTTAAAAAAAATCAATTTAATATATTATAGATTATTTTCCTTTGGATTTGATTAAAAATAAGAAGAAAAAAAAAGAAAAATTGAACCCGACATTAGTCTGGGTCATAATAAGATAAATTAGATTCCTAATCATACTTATATTAATCCTATTATCGATTAGATTATAGAAATTTTCCTACAAAAGAATAAATTTTTCACTCATGGGTATACTAGATTGTTTATCTTGATCCATTCCAAATCATCTGAAGACTTCATTATTGTCATTTCATTAGTTTATAAAATAATGATCATTTTTATAAATTTGAAAATGAACGTGACTTCACCTACAGATAAAATTTAAAATTATTTTTTCATTAAATCCAAAAATTAAAAAAAATATTATATTCATTGGTTGAGTCAAAAATCAGATCATCGATGTAAATTTATACATGTAAAAAATAATTTGAGATTCATTATTATAAAAATAGTTGAATTTTGTTTTACCATTTTCAAACCATTTAATAAAACAAAATTATATAAAAATTCATACCATGACTGAGGGTATTTTCTAAACAATAAATAGCTTTATTTAATTAAAAAAATATTATTTGGAAAATTATAATATTAAAAACTAGGGGGAAATTCGTCAAACTCATTTTCATTAATAAAAAAATAAAAAGGCTATTTTAAAATCCATTTTAAAGTGTTTGAAATTATGGTTAGAGTATAATGATAACAATATTCTAATGGATTCGAACCCAGATATGTTTATAATGGTTTCACCACAGTTATTTTTATCTTATTGGTTATATCATTTAGCTACTAGAATAACTTTATTTCTAGTGATATATCCATGATCATATAAATTATTCCTAAAATCCAATTTTGTTACATTTTTGGGATCATCAGGCATTCCTACAAGAGACTATATGTCATTATTAGTGAATGGATTTAGTTATTATCTCGTGGTATGAACCCAATTTTAATTGGTATTGGAATCATTAATATCATTGGGTTTTAAGTGATAGGAAAAGGAAATATATTCAACTACATTTAAGATATATATTCAAGTATGAGTTCCCACCTTCAAATATCCAATGACATTTTAAGGGTATGGAATTTATATTTTAAAAAAAATTAGATAAATTATTTAAGAGATATTATTTTTATAATTCAACTTCTTTATATTTGAAATTTTTATTTTAATTTAAGACAATAATTTTTATAAAAACATTTTGGGAAATCAATTTTGGTGAATATTCATAAGAAAAACATGAGTTGAATATTCCAACATTTTATTACTTTTACTAATGATTAGTATGGCTTGATGTAGTTGGAGTACCCATGAAAGATTCATTCAACAAACCATGAATGCAATTTTAAAATATTTTCATTAGTGTTGAGAATAAACCATTTATACTCAAGAAATATATAAAACACACTTTAGGAATTATATTTTTCCTAAAGTTCATATGGGATATTTTTTAGAAATGTTCATAAGAGAACATTTTAAATGATAAATCACACCATATTGATGACCTAAGAAAGATAAAGTTAAGGTAAATTAAATCAAATCAATATACTTTGGTAAATTTAATTGATATTGTTATTTTACATTTCTACTACACCATTATATTAGTGAGATTCTAGAAGAAATAAATAATTTTTAAGGACATTATTAGAGTATAAATCATCTAATTCCTTACTATTGAATTCTTCACTATGATCACTTTAAATATAATTAATTTGATAAACATTTTCAATTTCAATGTTTTTAAATAACTTGATGTAATATTTAAAATATTCACTTTTAAGAGACAATAAGTAATCCAAAGTGATAATTTTAAGTTATCAACAATAACAAAGAATGTTATTTACCTCTGATACATTCAATTCAAGAAGGTCTAAATAAATTAAAATTAATCATTTAAATAAAATTAGAAGAAGATATATATTTTTTATATTTATTGAAATATCTATGGTTCTTACAATATTTAAATTCTTTATAAACTGGTTCATAATTCATTTTTTTGGTAAATAACTTTCTAGATGATAACGGTTCTGTTTGTCAAGTGAGTGTGTGAAATTGTAACCAAGGAATCTATGCCAAAGCTTTAACGTTCTAAATTCATTACAAAAGTATTTGATGTTTTATCTATTAAGATATATTAAATTTTTTTATAATAATTTTGAAAATGAGAAGCGATTTATCAAATATTTCTTATTGATTTGAAAACATTTCCGAAATAATTTTTGAAAGAAATTTTAAAACCACTATTAGTAAATTGATTATTTATTAGTTTTTCAATCCTTTGATAAAAATATTTTTGGTAAGAGTTGAGTTAAAAAATATTATTATACCATCATCGATTATCTTACCCCTAAATTTATCTGTGACAGTGATGTGACCTCCTTCTAGTTTACCAATTTGAATGAAATTGGGAAGTTCACAAAACTTGTGACTTGAGAAACCATAATCTTGGTATCATATTTCATCTTGTGTTTTTATCTCAAGTTACATTTCTTATAAAATCAAGTTAATAATGGTTTTGGTACCAAAAAAACTCATGTTTTCTAATACTAGCTAATTATGTTTTTTAATACTGATTTGTTTTTAATGGGATTTTTAGTTGGAAATACAATATGAATGATGAATTTATTTTTGCCTCCCAAATCATAAAATCATGCAATAAAATTCATAAATTAAATGTAAAACTATTTATTCAATAATTTAAAATTTTATCAAGTGAATAAAATTTAATTAATGTGGTTTTTATGTATTTTTTTGTATTGGTTTCATGATTTGAGCATCCATGACTAACCCATTATTTTCTATGTCTTTGAGATACAAATCTTTTGGAGATTATTTTCAACTTAAGTGAATTAGGAGAGAAATATTATGAGGTATTTAATTATTTAATTGAGGATATTAACATCCCATTGATTATTAATTATCATGGATAATTATTATCATTCCTAGAATATTTATTCCTACTCTTTTGGAAGTTGTTGTTTCCATTAATAATATTATTTTATTCCTCATTATGTTATTTGTATAATGAATTATGTTAATGAAACACATTTTTTAGTTAATAACAAGTGAATATAAGGTTTTAGTAATTAAGGATACATGAGTTGAATGGAGAAGATAAAGAATATGGGCGATAATTAAGAGAATAAGTGGAAGCGGAGGATATGGGATGAGGGAAAAAACCTCGATATCTTCATAAATTTGTGTTATAAGGTAGATATACCATGATTCCCTTGAATAAGATGAGAAATTTGAGTTTATAGAGTCATATCTTGCACTCTTGGTTGTATCATTTTTAGCCTTCTTACCTTGTTTCTATTCATTAGTCTTATTTTTATAGTCAGGTAACTCTATCTCTATGTGGCCTTTTTCTTTCATTCATATCATGTAACATATTATTAACCTTTTTAATTTAATTTCGTGTTTTGATGTGAAGTTTTATTATTTTTGAATATATTGATCATGTTAAAAGAAATTTGAGAAAATTCTTAAACTTTGCCTTTCGATGAGTGATTATTGGTATCCTTAAAGGCAATTTCTTATTTTCATTATTAGCTTCATTGTCTTCCTTCTTAGAATATATCATCATTTTAATTTCACAAATCATTATATATACGATATATTCTTCTACTACCATTTTCATTATGTCATTTTCTTGTTGTATTATTGTGGCCTTGGGTACCCAATTTCTTAGAAGGACCCATAGTTTCCTTTTTACGAATATTTATATAAATAAATCATCACCAAGAGAATTTTAACCATTTTATATGTTATGAAACTATGAAAAAATAATAATAATATTTTCATTTGAATGCATATAAAATCGGTCAAAGTATTTATTATATATGTCATATATAGTATCATTAATATTTTTTATTTCATTAAGAATAACTTCTAGAAACATCCGTATTTCATTGGTAGTTACACATGTTTAAACATTATAAAATTCATTTTATCCAATATCACAGTGTAGAGAGTTATTCTTAATTATAATTAATCTAGAAGGGTTTAATATCATTTGGTCTCCACAAAGATTCTAGTTCTTTATTATGAGTTTATTCATTCAAAACCATTCCCTAGAAATGGTAACATATTCAATAAAAGAAAGTGTACATGAAAGTTTTCCAATAATAATAAAATATTCCATCAAAAAAGGTTCACATAAATAAGTATTAGATAATATAATAAAAAATATCAAACTTTGATATCGATTAAGATTAAAAACCAAATATAAACACAATTTCGAAAAAATGTATTTTTTTTTGAAAAAAATGAAATTTTAAATAAAAACCCAAAGAACCCATTGATAATTATTATTTTTTAGAGTTTTATGGAAATAGGGGTGATAAATATCACCTTCGAGAAATTAAAGAAAATGAATAATTTAAATTCAATTGTAAAATGTATTAATATGACCAAAAAATGAATTTTTTGTGTAAATGATTTTTAATTTTAATAATAACGTATCATGTTAGAGAAACATATATAGATGTATAAAATTTATGGAATTATGAATATTGAGTTTGACTAATGAAAATAGTTGATTGAGAGAGAGACCAAACACTGTTGATAAATGAGTCTGATAATAGCTTGATTTGGAACCCTATGTTTTCTCCCCTTAGGTTAATAGTGTTATGTTATTTCTAAATTGATTGTTTGGGTGATGAAGAAACCTATTAATTATAATTATATTTGTTTTCACACTTTTTTACATTATCAGTATCCAAGGATCTTATTCCTCACTTTTTTGGTTGTGAGCACCCTTTGTATATGGAGATGAGAAGAAGATAGATTATATTGGCACAAACCTATTATAAAGAAAAACATCAATCTCTCATGTGGATTGTTTAAAATTGAAAATAGTTTCTTATAGTTGAATAAAGAAGATATCCTAAGATATTGATGAACAATTCAAGTTGCTTCTTGATATAATTTGAGATAATCTACTAGAGCTTCACCTTTTGTGGGCGAATCTTTCGTATACGGTTTTTTCCAAAATTGTGGAATTTTTTTCACCAAATAATGTAGAGATAGATCATCCAACGAACCAAGGTGGATTTTATATTAGTTACATTGTTTTTATCAATATGCTTTAATTTTTTAGATTTTCTCACAATCCTCAATAAGTGTTTCAGGGAAACGAGGTCCACTAAAATTGTTGGTCGGAGTAGGACACTCAAGAGGGGGATGAATTGAGTTCATATAAAAATTTCTATCTCAATCACTTATTTAAAAGTCCCCAATTTGATGTAAAAAACGTCCAAGTTAACCAAAGTAGAAGATTTATAAAAAAATTTATCTTTTAAATTATTTCACAAAGATTGATTAGTTATTATTTAAATCAATTTTAGTTATTATTTTAACATTTTAAATCAATATAATATATAAAATTATAAAATAAACACTATCTAATATTAACTATCAGAGTGAAAAAAAGTTTTCTTATGTGAAAAGATAAAGTAGTGAAAACTGAACTTCGAACGACACAACCAAATTAGAACAAGAGGTTCAGTCTCAAGTTGAAACATAGTCTTCATAACTTAGTGATCATCTTCCACAAATTAGTTTATATAAATAAACCAAGATTCACCACCTGGATAGGGTTAAACAATAACATACATAGCTTCCCAGGTCCACATGCCTCTTCCATAGTTTTCATAGGAGTGAAAATTACAACAATCCACATAAGTACCTCTTTCAATGTTACCCATTGGAAGTGTAAGGTGTAAAAAGACCGGTTTTTAAAGATATCAATATGCCTTTCAGTTTGGATATTGATTTAGTGTGTGTTAATAACAAATATTTTTAGACACTGCTCAAAATATAATACAATACAAAATTAAATCATAAATAATGAGATAATAGTTTGAAGGATCTATATGTTTGGTTATGCAGCTTGTAACTCTTGAATGATGTCTTGAAATGCATCTTGAGACTATTTCTTGAAATGTCCTACAAAATAGATTATCATGAGAGATTCTCTTCTTTTAATTCTAGTGATGTAATGTTGTGTTCAATGAATATTCACCTCTTTTAGTTCGATTCGATATATTTTCTTCAATTTTTATTCTCAGCAATGTCTTCGTTTATGCACATTTGGAAGTTATTCTTATGTGTTTCTTGAATGCATGAATTCTTATATATTTTTAAGCTCAATTGGAATTTTGGTTTAGGTGATTGCTTTATACATTGCACGGAAGACAATAAGCATGATCTCTATTGTGTGCTGGTACCTCATACCATGTACTACAAAATTTATATTAATGTTGTCTACAAAAGTAATAAAAAATCATTAAAATAAATAGTGGTACTAAGTTTCAAAAAAAACTAATACCGATAAATTTAAATTTAAATGAAAAAGGAAGGAGTTATAGTGTTTCACGATAGGTATCTCTAAAATAGTAAGTCAGGATCGGTAGGTCGCTCTTTTGATAGGTCGACATGATAGTGAATCGGCTATCAGTGGGTCATTATGATGGTAGGTCCACTTGATAGTAGATCCTCTTGAATGTAGGTCAACCATTGGTAGCTCATACTTAGTGAAAATTTTGAACATCAGTGATTTATTTTTTCGGTAGATAGAAATGATGGTGACACATTCCATTGGTAACTCGGATTTAAAGGTGAATCGCCCTTATTGAAAATTCTAAAAAGAAGATGGTAGCTTAATGTGACGGTGACTTAGCGATCAATAGGTCAGACATCAGTGACTCATATTAGCATCTTTTCCATTTCCATATTTTAGTACATGTGCTGGTTGTGAGATAGAAAATATGAGACATATCATCAGTAGGTCCAACAGTGAGACCATCCTGATGGTGACTCAACCTCAATGGTGACTTATCCTCAATAGGGAATTATATTTTTCCAAATTTTTCTAGCCCTTAATATGAAGTAAAACACTAATAGAAAAGATTAATATTTTATGTAAACATGAGTAAACATAATTAAACATAATTAAACATGAATTTTGAGCATTAAAAATAGTGGAGTCCAACAATCTCCCTCTTTTTGATGATCACAAATCATCGCATTAACAAGTCATCGAAAATGATCAAATGGAAAATTCTTCTTAACATATCATACGGATTATGTGAGATTAAATTATGATAATAGACAAAATCAAATTAAATACAATTAATATAACATTATATCCATTTAGATCCATCTCATTCTCTAAAAGACGTAATGATTCTCCAATTAAGTTTAATAAAATCTCATATTTCTCCCCCTTTTAGGATTACCAAAAAGGGAAAAAATAAAAAGAGATAAAGAACCTAACATTTATGAAAATGTAGTATATTTCATGATCATAGTAAAGTAAAAGGGTGTAAAAGAGAAAAAATGACATCCCTATCAAAGATCAATCCAATCAATTATTCACTAAAGATTAATCCATGGGTTCTTTACCCATATATAAAGTAGTAGATAGAGTAATAGGATGTATAAAAGGATATGCGGTATATAGCTAATGAATAGGGACTCTAGAAGGTACATGAGGTGTAAGATTCCATGTAGAAGATGGAGGATCTATGAGTTGCTTATATATCATAGGTTTTAGAAGAATAAGAGCATGTTCTACAAACATGGGAATAGGTTGAAGGGTTACTAGAAGTGGGTAAAAAGGAATTATAGTCACTATAGATCTAAACTAGGGATCAAGTGATTGGTAGTTAGAGCCTGAAGGCTAACTCTCAGTCACTAGATGAATAGGGAATGCTTCTGCTGCTACAATATTAGTAGTCTGAAGTAGTAAGTAAGGCTTGAAAATATTTATAAAGTATATGATTGTCATCCCACCTCTCTGAATTGCCTTTTTGAAATCATCATTATTCTCCATTAACATTTTATGTGATGGTGTTTACTTTTTGAGTTGATTAACTTGTCCCCTAAATTCTTAATTAACAGGATGTATCTTCAAATTTTCAACCAAATACATGAAATGACTATCCAACTGATGTTTGGTATAAATCCTCTTAATGTAGTAATATAATTTATTTTTAATATCTTCTTGATCATTAGTAACCCCTTTTGTGTAAAACCTCACCATATCATGTATATGGTCACAATTCTATCGAATTTTTCTGAGTATTTCGTGATCAGAAACACCCATCATAGTTTGAATCTCTTCTCAAATAATTTTTTTGATCATTCCATAATCAGGATTATGAATAGAAGGAGAAGTTGAGGTTGAGGATTTATTGACTGCCTCTTTGCCTAAGGATTTCAAAATACCAGATCAAGAGTTGGAGGAGTAGAAATATCATTCTCAGAAGATGTATCCTCAAGAGTGTTTTCAAATTTTTCTAGGGATGGTGGATAATAATATGAAAAATGTTTTAGAACTAGAATGAGTACAACCAACTAATAACTTACCCTTTTATTTTTAAATTTCACTTCTTGATGTTCTGAAATTAACTAAGGTTGAATCTGGGAAAGAATTCTCTCTACAAGCATAACATCATCTATTTAATTGAAACATGAAACAACGGTTGGTTGATGTGGAAGGATAGATCTAATGACAAAAAATAATTCTTACCCAATCAATTTGAGATAATTTTGAGTTACATTGTCAATAGGGACTAGTGTAACCACAAAAATTGGGATAGGAGATACTTTTGGAGCTGTTTAAACTAGAGTTGTTTCAACTTCCATAGATCTCATAGGATTAGTTATCTCATCTTATGTATCAGGATACTCAAAACCAAGAGTGACATAACTGAGATAATTTTATACATTCCTCAGTTGTCACATAATAAGGAATGAGATTATTAACTCTTAACATTTTTTTATTTATCCCCCTCAACAGATAATTCCACTTCAACAGGTGATTGTCTCTCAACACGTGCTTTCATTCTAACATAAACAAGTTCATACACTGGTGCAACTGGAGCTTCTTCTTCAACCTGAATTTCATCATGCATATGAACCTCTGAAGAAAATTCCTCAACCATAACTGACTCAAGATCTTCATGGGATTCCAAAACATATTCTTGTTCCCCCAAAGCAGTATCAGTAGGATTTTCAGGCTCAACATGATCTAGAGTAAGATCATTAGGTTTTGAAACAAGACTGTGATTGTAGAGACCCGTATCTTGACGTACATGGACATTACATTACTTTTGCGGAATACTTAGTACATTACAAAAACACACACACAAGGACCGTAATAGTTTAGTGTCTTTGGAAACTCGGACTATAATCTTCTAATCATGGTGAAAGATCTTCAAAATCTCCCATAAAGATCTTCCTCCTTTTTTTTTACCTAAAACCTTTCTTTATATCCTGGGGAAAAGAAAACATAAAAGGGTGAGCTCAAATGCTCAGTAAGGGTAAACAAAATAAATATCAATCACATCATATTCATAAGAACATAGCATTTTGGAAATCATAACCTGCAAAAGAGAGCATAATTTCATAATCATGGGATAAATCATGGCAGTGAAAAAGTAATCCCAATAATCATAACTTAAAACATGAAACTTTGTGGCATACACACATAATCATAGAGAATCATTTCTTGTTAGTCAAGACTAATTGCCAAGACTATCTTAGTGGACAAAGTCCCTTTCTGAATCGAGTAACCCTCGTTTCAGTCCTGTTTCATTGAACCGGTATAACCTACCGTTCCAGCCCTGTCTATCTCATGAGATATAAAATCTTTACCCAATGCATTGGAGGGAGGTATAGGTCCCACCCATCTTATAATGAATCCTTTCTTATGTGTGCCACATAATCATAAAACATACATCATCGCATAACACATGTAACAAAAATGGGATTCTTGAAACATCATGACATCATAAATCAATTCATATAAGATAAAGGAATTCATAAACATAATTCCATCACAACATAGTCAAATCAATGTAAAAATATGGATAGAAACGGAATCCTTTATTATCTTAGATGGAAAATAATTTTGATAAAACACTTGAATTGAATTCTTGAGGAAAATATCCTTTCTTCTGCAAAATCAATTTCTTTTCACAAAACATCATGCAATTTTAAAAGAAAGAGATTTTATTGAAAATAGTCATGAAATCTTTTAGAGGAAGCTTCATGAAAATAAGGCTTTATAAAACAGTAGAAATCCGTTCGTGCCATATAAGTTAAAAAAAACATTCTTCGTACTTTTGTCGGAAAAGTCAAAAAGTACCTCGTACGAAAAACGACAAAAGATTCCTTTCATACGTATTACTAAAAACTCACCGATTTGCTTAGGTCCGATTTGCTTCGTATGTGTCCGAACCTCCTGTATAATGATTTAAATAATGTCATTGACTTATTACAGAATCATATTCATTGTTATGATATCATATATGGTTCACTTATGACATTATATTACCCGTTCTTTTGTAAATTCCATGTTAAAGAAGCGTTTTGGGTAAAATCGTTTCATTTATCATAGGTGTTTTGACTTTTTGTTCTTGACATTATTATTACTTATATCATGATTTACATACATCCAAAATATAAAATATGATTTATATATCATATATATTCAGTATATATATATATATAATATATAGATAAATGAAATGAAAAACACCGTTCATGGAGACGGTAGTCCGTACGTACGCATGAACGCTGTTTTTCTTTCTTTATTGTCTTGAATGGAAGTAAGTAGATGACATTCATATATATATATACATAAATCCAGTATCATTATTATGTCATATATTTCATTAGTACTTATTATATATACTTTATAATCATTCATGAATGGTTAATCATTAAGAATGAATCTCATCGCGTCGTGGAGACGGTATTCCGTACGTACGCACGAGCGATGATATCATTTCCATAATTATTGAATTGAATTGGAGTGGATTATACAATATATCAGAATCAATATTATGTTTTAATAACTATGTATAGTTATTCTTTACACCATTATACCCATCCTTGTAAGGTGGTGGTGGAAAATAGATTACACCACGGCGTGAAGACGGTATTCCGTACGTACGCACGCGCGGTGATTTCTTTTTCCGTAGGATGGATAGATGGTGAAATAGGGTTGTTTAATACTTATAATAACATATCAGTATATGAGTGATACTGATGTTATTACTTCATAATGAAACAACCTAAGAAGAAGAAGTGGAAGAAGAAATAAAGATGAAAGAATTGGTAACGGTAATTACCTCTTCTTTGAAGCGCCTCTTTGAGACCTCCTCTTAGGGCACTAAAATTGGTCTTTGAGGAAGACCAGAACCTCTAGGATGTTTCTAGGGAAGTGGAGAAGAGATTTTGGCAGGGGTTGGCCGAGCTTGAGTGCTCAAATTGGTGTGAGGAGGAGGGGGAGGAGGTGTCCTTTTATAAGGGAGGAGAGGGGCACCTTAGGAATATCTCAAAATATTATTTTATTATAATGTCAAGTTCGGTTTTAATTAGCTACAAATTGATTTATTTCGAGGCTAAGGTGGGGATGGGTCGAAATCCTCTCATCCAATATAATTTAGACAAGTTTAGGTTCCTATTTTAACCTTATCATTTTGATTTAACATTAAGTTAAATAATTTTACTTTTACCGTGTCTTCTTGTGTTCTTATACTATAAGGTTAATAAACTTACTATATCAAGCCAAACGAACCCCAAATTGTTTATTATTAATACATATATCCTTATCTAAGTCATTTGGCCGAACCTTAGATTTTTAGGAATAAAATAACAATTAATAATATAATATTTGATTTAAAAACTATTTTGTGTCAATTTTGACACTATTTGATATATGATTTTTGTGAAAGTCATAACAGAATTATATGTTCGAAAAAAGTTGATTAAATCAACACTAATATATCATAGTAACCTAGAAAATTAGTGGAATTTATAAAAAGTCTCAAATTACATTCATTTGAGTATTTATAACATCAATTATGTTAATATTTCCTTAAAAGGGTAATTACTGCATCATCGTTGTGTCATAAATAAATTTATTTATTTAAAGTCTAAAAATTATAAATAAAATATCATTATGTAGGAAATCTTTTTAGATTTCTAATGAATATTTATAGTCGAATTTATCTTATGTATAACCCCATATTAAAAATGTTTTAGTTATTAAACTTTGATTTTAACTATTTTAACTATTCATTAAATAATATAATATTAAATGTCATAATCTAATCCAAGTGGACCTAAATGGTCATATTATATTCATAAGGTTGTTTTTGGTCGAATTACACTTATCCAATAGAATTAGGACATGTGTTAGGGTAATAGTAATATCATATTTACCCTTAGTTACCCTATTTACTATTAACCGTGGTAAAAAAAAGTAAAATGTTACTATTCACCAAAAATTATTTTCATCTCATTGAACCACATTTTACTTACTGACATCAACCGTGTCTCGCGGATTTTTGAAATTCCATTCACAGAAGCGGTAAAATTAATATTTATGAAGAAATTAATTTTTTTAACTACCACTTAGTAGTTTCACTATTCATCAAAAATTGATGTTTTTCAGAACAATGCCAAAATTTCATCCTAAGCTATATTTCATATTCCGAATTCAAAAATGAAGTCTATTTTACCAAATTCATATCATAGAACTTGCATTAATTAATTTTATAATTAAATCCCGCTGTTAAAACAAATAGCGTGTTTTTAAGAAACAATATCTATCAAAAGATGGACACTTGATTATGTCTGGTTTAAATGTGAAATTACATCCAATGACCAACATTGTATTAAATTGTAAAAATATATTCTAAATATACTTTAAAACCACTCAAATTAATAATTTATCACTATTAATTATTTCGATTAAAAAAGTTGATTTTAATTATAATTTAGTAATTTTCACTATTCATCAGAATATGAAAGTTATCCGAAAAGTACCAAAATTTCACCTTAGGATAAATTCGATACTCCAAATCCAAAAATGAAGTTCATTTTGAAAAATAAGATTTACAGAGTTTTAAAAAGTGGTTATTACTATTCATAACGGCTAGTTTTAATAATATTTTAATAGCATATCGTTGTTTAGTGAAACTCGGTATTGCGTATTACACACGCTATCGAGGAAGGTCGTGATTGCGTGTAATGCAAGGCAAGTCAAGGATGCGTGTTGTGCAAGCTCCTTTTGGTGTAGCGTACAACACAAGACTTTAATAAAATTAAAAAGAATATTTTTTTATAAAATCTTGGGCTGTTACATTCTACCCCCCTTAAAATGAATTTCGCCCTCGAAATTCGTCGGGGTTATAAATGGTTTACTATTCGAAAGTTTCTTTAATAGAAACCCACATCGTAAAAAGGAATATCAAAACCAATCTTTAAAAACAAAAGTATGAAACGTAACGGTTACCCAAATAAACTAATCATTGGGTTTCCACATAGGTGAAAATATGGATATGGAAGAGAAATCTAACCATCATGTTCTGATGGAGAGTGGTAGAGAACATGGCTATGGAAAAGCCAGTAATCACAAATCCATAGATTTGTGATGATATAAGGTACCATCTGATTCATCAGGTATAAGATCAATAGGACAACATTTTTGGTTTTCAAGATCATTTCCCTAAAGTTGAAAATTTGAATTAGAATAAATACTTACTTTATTTTGGTACAATCTCACTGTTGTTCGTGCCGTGAACAATTTCCACTTCATCTCTTAAATAAATGAAGTTGAATTTGTTATTCGTGAAGTGTTAGCAGATCATGTGATAGAATGACTGTTCATTCCATCTGTCTCAAACAAAAGGTTAGCAAAAGTTATTAAATATACATAAGTCATTCTATAGTTAGATTAATCATATATGGTTCCTAAAATGGACTTATACTTCATATATCATACTTCTTAATATAATAAAACTAGTTTCTACTAAACAGGGACTTCATGTAGGCCAGTGGTAGGCGATAAAGGCCAGTCGCACTTCAGTTGTGGGTTCGATTCCCACAGCCTTGTCCGAAGCGATGGGATGTCGCCCATCCTGCAGGTTGTCCTTTTTATAAAACTATATTACTATAACATCCCATCAATAATATCGAAAAAACTTATATCCTTAAAAAATACTAACTTATGTCCAACATAATCCATTCCAATCTTTAGGCTTATCCATAATACTGCAGTCCATTCTCATAACATAGTGAAAACGATTACCAGAGATTTAATACCATCGTTGATCCCCATATATCATAAGATATATCTTGTTGGTCACATTCCAAACATTCAAAGGCCTTAATCTTGTACTCTCTTGAATACCCATTGAACCTTAGTGAAAACTTGAATGCAGTTAAAAGTTAACACTTTCCACATACCAAAATCCTCAAAATTCTATATACTCAAACCATGATATCACTTAGTCCTTATATCAATAATGAGCTCATGAATACTGTTAAACATTTCATTTTCTCGTTTTCCCTTCATTATGCGCATAATATCTCAATCACTTTGAATACCACATTAGACCAATACATAAATATTCCAATATTCCAAGATACAACATTATTTTGGAATCCCATTACATAAACACTTAATCATTCCACCACATCGTTGTCATATTCAACATTGCCAATAGTGATCGCATGTGACTTCCCTTTGTCCTTTTCCTTAAGCGGTTGCTCATGTCGATCATCACTAACCCTTGGATTAGGGCATTTATTGGCATAATGTCCCATCTCCTTGCACTTGAAGCATTGAAGTGTTGGTTGTGCGTTCTCTGTAGTGTTTTCTTTATTCACTTCATTAGAATCCCTTTTTCCATTACTTCGACACTCAGCTGCTCGATGACCTTCTTTTCCACACTTAAAACATTTTCTAGTCCCTTTAAGACAATCTCCACCATGCTTCTTTCCACACTTTGTGCATAAGGAAACATTCATCTTCTTTTTACCATTATTCTGAGATTTCTCCTTGAACTCCATCTTTCGTTTCTTGTCAAAACCATGAGATGGATATGTAACACCAACTTCAATTTCTACCTTGATAGAACAACGCACAATTTCTTCATAGCTACTGAAGTCTCTTATAGCTAATGCCCTTCGAAGACTTGGTTTTAAGCCACTGAAAAATCGATCAACTTTACTTTCAGGTTGGATGATAATGCCAGATTCATACCTTTCAAGTCTTGTAAAATTCGCTTCGTATATACCAACAGATTCATCATCCTTTTGCTTTAGTTCAAGAAACTCCTTCTCCATCTTTGTTCGAAGAATACGAGGGAAGTACTTACTGAAAAACAAGTTCTTGAACTCGTCCCATTCCATGGAATCAATTTCATCTCTTTGCCTCGTATTCTTGATAAGATTCCACCATTGATCAGCTTCACCTTCCAAACGATATACTGCTAACATGACTTTATCATGTTCAGAACATTGAAGAACTGAAAATATCTTTTCAGTAGTACTAATCCATTGTTCAGCAACTAATGGATCAGTAGACCCACTGAAAGAAGGCGGACGCTGCCTCATTAAGGATTCAACAGAATGTTGCTCCTTCCTTTGCTCGTTTGGAAGTCCTGCATGATTCATAGCTTGAGAAAGTTGTGTGAGCATGGCTACAAGATTTTGCATTCCAGCTCCCATATCGTTTGGCTGCTCAGGGGGACAATCACTGCATTGTCCATTGCATTGATCAACACGGTTCCTTCGGGTTCCAGCCATCGTCTAAAACCCCAAAAGAATAGTGTGAGAGGAAAAAATCATGCTAGGGAAAACAACATAATAAAGGGGTAGTACCCTCAATATCTAACATCTTAGGATAAATTCTAAGATCGTTAGAGCAATTCTAGGACTATAACCTATACGTATACTTAACCTTAGAGACATCCCTAGACATACCTTAGAAATATCTCTAGGGATCTCACTAACGTTTTTGCATCCTAGTTTCCAAAGGTTGACTAAACCTTTCCTCTGATACCAACTGTAGAGACCCGTATCTTGACGTACATGGACATTACATTACTTTTGCGGAATACTTAGTACATTACAAAAACACACACACAAGGACCGTAATAGTTTAGTGTCTTTGGAAACTCGGACTATAATCTTCTAATCGTGGTGAAAGATCTTCAAAATCTCCCATAAAGATCTTCCTCCTTTTTTTTACCTAAAACCTTTCTTTATATCCTGGGGAAAAGAAAACATAAAAGGGTGAGCTCAAATGCTCAGTAAGGTTAAACAAAATAAATATCAATCACATCATATTCATAAGAACATAGCATTTTGGAAATCATAACCTGCAAAAGAGAGCATAATTTCATAATCATGGGATAAATCATGGCAGTGAAAAAGTAATCCCAATAATCATAACTTAAAACATGAAACTTTGTGGAATACACACATAATCATAGAGAATCATTTATTGTTAGTCAAGACTAATTGCCAAGACTATCTTAGTGGACAAAGTCCCTTTCTGAATCGAGTAACCCTCGTTTCAGTCCTGTTTCACTGAACCGGTATAACCTACCGTTCCAGCCCTGTCTATCTCATGAGATATAAAATCTTTACCCAATGCATTGGAGGGAGATATAAGTCCCACCCATCTTATAATGAATCCTTTCTTATGTGTGCCACATAATCATAAAACATACATCATCGCATAACACATGTAACAAAAATGGGATTCTTGAAACATCATGACATCATAAATCAATTCATATAAGATAAAGGAATTCATAAACATAATTCCATCACAACATAGTCAAATCAATGTAAAAATATGGATAGAAACAGAATCCTTTATTATCTTATATGGAAAATAATTTTGATAAAACACTTGAATTGAATTCTTGAGGAAAATATCCTTTCTTCTTCAAAATCAATTTCGTTTCACAAAACATCATGCAATTTTAAAAGAAAGAGATTTTATTAAAAATAGTCATGAAATCTTTTAGAGTAAGCTTCATGAAAATAAGGCTTTATAAAACAGTAGAAATCCGTTCGTGCCGTATAAGTTAAAAAAAAACATTCTTCGTACTTTTGTCGGAAAAGTCAAAAAGTACCTCGTACGAAAAACGACAAAAGATTCCTTTCATACGTATTACTAAAAACTCACCGAAGGGTAAAAATGGATTTAAACAATTTTAGGTGGATGGAAATAATATTACATATTGAGTAAACATGGATGTGGATGATAAAATACACCCCAGTAAATACTTACGAATAAACAATCTCGGGTATAAATGAGATTGTGATATTTCCCTTACCTTAGGTCCGATTTGCTTCGTATGTGTCCGAACCTCCTGTATAATGATTTAAATAATGTCATTGACTTATTACAGAATCATATTCACTGTTATGATATCATATATGGTTCACTTATGACATTATATTACCCGTTCTTTTGTAAATTCCATGTTAAAGAAGCGTTTTGGGTAAAATCGTTTCATTTATCGTAGGTGTTTTGACTTTTTGTTCTTGACATTATTATTACTTATATCATGATTTACTTACATCCAGAATATAAAATATGATTTATATATCATATATATTCAGTATATATATATATATAATAGATAGATAAATGAAATGAAAAACACCGTTCATGGAGACGGTAGTCCGTACGTACGCATGAACGCTGTTTTTCTTTCTTTATTGTCTTGAATGGAAGTAAGTAGATGACATACATATATATATATATACATAAATCCAGTATCATTATTATGTCATATATTTCATTAGTACTTATTATATATACTTTATAATCATTCATGAATGGTTAATCATTAAGAATGAATCTCATCGCGTCGTGGAGACGGTATTCCGTACGTACGCACGAGCGATGATATCATTTCCATAATTATTGAATTGAATTGGAGTGGATTATAAAATATATCAGAATCAATATGATGTTGTAATAACTATGTATAGTTATTCTTTACACCATTATACCCATCCTTGTAAGGTGGTGGTGGAAAATAGATTACACCACGGCGTGGAGACGGTATTCCGTACGTACGCACGCGCGGTGATTTCTTTTTCCGTAGGATGGATAGATGGTGAAATAGGGTTGTTTCATACTTATAATAACATATCAGTATATGAGTGATACTGATGTTATTACTTCATAATGAAACAACCTAAGAAGAAGAAGTGGAAGAAGAAATAAAGATGAAAGAATTGGTAGCGGTAATTACCTCTTCTTTGAAGCGCCTCTTTGAGACCTCCTCTTAGGGTACTAAAATTGGTCTTTGAGGAAGACCAAAACCTCTAGGATGTTTCTAGGGAAGTGGATAAGAGATTTTGGCAGGGGTTGGCCGAGCTTGAGTGCTCAAATTGGTGTGAGGAGGAGGGGGAGGAGGTGTCCTTTTATAAGGGAGGAGAGGGGCACCTTAGGAATATCTCAAAATATTATTTTATTATAATGTCAAGATCGGTTTTAATTAGCTCCAAATTGATTTATTTCGAGGCTAAGGTGGGGATGGGTCTAAATCCTCTCATCCAATAGAATTTAGACAAGTTTAGGTTCCTATTTTAACCTTATCATTTAGATTTAACATTAAGTTAAATAATTTTACTTTTACCGTGTCTTCTTGTGTTCTTATACTATAAGGTCAATAAACTTACTATATCAAGCCAAACGAACCCCAAATTGTTTATTATTAATACATATATCCTTATCTAAGTCATTTGGCCGAACCTTAGATTTTTAGGAATAAAATAACAATTAATAATATAATATTTGATTTAAAAACTATTTTGTGTCAATTTTGACACTATTTGATATATGATTTTTGTGAAAGTCATAAGAGAATTATATGTTCGAACCAAGTTGATTAAATCAACACTAATATATCATAGTAACCTAGAAAATTAGTGTAATTCATAAAAAGTCTCAAATTACATTCATTTGAGTATTTATAACATCAATTATGTTAATATTTCCTTAAAAGGGTAATTACTGCATCATCGTTGTGTCATAAATAAATTAATTTATTTAAAGTCTAAAAATTATAAATAAAATATAATTATGTAGGAAATATTTTTAGCTTTCTAATGAATATTTATAGTCGAATTTATCTTATGTATATCCCCATATTAAAAATGTTTTAGTTATTAAACTTTGATTTTAACTATTTTAACTATTCATTAAATAATATAATATTAAATGTCATAATCTAATCCAAGTGGACCTAAATGGTCATATTATATTCATAAGGTTTTTTTTGGTCGAATTACACTTATCCAATAGAATTAGGACATGTGTTAGGGTAATAGTAATATCATATTTACCCTTAGTTACCCTATTTACTATTAACCGTGGTAAAAAAAAGTAAAAAGTTACTATTCACCAAAAATTATTTTCATCTCATTGAACCACATTTTACTTACTGACATCAACCGTGTCTCTCGGATTTTTGAAATTCCATTCACAGAAGCGGTAAAATTAAGATTTATGAAGAAATTAATTTTTTTAACTACCACTTAGTAGTTTCACTATTCATCAAAAATTGATGTTTTTCAGAACAATGCCAAAATTTCATCCTAAGCTATATTTCATATTCCGAATTCAAAAATGAAGTCTATTTTACCAAATTCATATCATAGAATTTGCATTAATTAATTTTATAATTAAATCCCGCTGTTAAAACAAATAGCGTGTTTTTAAGAAACAATATCTATCAAAAGATTGACACTTGATTATGTCTGGTTTAAATGTGAAATTACTTCCAATGACCAACATTGTATTAAATTGTAAAAATATATTCTAAATATACTTTAAAACCACTCAAATTCATAATTTATCACTATTAATTATTTCGATTAAAAAAGTTGTTTTTAATTATAATTTAGTAATTTTCACTATTCATCAGAATATGAAAGTTATCCGAAAAGTACCAAAATTTCACCTTAGGCTAAATTCGATACTCCGAATCCAAAAATGAAGTTCATTTTGAAAAATAAGATTTACAGAGTTTTAAAAAGTGGTTATTACTATTCATAACGGCTAGTTTTAATAATATTTTAATAGCATATCGTTGTTTAGTGAAACTCGGTATTGCGTATTACACACGCTATCGAGGAAGGTCGTGATTGCGTGTAATGCAAGGCAAGTCAAGGATGCGTGTTGTGCAAGCTCCTTTTTGTGTAGCGTACAACACAAGACTTTAATAAAATTAAAAAGAATATTTTTTTATAAAATCTTGGGCTGTTACAGTGATCATCATCAGGATGGTTTTATCCACTATCACATTTACCACTTCTTTCTTCTTATTCATTAATTTCATCATATGAATTTTCATCACCAGATTCTTATCTTTCATATTCAACTTTTTCCTCTTCATCATTATCATCCTTTTCTTATTCCTCATTGTTATTTTCTTCATTTTCACTATTAGAATGTTCATCTTCTTTACTGCCACTTTTACTGACATATTCAAAATTTTATGGTTCATCAGTATCTTTATAATAATCATCTGGAAGGAGAGGTTCTTTTGTAGGAAGAGGATTAGGATGGCTAGGAGGTACATACGTCATCCTTTCTAGACATCCTTTAATATATGGGCCACCTCTATCATCAATTAAGATTATTCTCCATGATTTTATTCAGCTACTTCTTCTTCTTCATAAGAATATTCCCAAACTTCATCTGGTCCTAGACTAGGAACAACCTTGTCTCTTGGTCTTGAGGGGTTCTCTAAAAGATTTAATTCCTCATAAATATTATCATTGTATTCAACCCATTGTTTCTTCTTGGGATTCCAATTAATCTTTATCCTCTTACAAATTATCTATGTGATTCAAACCCCATCACAATTAGTTATTGATTCTTCATCCTCTCTCACTAGACATTTGACATTCAAAATTACCAAAATAAACATTGGATAAAACATGGTATTTGAATTGGATTGGGTTTTCATCAGTTTATTCAGATGAACCATTAAATACCTACTCAAGTTAATCTTGTGTTCCTTTCTTCATCACATTCAAAAAATAGACATCCTTGTATTTGAGGGAGGAGAAATCTTATTTTCAAGGACATAATCAGTGCTGAATAAATTTGAACAATAACTTTCATTCACCATAAAGATTTATTGTTATTGGTCCTTTAGGAACTCTATTTCCAGTAAGCTCTACCAATGATTCCTCAAAAATTAAAATATCACTATCAAGAGGTGCACTAACCTTGTAATCATCCAAAATACCTTTATGATATACTTTCTTTCATTTGACCCACTTCTTTGAATAATAAGAAACTCGTTCACCATTAATCCAAGACATAATCCAAAACTCTTGCCTTTGAGAATAAATTCCACATGAAAATAAAACTCGTGGACAAGATTCAGATAAAATGATATTGTGTTGCTGGAGAACCACTCCTACCACCCCTTGTTTTTCTTACACTTCTAAGACAAGGGACTTATTTGAGGGTAACTATTCAGAATAAACTTCCTTTTTGGGAGTGACAATTTGACTCATCATTTCAGGATGGATAGTTTTTGGTTTAGATTTAATGGATTCACCTATCTGCTTTATAGAAGTATTTGACTCATCCACATACTTTTCATAGACACGCTTCACTCAAGTAATTGATGAGATTTAAAGGTTTTGGTTCAAAGGAGAAGGGTAGTAGTTTGGGATAGAGTAATGTGATAGCAGGAGTGTGAGAGTGAGAAAGTGAGTTGGATTTATTTAATTTCTTTAATTTAAGAATTTAAAAATAATAAATAGGTAAATGTGAATTAAAATAAAATGAAATAAATAAAACAACAATGTTTTAATTTCTATATAGAAAGAAACAATGTACAGAACGGTGTGACACAATAGTGAGTCATGTCGGTATGTCATCAATGGTGAGACATCAATGGTGAGACACAATGGTGAGTCTTCAATAGTGATAGATAAATGGTGAGACATCAATAGTGATTAATCAATGGTGAGACATCAATGATGATTCATCAATAATGAGACATCAACAGTGGGTCGTCAATGGTGAGACATTAATAGAGATTCATTTATGATAAAACATAAATGGAGAGTCATTAATGGTGAGACATAAATGGAAAGACATCAACAGTGAGACATAATAGCGAGTCATCAATAGTGATACATTGAACGGTTAGTAAATATAATTTGTTCATCCCTAACTCATGTATGATGTAACGCATTCTCTCAAAATTCAATGGATTTGTAAAAATATTACCAAGATTATGTTTAGTACCAATTAATTCTGGAGATATATCAACTTCCTTATAATGATCTCTTAAAAAGAGATGTCTTACATCAATAATTCATTTCTTGAATGAGAAAATGGATTCTTAGAGATGTTAATAGAACTTTTGTTATTACAATTTATATGGATGTGTCTAAATTTATAGCCATAGACTAGTAATGTCTATTTCATCCGTAAAATTTGAGCACAAAAACAACCAGTAGCTATGTATTTAGCTTCAGTAGTAAAAAATACAGAATAAAATTATTTCTTACTACACCATGAAACTAGAGACTTTCCCATAAAGTGACATGTTCCAGAATTGTTTTTTCTATATAACATTAAACCACAAAATTCAGCATCAAAATAACAAACTAAATGTAATGGTTTTACTTTTTGATAGAACAGTATTAAGTTGGTAATATATTTGATGTATTTAAAAATTCATTTTGTAGTATGTAGATGAGACTCTTTAGGGTTTTATTGATGATGAGCACACATATATACAATAAACATAATATCTTATTGACTAGAATTCAAGTAAAGGATAATTTCAATCATACCTCTGTAATTGGTTTTATCTACCGATTTTCTATTTTCATCAAGATCAAATTTATTGGTGGTACTCATAAGAGTATAACTAATTTAGTCATATCTATGTTAGAAAGTTTTAAATGATATTTATTATATATAAATTGATTTAAAATAATACCTTCCTTATTTTGAAAAATATTAAATCCAAGAAATAATTGGATTTTACCCATTAAAATCATTTCAAACTCATTATACATTATTTTTTAAAAATAGACACATAAAAAATGTTTTGAACATCAAAAAATAATATCATTAACATATATTTTAACAACTAAAACATATTTAGAAATTAATTTTTATGAAAAGAGTAGGATCATCAATCCCTTTAGTAAAAACTTTCTAAATAATAAATGTGTTGAGCATATCATACCAAGCTCTCAAATTCTGTTTAAAAAAACAAATATATTGTTAATTTAAAAACATTACTTGGAAAGGGGGATTTTTAAAACTAGGGGTTGTTCAAAAAAATCCTCCTCAACTATATAACCATTTAGGAATGAAATTTTGACTTTCATTTGATAATGTTTGAAATATAGATGTGCTGCATAAGTTAGCAGTATTCTAATGGATTCACGTCGGGCTATATGTAAAAAGTTTTCTCTATGGTCTATTACTTATTCCTGAATATAACATTTTGATACTATAATTCCTTTATTCCTTACAATTTTACTATCTCCATCCACATTGTTTCTAAACACCCACTTATTTCCTATTATTAAGGTTTCTTTGGTTTTATCAACAAGTTTTAGACATTGTTTTTTTCAAACAAGATTAATTATTCCTACATATATATCATCTAGAATTCATTATTGATTGAATCATTCTTGTTTTAGGATCAAGTTGTGACAAGAAGACTTGATGTTCATCCTGGTTTCTTTAAGAAGATCTAGTGCATGTTACTTTTTCTAAGTCTCTAACTACAACATCTAAAGGATGGTTTTGAGGGTTCTAACAGATCTAGAGAATGAAGAGTTGGTTATATCAGGTTTAGGTATAGGTTTAGGTTCATTTTCAGAATTATGAGAGTTTCTAGAACCAGATTTTCTACATATTTAACAGCAGAATTAGAAACTTTTTGTTTAAATTTATGTTTCGAAAGATTGCCCTAAAGATTTTTTATGGAGGTTTTGGACTCATGTGTATCTATTTTATCAAGAATGAAATGCACAGATTCTTCCACACACTTATTTAACTTATTAGGGAATCTATATTCCTTACTAGAGACTGACTAACCTAGTAAAACCCCTTAATCATTTTTAGAGGCAAATTTGTCTAGATTGTCATTTTTATCAAGAACAATGACTTCGAAACCAAATAATTTGATGTAATAAATATTATTTTTCCTATTATTCTACAGCTCATATGGGGTATTCTTTAGGATAGGTCTAATTAAAACACTATTTATTATGTAACAAGAAGTATTTACAGATTCTATCAAACAATAATTAGAGAGATCTTATTCATTAAACATAGTATGGTCTATTTCTTATATGATTATATTTATCCTTTATAAAACTTCATTCTATTGGGGTTTCCTGGGAGAAAATAAGTTATGAATAAATCCATTTTTAGAGAAAAAAGATTCAAATTCTTGATTTTCAAACTCACATCCCTGATCGCTCTATAAGAATTTGACTCTGGGTCAACTTAAATTTTCTACTAACCTAGAATACATGATGAAATAAGGGAAGGACACACTTTTGTGAGCTAAAAAATGTCCATGTAAACCTAAAAAATTAATCTATAATAACATAGAAATATTACTTCAAATTAAATCTTTAAACTCTATAAGGTCCAAAAAAATCCATGGGAACCAACTCAAGAGTTTGAGAAGTTGAAATTTATTTCTTTCATTTGAATGATATTTTATGTTTTTTTTCATTTTTGAAACGTATTTCAGACTTTATAATTTGGAAAATCTAGTTTAGGAATATCCTCAACTAATACTTTTCTATTCATGTTTCTAAGATAGTAAATGTTATTGTGTCATTGTCTCATAATCTAGAGCCAAGACCCTTTATGAGTGGAACTCAAGCAAAAAACATTATGAGAAACTAAAGAATCTTGATTTATAGCATATATATTTTCATTTCTAAAATAATTAAACACTAAATAATTCTTAGAATTAAAAACATTACACAAATAATTTTAAAATTTAACAAGAAATCCATCATCACACAACTGTGAAATTCTAAGAATATTGTACACACATTCATCAACAAAAATAACATTCGAAAAAAATGGATTTATTATTATCGATCTCACCAAGACCAATAATGTTTCCTTTTTCATTGTAACCAAATGTGACATGTCCACTATCAACCTTTATACGATTCTTGAAGAAAGAGTAGTCCCCTATCATGTGTCTTGAAAACCAGTTATCCATGTACCATAAGCTCTTACAGTAACTCTTCAAGCAGCTTTCTTGCCAAAAAAATTAGACATGAAAACATTTTGGTGCCTAGAAATTCTTGAATCCGGTAATATTATTAGTTAAAGCATTAGGGAAAAAATTAGGTGTTTCTTATAATAAATTTTAAATGTCATGTAAAAATAAAATCCATTAGGTCTATAATAACTAGTTATAGTAAAAGATGTTACACTGATAGAACATGTAGAAAATTTTCTAGAACTGCGCATAAAACCATATTTTCTAGATTTAGATACTATGTTAGTTTTAAGAAAAATTTCTTCCCCCAGGTTGATAACCATTGAGAGTTGTATATTTAAGAGAAAAATTCATACCAATAATTTGAAATAAGGTATATTTACCATTTTTAAATATTTATAAATCCATCCTTAACTTCTCTTTATAAATTTTAAGTTCAGTATTTTAATTGAGAAAATGTGCATTCATTTCCTTTTTTATAGTGAGTTTAGATGTAACAGTATAGAAAATAGAATTCCATTTTTTGAGAGTTTTATAATTATATTTCAAATCATTACAATTATACTCAATAATTTTTCAATATTCAAACATTTATTCATTATTAATATTTTTAGAATGAGATTTACATTCATATTCATAATAATATGAGTTTTTTTAATGAGAATCTAGGGTTACCTTAGATATGTTTGTTATAAAACACATGTTGACTTTGTGATACCTTTCATCATAATATGATTCTGATTCACTAGTGGTGTCCTTAGAATCACTCCAGGTAGCCTTCATATCATTCTTGTACTTCCTATTTTATCCTCATACTTCTTTTTGTACATTAATTTTGGGCAGTCATATTTTACATGTCTTGTTCTTTTTTTATTCATAGTAGACTATCTCAATGGTATTTACATTTTTTCTAGTAATTTTCTCAATTTCCTTTTTTCAAATTTCCCTTCGTAGCCATGATTTATAAAGAACTTATTCTTTCTATAAAATTTATTAATTCTCTGAGCTAGTTGATCCATTTCCTCATCACTATCATTTGATGCATCTTCATTGTTGGAACGTTCATCAAGCACTTGAATTTTCTCATTTTTTGTATGCAGTTGATTTGAAATCCACTAACATTATTTTATTTTCATTATCTTTTTCTATGTTAACTCTCATCTCTTCCTCACACATCATCATTTTTTCAATCATCATTTTTATAAGAATTGAATATATTTCACAGGATTCTCTAATTAATACTGAGTTACCTCTCTACCTTTCTAGATGAAATCTCAAAATCCTCATGATTTGTTCTTTTCTAGTGACTATCATTCCTACTGATATCATCATATTCATAATATCATTGAACCTAGGATACATGTCAAATATTGGTTTATAATTTTTTATTTTGAAATTATTATATTTGATTGTATATGTGTTAAGCTTTATTTAATTAACATTAGTGGTTCCTTCATGTTAAATAGATAAGGTATCAAAATTTTAAAATAATATTTTACATAAAGAAATCATACTACATTCTTCATCACCAAAATCACAATATAAATTATTAAAATTTTTCAAATTATTATTATATGCTTCTTTAGTGGCATCATTAAAAGTGTTTCTAATAGTAGAAGAAATCTTTTATTCATTAACTATTGCAAACCATATTTCAAAACTCATACTTTCGAAATGAATTTTTATTTTGAGTTTCCACTGAGCATAGTTTGTTCCATTAAAATAGGGAGTCATGTTTTTATAAGTGACTTCCTGTCTGTTTTCCATTTAAAACTAATTTTAGAGAGCAACAAATTTTTAATAGATTGAAATTTTTATATCAGTAAAATCCCAACAAAAAAATCATAGTTCAAAATAGATATGAAAAATATTTTAATCTTATGATACTAAATTTTGGTCAGTGTAGGACACTCAGGGCAGGGGTAATTTAGTTACTATAAAAATTTCTATCTAAAACACTTATTTAAATGTTCCCCAATCTTAAATAAAGAATAGTCCAGTTAACCAAAGTAGGAAATTTATAAAAGTTTTGATTTTTTGAATGATTTCTAAAAGATTGATTAGTTCCCAGTTAAAGAAATTCGATTTATTATTTTAACTTATGAAATAAATATACTAAATAAAATTTAAATATAAAAACTACCTATGATTAAGTATGAGAGTCAAAGAAATTCTTTCTTGTGTGAAATGATAAAGCAGTGAAAACATATCATTGGAAGAAACAGCCAAATTAGAACAAGAGGTTCAGTCTCATGATGTGACTTAGTCCTCTCCACTTGGTGATCACCTACCACAAAGTTATTTATAAAAATAAAAAAGGATCCACACCCTATATCGGGGTAAACAACAACATACACAACAGTCCATGTCAATAGAACTATTATATAGTTTTCGTGGGTGTAAAAATTACAACAGGCCACGTAGGGACATATTCCATTATTATATGTGGGTAGTGTAAGGTCTAAAAAGGTATTTCTCTGAAGATATTAATGTATCTTACATTTTGAAATAGGATTGAATGTGTTTTCATAATATATACAGTCACACACTCCTAAAAATATAAAATAGTACATGATTAGAGCATAAATAATGAGATAAGAGTTTAAAGGCTCTATGTGTTTGGTGATGAAGAATGAGATGATTTCAAAATATAGATAGTAAAATAGAGTATCATGATATATTCTGTTATTCTTCTTCTTGTGAGGTAATGAAGTTTTTGATGAATATTCTCTAATATTCATTTGATGTAGCATATGTTCTTCAATTTTGTTTATCTGCAATGTCATCGTATAGGAACAATAGGTAGTTTCACTTGTGTGTTTCCTTGATGCGAGACTTCTTATATTTTTCTTTATCTTTTTTTTCTTTTATATCATGTGCTTGGTTTGTAAACTACAAGGATGACAATAAGAATGATGTCAATAGTGTGTCGGTACCTCATAACTCGTACTATAACATCGATATTAATGTTCTCTACAAAAGGTAGACAATGTTATTAAAAAAATTGTGGTACTAAGATTCAAGAAGTATAACAGTTCAAATGAAATTTAAATTTATATAAAAAAGGAAGGAATAACGGTATCTCTGGATCAGTAGGTCAAGAATGGTGATTCATGATCGGTAGGTTTCTCTTTAAGTAAGTCAACTTGAGTGTGAATCATCTATCGGTATGTCATTCTGACAGTAGTTCTGCTTGAAGGTAGGTCCACATGATGTTATGTCAATTATCGGTAGTGCATACTTAGTGAAAATAATGAACATTAGTGAGTCATTATATCGATAAACTAAGCTAGTGGTGACTCATGCCATCGGTAACTCTACTTTAATGGCGACTCATCCTTAGTGAAATTTTAAAAAAGCTATCGGTGGCTCAATGTGATAATGATTTAGCTAGCGGTAGGTCAGGAATTTGTGACTCATATTGGTGTATTTTCCTTTTCCATATTTCAATATCTGTGTTGACGGTGAGATAGATAAAATGAGACATATCGTTGTTAGGTCCCACAGGGAGTCCATCCTGACTACGACTCAACCTCAGCGCTGAATTATCCTCAACGATGACTTATATAATGCAAAAATTTTCTAATTTTCATTATGTAGTAAAAAACTAATAGAATAGATTAATCTCATATTGTAAACTTGGGTAAACATAATTAAACATAATTAAACTTAATTAACCATGATTTGTGATCCTTAAAACTATAGGAATCCAACATATATAAATATTTTTTACTTGCTTGATCAAATACCCTGACTAGAATAATTATATCATTGGTTAGTAAGTAGGTTTAATATATAATTTAATACTCTTTCCATCACCATCGGATGGTCATATGCTATTCACCATCTAATTGGTGTAGTTTTTTACAAATATGGGATTTTTTATATATGGCATGGGCAAGTTAGTGACTTACACTAGTTAGTCAATGCAGCTTTCAATTCTCCACCATTAACTGATGCCTTCCTAGATTCATTCCTTAGCATTCAGTTGATCATCCATATTCATTCCTTAATCTCAAAATCTGATAAAATAATGTTCTATTCCTTTATCAATATCAACATGATTCCTTTGAATAGAATTGGATATATTCATTAATTCCATAAAATCAATGACTAAGAGTATAAAATATGATATTGAAATTCATTATAATGAAATAATATATACTAAAAAGAGTATTTGTAATCATTAAAACAATATTATAGTTAGAGTGGTACATCAACCTCTCCCCTTTTTACGATCATAAACCCTTAATATAGAAATATATATCAATTGTAAATAATCAGTGAATCATATTTCAATGAATTCAAGATATCAACCCTCATATTCAATATGATCAAGATGTTCATAAAACAAAATTCAAAAAATTAAAAAAACTGTAAAATATTCAACTCCCAATTTCTTAAACAATTAATCACATATAACAATAAATTTAAATAAATTTATTCTCCAAGATCAATAAATGGTTTCAAAAAAATTATCCCCATTTAATGTTTAATAAAAATTTCCAATTTTGGGATAATAAAAAAGAAATAAAGGAAGGAAATATAAAACACAAAATTAATAATTTGCTGAAAAATTTATGATATATTTTAAAAATGATTTTTAAATAATCAAAATAGTGGTTGAAAATGTTGTTCAATATAAAATAAAAATGATTTCAAAAAATAAAAACATAAAATAAAAAATTAAAATATCTATTTGATTCCAAGATACACTTTTAATAAGTGAATTATAGACAGATTATAGTATAAATTGGGTTTTTTTATAAATATATTTAGAGATAAAATGAATTAAAAGATAAAGAAAAAAAATAATGATTTAAAGAAATTGAAAAGAGAAAATTAGTACATACCTTTTCTGAAATAACTCATAGAACTAAAGGGTATATTTTCTAGAATTGAATGATTTTGAAGGCTACAAAAGTTCCTATATATGTGAAAATGGACCTTAAAATAATCCAATAATTTAAATTATTTCAAATAAAATTCAAAAAACATTTTTTTAGAGATATTTATAAAAATATCTTTTTCTCATTGTTAATATTCTATTAAGAGAGATTAAATATTTTCAAAAAATATGAGGGAATATATATAATTTTTATATATGACTTCAAAAAAACATAAAACAAATTAATTAAAAAATTACCTTTTATACAATATTTTAAAAAATAGTATAAATTTTATTAATAAGTATTTGTTTGAAAAAAAAATCATTAATTTTTTTGAATTTAGATAAATGATTTTTTTTATTTTAAAAAGTAATTTTAAAACATATTTCTATCTTAACAAAAACATTTGAATTAAAGTGATAAGGAATCCCCTTAAATGAATACACATGTGTGATATCAGTATCATATGCAAGTGATAAAATAAAAATAATAAATTAAAAAATAATTCATTTATTTTAATATTTGAATAAGAAAGAGAAAAATATTTTAAAAAAGATCATTTTTAAATAAAATAAAACTTAAAAATACTAATCAAGTTAACTATAGTAAAATAGAGGGTGTTACAAATTTATGATTCCTAATTCAACATAAATGAAATCCAAATAAACAAAAAAAATTAGGTTTAGTTGAAATTTTATAAAGTTTAAATTATATCCTTTCAAATTCCAATAAGATATCCCCCTTTTTAAAGTGAACTATTGTGGAATTGTGCCTAATATAATTGTGTGTAGTATGATATTGATTGACAAGATTTTTATAATTGTTTGTGGAATTATAATTATTATCACATATAATAAGGATATTGTTATATATAATCCCAAAGTTCAAGAGAGAGTATTTCATCCATATTATTTGAGCACAACAACTCATGATCACTTTATCTTCTACTTCGACTATATAAATAAAAATATAGATTTTATTATTTATGCCCTATGAGATGAGGTATTTTTCATGTAGGTGTAAATTTGAAATTATACTTTTCCAATATAGTTTGTATCCCCCAAAATTAGCATCATAAAAATGATTTCATTCATTAAAAGTTCCTTTAGGATAAAATAATGCAATATTTTTCTTTATATTTAAATATTTTTTGGAACTAGAAAATGAGTCACCAAAATATTCCAAATGATTCTATACATGATCCAAGATCGTAGCCCATTTCTCAAGCTTTTATTTGGCAGTTCGTAGGGAATGAACAAAGTTATGGATTAGAAGTTATGGACATTTGAAGTTGGGCAGGAAAACTGGTTCGTGGAGCCCATTCGCGAAGCTCCCACTGCGATCACGCAACAAGGGAACATGACCGGAGCCTACACGAATACCACAAAGTTTTAAGATGGTCAGCTCCATGGTTATGAAGAACTTGAGGGAACTTGACCGGAGCCTCTGCGAGCACCACGTAGCTCTATGACGGTTGGTTTTGTGGTTACAACGAACTTGAGGGAACTTGACCAGAGCCTTTGCGAGCGCTGTGATGCTCGATGACAGTCGGCTCCGTGATTATGAGAAACATGAAGGAACTCCCTCAAGTTGTGGACTGTGATTTTTTTACAGTTCACATTTGATCTTCGCAGCATGCATTTGTGCTTCATGGTGCGCTTTTCCGACCTCCACGACCTATAAATACTTGGAACACCCCCTTCATAATGACGGTCATGCCGCCCCTTGGGCTACTGATCTCCCATTTCATGGAGCTCCAATGCACATCAAAGTGATTCTATTCTCAAAGGGCTTCACGATAGGCTTTTCTCCATGAGAGGCTTTGCTCCACGAGAGGCTTTTCTCCACAATAGGATTTTCTCAGTGAGACGCTTTACTCCGTGAGATGCTTTTATCTGCGAGATTCTAGGCTCCGCAAGATGATTTTCTCCACGATATGCTTGGCTATGTGAGACCCTTTTCTCTGTAAGACTCTTGGCTCTGCGAGACCATTTTCTCCAAAAGCCTCTTCACTCCATGAGCCCCATTTCTCCATGATCCTCTTCACTCTACGAGCCGCTTCGCTCCATGAGACCCATGGATCCACGATCCCCTTCGCTCTGCGAGCCCCTTTGCTCTGTGAGCCGCTTCTCTTTGTGAGCCCCTTTTCTTCGTGAGCCCCTTTTCTTCGTGAGTCTCATTGCTCCAAGAGAATCTTTACTTCGCAATTCTACTTCGAAAGACCTCATGTTCTGCAAGCATCTCTCCTCCACGAAGCTACTTCTACAATCCCTATCCTTCGCTTCCATCACTGACCACCATGAAAAATGGAGAGTCGCATTGCGAACATTTCTGATTGGGACATTGACATTTTCCATTGTGCCCTTATGCACAGCCACCTTCCACCTATGAAATACTATGATTCGAGATACTCCTACAAACACCATGAAATACCTTGTGTCGACATATTCCTCCTGGTCCCTTTCATATATCGTGAGTAGATATTCTCATCACCAATTCCCCGAGTACTTGAGTCAAACCATTCCTCAAACGACTAATTCGAACCCTATCACCTGACATCTATAACAGGTTGAACCAAAAAGGTTTTCCTTTGTGTAAGTCCCAACACCAGCCATTTTAAGGTGCCTTATGGCTAATAGTCTTCTCTACGTGACTATAAACTTTAGTACACCCTATATTCCAAACATAGGATGCCTCTTGCTCTAAACAAGAGATGCCTTTTGCGCCTAGCATAAGATGCCAACAATCCTCCCTACATGACTATAAACTATAGTATTCCTTATTATTCAATAGTAGTATTCCTCTTATTCCAAATAAGAGATGCCTTATGTGCTAAGCATAAGATTCCTATTTCCATGATTACAGTGATTTAATTTCTTGAGCATTGGAATCTGTTCAAACATTTCATCACTCCACCTCATACTTTGTGTGTCCTTCATTCAGATCTTTATCCTCTTCCATGTCTGAAGGGACCCCCTAATAGTCTATTCCCATGCCACATCGGGTTACCTACCGTCTTGGGCCAATGCCCTGTAAGACTTTGGACGACATGTTGAGTCATGTCCTGTGTTTTGAACATAATCAGCAGTCAACCTTCATTTGTTTGTCCCCATTTCATGCTAATGTGATATGGATGTTGTGTTTCGAACATAGTAAACAGTTATCCTCCATAGTCATTCCACCCTCACCGCATTCCAAATTTTGGGCATGTGATTCACACTTTTCAACTCCCTCTGTTCGGACTGATTCCAATGCCCCTTGGTGTTATCCCGCTCGTGCACTAGCGCATAAGTGTAGACCTCTATTTTATGCCTTAACCCGCTAGTGAGTTGGGATGGGCTCATGGCCACTCATGAGGAAGGCACTCAGGTAGCTTCCTTGCATAAGCCCCATCCACTATTGCCGCTCCATAGCTGCACCCAGGTAGAATCTATGTGCAAGCCCCATTCACCACCCTTCTTGGACGCACCTTTGCATCGGGATTGTCAGGTCCTATCTGCCTCTTGTTTCTCACACCAAGAAAAACTCACATGGGCATATATTAGTAAGCATTGACTATAGAATCCTACCTTGACCATCTTATAGTGTTTGTCCCAACACCATCCATTGGTTATGACCCCCTTCACGTCGATTCCAACCATCCTGAACTACATGGACATTGATCTTTGCCAAGGAAAGGTACGTAGGAATCCACCCTGAGGTTCAATCCCAACAACCATTGGTCCCGACTATATTCATGTCATCTCACCAACACTCTTCCTAAACTATGTGGACTTTGATCATTCCCAAGGCAAGGTACGTAAGAAGCCTCCTTGAGGTTCAATCCCAACAACCATTAGTTCCGACCCCCCATCGCATTAGCTCCCACTCCTCATGAACTACGTGTACTTGGATCATTTCCATTACAAGGTACGTAGGAATCCTCCTTAAGGAGCAATCCCACCATCTATCTGGTCCCGACCACTTCATGTCGGTCCACCCTCTTCCTGCATGACGTTAAACTGTACACCCCCTTTTCATCCAGCAAGACGTTATACTATACCCATTCAAACTACGTGTGATTTGACCCCTATCTCTTAAACATAATATGTAGGAAGTCTCCCTAAGGTTCATCCCTAATCATCGGTAAGCTATTTCCATCCCCATTCAGTGGTAATCTATTGTCAACCCCATTCAGCAGTAAACTGTTTTCAGTCCCATTTGACAATAAGCCATTGAAGTCCCCCATTATGAGGTAAGCCGTTGAAGTCCTCCAATAGATGGTAAGTTGTTGAAGTCCCCAATCTATGGTAAACTGTCTTCAAATGAACTAAGTGGACTTTGATTCCCTACCACGAGGATATATAGGAAGCCTACCTAAGGTTCAAGCACATCACTCACGTCTCATCATAATCTCTCCATCGAGCCTTTGTGTTTCGATAAGGTCATAACCCCTCCTTGATGTTATATTTCTTCCAGATCCCATCCATGTGTCCATTATCATGGGCCGCCTCCTCAGGTGTCCCATAGTCCCACCGAACTATGCGAACATTGATTCACTGCCACGAGGATATGTAGGAAGTCTCTTCACGGCTCAAGCCCAACATCACTGACATCCTCACGTCAGTTCCATCTCACTATCTATCCACTAAATTCAACTCTCCATCATCCATCCTGATTCTTACCTGGGCTGCCACATCCTAGTGGGATCATGTCAACCACCTCATCACTGCTTCTAGCAGTACCTAGTTCATTTTCCATGCATATGCCTCAGCATGTATCCACATTTTTTTGCTTTTTGTACACCCTGATTCATCACCCCTTTGAAATATGTGGATTTTGACCCCTGTTCTCTAAATAGGGTATGTAGGAAACCTCTACGAGGTTCAATCCGAGCCAATGGTAAACCTTGGTGTTCCACTATTTCGGGATGCACACTCCCTGATCCGCCCTCAGTGGTGTCCAGATCAGCCTTCACAGTGTGATATCTTCCCTTTACAGGACACTCAATATTGGGTCTGCTCTTATTTATTGTTTTGATCCATCCACCTAGTAAACCTTCCTAGTGTTCCCACCTAGGGATATACCATTCTGATCTGTATCTATGGGATATTCTGATCACCCTCTTTTCATCTCCTCAAAATGTGAAACTCATGGCCTACCTCATCTTAAACATGAGATGTCGGAGGAAAACCTCGGAATACAAGACTTTGGCGTAACCGTCTCCGAAAGATGTTAAACTCATGGAATACCCTATGTTAAACATGGGTAGTTAAGGAAAACCATAGAGACAAGCCTCTGGCATAAGATACCCCATGACTGATGTGGGATGCCTCGGGTTCTGTACCCTTCAGATGCCCATTTATGAGGAAGAATACTGGTTCCCCAATGTCTATGCATCCAGAGATTCCCCAACATGCCCGATTTGTCATCTAATCTGACCGAAGGTTTCTACCATGTCAAGACCCCATGGAATGTCCTAAAAAAGTTTTGAAATTAACCGGCGTACAAGAAGATATGGATCTAGGAATGAGATTCATGAACCACGACTTAATCTTTAAGGGATACCTAGATGAGGTAACGAGTTCTGAGGAGGAATCCATGGAAGGAGCAACCAATATCCCATCATTCCTGTTTCGATCAAAGTTCAAACTTCCATGAATAGGTGACTGATGTTTCCCGCCTTTGGAAAGTGGGAATTTGGGGCAACAGTTTTGCATCCTCAACAGAAGGATGTGCACACCCTGGTGAAAGCATCCGAAACAATATTTAAAATTTATATTAAAAAATTTGAGATCATATTATTTTGTATTGGATTTAAAAATAATAAAACATAAAATATAGAAAATGATATCAGGAAAGTTCAGTGTAAGATAATGTGGACTCCAAATACTACATCTATAAATCTTATTCTTGACCAACTTATCGGCTTCATCCAATGTTAACAAAAAATATGCCCCTATGGGTGTGATAATTTAATTTTATTTATCCATACCAAATCATTTTAATATTTACATAGTTTATTTTTTTTAGTTTTGAAAATAATGATCATTATTATTTGAAATTTAAAAACTCTGAAAGAATTAGATTTCACCCATAATGCTCATTACAAATTCCTTTTTGTCATTAAATCATAAAATTCAAAAACAAAATATAAATTGGATGAGTACAAAATTATAGCATCAATATAAATTAGGAAAAGTAAAAAATCATTTGATCTGTGTTTTAGAGAAATTACTAAATCAAATTTTACCATTTTAAAACCATTTTATTAAAGAAATTTTTTTAAACATTCCTACCAAGACTGAGGGGACCCTTTTAAACCCTAAATAGAATTAGATAATTAGAAAACATTATTTTTAAAATTATAATATTCAAAACAATGTGGATTTTACCCCAAAAAAGCATTAATAAAACCATTAAAAATTAAATTTTAACAAATTTTTTGAAGGATTTCAAATTAAGTTGTGATGAGAATTCAAACAAGATTATAAGGGATTCTAACTAATTGATAGATGTGTTTCACATTATTCAATTACTTTTCTTGGTTATAACATTTAGCTACTATATGAGATTTATTTCTAGTCATATTACCTAACTCATCTACTTATTCCAAAGACCAATTTAGTTATTATGATGGGATGACCATTTGGTCAATCCAAGAGATTCCATATATCCCTCCCAGTGAATTGATTTAATTCCTCTTTCATGGGAAAAACCAAATTTATCTTTTAGGGATTATTTAATATTGTTGGGTTTTAAGTGAGAGATGAAGTATATATATATTCAACCTCATTCAATACTAATCTTGTTGTATGAGTTCATACTTCAAAACATTCAATGACATTTTCAAGGGGATGTCCTTTGGATAATATTCATAAAAACAATGTGAATTTATTCTTCCAGTTTTTTAGTACTTTTTTTAAATACATTTTTTGGATTACCAGAGTTATAGTACCCAAGAAAGTTACCAACATTATATTTGAATAAAAAACATTCATGATTCTCTTCGGTGTAGAGAATAAAACATTTAAAATAAAAAACATAAAAAATACCACTTTAGGTTCTTTATATTTCAGTGTTTCATAAGTGGTATTTTATGAGAATGTATTAGAAGAACACTATTAATGATAAATCGAATAGTATTGATGACCTAAAAAAACTATTTAGATAAATTAAGTTCATTTAAAATATTTTTTGTGATTTCTTGGATAGTTTTATATTTTTCTCTATTCTACCATATTTTTTTGGTTTCTTCAATAAGTAGAAAAAAATAATCAAATCCATGATAAAAGAATAAATAATTATATTAATTATTTTTGAATTATCCACCATGATCACTTTTAATAGAAAAAATTGATATCCTTCTTCATTTTTTACCTTTTTAAATAATAAGATGAAATCCTTAAAAGACTCCCTTTTATGAGATAATATGTCATTCCAATTTAATATTGTAAATTTATCAAAAATAAAATAATTTATCATTTATATATTCAATTTTAAACGGTTCAAATAAATCAAGATGAATTAATTTGAGATATTGAGAAGAAAAAAAATCTTTTTATAGATTTAATAATTTTTTTTTATTTATTACCATATTTTTAAGATATATAAACCGTGTCAAATTTAAAATATATTTACTTAAATATTATAACATAAGATAATGGTTGAGTTTGAGTAGTGGTGTGTACTAAAATGACCAGGAGAAATTTTCCAAATCTAAAATTCACTTACTTATGCACTCAATAATTTCATGTTTTAACTAGAATTTGATTTAAAATTGATTGTATAATCATTTTAAAAATGAGAAGTGGTAAATTATGGATTTCTTTTTGAGTTAAAAACCTTAAACAAATCCTTTTTGAAATAAATTTAAAAGATCTTATCACACAATTGACTAGTGCTTAGAAAATTTTCTTTCATGAAATTTATAAATAAAACATTTTTAATGAGATTTGAGTTAGAAATATTGGTGTTACCTTCATTGATTATATTATCCCTATAGTTATCACCGACAATGATGTTTCATCCTAACTGTTAATCGATTTGATCGAATTTAGAGAGGTAAACACATATGATTCTTGGAAACCAATATACATATGCCACAGTGATTCGTGTGATTTTATCTCAAGATACATTTCCTAAAAAATAAAATGACTAAATGTTTTGGTATCTAAATAAATATAGGTTTTCATATGTTATCCAATAATTATTTAATTCTATATATTTTTACTCTAGTATTTCTTTTGGAAATACTACATGAAAGATGAATTCATTTTAGTATACCTAATCTCTTATAAATATTAGTACAATTGAGAAAAGAGATTAGGATCTAATGGAAAAATAGAGCCTAAGATATTGATGACCAATTAAAGATATCTCTTGACATATATTTTAGAGGATCTACTAGAGCTTCACCTTTGGGGTTCTAACAATTGATAAGGATTAATATCACAAGCATGGAATTGTTATTAACCGAATGAGTTTGAGGTATATCTTTCCATCCACTAAGGAAACCTATTTATTAGCTTCAATTGGTCTAGTAATAATTTAGAATTCATTAATTTCACTAAGCATTAGCAACAGAAGTTTAAGAGACATGTTGTCCACTAAAAGAAATATTTTTTATGTACTAGATTAAATCCACCATATGGACACAATATCACTTTGTCTTGATTATAGGTTTTCAGTAGGCTACATGGATCTATCCATTACCAATAGGTACCCTAATAAATTTCTACAAATTGAGACTTCTATCCATATGGCACGGACAAGATGATTCACTTCGATGATGAGTCCGTAAAGCCAACAATTCTCTTGATTCAACCAAGTCCTTTGGCTGATATTATTACTTACTTCCATGATTATAAGACACGATAAAAGGTAGTTCCATTCCTTTAAAAAGATTACCATGATTCCTTCAAATTGACTTGGACATATTTACTATGTCAAGAACTTTTATGACTAAAAATAAAAAATGTGAGACTGTAATTCACTCAAATGAAATTATTGGAAACAGAAAAGTTTCATTGAGATCATGAAAAAAAATATGAGAGATATATAGGTAAAAAATACTTTTTATCAATTTTATATAGAATATATGTAATTTATTTATGTTCCCCCAATATTAAATTTTTAGTTGAGTAAAATAAATTATAGTTTATTAGAAATTTATTTATATTGGACATTGAGAAAAGTTCATTAACAATAGAAAAATTAAATTATGAACTAGTTATCTTCAAATAATATTGTGAAAACCAATTTCAATAATTTAAATAATCATTCAAGTATGATAAAATCCAAGATAAAAAATATTGAATATCTAATGATTCAAAAAATTAATAAATGAAAGGAGAGTAACAACCCGAGAAGTAGTGTTTTTTAAAAAAAAATTCATATGTTCGATATTTTTGTTCTACATAACCCTGGATTTATATTTTATTACATGTAACATTGTTTTTTTCTTGAGTTCAACATAATACATATTTTAGCTTGTGTTACACACAACACTGAGTTTAAACAAAAAATGACATATTATTAAAATATTATTATTTAATATGATAGTTATCACTTAGATATTTAAATGGTGTGTATGAATATGAAAAACGAAATTATGAAAAATACATGGTTTATAAATTTATATAAAATAAATTCATTATTGAAAATTTATTTATAAATGAATAATGAAAATATTCTTCTCGGAAACTATTTTTATGAAAATATTCTTTTCACCTAAATAAATTAAATAAACCTATATTTTGGGATTTATTTTTATGAAATATATATAGGATATATATATATATTAAATCAATTATTTAAAATTTATCCTATGAGAATTCTACACAAGTGAATATAATAAATCTGATTTTATGCATAAAACAATATTTCTCTAAAAAAAGGTTTCTCGCCTTTTTTGGCGCACTTATTTTTAAAAAAAATTGAACAATTTTAAAAAGTTTATTAGAAAAAATACACTTCATTTATTAAATACACATATAAAAATTATATTCGGGTGATGTTTTTTTTGAATTTTCGAAAAATGTGAATTTTTTTATGAATATTGAAAAATACTGAATTTTAATTGAAAACTTTTTTCTTAAAATTATTTATTAAGGTAAATTATTTTTTAAATTGATTTTAAAATAAAATTTATTAAATTATATATATATATATATATTAATCCAATTTCGGGCATTTTATTCAATATCAAATTGAATTTTGATGTAAAATATTTGTAAACGTTTAAACATTTTCTCTTTGAAAACATGCTTTCTCATCACATCCACGAGATTAATTTTAAATTAAATATTTATAATTTTGTTAACGTTAATTTAAAGAAAAGTTTTCATAATTGAAATTTTCATAATTTAGATTATATAATAAGGTTAACTAAATTTTTGACAAAAATTAATAGTGAATATAGTAAAAATTAATTATCATGGTTAATGTAAAAATGGATTTACCCGGGGTTATAAAAGAAATATAAGGGTAAAAAATGACACAAAAGTTTTCCAAACCCCATTATATGGACATATTTTTACCTTATAACATATAATATATAATATAATCCATTTTTTATCCCTTTATCAAGAGAAAAACATGGGTAACATTTTTCTTTTCAAAATATTGCAAGTGTTCCACTCTTCTCTCTTATAAAAGGCCACCCAATATCCACTAGTATTCACACTATAAAAACATTTTTTGTCCAATTAATACATAAATGACTTCCAAAATTCCATCATCTCATCCTAGAATATTTATTTTAATTATAAATCCATCTTAGGATTGATTTTGGTGCAAACCTAATGATGTTAAACGAATAAGAGGTCACTTATTTCAATGATAATTTTTATTTTATTCATTCCCCAACCCCATTAAATTATTATTAAATAATTTTGATATAATAAAATAATTATCTTACATATAATGATATTTTTTATTTTATGTACATTACCTACACCCATATCAACTTCCATAAAATTGTTTATGAAATCATCGTTCCTAGTTACAGTGGACTACCACATTGCAAACTGACTTAATTAGATTTTTCACTACCACATATAATGGTTGGGTAATGTAATAGCCTGAAATTTTAATAAATTTATCTTTTTAATGAATTTTATATCCTCAATAACTTTTATTGCATGCAACCGTGAGTTAAACAAATAACGAGACACTATTAGTAAAAATTTACTGTTATAACCTAGCCATTAAATTTTATTAAATAAATTTAAATAAATTATTTATGAAAAAAATTAAAATTAATGTATTGGAATGTTCTTATAAAATGATAATATAATTTTTATTAAAATCAATTTGTTCATCAAAAAATATATTTTTATCAAAAATGAGTTTATCATGTTTTCATAATTTTTAGATGTTATAGAACGTTTATTTGACAAAATAAATTTTATTTTTAAAATTAACATGTAAAAATTAGATTATTTTTTTAATTTTTTTGGAAAAACATTTATTTTTCAAGGAATAAAAAAATAGTGATTTTTATTGAAAACTGTTTTTTCATTTAATGTATTTAAAAGAAAAAATTATGTTTTTTGATTAATTTTAAATATTAATAATACATTTTGATTTAAAATAGCATATTTATATGTTTTTAAAATTCTTTTATACAGTTTTTTTATAAAAACATTTTATGTTTTAAAAGATAATTTTTCTAAAATACGGTTTATCATTGTAGTTTAACATCTTTATTTTAAATATAATTATGCAAATTCCATGTTTTTATTATTGAATAATTGATTCCAAAAATGGATTCATAAGATCTAAATTTAGTGAATATTTACCTTTTATTTTTTTTCAAATATGAATAGTAATGTTGGTAAATTTAGTTACCACGATGAAGGGTAAATTGGGAAATATACGTAAAAAATAAAATTATAAGGACTATAAAATGACTCCAACACATGAAAAAAAATTATTTTATAAAGACTCCTATACTATTAATATCTAATGATAGAAATAAATTTGTTAAATGGACATATGTCCATGAAAATAACAAATATAATATTTAAATCAAATAATGTCACAAAATGTCACTTTATTTGTCTTTAATGTCCCTTACGTGTCCACATAGAGAAAAGTTATGTGATGAATGAATATAACTATAAATTTTTAAATTAATAAAAATAAATTATGGATATAAATTATTTTTTAACTATTTTGGTCACTTAGATGAAATTATAGAACTTATAATATTTTATTTAATAAAAAAATAGAGATATCACATTCATGTTTTAAATATTTTTGAATTTTCTATATATGGTTAAACAATGGATATATTAGACTATAAATATTCTTCTAAAATATAAAAGATTTATATTCTTTAAGGTATTTTAATTTTAAATTTTTGTGGAAAAATAATTATATTAAATAATTACCAAATACTAATGTAGTGATTATTTTATTAATGCTAATATCAATAAAATGGTTACCAAATAAAGAACATTTGAGATAATTAATGTGATAAAAGAATTTTATATATGAACATGACCTCTTAAGTATATAATAAAATATTTATTTTCTAATTTAACATTTTATTTTCATAATTTTAGATGTAAATGTAATGAGTAGTGTCAAAATTGACAGTAATGATATTTTATAAACAAAATAAATTTTTAAATTATTTAAAAAACATATGTCATCTATAAAAATAAAAAAAATGTAATGTGGTATAAAATTTAATAAATTTATCATTTATTATTTAATTTCAATCACATAAGTAAATTTTACAACATTTTAATATTTAAATTGTTTTACCTTAATTAAAATTAAAATAAGTTAACTACAGTTTAATCAAATTCATAAGGTTTAAAATAATATCAAAACATTTATACAATATATTGGTTGATGCTATTATGACCTGATATGATATTTTATTCTAATAAATATAATTTTGGAAGTATTTTTATTAACAATTAATTTTTATAAATTAATATATTTATGTAATTCCAAAAGTGTCCTTCACATTAATTATAAAAGGGAACCTCCTCCCTCAATTATTCACAACACATTTCTCCTTGAATCTCAACAATTCCCAAAATATTTACCTTTTTAAATTTCATATAAACATTCTATATGTTCTATTATTCTCAAAATTTCATCCCCAGTGTCCCTAAGAGGATATCTAAAGGAAGTTCCAATTAGAAGAGATATTTATTCTTTACCGATTATTTCAAGATCATTTCTTCTTCTACATCATCTTATTGTGTTGTTTCCATTATAAAGTAATAAATCCAGTATCCCCTATATTAATATAATTTATTACGATTATGGAACAACCGCTATCAATATTTTATGCATCCTGTGAAAAAAAGTGTGGTGGTAGTGTACTAATAACTAACCTTCTCCGCCACATTATGTAATATATTTTTCATCACTAATTTATTTTTATGGGTATAATGATATAAATAATATATATTTATGATAATTATACCATTATAATTATTATATAACAAAATATATATCATATATTTCATTGTCTATTTACTATTAAGGAAATGATACCATCACTCATGCATATATACAGCATACCATCTCCACGATGTGATTTTATTCATTTTCCATGTTCATCATTACATAATGATTATAAAAATGTATATAATAATTAAATATAATATATAATACCTTAATATCATTATTTAAATGATTTAATTATATCTTATGACCAAGAATTAGGACTTATACGATAAAGCATGGATAAGAAAATGAAGTAGTTAACACTCAAAATAATAATAACAATGAAATATTAATAACAGGTGATAATATGATCATACATGATATATTAAATATAAATATGGTTTTGGAATAATTTAATAACATTATTTATTCCATTAAATATGATTTTATGATTCGTATGATTGAAATCTGTCATAAGGTAATAGATTTTTTTCTCACTTTTATTTTTGTGAGGAACAAGCCTTATACACTACTTACTTATTTTGTGTGGTGTATATATTTTACTAGGAATATAATTTATGAGTCTTATCTAGAGTATTATGGTATTTTCATATCCATAAAACTTTATTTCTTTCATTGGGAATACAATTAAACTGAATATAAATTTTTAAGGGCTAATTTCACAATCCCATTACTATCCAAGATTGTTTATAAATAAGTATTTACATGGGAATATTTATATTCATTTTCCATGTTTCTTAAAAATATATTCCAAATTTTTTTTTACTATTCTTCTAAAAAAATTTAAATATTTTTTTCCATGTGTGAATTTTTCCTAATTTTTTGGAAAGGAATATTTTTTTCATTTTCCAAATGTGGTACTTATTGAATTTTTTGAAAAAAAGTATGAGAATAATGTTTTTTAACTTATAATGTGTGTATAGATTTTTCCTCTTTCATAACTCATTTATGGACTGATGCTTCCCTTATAATTGCAGAAGGTTATTTTCAAAGATAATGTTTTTTTTTATAATTTCATGGAATTTTAAGAAAAGAAAAAAATCTCAATGTAGAAGTGATATTTTCCTCAAGAATTATTTTCAAGTGATATCCCAATATTAGTTTCCATATAATATAACATTATTTGATGTTAATTATGTCTTAAAGAATAAATATTTCATGTATAATATCCCTATTATTCTTATGGTTTCTTTTATTTTTATTATGTAATGATATTTATGAAACCTATTTTTTCCATGGGTTATGTTATGATGGAATGATGTTTGTGAAACAAATTTTTTTATATGGGTTCTGATATGGCTAATGATTTATCTTCTTGTGGAACACATATGCATGGTTTTTATTATGTGATTGGTGGGACCTATATCTCCCTCTAATGCATTGGGTAAATTTTTTATCTCATGATATATATTGTACTAGAATGGTAAATGAGATAGGTTTAGTAATATAGGGATAAAACATTATGTAATCCAGGTTTAGTAAAATATAGTTGAAATTGGGTGTGAACCATGTTTTGTTAAGGATGTTTTCTACAATTATGGTCTTGGAAGTAGGACTTGACTGACATGGAAATGATTTTTCATGCTTCTATGAATTCCACAATTCCATTTTTTACGGTATTATCTCATATAATATGTCCTTTTAATATTTATGAACTTCTATGATTTATCACATTCCATGATTTTAAGATCTTTCATATGCAAGAAAAAAAATTAAAAGTTTCATTTATGTTTTTATGTCTAATACTTATTATATTATTTAAATATATATTATGTATCCTTACTGAGCATATAATCTCACACTTTATTATGTTTCTTTTACCTATTGTATAAAGAAATATATTAACTATGATGTATCAAAACATGTTCTAGTTGTGAAGAAATATGTGTGAGAAAATGTAGATATTTTATAAACAAATTGGATATTATTATTTTTTTCAAATGACACTAAACCTATAGGGTTCAAGAATAGTATTTTATGTAATGCATTTTCTTCTATTTATATGTAAGATCTATGTATGAAAAGTATGGATCATTATAGTTGGTATTTGTGAAAGGATTTGTAAACCCTTCAAAACTAGGATGAAAAATATTAGTAAGAACCCTGAGGACATGTCTAAGTATAAGATTCAGTCCTAGGGTTTGGTAAAAAACTTGAATAACATAGTAATTAAACCATTGGTGTCATAAATTGAAATTTTATATGCAATTTTCCTTGAGAATGTTGTTTTTCCATTATTATTAGTGTCTCTCATAGTATTATTCTTGGTTTTAGTCCATGGTTGGAAACCCAAGTAAACACATTAATACTTAATGACACAGGAAATGAATAAATTTCCATCCTAGGAAACAAAATGGTATGGGATATAGAATAGAAAATCTTATTTATTTCCTCAAACAATTTTCTCAATATATGAATCATGAAGAACTTAAAAACTACCAATGGAGGGAACAACATTCTGTTGAGCCCTTCATGAGGTAGTGTCCACCTTCCTTTAGTGGGTCTCCTAATCCATTAGTGGATGAATAATGGATCAGTGCCACCAAAAATATATTTTTAGTTATCTAATGTTCATAATATGGGAAATTCAATTTGGATGATTATCATTTGGATGGGGAAGTGGATCAATGGTGTAATCTCATCAATAATACAAGTTAATGAGTTGAAATAGACTGCATTGAATAGGATGAGTTTAGGAACATATTTTCAATAATTAATTTCCTCTTATTACTCAAATTAAAATGGTGAAGGAGTTAGATTAGCTTAAGAAAATTTATTATGATTCCATTGGTATTGGAAATGAAAATATTACAAGACTTGAAAGGAATGATTCTATAATTTTAAATCAACTTGAGAGCAAGGTTGATCGATTCATCAGTGGCTTAAATACAAGCCTCTGAAGGGAATTAGCCATAAGGGACATCAATAGCTATGTGGAACTCATTCGATGAGCTATCAAGGTTTAGATAGATATTGGAGTAACCAATCAAACTTATGTGTTTGATAAGAATAGAAAATTTAATTCAAGTGAAAATATGAAAACCATAGTGAAAATATGATGGTCTTTTCTTTTATGATCATAGTGTTGAATGAAACATAGAGTAAACTATTTTAAAAGGACTAATAAATATTTAATGTGTGGTAAAAATGTCAATAGGAAATGGACTGCCAATGTGATGGGAAAAATATGGTCAATAACATAAAAAGAGAAAAGGTTACACAGAATGAACCTCCCACACTTCAATGTTACAAGTGAATGGAAAATGGCCACTATTGTAACCAATGCCCTAATCCAAGGGTTATCGATGAGGATCAATGTCATTAACCTCTTTAAGGCTAAATAAAAAGTAAAATCACATGACATCATTATTGGAATTATGGATTAATATAATGAAGTTGAGAAAGGTATAATTACTATCCACTCTAAAGTAGCTAATGTTTTATTTTATTTTGGAACCACCCAATATTTTATTTTTAAATAATTTTATAAGGGAATAAAGATATTTCCTCAATAATTAGATATTTATTTATCAATTAAAAGTCTTAATCGAGAAACAGTTTCATCCTAAGTTTATAATTCTTCTCGGGTTGATGTTATTGGGTATTTTCATCCTTCAAATCTTACAATCCTTCATTTAATTGTATTCAATGTTATTATTGGTATATATTGGCTATCTCTATATTTATATATTATCAATTTATGAGGAAGGGATGTCATATTTCATATTTCAAATAAATTCATGATCATCTATTGATGCAAGGATGAATATGAACTTTTAATGGATATTACTTCCATCTTGTGGGTATTAATTCTTATAAATGACGGTTATCTATCTAGAATAGTTTAGGATACACTCACTATTAAGTATACACATAGAGAATGATATTATTTTTAGGACTTTTTAGAATAATTTCTAGGTCTTCCAAAGGATCATGAAGTTGATTTTTCAATAGAACTCATTCAGGGTGCAATTCATATTTCAGAGACTCGTTATAGAATGGACCTAATTGAATTGTAGGAATTGAAGAATAAAATACAATAGAATACTGAAAATGGATTTATACACCCTATTTCATCACCTTGGGGTAAATATATTCCATTTTTTAGAAGAAATATGGGTCAATGAGACTCTACATTGATTATCAAGAACATAACAAGATTATTGTCAAAAAATATCAAGTTCCCCTTATTGATGACTTAATTGACCAACTAAGTAAAGCTCAATACTTTTAAATGATTGATAATTTTTCTAATTTCATCAATTTAGGTTCATGAAATATAATATATCTAAGATGACATTCTGTACAAGGTATGGACACCATGGATTTATAGTGATTCATTAAGGTCTTACACATCCCCCTACTATGTTAATGGATTTAATGAATAAAGTCTTTAGAGAATATATTTATTAGTTATTGGTAGTCTTTATAGATGATATTAATGTATATTAGAAGTGAAAATAAGAACATGAATATGACTTGAGGATTTTAATGAAGACCTTAAGAAAGGATGATTTTATGAAAAAAAAAATACTTAATGAACATTTTTTGCTTCATAATGTTTTATTTTTGGGTCTCATAATCTCAAGATATGGGATAAATGTGGAACCAAAAATGATGGAAGTTATTGAAGGTTTTCCTAGAACAACAACAGAAACTAATATCCAAATCCTTGTTGGTTTTTCTGGATATTATCAATGTTTTGGGACGTTTTTTCATTATTATCTAATTCACTAACCAAGATGACTAGGAAAGGGGTAATGTTTATATAGAAAAAATAATATGAAGATAATTTAAAGCAGATGAAAAGAAGGGATGTCAGTGTAACTATGTGCACACTACCATATAGTGGAGAAATGTTAGTGATCTATAAAGATTCATACTAGAAGTGTTTTGGATGTGTTCTCATGAAAAATGATATGGTGATAGTTTATGCCTCATGAAAATTTAAATCTCGTGACACAAATTAACCAACTCCTTATTTATAGTTAGTTGCAGTATTTTTAGCATTAATGATATATTGGAATTATATTTTTGGAGAAAGATATGACATTTATACTAATAATTAAATTTTAATGTATATTTTACTAAAATGGATCTGAATATAAGCCAAAAAAGTTGGTTGGAGTTGATTAATGATTATGATTCCTCAATAGATTACCTCCCTAAGAAATACAATAAGGTGGAAGATGATTTGAATCTAAAGGACTTTTTGAGCCTATATATGACGAGGATCACAAAAGATCCAATATATATGGATTTTAAAAAAATGAATCTATAAATAATAAATTAAGGGGAGTAATGTTATATTTCTAAAATGAATGTTCAACCGTCTATAGAAGTTAGATTAAGGAGGTGTTGAATGATTATGTAGAGCTATAAATAATGGTGATTAATGTTCCTAATTTTAACCTTGATTTTGATGGAATAATATGGTTTAGAAACATTTTTTTGTGTTCCTTCCATACTAAAATTAATGAAGGAGTTGTTAGAAGAGGATTATAGTTCATTATTCTCTATTCATCTTGAAAGCACAATGATGTACAGGGTCCAGAAAGAGTATTTCTGGTGGGGTGGTGGGAATAATGATATTGTAGATTATGTTTCTCAATGCATGGTTTTTAATAAAAATAAAGATGAGAGATAGAAGTCTAAGGGGATGTTATAGCTATTACCTATACAATAATGGAAATAGGAAAACATCAATATGGAATTTTTTTTTGGACTTCCTCAAACATCTAAAGGAAAAAATAAAACACTATTGAAAATTTTACCTATCCCAATAGTTTCAAACCATCGGGATAGACCCCCAAACCGTTGGGATAAGTTATCCCAACGGTTTGAGAAATTGTTTCCATGTTTGAAGTTGCATTATCCCTTTACCAACGATTTTATAGGAACTGTTAGTATATGTATGTCTACACATACCTTATTCCAAAAGTTCCAGTAAAACCGTTGGAATATATAAATACCACCAGTTTAACAACTGTTGTTGAAAAAACTGCCTAGAATCCTGTTCCAGCGGCTACATAAATCATTGGAATATGTTTTAAGCAACGTTTTAGTAAAACTGCTGCAGTAGATAGTGAGTTTTACATGCCTTTAACAACGGTTTGTCAAACTGTTGTTATATCACAGCCCCTATATACTGATCACAGCCTAGCATAGCCTACCCTCTATACTGATCCAGCCTTCCTCTCTGATTACAGAACTAGTACTGCCTGATTCCAGCACCATTATTTCCTTGTAAAATAACATTCCACCTGATAAAAAGGTCAACTGACATGTATACTGGTATCTTATTCCTGATACATGGAGAATATTGAGTAAAAGATCTCACCATTTCCAATTTTAGTAGCAGTCTTCAGAATTATAAGAGACACATTGCAAATGTCATGAATCTAGTACATTATCTCAAACTTATAGAAATAGGAGTCATCTATGCTCCTTGAACTATAAAGATCATGTTATGGATCAAAAAACACATCCCCCATGACCGAACAAGATGGACCCTCTGAAATTACCTACAATATAGTTTTCCCTCTATAATGTAGCTTCCAACAGCCTCCAACAACCCTCCCTCTATACAATACAATTTACAGAATTCAAACCTGAAATTGAAATTACATTGCAAACAATAAAATGTACAGAATTCAAACCATCAATTATAATGTCACCCTTTACATTTAAATTAGGTAAAATTTCCATTTATTAGTTTCATAAGAATATTTTAATTCACATAAAAATTGTGACAATTTAGATTCACATACCTAATACGCCTAATTACCATTTCACATTTCATTATATCATTATTCCATCATGCCATTATGCTAACTACATGATAGAGAACATCCTAAAGGAAATCTCACCAAGGTCAAAACACAACCAAAGACTAGGATCATATCCCTAGTCTAATCAATGTTAATGTTATCATGAAATTTCAATATCTCTTGATAGTGTCCAGGAATATATCAACTCGTCATTAGAAAGTGAAATAAGTTTTAGTTATATTGTCCCTCCCCATGATAATATAAATATCGATCATGGGAGATCTTCTCATGCTACATGCCGTTAAAAATCCTAATACCATTAGATCAAATTGAACTTGAGTATATCATTTGAAGAATATCTAATCCTAAATTATTCCCCTTTTAGACACTACTTAATAAACCATAAGTACATTTAATTTCCTACATAATGAAATGAAAACATACCTAATTATCCAAAAAAAACCCTCACATATCTCATACACATGTAGAATTCAACAATTATCTGCAAGTATAACACATAGTTCTGAAGTTAATTAAATACATACATAATTCTATTCAGAATTCAATTCAGAATTCGAATGTCAATTACCCTGCACAAAAGTGTCTCATCGAAAATGGTAGAAAACAATTTGAAGAGTTAACTCCTTACATTGTATAATAACGTCTAACCACACCCCTAATGATGTATTAGTTTTCATAACTGCATATAAGGTTTACATATCTTAACCAAAAGAATTTGATAATTTTGAAAAAGAAAATGATTAAATTAATTAGTATTAATCAAAATACTGAAATGACAGATGACACAATAATTGTACATATGATAGTAGACAGTTCAACATATTGATGGGTATGAGTATACTCCACAATATGGATATTACATTAACCTCTTCCCTAGTCTCTATATTGACTCCCTTATAGTTCTCCATTATTGTGATACCACTACTCCTATGTTGGGGTTCTATGCCCCCTGCCCCAACCCGAGTGACTAATAGAACTCCACCAACCTATCTACATAGTGGTAGGAGAGAATCTCCCAATAGCCAGTTCCTACCATGATCCACTTCCAATGATCAGCTGCTAAGTGATCCTATATGACGTCTATATAGAACCCATCTTATCAAAATATTGGTACTCCAATATGGGAAAATGACACTGAAATAGCTTAAGTTCAACCCTGCAATTCATAATAAAATTAATCAAACTAATGTCCAGATACTGTGGTCTACATCAAAAGTTGATCTAACCACTACATCCTTGGTGGAAATGCTAATATCAACTTATTGACACCTAATGTAGAACTCCTGGATCATCCTTTTGAAACATATTTCCCTTGACTCAGGGCCTCTAATAGGTTATCTTGAGTTATCAGATCATGATTTATCAAATAAAAAAATCTCACAAATAATGAATTAACCTGTGAAATGATATCATACAGAATCCCATGGTGAAAAAATGTCTCCCAAGCTATATAATCTCCTTTCTATGAATGGGGGAAATATTTCATGTCTATGAAGTAACCTTCATGATCAATTAAAGACATCATCCTCTATATAAATTTTATAATGTCCCAACTCATTCTATTTTTCAAAATATCTTGATAAAACTGACTCATATATTTCTCCTAGAATTCTTTATTTATTAGATCTTCTTTGATTATAAAGGGAATCCTAAATGAGTTGGAGTAAATCATAGTATGGCACCACCAATGGTGTGTCAAAAATTCTACTCTAAATTTATATTTCATGTAATAGTATGATATTTATTTTTATGAATTCATTAATTAAATATTGAACATCAAATTACCCTGCCAACACTCAAGCTCTAGGTTGACACCCGGGGTATGAAAAAAATTCTATAGTTGCTTTATTGTATGACCAACTAAACAATGTAAAAAAACATTAAATTTAAAATAAACCAAGGATAAGTTAACTCACGATCATATTTATGTATTCAATTTTAATCAATATTATTCTATAATGATAAATCGCAACAAAACCTCAACAAAAACACAACCTAAAATTATATATGGCTTTAGAAGGATTCTCAAGGCTTATGAGCCACTAACTAATGATAGTCACACATCATATTTTCCCTTTCACCCTAATGTATCAAGACCATATTACATATATTTAAGATTACTATCATGGTGTCTATTGGTTGTCATTATAGCCTAGGAACTTCTATATTCTTTTTATATGACATGTAATCTTAGGATGTAACTATATAAATATAGTCAATGTAGAAGTACAAACACTATTTTTGGTAAGATATAAACATGTATATATCAAACTGTATGCATGTAATGGTATTCAATATATATAAATGAGTTGGGTCTAGGGTACCCAATCACAACACCACACTCATTTATGGTACCCACACTGAATGGAACCCTGAAACACCCTTCTTACTCTTTAAATATGAAGTGATTTCATGTAATTAACATCGAAGAACAAGGTTTGTAAAGAAAAAAAATCATGAACTGTGACAACCTATCATTGGATACATGGGTTTCTACAGGTTTAACAAAATTCAAATGTAGGGTAGGCCTCAATGTCAAATGGGAAAAATTAAAATCAATCTATGGTCTCATTTATTTTAATATTTATTAAGATCATAATGCATTAATAAGACATTTAATAACATTATAATAGTTTTTTATACACTTAGTTATTTCAAGAACTATTGAATGGGAAATAATGTTTCAAAATAGGCTAAAAACCATCTCAAGAATATGAAACATGAAATTGGTCAATTGGGTCATTTCATGAATATCAATAATCACTTTACATGATGAAAGTAACCGTGAATCAACATCAAGAATAAGAAATCATATCGATAATCATTTTTAGGAAACTTAAAATAGATATAAGAATGTGAATTTTAAAAACATCTACATATTTCTCAAATTAAAAAAAACTATTTCCTAAGAATCAATAAAAAAATTCATTTTTCCTGCTGGATATTCTTTCATCAAGGTTATTAAGCAAGAAAATTTACCTTTGTTTCACATAATTTGAGAATGAAGTAAATTTAACTTGCCCAGTATTGTTGATGATTTTAAATTATACTTGATCGGTCTGAATGGTCTCTTTCTTCTCCTTTCCATCTCTATGACATTGATTTTTGTTGAATTCTATTTTTTGGATTTATTTAATGTAGGAAACAATAATTCAAATTATTTCCATATTTTGTTGAAGGATTTTTCAACCACCTCATCCTGTTTCTCTTGGACTTCAAATGTTGTGATAGAACTATGAACTATAATACAGTAACTTCATATTTTAGTGTTATAGGTTCTTCTTTAAAAATTACAGCATTCCCCATACATTTCTCCTCCTCCCCTACTTTTTATTCTTTCTACTTAGATTTAAATTCTATAATTATTTCTTGTACTACAGTATCCTTTTATCCACTTTTTAAAAACATGTAAAATCTATTTTCATAATGGAATCAGCTATTTTTAGGGATTCATCACCCACTGCTTCACCCCCTTTATCATTTTTTAGTATTTTGATGGTATATTGTAATAAGGACTTGGCCTTATAACATTAAATAATATTGAATTAAACGAATAATTCACATTGAGGACCTTTTTGGGTTTAGAGTTTTAGAGAATTAGGTCTTAACTAAAACATAAAAACATGAATATTACATATTGACAATACTACTCAGTATCCGTTTTATCATAAAATAAAAACTGTTGAAAAGAAACATGTCTAGTTCCATGTTTTAGGCAGCATGACTTTTCCATGATTCATTTCTGGACCCTATTCATCTTTAAGTGATGTGAAAAAAATTTCAAAAACTTGGGATGAGCATAAAAATCTCAGTAAGGGTTATAAAATAAGGAAAGAAAACATTATCCCATCAATAATTACAAATCCATGAAACCAATACTTTTCATCATAACATACCTTAATAAATCATTTGATTTATGAATAACACATAGAAATCATAAATCATAAAGGTAAATTATGGAATTAATAACATAATTACATTGTTGCTATCACATCTACATAGGGAGTCACATTTGGAATACCCATCACAGTATATTCCCTAAATCTCTTATGAAAAACATTCAAGTTTACCTCTGTCATGTTACCCAATGCATTGGAGAGCTATCTCGGGCTCACCCGCCCTAGGTTTATCACGGAATCACCCATATACGTAAACAATGCACAATAACCATAACATAACACATAAAACAAGCATAAAGGAAATATAACACTTCCACATTCCAATCACAATATATCATATCAAGATATTGAAATAAATAATGCTTTATCAAACCATTTTCATAACCATTTAAAACATTTAATAAATATATTTTTTAATCAAAGTGTCCCATACCACATTGAATATTTTAAAGAAATTAACATTTTAAAACATTAATGTACATATAAATAAATCCCAAAACCATTTTAAAAACCTAGACATTGTTGATAAATATTTATAAGAATAAATCTTTAAAACATTTAAAATGATATTTTAGTTAAAGAGTTTTTAACAAAATGAGAGACGTTTCAATACAAATAATTAAAGAATAAATTTTAATCATAACATTATAATATCATGAGAATAAAGGGATTCATGATATAATATTTCAAAGGACAGTATATACACCATATAAGAGTGAATTCGTGCATAATAACAATGAAGTCTCAATGGAAATGAAAATTGAGATAAAATCGCTTATAAAGATGGTATCCCTAAATTAAGGATAAATCAATCACATAATTATGTGAGACCAATATAAATACACCCAATATAAGTGGATATTAAGGGTAAAACAAGTAGAGGTCATTCACACATATTCATAGGATGACATATTCAAGAAGTACAAGTTGAACCCAAAGAATTGAAATTGGGTTAAGAGGTTCCCTTATAAACATTTGACAGTCTAACGACATCACTTTAAAATTCAAAAAATGGGTTGATGATATTAAAAATGGAATATCATCACTTGTATATAAATTTTACATCAATAAGGATATATAATAACATATCCAAACACAATAAGATGTAAATTAAAAGACATAACAAAAAAAGACTTTTCAAAAGAGGAGGGTGAAAGGTTCCCTTACCGATTTGGTAACTTTTGAAACATACACCACATGAAAGAAGGATCATAAAATGAAGATGTAATTACCCATAAATTAATGTTTATTACACAGGGAATACATTCATGGGAATTACATACACCACATGAAATAAATAAGTGGTGAACAATGGAAATCTCATGGATTTGAAAGTGAGATAAGAAATCTCTTACGAAAATTTGGCAGCCTAACGGCGCCATATAAAACATCTAATAATGGATTGATGAGATCAAACAGGTTCTCTCATCATATGAACATAAAAATTAAATTAAGAGGAATATAAAATACAAATCCCCCAGCATAAGAAAGAGGTGCTTAAAAGAAGTGACATAAAAGAGATTACTTAAAAGAAAGAGAGAGGTAGGATCCCTTACCTCGTGTCCGACTTGACTCCATTGTTCTCTAATCTCGTGAATAATAAACTAAAGTTAATTTATACTTGATTAATAACCTTTTTAAATTTTATTATTCCATTTATATCACTTATTACCTTGTTATAAACATTATGTAATCATTTGAGTTAACAATGTTCGTTTTGTCGATATTTGGTACTTGAGTCGAAAATGGACTTCTTATAATTACATGTTGTTTATGTGGTAAAATGTTCATTATATCTAGAATTATATTCATGATTTATATATCATATAAATCATATATATCCAGTATATACATGTATTTATAATAGTACATAACATTTACAAGTAAGAAATGAAATGCACCGTTCATGGAGATGGTAAGTCCTACGTACGCATGAACGCTACATTCATTTCAATTTCTTATTTTAATAGAATTAAAACATAATTTTACAAATTTATATTATAATTACATTATAATATGATATATAATATCGTTAACTCCATCCTTTATACATCCCACATAAGGCATTAACGAATCAAATCACTTTGAGGGGGCGGTAGTCCGCACTTCCTCAAATGAGATTATCGTATTTACCTACTATGGAATCCATAAAGGAATAATATAAATGGAAAGTACAGAAGCATAAGGAAATCATAAACATAATATATATCATATATAAATACAGTTCCATCATAATGTCCACCATGAGAGGCGGTAAGATGTAATTGAACAATCATCATTTCGTGAGGCGTTAGTTTTCCATCCACAGAAACATTATGTTCTTCATCCATTAGATGGAGGTGTGTGTAATTGTAGTTCTAATACTTCTTATAAAAACATCCTAGTATATTTAGGATACTCTTGGGGTTACAAAATAAAGGAAATAAAAAGATTTTAGGGGTTGGAGAAGTAAAATAAAAGAAAATAATTTAAGAGAAATCGTTAACTTAAATTTGGGTAAATCCCTTTGGTTCGAACCAAAGGACTTCTTGAAGTGCATTCTGCCTAAGGTAAGGCTTTTATGTTGAGTATAGGGATGTTTATAGATTAATTTGTCAGAGGTTGGATGATCCAAATGTCTTGAGATGTGTGAGGAATTGCATAGAAGTGGTCTCCTTTTATAAGGGAGAGGAGGGGTTTTTTAGTAAAGTGTTAAATCATTATTTTATTATATAATTTTATTCAGTTTATAATGGTCCAAAAATAACTAAGGTCTAAGATAAGATGACTAATAATCTAAATAAAATCATCCAATCAGAATTGGACATGTTTTGGATAATAGTTTAATCATTATAGTCTTATTTATTTAAATCATTTCTGAATGAGGTAAATACTTCATCATGATTGTGTCATAAATAATTTAATTTATTTGATGCCTAAAAATTATAAAAAAAATACCATGATGTAAGAAATCATTTTAACTTTCCAATGAATATTTATAGTTGAAAATATAACTTGTATAACCCCATGTAGAAATTAATTTACTAAAAGATATTTGTTTATTTCATTTTGGCCTTTACTTTAAGTTAATTAAAATAAAGTGTCACAATCACTTTTAAGTGGATCCATGGGGTCACCAAACAGACCCAAGTATTCCCATGATCGGCTATGACGCAACCAATAGAATTAAAACACCTTTTAGGGTAAATAAATATAATTTTTTTACCCTTATTTACCTGATTTACCCTTTAACCACGGTAAATAAAATATTTACTGAGGTAATATTTAAAATGCCTAAAAATAAAAGTTTCCTATTTACACAATTTTAACCTCGTGATTCAAAATATGGAATCCATTTATCCAAATTCAAAACACATATGTGGCAGAAGTTAATTTAAAATTAATTCCCACTGTCAAAACAAAAGGCGTGTTTTTAAGAAATATTAACTATCAAAAGATTGACATTTGATTATATACAATTTAAATGTGAAATAGCTTCTAATGACCAAAATTAGATTAAATGGTAAAAATATAATCTATTTAAACTTTAAAACCAATTAAAAGGATAATCTAACCATATAATTAAATTAGATTAAAAGGCACTTTTGAATTAAAATACAATATTTTTCACTATTCGTTTAAAAATGAATTTTATCAGAAAAATACCAAAAATTTACCCAAAGTACATTTTGATGTCCCAATTCTAAATAATAATATTATTTTGTCAAATATAACATATAAAAGTGACAAAAACTATATTTAAAGAGGGTTCTCCATCAAAAGGCAGTAAATCGGCCTTTTAATGTAAATTATGCTTAAAATTAGATTCATTCACAATTTAATCGTCTAAATTTTATCAGATAAATGTAAATACATTTATCAAACATGTATAATCATATTGTATTTAGTTTTGTTCATTCCTACCAATCCAATGTCTAGGAGTTGACTACCATTTTAAAAAATAATATTATATTATTAGTGTGCAACGTAAGATTTCAAAGAAGCTGGTTGTTGCGTATTGGGTACGCTATCGAACATAGCAACCCCTTTAAAGTAAAATTAGAATTTAATTCACAAATATTAATAAATATGAAAATATTTTATTCTTTATTTATCTAGGATGTTACATCCTTTCCCCCTTTTGGGAATTGCATCCTCCCAATTTTAAAACTGGGCTTGGAAACTTTATTAAAAGTACCACATCGGAGAAGAGTCAACAACACTATCACTTTAAAAGAAAGAAAGAGAAGTACCAAGGTCACCTAAGACAACAGATACTAAGATTCCATGCAAACATGGATATTCAAGAGAAACTAACTCTCATAGATTAATAGAGAGTGATAGAGAACTTGATCACAGAAAGTTAACCACCACAATACCATAAATTTGTGGTTGGGAAAAACGTCTGATGATAAAAGAGGGAATATATCATTTTTTATTCAAGATAATTTTCATAGAGTTGAATAATTTTATTAAAAACAAGACTAATATCATAAGGAAATGTATTTACTCGTCATGTAGAGTGTCATCCTTTAATAAAATTCTACCACAAACTCAAATTTTCCCCAATTAATAAATATTTAGGATGACTTTTTTTACATTAAGAGCGCTATAACCAACTTTGAGAGAGTAACATAATCCAAAAAAGATGAACTATGTATTTACCATGTATTTAGATAATAACTAAAACCAAAACATTTAGTATAAGATCATATAATCCCCCAAAAAAGAGAAACTTTTACATAATGAAAAACTACTCTTAATCTCCAAAATTTGTCTAACCAAAACCCAAAGTTCAACAAAGACCATTCAATAAACAATTGTCCCTAAAATTATTCAAAATTAATCGATAATTTTATTATAACCCAAATCTCATATGGACTTAATTACATAGACTTCCAAGATACATCTTAACATTTATCTCCAAGTAACACCAGTTACCCGTAAAGTCTCATATTGAAAATTAATTAACCTAATCACATATTCTTCATGATTGGTTAATCATTTTCATAAATAAATAAAATCACCATGTGTCCATAATAAAAACATAGATTCCTCCAAACTATAATTTTAACCATTATTCCACAATTGAAATCCCATAGTATTCTATCTTCCTTAGGCATATAGTGTTTCCTCAAAAAAGAGAACGTCTTCCATGACATCCTTTTATCACTTAATCACTAAATCATTTTTCAATTCTAAGTATATCCATTTGATAAAACATACGTTCCAAAAATAAAATTCTTCTTATTCCATAAAAACATTTTACTAAAAATAATAAGTCGTACTAACCAGGGACTTCAAGTAGGGTAGTGGTAGGCGATGCGCCCTTGTCGCCCTTAGGTTGTGGGTTCGATTCCTGTAGCCTTTCCGGATGCGACGAGCTTTCACCCATCCTATGGGTTGTCTGTTTTATAAATCTCTAAAATAACCCTAACATGTTTTAACCACAGTGGTTTCCTTATACCTCTCATTTTCATCCAAATTCATTGTGATCTCAACATCTTAATTCTTGAAGTCTTATTTCACAACCAAATGATAAAATAAAACCATCTCCAAAATGAATAACATTATACCTTGATTCATGGTGTCCATTTGGTTTCATCGCCATCTTGTTCATATAGGTAGAAGGTCCATGCATTGCAACAATGATTTAGATATCCTTCAAAATCATTTTCTTCCTCTATCCAAATACACTTTGTACAACATGGGTCATATGGGTGTTCACAGAAAAATAGTTTTGGAAAAAAATCATGTATGACATATAATTTCAGAACAACTCATAACACTTGATTTCTATAAAACAGTCGAACCGAATTTGAGTTGAAACTTTCAATTAATGGTCCTTTTAAAATACCATAAGTATGTTCTGAGAGAATATATTTCAAAATAAAATATAAATAGGTTACACAGGGGTCTCCTTCTTCAGTACCTTTTTTAAAATCATAATATGCTTAAAAATCTTGTGATAAGGTAAACTATCTGAAAATGCCTTGATAATATTTACTTTTCATGAAAATATGAGAATATTGTGAAAATAGTTTTTTTCTAAATACAACCCATGATCCATGATTATAACGAGGTATAATGGAGGTTTTTGATATCTCAAACAACTGCTTTCAAATGAGTTGTATGCTAGAAAAAGTTTCATAATCATCTGAACATGACTTTGCAATAATTATTACAAGAATGCCATCAGAAAGAGATAGAAATGTCATTTGAGATCCTCCTCCTTCCAATTGTAACTGACTTTCCTTGATCTGAAAAAGTTCTAAAACAAGGATTTAACTGAAATAATAGACAAATTAACTAACCATGTGTCTAATAAAAACTATTAATCCCTAAAGTTGTCTAAACCGACCTCAGATACCAACTATAAGGACATGGCCTTATAACATTACATAATCTTGAATTAAATGAATAATTCAAATTGAGGTTCTTTTTAGGTTTAGAGTTTTAGAGAATTATTCCATAACTAATACATAAAAACATTAATATTACATGTAGACAATACTACTCAATATCCATTTTATCATAAAATAAAAACTGTTGAAAAGAAACATGACTAGTTCCATGTTTTAGACAAAATGACTTTTCCTTGATCCATTTCTTGACCCTATTCATCTTTATGTCCTGTGAAAATCATTTCAAAAACTTGGTATGAGCATAAAAAGCTCAGTAAGGGTTATAAAATAAGGAAAGAAAACATTTTCCTGTCAATAATTACAAATCAATGAAACCAATAATTTTCAATCATAACATACCTTAATAAATCATAAGATTTATAAATAACACATAGAAATCATTTATCATAAATATAAATTATGGAATTCATAACATACATACATTCTATCTATCACAGCTACATAGGGAGTCACATTTCGAATACCCATTATATTATATTCCCTAAATCTCTTCGGAGAAACATTCATGTTTACCTCCGTCATGTTACCCAATGCATTGGAGAGCTATCTCGGGGTCACCCGACCTAGGTTTATCACGGAACCACCCGTATACATAAACAATGCCCAATAACCATAACATAACATATAAAACAAGCATAAAGGAAAGATAACATTTCCACATTCCAATCACAATATATCATATCAAGATATTGAAATAAATAATGCTTTATCAAACCATTTTCATAACCATTTAAAACACTTAATAAATAGATTTTTGAATCAAAGTGTCCCACACCACTTTGAAGATTTGAAAGAAATTGAAATTTTAAAACATTAATGTCCATATAAATAAATCCCAAAACCATTTTAAAAACATGGAAATTGTTGATAAATATTTATAAGAATAAATCTTTAAAACATTTAAAACAATATTTTAGTTAAAGAGTTTTTATCAAAATGAGAGACGTTTCAATACAAATAATTGAAGAATAAATTTTAATCAGAAAATTATAATATCATGAGAATAAAGTTATTTGTGATATAATAATTCAAAGGACATTATATACACCATATAAGAGTGAATTGGTGCATAACAACAATGAAGTCTCAGTGGAAATGTAAATTGAGATAAAATCCCTTATAAAGATGGTATCCTTAAATTAAGGATAAATGAATAAAATAATTATGTGTGACCAATATAAATACACCCAATATAAGTGTATATTAAGTTTAAATAAATCAGAAGTCATTCACACATATTCATAGGATGACATATTCAAGAAGTACATGTTGAACCCGAAGATTTGAAATTGGATTAAGAGGTTCCCTTGTAAAAATTTGACAATCTAACGACGTCACTTTAAAATTCATAAAATGAGTTGATGAGATTAAAAAGGGAATCTCATCACTTGGATATAAATTTTACATCATTAAGTATATATAAGATCATATCCAAATATAATAAGATGTAAATTAAAAGACATAACAAAAGAAGTCTTTTAAAAAGAGGAGGGTGAAAGGTTCCCTTACCGATTTGGTTACTTTTGAAACATACACCACATGAAAGAAGGATCATAAAATGAAGATGTAATTACCCATAAATTAATGTTTATTACACAGGGAATACATTCATGGGCATTACATACACCACATGCAATAAATAAGTGGCGATAATGGAAATCTCACGGATTTGAATGTGAGATAAGAAATCCGTTAGGAATATTTGGCAGCCTAACGACGCCACTTAAACTTCCAAAAATGGATTGATGAGAACAAATATGGTCTCTCATCATATTAAAATAAAAAATAAAGTAATAGGAATAAAAAAGACACATCCCCCAACATAAGAAAGAGGTTCTTAAAAGAAGTGACATAAATGAGATTACTTAAAAGAAAGAGAGAGGTAGGATCCCTTACCTCGTGTCCGACTTGACTCGATCATTATTTAATATCCTTAATAATAAACTAATGTTAATTTATACTATCTTAAGAATCTTCTTCAAGTTTATTATTCCTTTTATATCACTTTTTACCATGTTATAAACATTGTGTAATCATTTAAGTTAATAATGTTCGTTTTGTCGATATTTAGTACTTGAGTCACAAATGGACTTCTAATAATGACATGTTGTTTATGTGGTCAATGGTTCATTATATCCAGAATGATATTCATGATTTATATATCATATATATCATATATATACAGTATATACATGTATTTATAATAATACATAACATTTAGAGGTAAGAAATAAAATGCATCATTCAAGGAGACGGTAAGCTATACGTACACATGAAAGCTACTTTCATTTCTATTTCTTATCTTAATGCAATTAAAACAAAATTATACATAGGTATATTATAATTCTAGTATAATATCATATATAATATCATTAACTCCATCCTTTATACATCCCACATAAGGCATTAACAAATCAAATCACTTTGAGGGGGCGGTAGTTCGCACTTCCTCAAATGAGATTATCGTATTTACCCACTATGGAAACCATAAAGGCATAATATAAATGGAAGTACAGAATCATAAGGAAATAATAAACATAACATATATCATATATAAATACAGTTCCATCATAATGGCCACCATGAGAGGTGGTAAGATGTAATTGAACAATCATCATTTCGTGAGGCGTTAGTTTTCCATCCACAGAAACATTATGTTCTTCATCCATTAGATGGAGGTATGGGTAAGTGTATTTTGAATAATTCTTATAAAAATATTCTAGTATATTTATGATACTGGCATTGTTACAAAATAAAGGAAATATAAAGATTTTAGGGGTTGGAGAAGTAAAATAAAAGAAAATAATTTAAGAGAAACAGTTACCTTAAGTTTGGGTAAATCCCTTTGGTTTGAACCAAAGGACTTCTTGAAGTTACTTATTCCAAAGTTAATGATTATAAGAGGAGGATATGGATGTCAATATATTAATTGGGTAGAGGTTGGATGAGCCAAATGGCTTCAGATGTGTGAGGAATAGCACAGAAGTGGTCTCCTTTTATAAGGGAGAGGAGGGGTTTTTTAGGAAAGTGTTAAAACATTATTTTATTATATAATTATATTCAGTTTATAATGGTCCAAAAATCATTATGTTAGAATAAAGGATTACTCATAATCGAAATAAAATCATCCAATCAGAATTGGAAATGTTTTTGATAATATTTTAATCATTATAATCTTATTTATTTAAATCATTTATTAATGATGTAAATAATGCATCATGATTGTATCATGAACAATTTAATTTATTTGATGTCTAAAAATTATAAAAAAAATACTATGATGTAAGAAATATTTTTATCTTTCCAATTAATATTTATAGTTGAAAAAATAACTTGTATAAAACTATGTAAAAATTAATTTACTAAAAGATATTTGTTTATTTCATTTTGGCCTTTACTTTAAGTTAATCAAAATAAAGCGTCACAATAACTTTTAAGTGGCTCCATGGGGTCCCCAAATTGAACCAAGGATTCCCATGGTCGGATATGACTCAAAAAATAGGATTAGGACACCTGTTAGGGTAAATAAATATTATTGTTTTACCGTTATTTACCTGATTTACCCTTTAACCACAGTAAATAAAATATTTACTAAGGTAAATATTTACAATGCCTAAAAATATAAGTTAACTATTTACAAAATTTTAACCTCCTGATTCCAAATATGGAATCCATTTCTCCAAATTCAAAATAAATAAGTGGTAGAAATTAATTTAAAGTTAATTCCCACTGTCAAAACAAAGGGCGTGTTTTTAAAAAATATTAACTATCAAAAGATTGACAGTTGATTATATACAATTTAAATGTGAAATTGCTTCTAATGAACAACATTAGATTAAATGGTAAAAATTTAATTTATTTACACTTTAAAACCAATTAAAAGGATAATCTAACCATATAAATACATTCGATTAAAAGGCACTTTTGAATTAAAATACAATATTTTTCACTATTCATTTAAAAATGAATTTTATCAGAAAAATACAAAAAATTTACCCAAAGTACATTTTGATGTCCCAATTCTAAAGAATAATATTATTTTGTCAAATATAACATATAAAAGTGACAAAAACTATATTTAAAGAGGGTTCTCCCTCAAAAGGCAGTAAGTCGGCCTTTTAATGTAAATTATGCTCAAAATTAGATTCATTCACATTTTAAGCCTCTAAATTTTATCAGATAAATGTAAATACATTTAAAAAACATGTATAATCATATTTTATTTAGTTTTGTTCATTCCTGCCAATACAATGTCTAGGATTTGACTACCGTTTAAAATAATAATATTATATTATTAGTGTGAAACGTAAGATTTCAAAGAAACTGGTTGTTGCGTATTGGGTACGCTATCGAACATAGAAACCCCTTTAAAGTAAAATTAAAACCTAATTCACAAATATTAATAAATATGAAAATATTTTATTCTTTATTTACCAGGGATGGTACATCCTTCCCCTCTTTTGGGAATTGCGTCCTCGCAATTTTAAAACTGGGCTTGGAAACTTTATTAAAAGTACCACATTAGAGAATAATCAACAAAACTATCACTTTAAAAGAAAGAAAGAGAATTACCAAGGTCACCTGAGACAATAGATACTAAGATTCCATGAAATCACGGATATGGAAGAGAAACTAACTCTCATAGATTAATAGAGAGTGATAGAGAACGTGATCACAGAAATTTAACCACTACAATAACATAAATTTGTGGTCGGGAAAAAGTGTAATGATAAAAGAGGGCTTATATCATTTTTTTCATCAAGATAATTTTCATAGAGTTGATTAATTTTATTAAACACAAGACTAATATCATAAGGAAATATATTTACTCATCATGTAGAGTGTCATCCTTTAATAAAAATCTACCACAAAATCATATTTTCTCCAATTGATGAATATTCAGGATGACTTTTTTTCACCTTATGAGCGTTATAACCAACTTTGAGAGAATCACATAATCCAAAAAAGATGAACTATATATTTCCCATGTCTTTAGATATTAACTAAAACCGAAACTTTTTGTATAAGATCAAATAATCCCCCAAAAAGATAAACTTTTTCATAAAGAAAAACTACTCGTAATCTCCAAAATTTGTCTAACCAAAACCCAAAGTTCAACAAAGACCATTCAATAAACAATTGTCCCAAAAATTATTCAAAATTAATCCATACTTTGATTGTAACCCAAATCTCAAAAGGATTTAATTACATAGACTTCCAAGATACATCATAACATTTATCTCCAAGTAACACCAGTTACTCATAAAGTCTCATATTGAAAAGTAAATAACCTAATCACATATTCTTCATGATAGGTTAATAATTTTCATAAATAAATCAAATCATCATGTTTCTATAATAAAAACATAGATTCTTACAAACCATAATTTTAACCGTTATTCCACAATTGCAATCCCATAGTATTCTAACTTCCTTAGGCATATAGGGTTTCCTCAAAAGAGAGAACATCTTCCACAAAAAACTTTTATCACTTAATCGCTAAATCATTATTCAACACTAAGTATACCCATTTGATAAAACATAAGTTCCAAAAATCAACTTATTCTTGTTCCATAAAAACATTTTACTAAAAATAATAAGTCATACTAACCAGGGACTTCAAGTAGGCTAGTGGTAGGCGATTTTACCTTGTCGCCCTTCGTTTGTGGGTTCGATTCCTACAGCCCTGCCGGATGCACCAGGTTTTCACCCATCCTACGGGTTTTCCTTTATATAAAACTCAAAAATAACCCTAACATGTTTTAACCTCAATGTTTTCCTTATACCTCTCATTTTCATCCGAATTAATTGTGATCTCAACATCTTAATTCTTGAAGTCTTATTTCACCACCAAATGATAAAATAAAACAATCCCCAAAATGAAGAAAATCATACCTTGATTCATGGTGTCCATTTGGTTTCATCATCATCTTTTTCACGTACTTAGAAGGTCCATGCATTGCAACAATGATTTAGAGATCCTTCAAAATCATTTGCTTCCTCCATCCAAATACACTTTGTACAACATGGTTCATATGGGTGTTCACAGAAAAATAGTTTCGGAAAACAATCATGTATGACATATAATTTCAAAACATATGATAAAACATGATTTCTATAAAACAGTCAAACCGAATTTGAGTTGAAACATTCAATTAACGGTCCTTTTAGAATACCATAAGTATGTGCTAAGAGACTATATTTTAAAATAAAATATAAATAGGTTGCGCAAGGGTCTCCTTCTTCAACACCTTTTATAAAATCATAATATTATTCAAAATCATGTGATAAGGTAAAATATTTTAAAATTCATTGATAATATTTACCTTTCTTGAAAATAGGAGAATATTGTGAAAGTAGGATTTTTCTAAATACAACCCATGATCCACGATGATAATGAGGTATAGTGGAGATTTTTGATATCTCAAAAAACTTCTTTCAAGTGAGTTGTATTCTAGAAAAGTTTCACAATCATCCGAACATGACTTTGCAATAATTATAGAAAGAATGTCATCAGAAAGAGATAGAAATGTAATTTGAGATCCTCCTCCTTCCATTTGTAACTGACTTTACTTGATCTGAAAAAGTAATAAAACTAGGATTTAACAGAAATAATAAACAAAGGAACTAACCATGTGTCTAATAAAAACTCATAATCCCTAAAGTTGTCTAAACCGACCTCTGATACCAACTATAAGGACCTGGCCTTATAACATTACATAATATTGAATTAAACGAATAATTCACATTGATCATCTTTTCATGTTTTGAGTTTTAGAGAATTAGGCCTTAACTAATACATAAAAACATGAATATTACATGTAGACAATACTACTCAGTATCCATTTTATAATAAAATCAAAACTGTTGAAAAGAAACACGTCTAGTTCCATGTTTTAGACAGTATGACTTTCCCTTGATCCATTTCTTGACCCTATTCAAATTTTAGTCCTGTGCCAAACATTTCAAAAACATGGGATGAGAATAAAAATCTCAGTAAGGGTTATAAAATAAGGAATGAAAACATTATCCCATCAATAATTACAAATCAATGAAACCAATACTTTCCAATCATAACATTCCTTAATAAATCATAAGATTTATGAATAACACATAGAAATCAGGAATCATAAAGGAAACTTATAGAATTCATAACATACTTACATTGTAGCTATCACAACTACATAGGGAGTCACATTTGGAATACCCATCACAGTATATTCCCTAAATCCCTTAGGAGAAAAATTCACATTTACCTCCGTCACGTTACCCAATGCATTGGAGAGCAATCTCGGGCTCACCCGCCCTAGGTTTATCGCGGAACCACCCATATACATAAAAAATGCCCAATAACTATAACATAACACATAAAAAATCATAAAGGAAATATAAAATTTCCACATTCCAATCACAATATATCATATCAAGATATTGAATTAAACAATGCTTTATCAAACCATTTTCATAACCATTTAAAACATTTAATAAATAGATTTTTAATTCAAAGTGTCCCATACCACTTTGAAGATTTTAAAGAAATTAAAATTTTAAAACATTAATGTACATATAAATAAATTCCAAATCCATTTGAAAAACATGGACATTGTTGATAAATATTTATAAGAATAAATCTTTAAAACATTTAAAATGATATTTTAGTTAAAGAGTTTTTAACAAAATGAGAGACGTTTCAATTCAAATAATTGATGAATAAATTTTAATCATAACATTATAATATCATGAGAATAACGGGATTAATGATATAATATTTCAAAGGACAGTATATACACTATATAAGAGTGAACTGGTGCATAACAACAATAAAGTCTCAAGGGAAATGTAAATTGAGATAAAATCCCTTATAAAGATGGTATCCTTAAATTATGGATAAATCAATCACATAATTATGTGTGACCAATATAAATACACCCAATATAAGTGGATATTAAGTTTAAAACAATCAGAGGTCATTCAAAAATATTCATAGGATGAAATATTCACGAAGTACAAGTTGAACCTGAAGAATTGAAATTGGGTTAAGAGGTTCCCTTGTAAAAATTCGACAGTCTAACGGCGTCACTTTAAAATTAGAAAAATGAGTTGATGAGATTAAAAAGATAAAATCATCACTTGGATATACATTTTACATTAATAAGGATATAGAAGAACATATACAAACATAATAAGATGTAAATTAAAATACATAACAAAAATAAGTCTTTTAAAAAGAGGAGGGTGAAATGTTCCCTTACCGATTTGGTAACTTTTGAAACATACACCACATGAAAGAAGGATCATAAAGTGAAGATGTAATTACCCATAAATTTAAATTTATTACACAAGGAATACATTCATGGGTAGTTCATACACCACATTCAATAAATAAGTGGCGAACAATGGAAATCTCATGGATTTGAAAGTGAGATAAGAAACCCCTTATGAAATTTTGGTAGCCTAACAGCACCACTTAAAACATCAAAAAATGGATTGATGAGATCAAATAGGTTCTATCATAATATAAACATAAAAATTACAGTAAGAGGAATATAATGGACACATCCCACAACATAAGAAAGAGTTTCTTAAAAGAAGTGACATAAAAGAGATTACATAGAAGAAAGAGAAAGGTAGGATCCCTTACCTCGTGTCCGACTTGACTCGATCATTCTTTAATCTCCGGAATAATAAACTAAAGTTAATTTATACTTTCTTAAGAACCTTTTTCAAGTTTATTATTCCTTTTATATCACTTATTACCATGTTATAAACATTATGTAATCATTTAAGTTAACAATGTTCGTTTTGTTGATATTTGGTACTTGAGTCAAAAATGGACTTCTTATAATTACATGTTGATTATGTGGTCAAAGGATCATTATATCCAGAATTATATTAATGATATATATATCATATATATCATATATAACCAATATATACATGTATTTAAAATAGTATATAACATTTATAGGTAACAAATGAAATGCACCGTTCATGGAGACGGTAATCCGTACGTACGCATGAACGCTACTTTCATTTATATTTATTATTTTAATGGAATTAAAACATAATGATACATAGGTATATTATAATTATAGTATAATATCATATATTATATAATTAACTCCATCCTTTATACATCCCACATAAGGCATTAACGAATCAAATCACTTTGAGGGGGCGGTAGTCCGCACTTCCTCAAATGAGATTATCGTATTTGCCCATTATGGAAACCATAAAGGCATAATATAAATGGAAAGTACAGAAGCATAAAGAAATCATAAACATAATATATATCATATATAAATATAGTGCCATCATAATGGCCACCATGATAGGCGGTAAGATGTAATTGTACAATCATCGTTTCGTGAGGCGTTAGTTTGTCATCCACAGAAACATTATGTTCTTCATCCATTAGATGGAGGTGTGTGTAAGTGTAGTTCGAATACTTCTTATAAAAACATCCTAGTATATTGAGGATACCTGTGTTGTTACAAAAGAAAGTAAATAAAAAGATTTTAGGGGTTGGAGAAGTAAAATAATAGAAAACAATTTAAGAGAAACTGTTACCTTAAATTTCGTGAACTACCTTTGGTTTGAACCAAAGGACTTATTGAAGTGCCTTCTGCATAAGGTAAGGCTTATAAGAGGATGATAGTGATTTTGAGAGATTAATTGGGCAATTTTTGGACTAGCTAAAGGTCTTGAGAGGTGTCAGTAATTGCATATAAGTGGTCTCATTTTATAAGGGAGAGAAGGGGCCTTTAGGAAAGTGTTAAAATATTATTTTATTATATAATTATATTCGGTTTATAATGGTCCAACAATCATTAAGGTATAATATAGGATGACTCATAATCTAAATAAAATCATCCAATCAGAATTGGACATGGTTTTGATAATATTGTAATCATTATAATCTTATTTATTTAAATCATTTATTAATGAGGTAAATACATCATCATGAATGCGTCATAAATAATTTAATTTATTTTATGTCTCAAAATTATAAAAAAATACCATGATGTAAGAAATCTTTTTATCTTTCCAATGAATATTTATAGTTGAAAATATAACTTTTATAACCCCATGTAAAAATTAATTTACTAAAAGATATTTGTTTATTTCATTTTGGCCTTTACTTTAAGTTAATTAAAATAAAGTGTCACAATCCCTTTTAAGTGGCTCCATGGGGTCCCCAAATCGACACAAGGATGACCATGGTCGGCTATGACTCAACCAATAGGATTAGGATACATGTTAGGGTAAATAAATATAATATTTTTACCCTTAATTACCTGATTTACCCTTTAACCACGGTAAATAAAATATTTACTGAGGTAAATATTTAAAATGCCTAAAAATAAAAGTTACCAATTTACACAATTTGAACCTCCTGATTCCAAATATGGAATCCATTTCTCCAAATTCAAAACACATAAGTGGAAGAAATTAATTTAAAATTAATTTCCGCTGTCAAAACAAAAGGCGTGTTTTTATGAAATATTAACTATCAAAAGATTGACAGTTGATTATATACAATTTAAATGTGAAATGGATTCTAATGACCATAATTAGATTAAATGGTAAAAATATAATCTATTTATACTTTAAAACCAATTAAATGTAAAATCTAACCATATAAATAAATTAGATTAAAAGACACTTTTGAATTAAAATACAATGTTTTTCACTATTCATTTAAAAATGAATTTTATCACAAAAATACCAAAAATTTACCCAAAGTAAATTTTGGTGTCCCAATTTTAAAGAATAATATTATTTTATCAAATATAACATATAAAAGTGACAAAAACTATATTTAAAGAGGGTTCTCCATCAAAAGGCAGTAAATTGGCCTTTTAATGTAAATTATACTTAAAATTAGATTCATTCACATTTGAAGCCTCTAACATTTATCGGATAAATTTAAATACATTTAACAAACAAGTATAATCATATTGTATTTAGTTTTGTTCATTCCTTCCAATACAATGGCTAGGAGTTGACTACTGTTTAAAATAATAATATTATATTATTAGTGTGCAATGTAAGATTTCAAAGAAACTGGTTGTTGCGTATTGGGTATGCTATCGAACATAGCAACCCCTTTAAAGTAAAATTAAAATTTAATTCACAAATATTAATAAATATTAAAATATTTTATACTTTATTTAACTGTGTTGTTATAATTGTATTTGAGAAACTATTTCTTCTTCAATTGTTGGACAATCATATTCCATGAAGATTTCAGTTAGTCCACTAGTGTCCAACTCCCAATACACTTCTTCATCTTTTTGGAACTATTTAAATACACATATATCTTCATAGTTGGAATTTTCTCTATTCTCAACCACCATTTCATTAATTAATTTCATCATGTTCCATTATTATTGTTCATGTTAGTGGTTAAGATATTCCATTTATTTTTCTTAAGATGAATATTGAAGGGAGGGTTCATTATATTCTATAGGATTCAAAGGTTCATATTTTCTAGAAATATCACTAAATGTGCAACAATTTTCATCCTCATCAATCATATTTTCCCCCAGAACCTTCACTTCAGAAACCTCTTTCATTTCATCCTTTTTTAAATCCATACATTAGAATGTAACCACAAATTAATCATAAGGGATGTTAAATTAATAAAATATTTTGATAGGTTATTTGTCAAATATTCTTTCTCTTTAAGACCTTCCTCATGTTTTTCAATCATCATGTCCAAAATTTAATTAGTCTTCAAGATTGATTCAAAAATTATATCATGAGGTACATGAAAGTCAGGTCAATCTTGATGGAACTACTCAGCCCAAGATCATTTGGTGTTGAGGGTTATTGTATCTATACAAATATTAACTATCCTAGCCTACTCTTTATTATGACCATCAATCAGAATTTTGTGTTATTGGTGAGGTATCCTCTTTTTGGAATCATACTTACTCTAATGATGGTTTAAAATAGTAAACATACCCCACCCCCTACACTAAACTAAACCCCATGATCAATACCTTAAACCTAATCCATTGGCCATATCTGGCCCCTTTACCACTAACCCACAGTACCAGCCTAAACCAACCCCCCAGACGTAAACCCCAACCTAAACCTACCCCCACCCCGACCTAAACCTTACCTAACCCTAGACACCTAAACTTAACCCTGTCCTTATCCCCCATAAACCTATCACCAACCCCTTATCCTTAACCCCTACCAATCCCATTGGCCCTAACCCCCCACCCCACCCCCACCCCCATCCTAATCCCCCCCAGCCCTAGCCCTTTCCCCTACCTATAATCCAATCCCTACCATGGAAAAGCCCCTGCCTCTAGTCCTAACCCTCCCCTTGTATTTATGTCTGACCAATTAAATCATATCAATAAAACATAAATTTAAAATAAACCATGGATAAAATAACTCATTATCATATTGAAGTCTTCAATATCAATCAAAATTACTCTATAAGGATAAATCAAAATAAAACCAAAACCTAAAATGATATATGGACTATATTGGTATCATAATACAGAGTGTGTAAAACAAAGAATATTTCAGGAAAATCAAATTAAAAAAGATAAAATAAATAGAGGTAATAGAGATAATTTAGTTACAATGGACCGATTTGAAGTGGAAGAACAAAAATTACTTGAATAAAATATAGATAGCCGGCTGGGAAGTAGGGTTCATAGACTAGAGAAATCTAGTTTAGGGAAAATTGTTTGAGATGGGTTCTGGAGGAAGTGCGCTTCGGAATTAGGGTTGGCATCCTGGAGAGATCCATTTCGAAGAAAGTGAGCTCGTGATGGAGGAAGTGAGCTCTCTGTGTAGGGTTAGTTCTTGGGAAGTAGGGTTGGAGGATAGATCGCATTGGTGGAGGAGATCTCATTTAGCAGAGAGATCTATTTGAGGAGGAGAGATTCAATTCTATGGATGAAGTGGGCTCGTGGGTTTTTGCTCGATAAGTAGGGTTCTTTGGAGGATAGATTCTATTCAATGGAGGAGTGATCCATTCACGGGTTAGCGGAGAGATCTATTCGATGATGGGTTCGATGGAGGAGAGATTATTTTCATGGGGTTGGGGAGTATTTGGGGTTTTTTCTGAATGGTTCCTAAAAATAGTAGAGAAATATTGTAAAACCATCTATTACCAATGGTTTTTTTAAACCGTTGGTAAAATTACCCCTAATATTCAATGGGTTTTACAAAACCATTAGTAAAAATCACCATATTTTCCCCTGAACCAACAGTTTCATTAAACAGTATCCATAGGTTACTTAATCCAACATGTTTTTCAAACTATTGGTAAAGAGGTGTTGGTATATGTGGAGATTCCACTCGTGAAATATCAGTTATAGTTCATCACCTTATGAAGTCTTCACACTACATTATTATCAAATAATACTTTTCTCTTAGTAAACTTTAAACAATATACATCAAGGAATTGGTAATATATCAGGGAGTACCAATTTCCATTATATCTGATTGGGATATGAGGTTTACCTCGAAGTATTGGAGAAGTCTTCAACATGCTCTAGATACTGAGTTATGTTTCATCACTTGGTCTCATACTTAGATAGATGCTCAGACTAAGAGGAAAATCCATACTCTAGAAGACATTTTGAGAGATTTATCTCGAGATTTGAAATGTGGTTGGGATAAACACCTACCTTTGGTAGAATTTTATTACAATAATAGCTTTAAATATAGTATTCAGATGCCTCCTTATAAATCTCTCTAGAGGAACATGATAAAAATACCAACATAATGGAATGGATTTGGGGAAATAATGTTATTGGGACCTGATCTAATTTAGGATATACTAGAGAAGGTTAGATATATCCAACCATGTATAAGAGCTACTTAGAGTTGAAAAAAAAAGTTATGCTGATAATCGATGACATGACTTAAAGTTTGAAGTGGGTGACAAGGTATTTCTATTAAAATCTCCCTAAAAGATAGCATTTAGATACGGAATGAATGGAATGTTTATCCCTATGTACATTGGTCCTTATGAAATTATTGATCATGTTGGGAAGGTATCTTATCGATTGGTACTTCCACTGAATTTCTCTCGTGTTTATGATGTATTTCATGTATCCATCCTAAGAAAGTACATACCTGATCCTTCATATGTACAAAACACAAAAGTCATACCACTGGAGAAAGATCATTCTTATGAAGAAAAATTGCCGGAGATTTTGGAGTGTAGAGATAATTTTCTATGAAATAAGACCAATTGCTTGGTTACTAATTTATGGGGGAACCACCAATTTGAGGATGCTATATGGGAACCTAAGGATGTGATAAGGAAGAGTTATCCTCGTCTGTTTGTACCCAAGTGATGAATTTTGAGAGAGAAGTTCATTTTAAGGGTGGTTGAATGTAACACCCTAATATTTTAAAGAAAATATATATCTTTAAATTATTTTAATTATTCAATCTATTGTGTTGTATACAACCATGAGATTAACGAATCACGAGACACTGTTAGTTTAAAATGAATATTTTAACCTAGAATTTTAATTGGTGGGAATATATTTGAATAACTTACTTATAAAATAAATATAAATTACCAAATCAATATGAATTTATTGTTGAGTTCTCTGAAAATTATCAAACAAATTTTAGTAAAATCACTTTATTCATCAAAAAATATGTTTTCTTAAAAAATGAGTTTTTATAATTCTATTCAATTTTTATAAGTTGTATAAAATGAATTTGACAAAATTATATTAATTTTGGATATCCAAATTTAAAAATTATATTACAATTATTTTTTTATAATTTTCTAAAAAATAATTATATTTCAAGGAATTATGATAATATAGAATTATATTAGGAATTGTATTTTATATTAATGTATTTATAAATAGAAAGTGATTTTTTAAAATTTTTATTAAAATTTAATAGTTAATTTTTTTTTTTAGATAATTTATTTTTTGTTTTTTAAAATAATTTTATAGAAAAAGTTATTATAAAAAATAGGTTATGTTTTAAATTGGCATTTTTGAGGAAAAATAGTTTTTCATATAAGTTTATTAGTTTTATTTTAAATTTAATTTTTGAACATCAAGGTTTAAAATTTTGAAAAATAGAAAAAAAAAATAGATTTATATGATCCAAATTTTGTGAATATGTTCATTATATTTTTTTCAATATGAATAGTAATGTCAGTAAATTGTTTTACCATGGTTAAGGGTAAATGGAGTAATTTAGGTTAAAAATAAAATTATAATGATATTAAGATGAAAATAATACATGCCAAAATTTTATTGAATAAGAAAATTAGACCCTTAACACCAAAGTATCTAAATAAAATTGTTTAATGGAAATTTTTCTATTAAAATGACATATGATATTTATATCAAGGAAAGTCACAAAATGTCATTTTCGTTGTCTTTAATGCCCCTTATGTGTCCACATGGGGAAGTGTAATGTTATGAATGAATATAACATAAACTTGTAACTCAATAAACACATTTTGATGATATAAATTAATATTTGACTTTTTGGGTCACTTAGATGATATTATTATATTTATAATATTTCATTTAATAAGAATTTAAAGATGCCACATTCATGTTTTAAATGGTATAGTATTTTTTTATATAGGTTTACATAAAAGATATATACACCTATAAATATTCTACTGAAATATAGAGGATATATATTCATCATGGTATTTTATTTTTAATATTTAGTAAACAAATTAATATATTAAATAATTACACAATACTGATTTGGTAATTATTTTTTTAATGGAAATATAAAATAAATGTTAATAAAAATATTAAAATAAATGTTGTTTGATATAACTAAAGTGATAAAGCATTTTCTAGATGCTCTTTACCTCTTATAAATATAATAAAATACATTTTTTAAAGGTAACATGGATTTTGGTTATTTTTAAAAGTCCATGTAATGAATACTACCCAAATTGACACTTATTATGTTTTATCAAAACTATAATTTCATAAATTTTTTAAAAATATAAATACATATTTAAACATAAAATTTATATATAAGGTGTTCCAAAAGATTATATATTTTTAATTTATGATTTCATTATCATCAAATAAATATTATTTACAACCTTGTAATATTGAATAACTTGTTACATTAGTTAAAATTATAATTGGTTAATTAAGGGTTAATTAAAATGATAAGGTTTAACATAATAAAAAACACATTTAAACATATATTTTGATGATATTAAAACTTTATATCATCTTATCTTAAAATAAATAAAAATTTTGAGGTATTTATATTGATATTGAATTATTTATAAATTAATATTTTAGGGAAATTTGAAAAGTGGACCTCCCATTAATTATAAAAGGGAACCTCCTTCCTCAATTAATCATATAAAATTGAGACTTTAATCTAGAACATAACCTATTAATTTACCTTTTAATATTACCTAGACAAATTCTAGATTTTTTCGGATTCTCAAATGATCAATTCTAGTTTCCCTAAGATGAGATCTAATGAAAGTTTACCAAAGAATAGGTAGCCGTCATTACCAATTATTTCAAGATAATTTCTTTTTCTAGATACTCATCTTATGATGATTCCATTATAAAGTAATAAATATATTATCACCTATATTTTAAGACTTTATTATGATAGTATAACAATTATATTCAATTTTTTTCATCCTACGAAAAACAAAAGCACTGCACGTGCGTATTTACGGCTTACCGTCTCTACGCCATGATGTAATTTATTTTTCATTACTAATTTATTTGGAAAGTTATAATGATGAAAATAATATATATATATATAATATAAAATTATATTGATTATGGAAAAAATATCATATTTTTTTTTCTTGCCCTATTACTATTAAGGGAATTATACCATCGCTCGTGCGTACATATGACATACCATTTCCACAATGTGATGTGATTCAACTTCCATATTCCTAATTAAATAATGATTATATAAATGTATATAATTAATAAATATGATATATACTACTTTAATATCATTATTTAAATGACAGAAATATATTCTATTCCCATGAATCAGGACTTATATGAAAAACCATGCATAAAAAATGAGGCAGTTAACATCTGAAAGAAGAATAATAATGAAATATTTATAAAGGGTAATAATATGATCATATATTATATCATAAATATAAATATGGTTATTTAATAAGTTTATAACATTATTTAATCCATTATATAAGAGTTTCTAATACATGTGAAGGAAATCAAACCTATGGTAAGGGATTTTTTTATATCTTTTATTTTTTGGGGACACATTCATTATACACTAATTAATTTTTCTGTGTGGTATATATAATTCCTATGAATTTGTTTTTTAAGTTTTATCCAGATTATTTTGTTATTTTTTTATCCATATAATTTTATTTCTTTTATGGGGAATATTATTTTTCTTATTTTTAAGTTCTGTGGTTTAATTTCTCCATCTCATTATTATCTGAGATTTTTTATACATATTTATTTAATGGAGAATATTTATCATCCAAGTACATGTTCCATTTAAATTTTTTCCAAAATATTTTTATTATACCTATAAATTATTTTAATGTAATGTGTACACATTTTTTATTTTTCGATAAACAGTTTGAAAGGAATATAATTGTTGTTGTCTTAATGGGGTACTTTTTGATATTCTCGAGAAAAGTATGAGAATGATGTTTTCAAATTATAAAATATGAATATATTTTTCTTCTTTCCTGATTTCTTAATTCCATGAAGCTTACCTTAAAATATTATTAGGTTATTTTTAATGATTTTTTTTAAATTTCCAATTATTTTCAAAAAATTAAATGTGCCCAAGGTAGAAATGATATTTTCTTTAAAAATTATTTTCAAGTGATATCTCAGAATCATTTTCCTTAAAAGATAAAATTATTTAATGTTATTTATATATTAATTGGGATATTTTTCATGGATATTATCACTATTATTCCTATGATTTATTTATTTTTATTATGGAATGATATTTATGAAACCCATTTGTTTTCCATGGGTTAAGTTATGATTGAATTTGGTTTATGAAACCACATTTTTTATATGGGTTCTAATTTGATTAATGATTTATGTTATTGTGGAAAATATATGTATGGTTTTAATTAATTAATGGGTGGGACTTGTATCTCTCTCTAACACATTGTATAAAGATGTATATCTCATGATATATACATTATTATAATAGGAAATGATCTCAATTCTGTAAAACATGGTTGAAACATGAAGTAAACCCAGTTCAATAAGACATGGAAAAAATGGGGTATGAACCGATTTTAGTAGAGGAATTTTCCTACGTCGATAGTCTTGGTAGTGGGCCTTGAATAATACGGAAATGAATTTAGATGTTTATGTGTTTAGAACAGTTCCATTTCTTGCGTTACGATCTCATAGAATATGTTCTTTAAATATTTATAAACATCTATGATTTATCCAATGACATGATATTATGATATTTGATATATAAGATAAAGTTTTTAAATTTTTTGTTTATATTATGATTTATTATAATTATGATATTATTGAATCCTCATTTATTTACCCTTACTGAGCATCTGATCTCACCCTTTCTTATGTTTCTTTTTCCTGAGATATGAAGATAGGTATTAAGTAAGATGTATAAAAAATGATTCTAGTGATGATGGAAGAAGGGGGAGGAGATGTAGATGTTTTATGAACGAGTTGTTTACATTTCTTAGTTTCCAAATACACTATGTCTATATGGTTATGGAATGGTTATGTTACGTTATGTAATGAATATTCTTCTATTTAGATGCAATATCTATGTAGGAAAACTACGGAAGATTATAGGCATGATGATGGATATAAAGAATATATTTGATATTAATAACATAATTATACCTATTGAGTAATTTTACCATATATACCTATTTAATATTCATTTCATAGGGTATATAATAACATCACTTGTGTTTATGAAGGACTAACACCTCATAATGTTATGTGATTTGTTTTCACTAACGATTCACATGGAAGATAAAAAAGAAAAGGCAAATATATATATATATATTATATACATGACATAATTACGATATTCATGACATAGTTATCATTATGAAAAAGCAATATATCAATTTATTACTTACCTTTTCACTCACTGAAATATGATAATGTTGTTCATGTATGTGTGGAATGCCACCTTCATGAAGACATGTTACTCTAAATATATTCATAACCACACCAAATGGATGATATTTATAGGTATATTTAATGAAACAATATGTTATTTATGATTTTATTATTATTATGGAAGTATAAAATATTACTTACCTAATTTCTATAATGATCATTGAAAAATTAAATTGTTACTCATAAATATGTATGGAATATAATCTCTCATGATCGTAACATACTTAATTTTTTAAAACCATCCGTAATGATTGATCTTAAAAGTATTATTGATGAAAAAATAATATCATTATTTGATGATTATTATTCTTGAAATTATGGATCCGTAATTAAAGTAACATGACCAAAAATCAAAATTCAAAAAAATATGAAAAACAAATTACTTATTACCCAAAATATAAGTTTAAGATGGAATTGTTAATAAATAGGTAAAAAAAGAAATAATTAAATAATATATGGTATGATATTGTAAGATCCCAAACTATTAAATAAAATTATCAATATCATTTAAAAGTATTTTTTCCTTATTTTTGTTATATTTTGGTTGATCAATCTCTTGAGTTTATATGGGTGAAATTTGGATGTTTTGGGAGGGGTATTAGGTAGTGCATGGTTGGAACATGGTTTTAGAAAACCGTGGATCTTGCCCAATAAAATGGTGAAACCTCATAAAAATAGGGAATGAATATTTTTATCATTCTCGGTAAAAATGTACACCCTCTTAGTAGTAACCATGAAACCCCTCCACCCCCCCCCCCCCAATTTAGGTGTACAGTTAGGAAAAACTATGCACCCAGTATAAATAATCATGTCTACTGGTTTTAATCACCTTTAATTTGTTTAAACGTTTAAGACCCCACCCCACATACTTCACCCTAATTCAACCCAAATTGACCCTAAAGTTTTTTCCTCAGTTTTGGTGGCTCTTATATGGATTCCTAAGGCTTTAAAACCCCATTATTAGAAAATTGGATATTTGTTTTTCAGATTTGTACCTCTCCTGGTAAGAGATTCTCATCCCAACTGGTTTCCTACCTCACTAATGTATTTCTCTAATATTTTAATGGTATGGTTTCCTCTATTCGTGATGTTTGAGATCTAGGTTTTTATAGATCTTAATCCATTGAATTTTGGATCTTGGTTTTTGATCTAGATCTCGTTCTTTGCTGGGTAATTGAACATTCTCCTTCAATTTGGGGAAATTTTTAGAGAGAGTCTATCAATAATATGGAGATAGTTGGTTTATTATTAAATTCCCAAAGTCTGGATTGAAATTTCATGTATGAAATAATGAAATCTCTAATTGACATTTATCAATTTTATATTAAATAAAATAAAATAAATTGTTTAGTTAACTAATGGATTGTGGAATTAATTGACTAAAAGGGTAATGAAATTGGATGACTAATGGGATGATGTAATTGGTCAGTTAATGAGATTGTGGAATTGGTTGATTAATATAATATTGAAATGACTAATTAATGGTAATTATGGTATTTTTTTATTAACCATTATGGGTAAATGAATTATTTCATTAAATATTGAGAAAGGGTTTAATGATTAATTTCTCATATTTTCCCTTGAGATTGAAATAAATAATTATGATTATTGTGATAAATAAAAAAGGTACACTTAGTTGATAATGGTTAATAATAAGTTTAATGATTCATAAATTTGATGTATATGAAACTTTGATTTGTAGGATATTTTTGATATTTGTGATATATGTGAAGTTAAGGCGTGGGATGTGGATTGAGTCTCCAAATACCCATATGTGTCAGTGAGTGTGGGTCATGGAATAAAAAACCAAATACCCATTGACATTGAGGTTTGGGATATGGAATGAGGTTCCAAATAACCGTATGTGATGAAGAGTATGAGACAGAGACTGAGGCTCCAAATACCCATGTGACAATATGGTATGGGATAGGGATAGAGGCTCCAAATACCTACAGGGTATTAGACATGACGTTCTACACCCATGAGAAAAGAATAAGACTATGGTTCCAATTGGAACTTATATTTATTGAAATAAAATGATAAATGATATTAATTTTGTTATGATATGTTAATTCACTTGGGTATAGTTTAGACTCTGGCATGGGTCGATGCATGTATTGATAATATGGGTGTCATTGTGAACCTGGTGATTTCTGTGGTTAATTAAAGAATAATAAAAGTTGATAAATATTAACTTTATTTATTATACATTATTATTTATAAAAAGTCATAAATTATTATTTAATGTATATTTTTCTATAATCTATAGGTTGTGGCATACTGAGTTGTACTCAAACCCTACTTCGTATTCCTGATTGGTACCTGAATAGAATTCATATTTGCAGGACAGGATAATGGAAAGAGAACTATGATATATAGTAGTGTTGGGATAGAGAACGATTAAGAGAACCAGAATTGGTGTTGATAACCACTTGGTGGATTTTTCAAATTCATTACTTTGGGTTTTCATTTTTACACATGACACTTATTGAGCATGAAATATCTACTGTTTAGTTATCGATATCATTTTTAGTTTTGATTCATCATGTGATACTAGTTTTTTCAAGTAATTATAATATTCTATTTTTTGATTATTACCTTTTGGTTATTTTGTTGTTATTTCTTATATTTTTTTATATTAAAAAATATGGTACAGTCTCCCCTTGCTATATATATTAGACCCTCACTGCTAGTCGGTAGCCACTGGTGTATGGGGAGGCTCACCTCAGGTCATGTAACTAACTGGCTTGGGGAATTTTTATGTGGGACCTGGTTCAAGATGTTATATATGTATATATAAATGGTTATTTAATATGGTTATAATAAAATAATATATTTTATACAAGTAGTTTTAATGTGTATGAAAGAATTCGAGATTTATGGTAAGTTCTTTCTTGTCTAACTTTTATTTCTGTGAAATTGATGCCATATCCACCACTTATTTTTTATGTGGTGTAAATAATTCCCATGAATTTATATTATTATGATTCTAATGAAAATTATTTTTATTTAAATATCCATTTTAGGATTTATATTTCATGGGGTTTAGGGTTCAAAAGTTACCAAAGTAATAAGGTATTCCTTGTCTCTCATTTATGTTTGGGATAAATATGAAAATAGACCAATAATTTATTTTTTGTGGTGTATATATGGCCTATTTTCAAATATATTTCACTAATATGATTCTATATATATTATATTATATATTTAATTTAATATTTTTATTTCATGGGGATTACTTTTCAAATTTTCCAAAGTGGTGTGAGTTTTATGATACAATCAAATCGTTTTTTGGATAGTTTAGGATTATTCTTCCAATGATGAAATTTTATTACACATATCGTTAGGAACACATGAATATTATTATAATCTAGTAATTTAAGATATTTTTATGTTATATTACCATTTTAAAACTCTTTGGTACTTTAAATAATTTATAATTATTTTAAGAAAATCTGAAATTATTTTTTTGTTCAGGAAAAAATCCATTATCTTCTAAAACTGTGTTTTTTAAAATTATTTTCATAAATGTGTTTAATATTATTAAAATGAATTATTAATTGAGTGTTTATCCATTATTTATATTTCAATAAATTATTCTAAATGAATCTTAATGTCATTTTTCAAACAAATGTCTGTTTAGCATTTACCAAAAATGTGAAATGAATCATTATTTTAACATGTGTGGAATGTATGGAATTTTCCACCATCCTGAATGAAAATTATTTTAAATATTTATTTTTATGTTTTAATGTTATTTTAAAAGATAATTATTTTCAAAAAAATTATGTTTTAAAAGGTGATTTTCTAATTATAAGTGCTATTTTTTTAAGACATCTTCCAAGTAGTCATTAAAAATCATTTCCCACAGAAGATAACATACTTTGAGGTTACTTTTTATTTAATAGGGATATGATCTTACAATACCATTATTATTCTCTCTTGGAATAGTTTTTTTATGACATGATGATTATGAAAAATTTTATTTTCCACAAGTTATACCAAGAATTGTTTTTTTAGAACTCACTTCTTTTTCCATAGTTTAGGCTTTTATGAAATAAAGAAATGATTATGAAACCTATTTATTTTACATAGGGTATATTATGATGAAATGTTCATGACACCAATTTTATTTTATGCATTCTGATATGATTCATGTTTTATGATCTTATAGAACACATATGTCTTATATTAGTTATGTGATGATGGTTACATTTTAACAAATAATAGTGGATACATTATAACCAAGGATAATGGTATAACCAATGAATATTGCCACATATATCTAACTTAAGTGCATTATTTATAGATTTATATCTCATTTATATACATGAATTGAACCAGGAGTAAACCCGGTTTAGCAAGGGACTTTATCCCTTTGATGGTATTGGTAGTGAACCTTGACAGCTATGATTGTACTAGTGGTGAACCCATTCCACTATCAGGAATGGGATTCCACTAGTGATGTTGGTTTTTATAACCCATGAGATCTATATGTCCATTGATTTCCTATATATGTTTTGTAAATGAGACTTGGTTACTATGTAAATGATTTTCTATGTTTATGTAGATGTCACATTTTGATGTCTTATGAAAAAGTTATGAACTCATTAATAAGGTTTTTGATTTCATTAAGATTCATGTCTAATGAACTAAAAATTAATAAACTACAAGAAAGACCCCTATCTCAATTCCACTATCCCAACGGTTTGAAAAAAACCATTGGGATAGGCCATGTATATGGGTATTTTCCAACAGTATAAAAAAACTGTTGGGATAGGTGGCCATTTATGAACAGTTTTGTTAAACTATACGTATAGTCTCAAAAAAGTGTTTGTCTATTCCAATAATTTAAGTAAAAAATTAGGATAGGATACATATCCAAATAGTTTACTTACCCCATTGTAATAGATGTTGAAATGGTAAAGCTATGCCAATGATTATTTAAAACTATTAGCGTATTTTGTGATTTTTTGGGCTATCCAAATGGTTTTAAAAATTGTTGGGATGAATTTTCCATATAAAAAACCCCATCCCTCCAGACTCCATACCCAATCAGCATGAAAAAATACTAAACCAGATTTATAGTGCCCAAGTCTTCCCACAGCTCCGGTTCTCCTTCTTCCCATACATTCATGTTCTTCGTAATGGTTCTTTTGAGAACCCCATTACCAAATCCTATAGGTCGATTATTACTAGTGGTTCTTGTTGTTCCCATTAAATCTTCACGGCACCTATGGTTCCCATTCTTCCCAGCTAGCCATATCCCGATTTAAGTCATTTTTTTCTTCCACTTCAAATCGATAATTTTTCACTAAGTTATATCTTCCACCTAGGTTTATTTTGGGTTTTTTTATTGGGTATAAATGAATCAATATTTATTAACCTATTGATTCTCAATAGACTTATGGTCCCATTTGAATTATGACATCGAATGAAGAGGGGGAAAATTAATGTCATATAACCAGAGTAGCCCTCTCTTTTTTCAGGCTGCGAACTCGACCTCCCCAGTTGTGATCCATCCTTATTTAAGTTATTTTTTCATCTTAAACTCCAACTCAGTAAGTTATAAATATTATTTATATTATACCTCCATATATTTGGGTTTTATTATTAAGGTTATACTGTAATATGACGTTAAACTGGAACAATGTTTTGATTTTTTTCTTTTACCCGCTTTTAATTATGAACCCCTTATTCAATTGACTAGTTCAACTCATAATTTATAAAAGTTTATAATGTTAAACATAGGAATAAACTATTTATTTTTTAATCTAAAATTTTTGGAAAAATAGCCATGTAATAGATGAAGAAATGTTTTCAAGTCCCCCTTTAAATTGAATTTGTAGTAATCATGGTTGTGAAAATATATTTCTATGCATTCTAGTGTATCTGGTATTTTTACATTGTGATTTTATATATCTTTTTGGAAATTATGGTGATCGTTATGATAATTTTCGATGTAGATTGTGTTGAAGTAGTGAGGTTGTAATTGGATTGGAATGGGATATATTAGGGGGTGGTTATTGGTGAATGACATATACTTGTTTTTGTGTGATGGTTATGCTATGGTGATGTCTTGAAAATTATATGTGTCGGGGGTTATTAAAATCGTGATGTTTTTTTTGTGTGGGGGATTTTTTGTAGTTTCTTAATGGTTAGGGAATATGATTACTAATAACAAAATGGATATTAAAACCACATTATCCCCATGAAATTCATTAATAATCAATATTGTAAAATATTAAAAATACAAAACCACAAAAAATGAATTTTTTCAAGATTAATTCCTTATGAAAATCCTATAAAAAATTAATATACAGTTCACTCAAATTGGAATGAATTCTACCTCCCTTAGATGATAGATCTGGAACTCCTGTCTTTTTCTCTCCCCCATTATAAATATTGATTTCTGATTATAGTATCATGGATTTAATAGTTTTATTTTCCTAGTTTAAAAATTCTTTTCATTCATTCATTTCTTATCAATTGTGTTTCGTATAAATATTTTTAGATAGAAATAAAAAAAGCACGGTAGAATAAATGAAAGAGATTGGAAAATAAATAGTTTGGAATGCTTAGAAAATATAAATATATTAAACGAATGTGTCTATAGAGATAGAGTCATTGCTCCAAGATAATGAAAGAAATTTGAAATAGAGATCATACCCAGATACCGAAAACATGTTATGGTCATGACTCATAGAGAATGGATGGTATTTAAAATGGAGGAGATCAAACCATTTCAATTAGGTAATGTTTGAATAGATTTCATTTTTTTCCTATAATGTTTCATGATGAAATGGTGACTAGTTCTATTCTATGGGTTTTTTATTTCTATGAATAATTGTTTTTTTTATAAATTTTTTTAATTTTTTTAAAATAAATTTTATATCAAATCTGTTTTACATTCTATAGGATAACCTTTGGTAATTTTACATAGTAATCTTTGAGAGATTAAATTGTTTATAGACTTTGATTTTATTTAATATAATTATTCAATTATATAATTCTAAACTCCAAATTTTATTATGTTCTGTATACTATTAAATGAAATTGAGTTATTCAGGAAAAAATAAGTCACATGAGATGTTGGAGATCAAGATTATATGTATGTGTACATAAATTTTTTTTAATGTTAATTCAGCAATGATTGTTTTAATTTTGTTATTTCTGAGACAGAGAGCATATTGAATTATATTTTTGTTGTTTAATAAATATATTTTCTAAAGCGAGTGATTTTAAATAGGTATTGTATATTAAATTATTTAATGTAATTTGGATTTTTATTTATAAAAAATATTTATGAATTAATTAGATTTATCTGATATAGTTTTGTGGATGTGAGAATTGAATTAATTGAGATATTATTCATGTGTTCAACCATGTTAAAACTAATTACAATGATAACTTTGTAACTAAAAAATTCTATGTGGGCCATGATCATATCATTTTTTAACATTACATTCCCTATGTTCCATAACCATAACATTTTATATCACTCCATTCTTTTTTATGTGAATGAGTGTGTATACAAAGTTGTTACTTAGAGATGTGGAGGAAAAATGGTTGATGTGGCTCCAAGAAATCGGTCTATGGATCATAGGGGAAGCCACTAACAAGGAGCTGGACGATAAGCCTGAAAGTGAAGGTGAATTTTGTAATTGATCCAGAGCCAACACAAAGTTGTGTATTGTTGGGGTAACTTTACTTGAAAATTAATTTTTTTACTCTCTATATGAGACATACTACATGTAAGGCTTCTCCCACCAAAATGCAATGTGGAACTTGTTGTTGATTACGTTAACATGGAAATCCGGTGGGGTATGACTAATTAGAAATACAGCACTACTGACTATTTTCAATCATGTTTGGATTAGGATAAAAGGGTGAAGTTGGGGTGAAAGTTGTACAACATGTAGGTGTATTTCCCATTCAATACAGGGTTCAATTTTCCTGACATACACTACCACAAAAACAGTTTTTCGCAGCGCCCCCCTTTATCAGTGCTAACGAAAAAGCACTGATAAAGGGGGGTCCCTTTATCAGTGCTCAAAAAAGTGCTGATAAAGGGTGCCTTTATCAGCGCTAAAAAAAGTGCTGATAAAGGCACCCCTTTATCAGCGCTTTTTTTAGTGCTGATAAAGGGTCGGCTTCAAAAAAAATTAAAAATATATTAATATATTAATATATAAATATATTTATATTGTTATATAAATATAATATATAATTTTTGAATATATTTTAGATAAGTATAAATGTACATTTACACTTATTATACTTAATATATAAGATATTTAGTGAAAATGACTTCTTAAAAAATTAAAAAAATATTTTTAATTAATATTTTGATAATCATTATAGAGTAATAGTCATTAAATAACAATTTGAGGACTAAAAAAATTAAAAAAATTAAAAAAAGATCCAAAATATGTTGAAAACGCAACTCAAACTTCAAACGGCCATAACTTTTGATCCAGGTTTCCGTTTGAGCTCTACCACATATCAAATCGAAGCCTGCGACGAGCTCTACGTCGCTGTGACCCCGGCAAACCCCGGTCAAGCGTTTCCCGAGGCCAAAATAGTCCCAGAAGGCCTCCAAAACTGAGTTTTTTGTCGGGGTACCCAGATTTTTTTAACATTTTGTGGATTTTCAAACTCGTTTAAGGGTGTATTATTGGATTTTCTTGGCGGGGACTGAATTTATTCCAAGGTATTACATTCATATTGATATTATTTCTTTGAAATTTCAACCTTTTTTATAATGAACTGCTATTTATAATCAAATATATAACTATATGTACATATTTTTTATATATTCGCACCTAAAAATTAAATTTTTTAAATAAATAATTAAACATATTTAAATATAAAATATATTAGATTTATCTAAATAATAACTAATATCCATTTTATTTAAAATACCAATATATGAATATTTATATACCTATATATGAATCTAACTATATATATATTAATCTAACTATATATATATATATTAATCTAACTATATATATATTAATCTAATAACTATATATATATTAATATAACTACATATATATATATTAGTATTACTATAAATATATATATATTAATATCACCATAAATATATATATTAATATCACTATATATATTCATATAACTATATATATGTTAATATAACTATATATATGTTAATATAACTATATATATGTTAATATAACTATATATATGTTAATATAACTATATATATATATATAAATATAAATATATATTACTATACAGATAAATATAACTATATATATATATATAGATATAGATATATATTAACACCACTATATATATATATTAATATTACTATATATATTATAATATAACTATATATATATTATAATATAACTATATATATATTAATATAAATATAAATTACTATACGAATAAATATAACTAAATATATAAATATATATAGAGAGAGATATCATGAATTGGAAAGCAAATCAAAATAGAGTAGTGGTAAGGGCTTAGGCGCGTAGGGGGGAGATCTCGAGTTCAAATCCTGGTGGAGGCAGGGGTGCGCGCGCATGGGGAATATTGGAGCAAGCGCGGTTAAAGGGTAGAGGGGGTGCGTGGGGTGTTGTATAGGGGCCGAAAAGCGATGTAAAAGGGGGGGGGGAGGTTCAAGCGCTATAAAAGCCCCCCCCCCCCCCCCGATTGGCAGTATTTTTTAAATTTTTTTAACTTTTATCAGCGCTTTTTTAAAAGCGCTGATAAACGGGAACTTTATCAGTGCTAAAACGAAAGCGCTGATAAAGGAAGCGCTGATAAAGGGGTACTTTTATCAGCGCTTTTTTTAGCGTTGATAAAAGACCCCTTTTATCAGCACTTTTTTTAGTGCTGATAAAGGGGTCCTATATCAGCGCTTTTCAGAGTGCTGATAAAGGGGACCCCCCCCCCCCCCGTTATCTACACTGGCTTTATCAGAACTTTTCTAGCGCTAATAAAGGCCATTTTTAGCGCCGATAAAGGCCGTGTTTGTAGTAGTGATATGTGAACACAAGCACTAGGAGTGCCGGTTGAAATATGTATGCTTATTTTTTTCAATTTTGTTGCCAAGATATGTTTGGTTTATGGAAATGTTTTTATCAAACTAAACATAGTGTAATTCTATTTTAATGATTCATATCCTAATCGGTTTCAAGTGTCTGGCCTGTGGAAAATCCTATGAATACATTCGAGTATAGATACCCAAATTTGGAATTATCATATGTCGCCTTTATTGATGGTGTCATTGGTGGGTCATGTAGTTCGACCATGATGACCATCTACATAATCCTTTTGGATTTAATTTTCACCCATTACTTCCTATATTTCACTCTTCACGTTTTTTGGTTATTTTCCTTTGATGTATGATAATATCTGATATTTAATGTTATAGAATGAGAAAGAGTATCTACTTTGTTTTAGCATAGTATGTTTTGTTTAATAAATATTTGTTTTTATATTAATTTAGTTTAATTAGTCAAGTATGTGGGATTTCTATCAACCATGTTTTTTATATGTATAAGAACCCTATCTTGAAAACTCTTCTTCAGCAACTAGAACTCTTTCCTTAAACCAACTATGATTTTTTAAAACTAAATCAATTGATAACATGATACATTGTATTGGTTAAATGGTAAACATCCACATTTATGTTTCCCCTTCCAGACCATTCATTATGAAGATGAATATCTATTTTCAATTTTAATTGAAGGTGAATTAGGCAGTGGCTGGATGTAGATGGTGCTGCTATTTTTAATTGCAAGTATTGTAGGTGTGGTGGTAGTGGTATCTATTCCAGGTCTAGATATATAGCCACAGTTCTTAACTGTTGGGACATCCCTATATGAACTGTTCCCTTGAACCATTTACTAAATTGAAATAAAATCATGCATTTCCAATGGTTTAGTTTAATTGTAGGGATAAGGATGTCCCAATGGATCAAAACCATTGGGATATATATCTCCAAATGGTTCAAACTATTGAGATATACATATTCCAATGGTTTCAACCTGTTGGGACATACTTATCCCAGTAGTTCACCTAAATCATTAGTATATGTAATAGAATCCATCATAATACAATAGTTCACCCAGAACTGTTGATACAGGTCTATCCCCATGTCCAATATACCAACGTTTTAGTAAACAATAGGGATACCCTATCCCAATGGTTTTATAGTCTATCCCAACAGCAAGAAACCGTTGGTATAGCTTAAATTTAGATTAGTGTAATTCCATGATTTTAGAATATGATCTATGATATGAATGGTATGGTTTTCAAATGTTATGCTCATGTTATAATAACTATATGTTTATTTTATTATTACATATCTCTCTTGTTTACCCATACTGAGAATTTGATCTCATCCTTTCATTTTTTTCCTTTTCCTATTTTATGAAGAAAGGATTTCAGTAGGTTATATCTAGAAAGAGTAAAAAATTGTAAGATCTTTGTATAAAAAAATGAAAACATTTCACCAAATCAGATTATTTTTTAGCTAGTCTCTAAATACATTAAACTATTATGGTCTTTAGGAATGTGTTTGTGTAATTTATTGTATATTAATCTAATATTATTTCATATATATGTATGAAAATCTTGGGTCACTATATTTGGTATCATAGGAAAGGTTTATTTAAACTACAGAAACTATGATAAGAAAACATTTGTGATATCCCTAGGGAGATTTGTAAGGATATGTGTAGGGATGTCTCTAAGGATAAGTCTAAGGATTAAAAAAATTATTGAAAAGTATCCTAGAATTTTGGTAAAGTATAGAATGAGTGGTTTCCATGTAATTAAATCCCTATCTAGAAACTACAAGTGGATGTGGCTCTGTGACAGAGGTAGCTAGGGATAATAACTCTGAAAAAGGTGCTTTGAGATGGACTGATCATCACTTGGTCACCTAAACAAGACTTGTTGTACATTTTATTTGACACTCCTGTTGAATATGATTTGGAAATTTAAAAAATCATTATGAACCCCCATGAAGAATTTAAATAGATGATGAATATGAATGTCTTCATAAAAACCAATCATTTCATAGATTAAATAAAATATTTTAGGATTTAGACATCTTATAAGTTCTTTTCATGATTATTTGGGTTCCCATTATGATGATTGTTGTTCACACAATGATTTTTGGCTTTATTCAATGGTGGGTAATAGAAGGAACTCAATTAACATTGAATGAAATAGAAAATTTTATGATGAGTATCCAAATGTGATGATGACTAGAGTAAATAATTTTTTGATCATACAAAATCAGTTATCATAATACATGATTAAAAATGTCAGATTTCAAAAACTCTCATACTAAACAAAGAAGATAAGGATAGTGTTTTATTTTATTTTAGGTAGTAGGGTCCATATATGAAATAAAATTTAGTTTCTTATATGTTGAAAATGTAGGAATAATCATATAAGAGAATGTATCAAATGAAATAGAAGGTTTTTTATATGTGGAGAAGAATATAATTGAGTAAGAAATTTTATAGGGAAATTTAAATGCTTTGTTAACTCAATTTATGTGAAAATTTGTCTCCATAAGGTATCATTGACTGTTGAATGTTTGAAATGTGGAATGTATGGTCACTATGAAAATAAATGTCCTAAGAGGAAATCACAAGAAGTGAATCCACAAGTTTATATGAGTAATTACTTTTCTATTAAAAATGAAGATACGATGAATAACATAAGAAATGAAGTAACTATTGAGGAATAAGATGATAAATTCTAGTTATTGGTTTGAGAAGTGAGGAGATTGAAGTGTTTAAATATTATAAATTTAAGTATTATGAATTTTGAAATATATAAGTACTGTTCAACATAATTGTTTCTTTAATGATTTGAATTATTCAGGTCAAAGATGTTTATGACCTAGAAAATGGATTTAATTGCAAGGTGATATTCTTGGAAAACATGATTAAGGGAAAGAAAAAAATTAATATGTTCTTGATGTTGAGATAATGATTTTGGGATAAAGTGGTGATTGATTAGGATAAAATAAATTTGATATAATTGATAACCATGGAACTCATAAATGATTTAGGTACAAAGTGGTATATATATTTTTCAACATTATTATATTTATGGAATACATTAAATAATATTTGATTTTTTTAATGGAAAATGGAAACCTTTATGTTTTCAACAATTCTTTATGGTAATTAAATTGTTTACCATGTTTAAAGATAATACACGAAGAGTGTATTCACATGTTTGTTTTGTAACAATTGAGGGTTACTTCGTGTTGTTTGGGGGATTAATGATTAGTTCATTTTGGGAGATTTTGTCACCTTTTTTATAAATTTTGAATTATGGAAGGGTTATAAGGTTAAAAATTTATGTAATGGTTTCTTTTGAACTTTGGATGGGGATTTAGAGATTAATATATTAATTCATGATGTGATGATATATGAATATTGGATATCTTTTGCTAAATATTTTGTTCCAATGATAACTAAAGATATAAAAACTAACTTATCATTATATTTATGGATCTTATAATCCATTTTTACTTCAGGAATAAAAAATTACCCTATATTTCTTGGAATGAGAGATTAAGTGGAAAATTATCATGGAACAACCAAAGGATGAACTTGTTCCTGTGAAATATAAAGATATAAAATATGAATATTTTCATATGTTCTGAGTGAAGATGGTAAAGGAATTATTCAACTTCAAGAAAAGGATATTGAACCAAAAATTATATACTGGTAACTTTATTTCTAAATGAATCAAATGGTATCTTAAGTCATCATAGATTTTTGGTTTTGTGGTCATTAACCGTCTCTGGATCACCCACATTATTATGATCAATGATATCTATAACTATCTATACATACATAATATTTTATTCCATGTCTAAATATTAATATTGGACTCACCTATTTTGATAATCACAAATCATGATTAAATATTGACAATGATATATTAAGCCATTTTCTAACCCTTTTTAATCTGTATGTATATTATTTATTCTGGATATTTTATATTCTTAGTCTCATGACTGTGTTGCATCAGCTTACAGGTTACATTTATCTAAATATAAGTTCACTATTAAAGGCTACTGGTAAGTGCCTTCTATTCAAGGTCATTGTTATAGCTCACTGTTACACTGGGTTACTGATCCTAGAAGGTTACTGTTGAAAGATCTCAAGGTCATTGTCACAAGTCTACCGTTGATATGCTTATCAAAGCTCACAGACAAAGAGTCACCATCACAAGGACACTACTGTGACAAGGCTTCTGTTAGATGTTCACTGTCAGACTCTTTCTTAAGCCTTCTGTTGAGAGCTTCACTGTTCAAGTCTACAGTTGGACATGTCTACCATTAGTAGAAGGATACCGCTAGACAAATCATACCATCGAGATTGTCGATTGTTGTTCAAAGTCTACCGATGGACATATTCCACTATTAATGAAATTACCTGTTGAGATATTTCTACCGGTGGAAAGGTCACTGTTGTAATAGTCTGATGTTACAGACCTACCGATGAATTCCACTGATGAGGAGCTACTATTACATAGAGTAACAGCTACCATTGCAAGACATCCACTAACACAAAGTCCACCCTTACAAGCCTACAGACAGAGCGCCTACCGATGAAGATGAAGCTCACAATTGAATAGCCTACAGATGAAGCTCACAGTTGAATAGCCTACCGATGATGTTCACAGTTGGAGAGACTACCATTGACGCCTACCATGTGACATGCATCCGCTACCAATCTAATGATATTCTATTATTTATTTTACCAATTTTCTTTATACTATCATAACGGTTATATCTGGAAAAATTAGTGCACCTGACATTATTTAATCTTATTTGCAGGTATATCAGGAGACAGTACGATGTACGAGGAAGACCACACATGGTTGAAACATTTCTCTTGTTGTCCCCTGCTAAACCAAATGAGATAAAGCTGAACTGAAATGTATATATCTATATATATGAGTAGAGACAGACATCAATAGACACACAAAGTACATTGAATATATAAGAGAGACACATACAACACCCAATAATACAAGATAGAAGAAGAACACTAGAGAACATATTCTGAAGAACAAAGAGCTTCATGAAGATCTATCAAAAGAACCTTTTTCAAGCTGTAGTGGCGTGAAACAAAGAGATTTAAACCCAAGAAGTTGATCATCTCTACTTTTGGAAGTCAGAACCTTGAAGTTGCGACAATCTGTTTTGGAGGCAACTTGCAGAGAAGAACCAAAAACTTCATTTCCCTCATTCCAATGAGTCCAGAGCTGATCTGCCAACACAATAGAGGATCCTAAAATTGTCCTTACTATCTTTATCTCTACTATGTTTTATATATTTTACATTTGTGAGCAGTGTGTCTGTGTTACACACATTGACTCTGGTGCTTGAACTGAGGGATACTGAAAATCCCCATTCCAAACTCTCTTTACATTTGTTTCCCACGTATAACTATAGAAGAATCCTAGAGTGGCTTGGTAGTTTATTTTTCCCATTCATAACTGTGGTAGATGTTGAAAAACCTAGACAATTTGTGAAAACTGTTTTAAAGCCAGATACAGGCTGTGTATCACTTTTTAATATAATTGCTTGGTGGCAGGTAATCTCCAAGTGGAGAGGACTAGGTCTTGACTTAAGACTGAACCTCTTGTATAAGTTGTTGTGTTCATCTTTCACTTTCTCAGTTTTATACTTATCTGTTGTGCCTATATTATCAAAGACAGAAATCTGTTTTTATATTCACTCTGATAGTTAGTCCTGGTTAATGTGTATATGTGATTTGTTTAGTAAACTTGTTTCAAAAGTGTAATTAGTTTTCATACTGATTCAACTGAGGAGTAATCAACCTTTGAGAAACATGTTGAACAATAAGTCACTTATATCTTTACTACCTTAATTGACTGGGCCTTTTTAATTTTGGGATTTTAATCCTAAAAGTTTTTAACAGAAATTTTAATTGGAACTCAATTCACCCCCCCCCCCTCCTGAGTATCCACTCCGACCAACATTTGGTATCAGAGGTAAAATTTTTATAAAAAAATTTCAAACCCTCTGTTTTTTAAACTGTGATTTTAGTTTTATCTTAAAGATCTTAAATTTCTGTATGTTCTAAATTTTATCTCTTTAATATCTTTTATAAAATCTAGTTATGGACAATAGACTAGATGGTTCTTCTACTAACAACCCACCTTTCTTTAATGGTGTAAATTATGCTCAATGGAAAATTAAAATGAAAATTCATTTAGAAAGCATTGGTTTTGATATTTGTTCTGCTATAAAATCAGAATATGAGATCCCCAAAACTACTAGATCTAACTAGGATGATGCTACAACGTCTGACTATAACAATAACTGTAATGCTATGAATGACCTTTATTTCTCTTTAAGAGATGAGAAATTTAACCGAATTTCTTCATGTAAAACAACTCATGAAATATTGGACACATTGGCTATTTCTCATGAAGGAACAACCAACGTGAAGGAAATGAGATGAAATACATATACTATTAAATATGATAATTTTAAGATGAGACCCGATGAACCCATTTCTGACATGTACATTTTGTTTAATGAGACTATCAACACCAGGAGCTCACTAGGAAAAGTTGTTCCATAGAAGGAGCAGATCATGAGAATATTGAGATGATTTCCAGACAGATGGAGAGGCACTTCTGTGTCTATCTGAGAGTCATGTGACATCATCAAGCTACATGTTAAGGAGTTTATTGGTAAACTAATGATGTATGAAGAAGAACTGAAGGTGAACAAAGAATAAGATGATGAACCTAAGAGAAAATCTGTGGGATTTAAGTCTACTACTTCAAAGTACAAATATAAGGAGAAAATACATGTACCTACTAAAAGTTCAACCAGGGAAGATTCATATTCAGAAAGTGATGAAGAAATGGCTCAAATATCCAAGAGATTTAAGAAGTACTATAGGAAGAAGTTGTTTTTCAGAAAACCAAACTACAAGGGTAAGTATGATCAACAAGGTAAGTGGAAGAAGGATTGGAAGAAATCTTATAAGGAATATGGTATAGTCTTCTATGAATGCTGGAGGAAAGGACACATCAAGGCTGATTGTCCGAAGTTAAAATTCAAAAATAAATATGATTATAAGGACAATAGGTACAAGAAAGACATGAAAGAAACGTAGAGTGCTTAAAAAGATAGCACAAGTGAATCAGAAGCTACTAATTTTGAAAAGAATCATGTAAACATGTGCTTCCTGGATAACATATCTGAGGTACCTATTTCCCCTGTTCTAAATGATTATTATTATAGAAATAATAGTGATTCAGATAATGATGAAAATATATCTACGGTTGAACTATTTGAATATTACCATATGTTGTAAGATACCTACAATGAACTAAAAGATAAATATAAATCTTTGAAGAAACAACATTCCTTGACTAGTAGTGTTAAAACAGATCAAGTGTAGAAAAAAAAAGAATGCTCAACTATTGAAAGAGAACACTCCACTCAAATTATCTAATGAACAATTAATAATGGATGTTGATAAGTTCACTGCTGGTAGGGATATAATGACACGGTTACTAGGAAAACATATTGATCCTAAATATAAAACTGGTCTAGGATATCAGCCTAGATAGAGAAAAATTAGCAAAACCAAATTTGTTCCAAAATCTGGATAGCTCACTGCTAATTCTGGACCATCTTTTCAGAAACAATTTTCTAAAGGACCTAACAAAGTATTTATGTCTCAAAATATGTTTGTTGATTTTAGAAAACCTATAAAGCAAATATGTGTTCCTAAAGTTTTACTAGCTAACCTTTCTAGACCCAATAATATCTGGGTACCAAAATTATCCCATGTTTAATCTTTTTTACATGGTAATTTCTTAAAGAGTTCCTGTAAGACCCTATGGTACTTGCATAGTAGATGTTAAAGACATATGACAAGAGAATATTCTTGATTCAAGAGTCTAAATAGAATTGATGGTGGGCATGTCACCTTTGGTGACAATGAAAACGGAAAAATCATCATCTTAGGCCAGATTGGTAACCCTGATACAATATTAATTTCTAAAGTACTTTTTATTGATGGATTGAAATACAATTTAATAAGCATATCTCAGTTATGTGATGATGGATTTAATGTTATGATTGAAAATGATGCATGTCATGTTTTTAATTCAAAAGATGATCTAGTTTTCACTCCATGTATAAATGAGAATGTATATGCTGTTGATTTTAAATCCTTAGCCAAACAAAATTTTTCCTACTTAAATGCTTTTCATAAAGAGTCTTGGTTGTGGAAAAGAAGGTTAGGATACTGTAATGTGCACTCACTTAGGAAGATATCTATGAAATTTTTAGTTAGATATTTACCTAAATTATAATTACTAATTGATAAAGTGTGTAAACCCTATCAAAAGGGAAAACAACACAAAGTTTCTTTCAAACCAAAGAAAAAAATTTCAACTTCTCAACCACTTGAGTTGGTTTACATGGACTTGTTTGGACCATCAAGAGTTTAAAGTTTTAATGGGAAGAACTATGTTTATGTTCATGTAGAAGATTTTTCTAGATATACTTGGGTATACTTCCTAGCTCACAAAAGTGAATCTTGTTCCTATTTTGTTAAATATTCCAAATCTGTAGAAAATCTTAGTGGACATAGAATTAATACATTGAGAAGTGATCATGGCTGTGAGTTTGAAAATCATGAGTTTTAATCCTACTTCTCATATAATGGCTATAGTCACAACTTTTCTACCCCTAGGACAGCTCAACAAAAATGGAGTTTTAGAAAGAAGAAATAGGACCCTTCATGAAATTTCTAGAACAATGCTTAATGAGTATGATTTACCTGTTTATTTTTGGGATGAAGCTATAAATACAGCTTGTTATGTTATCAATAGAGTTTTAATTAGGCCCATTATAAAAAGGACCCCTTATGAACTTTGGAATAATATGAAGCCTAAGGTTAATTACTTTAGATTTTTTTGTTGAAATGTGTTTATTCTGAAAAATTAAGATAATCTTGACAAATTTTCTTCCAAAAGTGACGAAGGAATTTTCCTGGGTTATTAAATATCAAGTAAAGCCTATAGAGTGTTCAATAAGAAAACCAAATGTGTGGAATAATCATTTCATGTAAAATTCAATGAGACTGATCCACATGAGCATAAAACCTCTCTTGAAAATCTTGAAGAAGATTTTTCAATTCTGAACTGTAATGATAAAGATAATGAATCCCCTATAAAAGTACCAAGTTCTGGAAATCTTCCAGAATCTACTCCTACTGATTCTGAACCAACAGACAACAATGAAGAATCTAGTTCAATCCTTCCTAGAGGTATTAGGACTCTTTAGAATCATCATCTAGATGTTGTTTTAGGCGATTTAAATAGAGGAACAAAAACTAGAGATTTTCTAAGAAACCAGGTTGAACAACAAGATTTTCTTTCACAGCATGAACCCAAAAATATTAATGATTCTATCAATGATGAATTTTGGGTAATGGATATGAAATAAGAACTAAATCAGTTCAAAAGAAACAACGTTTGGGAATTAGTGGAAACACCAAAGGACACTTTGACCATAGACACTAAATGGGTGTTTAGGAACAAATTTGATGAGTCTGGGAACATAGTTTGAAATAAGTCCAGGTTAGTTGCACAAGGATACAACTAAGAAGAAGGAATAGACTATGAGGAGACCTTTTCACCTGTAGTTAGACTAGAAGCTATTATGATACTACTTGCTTATACAGCTCATCTGAATTTCAAGCTTTATCAGATGGATGTCAAAAGTGCTTTTCTAAATGGGTATATAGTTGAAGATGTTTTTGTTGAACAACCACCTGGATTTACTAATCCTCATTTTTTCAATCATGTTTTTAAACTATCTAAAGCTTTATATGGCTTAAAACAAGATCCAAGAGCACGGTATGATAGGCTCAGGTCTTTTCTTATTTCAAAAGGTTTTACCAAAGGGATAGATGATCCTAATATTTTCATTAAATGGATTTATAAAGATGTTATGATAGTACAAATTTATGTAGATGATATTATTTTTGGATCTTTTAAAAATTCATCATGTATTTATTTTTCAAAAATGATGCAAAATGAGTTTGAAATGAGTTTAATGGGAGAACTAAAAATTTTCCTTGGATTTCCGATCATTCAAAATAAAAATGGCATTGTTTTGAATCAAAGTAAATATATTAAGGATATTTTAAAATGTTTTTCTTTGTATGGTAGTAAAGGTAGTGACACACCTATGAGTACCACTTGTAAGTTGGATGCGGATGAAGCTGGAGAACCAGTGGATCAAACCAACTACAGAAGTGTGATAGGGAGTCTACTCTACTTTACAACTAGCAGACCTGAAATCATGTTTAGTGTACGCATGTGTGCTCACTTTCAAGCTAATCCAAAAGAATCTCATTTAGCTGCTGTTAAAAGGATTTTTAAATATCTCAAACATACACCCAACTTAGGACTATTTTATCTGAAAGGACAATCTTTTATTTGTTGAGTTATTCTGATGCTGATTTTTCTCTTGCAAGTTAGATAGAAAAAGCACCCCTGGGACATGTCACGTTTTATGCAAGTCACTAGTATCTTAGTGTAGTAAGAAGTAGAACTTTGTTGCATTATCTACTGCCAAAGCTGAGTACGTAGCTACTCTTAGTTTTTGTGCTCAAATTCTGTGGATGAAACACACTTTACTAGACTATGGATATCAATTCAAACATGTTTCTATGAAGCGTGACAATACAAGTGCTATTAACATTTCTAAAAATCCAGTATCTCATGCTAGGACAAAGCATATTGATGTGAGACATAACATTTTGAGGTATTTTTATCAAAAAGGTTATATCACTCAAGAATTCATTGGCACTGAACATCAATTGGATGATATATTCACAAAGCCTTTGAATTATGAGAGGATAAATTACATCAAACATGAGTTAGGTATGATTAAATTTAGCATAGTAGACCGCACTGTTAGACCTCACTGTTAGACCTCACTGTTAGACCTCATAGTTAGACCTCACTGTTAGACCGCACTATTAGACCTCACTGTTAGACCTCACTGTTAGACCTCACTGTTAGACCTCAGTGGTGTACCTCACTGGTGCATCTCACTGTGGGATACCTCGTTGTTTGTCTTTATTTTTGTTGGAATTCGAACCGTTTTTATTCCTATTTATTATTTCTATTTCCTTTTGTTTTAATTCCTAAATGATAAAACCAAAGGTGACGAACATATCTCAATCCACCTTCCTCTCTCAATATCAAACCTTGCTCTCGAAATTCTTAAACCCTACCTCTTCATTTGAGCCCTCAAACCTCTCTCAATCTCTATGGCTAGAACCAAGCATCCTCCGACCATCAACGAGGATGTGCCAAGGTCAAAGAGAACTCGACCCGAATATAGTGGCACCAATAATACCCCGATGGGGCTTGTCAAACCGCATCTGACCAAGAGATAAATCTTTGCTGAGAAGGAGTTAAGTGAAGAATGGCTGTTGTCGAGCAAGTCGTTAGTGCTGGAAGCACTAGATGACCAAGGATGAACCGAATGCTTTTCCAACAACAATGGACCGTACTACCCGAAGCTTGTGAAAGAATTATATGAATATCTAAAGTTCGAAGAGGAAGTTGATGTGCATAGGCTAATATCTAGAGTTAATGGAAATGAAGTCAGCTTCTCGTCTGCTGAGTGGGATACCTGTTTGAGAGTTCCTCATGATGAAGTATATGATTACTACTCTGGAGTGGCTCCTCCAGACAGTGATGTTTTTTAGTATGAAAAAGCTCTGGAAGATCTGACAGGAAATGGAAAATCAAGGAAGATCATTACAGCTGAGATGAATGGAGAAGACAAGCTTTTGTTCAAATTCATTCAGTATGTAATTAGTCCCAGAAGAGGAGATTTTTCATTGCTAAAGTACCAGGACATATTCCTGATGTACTTACTGAAGCATGTAAATAAGATTAACCTGTGTAAGTCACTAATGGCACAATTGGAGGATATGACTAATTCCAGCTCAAAATCCAATGCCTTATTCCATGCCAAGATAATTTCAGTAAGGCTAAAGGTAATGGGTGTGGCTGGAAATCAAGAAGAGATGATAGTGGCCAAGAATAGTGTTTGTATCTCCAAGTTTATTTTAAAAGACATGAAAATTAGTTGGAATCCCTGGAATAAGGCATGGGTGAATGATGAAGTAAAGGTATATGACAAGTTTGACCCGACTACTCACCCATCTAGGCCAAAAGACAAGAGAGATCCAGGATTAAAGCCTGATGAGCCAGAACCGTCTTATTCAGATGAGGAGGAGGAAGTTGAAGGTGTTGTGGACCCTAAAATAGGGAACACCCCCATTGATGATGGGAGTGATCCTGATTTTCCTAACAGTCCTGTAAGGACAGTATCTTTCGGAGCAGCTAGCCCTCCAAAAGAATTGCCAAGAAGAGAGACTGTTCTAAAGGACAGTGATACTGAAACCACTGAAGAAGAATAAGCATCTCAAAATATTGTCAAGGACACCTCTGAAGAGGATGAGTCTGCTGAGTCAGATCATTCTTCTCATAAGGCAGAGGAGGCTTGTGATAAGGATAAAGGAAAGAAGACTGTTACTGAAGCTGATGATGATGAAAATGAAGAAGAGGAGCTCAGTTTGAGCCCTTTGATAGATAATACAGACAAGATAGTGTCTGGTCAGGAAGTAGGAGTGACATCCACTGCTATTGATATGAAAGTTGTTAATAACTCAGTGGAGGATGAGACTCACCCCACTAGTGAACCAACATAGCAAACTATTTTTGAATCTTCTGGAGTTGCAGAGGAGGTTATGGAATTACCTGGAGAAAAACAGATATAGGCGATTTCTCATGAGAGAGCTCTAAGTTAGGGGGAGAAACCTGTTTCCCTTGGTTCTGTTTTTTGTATTGTATGACATAGAGGGTTGGTCATCAGATCCATGGTACATGGTACTTGGACTCAATTATGGAGATTCTGATGAGGAAGACCAACCCCAGAGGGATTCTGTTATCCTACCTGAAAGTATTCTAGTAGTTGTGGCTACCAATTTGGAAACCAAGGAGGACATTGAGTCCTTAAAGGTTGAAAGAAAAGAGGCCCTAAGAGAATTATTGGCAGATTTGAAGAATAACCTTATTGAAGAGCTGAGAAATGTGGAAAAATCCCTGGAGCTATCTCTGGGATGTGTCATGTCTAGTCTAGTGAAAGAAATTTTGAATGAGAATAAAGTGTGCCATACTCAAATTGAAAGCTCGATAGGAGTTGTGGTTACTCTGAGACAACCGGTTGCTTCATTGACCACCATGAGCAGTTCTCAAAACCGAGTGAATGATGAGATTCGTTACATCAAAGAGGTAGTCAAGCAGTTTGTGGAAGTTTTTGAGGATTTTAATACATCAGTCAAAGAACATATGAATAGTCAGGATGCACTTGTTTAGAAGGTGATTGGTAATTTGACTCAGTATTTCAAAGAGACAGTAGCTTTATCGGTCAAACCCCTTTCATCGTCTAGCACCTCTGTGAACATTGACCAGATCAGAAATGTGATCCAGGAGGAGCTTGCTAAGGCCAGTACCAGTGGCACCTATGATTATCAAGTAATTTCTACTACTAGGGAAGTCAACAGTTATGTTCATGAACACTTTCAAGAATCTACTGCTAATCAGGAAGCCATTAAGAATAAGGTAGATTATTACTTTGAGAAGATCTATACCAAGCAACAAATGACCAACCACTTCAAGATTTTGATAGATAATATAAAGCTGCCTCCAGTGACTCAGGCATTCAAGGAGAAGGTCAGCAAACTGAGATACTTGACCCCTACTTTGGATAAATATTTAGAGAATAAATATTATTTTTTATCTACTATGGAAAGAGGAGGAAGCATTATTATGGACTTCAAAAACCTTCTTCTACCCTTTCTCCATGTGGACTGCACCCATGTCATCATCCCTCCTACCTTACCTGCATCTCATCCCAGCGATTATTCCACAATGTCTCCTGTTGAAGCTATAAAAAGCCTTACTCCACTGATACCTCAGTGAGCTACCCACTACAGACCCATAGGAGCTTCTGTTGCTGCCCCTCCAGTCATTCCTTCAGCAGTTCCTAAACCTGCTGATCCACCAACTCATCCTCCATCTTCTTCTTCCAAAGGGAAAGACCAATTACCTACAGATGATGTGGATTGGGTCTGTTTATGTCTTTTGATAGGCACTATGTATTCTTTTTGGTTCATGTAATGTACTTTCATTAATACAAGCTTTCTCTCTTCTCTTTATTTGTGTTTCTTTTTGCTAATCACAAAGGGGGGGAAATACTGTGCTAATTCTAGACTAATCATGTGATTGGTGAGAAATGTGCCAATACTTTGCCTTTATCTCTCATACCGTGTACCAATATATTCTGGTTTTACACTCTTATTAATCTTTGATACTTGAGAACTTTTTTATCTATGTTTTGTAACTGTATTATATGTGATATCTATTTTTAATATATACTGGCATAATTTGTGATTATCAAAAAGGGGGAGATTGTTGGACTCACCTGTTTTGATAATCCGAAATCATGTTTAAATATTGACCATGATATATTAAGCCATTTTTAACCCTTTTTAATCTATATGTATATTATTTATCCTGAAAAATTTATATTCTTTGTCTCATGACTTTGTTTCATCAGATTACATTTGTCTAAATATAAGTTCATTGTTAAAGGCTACTGGTTAGAGCCTTTTGTTCAAGGTCACCGTTATAGCTCATTGCTACCCTAGGTTACTAATCCTAGAAGGTTACTATTGAAAGATCTACAAGGTCACTTTCACAAGTCTACCGTTGATCTGCTTATCAAAGCTCAAAGACAAAGATTCACCGTCACAAGGTCACTGCTGTGACAAGGCTCCTGTTAGAGGTTCACTGTCAGACTCTTTCTTATGTCTTTTGTTGAGAGCTTCACTGTTCAAGTCTACATTTGGACATGTCTACCGTTAGTAGAAGGCTACCTCAAGACAACTCATACTGTCGAGATAGTCTACTGTTGATCAAAGTCTACCGATGGACATATTCCACTATTAATGAAATTACCTATTGAGATAAGTCTACGGTGGAAAGGTCATTGTTGCAATAGTTTGATGTTACAGACCTACCGATGAAGTCCACTGATGAGGAGCTACTATTACATAGAGTAACAGCTACCATTTTGAGACATCCACTGACACAAAGTCCACCGTTACAAGCCTAAAAAAAGAGCGCCTACCGATGAAGATGAAGCTCATAATTGAATAGCCTACGGATGAACCTCACAGTTGAATAGCCTACCGATGAAGTTCACAGTTGGAGAGACTACCATTGAAGTCTATCGTGTGACATGCATCTGCTACTAATCTAATGATATTCTACTATTTATTTTACCAATTTTCTTTATACTATCATAACGGTTATATCTAGACAAATTGATGCACCTGACATTATTTAATGTTATTTGCTGGCATATCAAGAGACAGTACGATGTACGAGGAAGACCACACGTTGTTGAAACATTTCTCTTGTCAGCCCCTGCTGAACCAAATGAGATAAAGTTGAACTGAAAAGTGTATATATAAATGAGTAGAGACAGACATCAATAGACACAAAGAGTACATTGAATATATAATAGAGACACATACAACACCCAACAATACAAGATAGAAGAAGAACACTCGAGCACATATTCTGAAGAACGGAGATCTTCATGAAGATCTATCGAAAGAACCTTTTTCAAGTTGTAGTGGTGTGCTACAAAGATATTTAAAACCAAGAAGGTGATCATCTATACATCTGGAAGTGAGAACCTGGATGTTTTGAAACTCTTTTTTGGAGGCAACTTGCATAAAAGAACCAAAAACTTCATTTCCCTCATTCCAACGAGTCCAGAGCTGATATTCCAACAAAACAGAGCATCCTAAACTTATCCCTACTATCTTTATCTCTACTAAGTTTTAAGTATTTTACATTTGTGAGTAGTGTGTCTATGTTACACACACTGAATCTTGTGCTTGAACTGAGGGATACTGAAAATCCCCATACCAAACTCTCTTTACATTTTTTTTCATGTATAACTCTAGAATAAGCCTAGTGTGTCTTGGTAGTTTATTTTTCCCACGTATAATTGTGGTAGAGGTTGCAAAACCTAGAATGCTTTTGAAAACTGTTGTAAATCCCGATACAGGATATGTATCACATTTTAATATAATTTATGGGTGGAAGGTGATCACCAAGTGGAGAGGAATAGGTCTTGACTTAAGAGTAAACCTCTTGTATAATTTTTTGTCTTCATCTTTCACTTACTACGTTTTATACTTATCCATTGTTCTTATTTTAGCAAAGACAGAAATCTGTTTTTACATTCACTCTAATAGTTAGTTCTGGTTAGTGTGTATATGTGATTTGTTTAGTAAACTTGTTTCAAAATTGGAATTAGTTCTCATACTGATTTAACTGAGGAGTAATCAACCTTTGAGAAACCTGTTGAACAATAAGTCACTTATATCTCTACTGCCTTAATTGACTGGTCCATTTTAATTTGGGGATTTTAATCCTAAAAGTTTTTAACATAAATTTTAATTGGAACTCAGTTCACCCACCTCTTGAGTATCCACTCCGACCAACACTTAACATCCCACATTTTTTATCCAATTTGGAAACCCAATTATGAGTACCTTTGGGAAATTGTTATGTTTCCAAATTTCCCTTTTAAGAGAAGTTATATAACTCATTTTTGTGATGTGGGTTTCAATGAAGGAATTTTCAAATGGAAAACCATTTTTGACTGAGATGAATTTTGAGGGAGAAATTAATATTAAGGGAGATATAATGAAATACACTAACATTTTTGGGAATATTTTTAAAAATAATTTATAATTTTTGATATATATTTTTACACATAACACTTATTTTATCATGTGTTACACAAGACATTGAGCTTACATTGTGTTGATCATAACACTGAGTATAAAAAACCTAGAATATTCTTAAAATATTATTATTGAAGATGAGGGATTTCACCTAGATAATGAAATGGATATTATTAATTACACAAACTAAATTATTAAAATATTTAGTTTTCAAATGTATATGAAATTAATTCTTTGGTGAAAATATATTTATCAATGAAAATAAGGGAAATCATTTTCTAAAAACTTTTTTCATTTAAAAAACATTATTGAGCTAAATTGTCACGACTCGCCTTCACCAAAAGGAGGGGAGGGTCAGGAGATTGATAGGACCTTCCTTCTTTAAGTTGAAGGAGAGATAATGACCCCCGAAACCCACCTTCAATAAGTCCCGGAGTGGCGACTAGCACCAAGGGTATGGAAATTTCACACAAATTAAAGGCATTACCCTTTTTATTTTATAGGATTGAGAGATAAGATGAAGAAAACCCAACAACACCAAGGTAAAAAGAAAAGTAATGCCAACAATAAACCATTCCCACATGCATGTTTCAAAAGTAAAATCTACAAAGTGAAAAAGGTGTCTACAAGGGTAAGTACCAAAGAATGAAAAACGACAACTGCAACTGCTCCAAGGATCTGAGCTAGTATGGTCCCGCACGATCCCCGAAGTCCTCCTGGAAACCTGAAAGCAATTATATATACGTAGGGTGAGCATACAAGTACACTCAGTAGGGAAAACCAAAGACTCTCGTGCACAAGTGGGGGAACGTACTAAAGTCTCGTGAGAAAAGGAGTAAACCAAACACCAAACAAGGTAAACTATCCACCCAAGCCTCACCAAGGTACACTCCCTAAATAACGCAAGTCAAGTAATATACATAATAAGAGCACATCGATGTTTAGGTACCCTGCACCACATTCCCACTAGTTATTGAGACATCCTATGAATCGGACCAATCCCGCCATTCTCACTGCAGTCCCACTGCCACACCCGCCCGCACACAACTGGGCCACAAATGTACGCAGTACCACTGCTGAATCCCTCCCGCACACACCTGGGCCACAACTGTCACGTGTAACCATGCCTGCAAACACCTAGTCCAGAATAACCACCACAATGCCTAAAGACACCTGGGCTAAAGGATCCACCGCCACACCCGAAGACACCTGGGCCTCATCCCGAAGACACTTGGGAAACCACCTTCCAGACACACCTGGATAACCACCACACCACCCTGCCCGAAGGTTCTTGGGCTAATAATGGACCTCAGGCCATCACAGCCTGCTCGAAGATACTTGGGCTATCCAGGAAAGGGATCAGAAAAGGATCTAATAACCAGCCACTAAGAATAGTGTTGGGAAAAACACCCTCCCCTGTGAAATGGGGGTGTTCGGCACTAAGTGCTCAACTTGGGTGGGGCGAGAATAAGAAACAAAAAGCTACAAGTATATATATATATATATAGGTAACAAGCACTCACCCAAAGCTAGGTTTTTCTTCAGACAGCCTACAGATCAAAATAGCACTCAAGTCTGATTCACGACTCTCTCCAACAAACCCATTTGTCCCATTATTATTTCACGTTCAGGGTTAATGTTTAGATAAGTTCATGCACTACTGGGCAACTAACACCATAAGCATAACCAAGTAAAAGAGTCCAATCAATCGTCAATTAAACATTTTCTTCACCAACAGAGGATCCCACCCGAGTTTGTGATATAGACAACTAACCATCGGGTCTTAAAACTCATGAACACCGAAGCCACATCAACAGGGGATATCATCCCTAGTTTCATAACCACCGAAAGCATAAAAGAACAGGTGATCCCATCCCCTCCCACATCTCCAGCAATCGACTCGTAAGAGAAAACTACCAAAACACTGCCACCAACACTAAGCAAGGCCAAGCCTGTATTTTCAGATTTAAAAGATTTTACACGTTCCATGATTTAAATTCCATTTTGACCGGGGTTAGCATAGAAGGGATTGATCCTGGTGCTTTCAATTTATTCAGCCGGGTATGCATGATTAACCAATTTACATTTTCAAAGTAGGATTTTACAACCACAACAAGCCATTTAAAACATCAGCAGGGGTTCATTAGTGCACAAACAATGACCACCAACGGCCTCTATTTTCAAAAGGCATAATCCAGCACAACTCAACAAGATGGTCATAAAAGAAACAACATCAAAATATAAGACAACATCAACGATCACAGCCCCCCCTCCTTTATTTAAAGAATTCGTTCATTATCTTTAATTAGTTCTGGTTTATCCTATTCTATATAATCAAAATCACACCCACCCCGCATGATACACAAAAGAGAGAGGCAAAGGAGAAATTCCCTACTTGTTGATAGATGATCGACCTTTAGGCCGGGGGCACAGAACTTTACGGATAAAGATGCGGCACGCCCGATGCACCAGAAGCTGTTTGTGAAAATCCATGATCGAGGAAAGAGAAACCATGGCTAACCCTTAGTTTATAAGATCCAAGGACGGTTGAGGTGAAAACGCGAAACCGCGTAAGGCGCAGGAGTCGTGGGTTGACCACGTGGCTCCACTCGTCATTAAAAGGGGGTCGGGTGGTTTAATCCGACTCATGAATTGATTAAGTATTTAATTAAAACTCTTATGCGTGTTACGGGTCTTTAAAACACGTTCAAACAGGTCAAAATATGGTATAAAACCATATTTGCGCAAAAGGGAGCGCTACTGGAAACAACTCGACAAGGCCGGGTGACGCCGATCGGTCGTGCCGATCGGTCTCATCGATCGGTCTCACCGATCGGTCTCACCGATCTGTCTCACGGATCGGTCACGCTGATCGGTCGTGCCGATCGGTCTCACCAATCGGTCTCACCGATCGGTCGCACCGATCGGTCTCACTCGACAAGGCCGGGTGACGCTGATCGATCGTGGCGATCGGTCGCCCCGATCGGTCTCACCGAGACACCACCCCTTTAGGACCCGGATTTTTGGAAAAGGGAAGGACCAAGAGATTCTGGTCATCACATCAGATACCTCTCAAACTATTCTCTCCCTCGAGAATTTAAACAACCCAGAAGGAAGGAGCGGGTCCGAACAACCACCCTGAAAGATACCTCTCAAGAGTGAACCTCATCGTTAACTAAGAACACCTTCCTGTCACGAACCAAGAAACTTACCATGCCAAACTGCCTGGGCATGTGGGTTGGGGGGTCTCCTCCCCCATGTCAAGATATTATCCGCTTTGGGAGGCACTGACTTGCCCGCACAGGTTTAATCGCATCCACCTTAATGCGTCTTGATTAGGGGTCAGTTTCTCTCCTTCCCCATAGCTATGGCTTTCCACACATAATAAGAGGAAGAAAACCAGTACATTTCATATCCAAAATACAAAAAGTTCTACCACAATAGGTACAACAAGGATCAAAACTTAAAACAACTCTGGGTATTGGGTACGCATCTGTGATTCCCTCTCCCACGTACTCTCCTCAAGCCCACCATGTCTCCACAACACACGAACCAAGGGAATGGTTTTCCCGCGAAGCACCTTTTCTTTGTGATCCTCGATCACCACTGGTCTCTCCACAAAGGTCACGTCGTCCTCGATCTCCATCTCACCCCAATCAAGGACGTTTGAATCGTCGTGTAGATACCGATGGAGCTGGGACACATGGAAGACATCATGTATCCTTAGTAGCGGTGGTGGTAACGCTAGCTGATAAGCTACTTCACCGACCCTCCGCAACACTTCGAAGGGTCCGATGAACCTAGGAGAAAGCTTACTCCCCTTTCCAAACCTTCGCTTCCCACACCGAGGGGAGACCTTCAGGAACACGTGGTCTCCAACTTTAAACTCCAAGGGCCTCCTCCTAGTATTACCATATGACTTCTGTCGGTCCTGGGCCACCTTCATCCTTTCCCGTATGAGTTGGACCTTCTCTATCGTTCTCTGCACCACCTCCGGGCCGAGGATGCCTACCTCTCCTACTTCGGTCCAACACACAGGAGAACGGCGTGGCCTCCCATACAAAGCTTCAAACGGGGTCATTCCAATGGTAGAGTGGTAGCTATTATTGTAGGAAAACTCTACCAGATGCAAGTATTGCACCCATGATTCTCCTGAGTCCTGTACACATGCCCGCAGCATATCCTCCAAGATCTGGATGGTGTGCTCTGTTTGTCCATCTGTCTGGGGATGGAAAGCAGTGCTAAGGCGTAACTGGGTTCCAAACGCATGCTGCAATCCTCTCCAGACGTGCAAGGTAAACCGTTCATCCCTATCCAAGACTATAGACCTCGGAACTCCATGCAACCGCACCACCTCATCCACGTACTTTCGTGCCAAGGCGTCCACAACACTCGACTCCCTGATCGCCAGAAACTGATCCTATTTCATCAACCTGTCCACTCCCACCTAGATGGCGTCGTACCCTCCTTGGAACTTGGGTAGTCCTGAGACGAAATCCATCGAGATGTCATCCCACTTTCACTCGGGGACATCTAGAGGCCGCAGTAGGCTTTCTGGAACTCGGTGTTCAGCCTTCAATTTCTAACACACTAAGCACTTGGCCACAAACTCTGCCACCGCTCGCTTAACTCTGGGCCACCAAAACTGCCTCTTCAAACCCTGGTACATCTTAGAAACTCCTGGGTGTACCGCCAGGGGTTATTTTTTAATCTCACTGAGAACCTTGTCGTGCATCTCCTCCAGGACAAACTACCTTTTCTGGAAAAACATCTGGTTCTGACCATACTATGTCCATCCTTCCGGAGCATTTCCCTGGACAACTTGGTCACGCATCACTTCGCACTCTAGGTCTCCCCACTGAGACTCCTCCAATTGCTGAAACAGGGATGACTGCACTGTCATTTGATATAGGTAGCCTCTACCGCTATCCACCTTCGTGTCTAGGTGTAAGGCAGCCAACTCCTCCATTGCCTTCCAGGCGTCCGCCGACTCTCGGACCGCATCCTTCTGCGTCTTCCTACTCAAGGAATAGGCCACTACATTTCCCTTGCCCTCAGTATAAGAGATCTCAAAGTCGTAATCCTGGAGGAACTCCACCCATCTCCGTTGTCGCAAGTTTAAGTCCTGTTGGGAGAAGATATACCTCAATATGTTTTGATTCGTGAAGACCACAAAGCATTCCCTGGTGAGGTAGTGCTGCCATAACTTTAGCGCAAAAATGACCGCTGAAAGCTCCAGGTCGTGGGTGGCGTAATTACGCTCATGGGAACGCAGCTTCCTGGACCCATAATAGATCACCCCTTGTTGCTGCATCAACACTCATCCCAGGCCCTGTCCTGAAGCATCACATAACACCTCATAAGACGCCCCTTCTTCTGGTAATCTCAGCACTGGGGCACTGACCAACTTCTCCTTCAGATAGCTGAAGGCTGACTGGCACTGCTCACTCCATATGAAAGCCTGGTCCTTCTTGTTCAGAGCCGTCAAAGAGGCTGCTACTCAGGAGAAGTTTGGTACGAATCTCTGGTAGTAACCTGCCTGTCAAAGGAAACTACGGACCTATGACACATTCTTGGCTGCTTACCAAGAAACAACTGCCTCAACTTTTGATGGGTCCACCGCTACTCCCTTCTCGGACACCACATTCCCGAGGAAGTGCACTTCTCGTGTCCAGAACATTCATTTCGACAACTTCCCGTAGAGCTGGTGTTGTTGGAGGACCCCCAAAACCGTCCTCAGGTGCCCTGCATGGTCCTCTTCTAACCTCGAATAGATCAGGATATCGTCGATGAACACAACCATGAACTGATCCAAATACTCCCAGAAGATGGAGTTCATAAGCCCCATGAACACAGCCGGGGCGTTCGTAACACCGAAGGGAATGACTACGAACTTGAAGTGTCCATAACTACACCTGAACGCTGTCTTTGGGATGTCGCTCTCTTTCACCCTTAGATGGTGGTACCCAGACCGCAGTTCAATCTTCGAGAACCATCCTACCCCTTTCAGCTGGTCGAAAATATCATTTATCCTCGGAAGAGGGTAGAGATTCTTGATCGTCACCTGATTCGGCCTCCTGTAGTCTATGCACAACCTGAGACCACCATCTGCCTTCTTTGAAAACAAGACTGGAGCACCCCACGGTGACGCACTCGGTCGAACATAACCTCTCTTCATCAGATCGTCAATCTGGATCCGCAACTCCCGTAGATCTGAAGGTTCCATCCGGTAAGGAGCCATCGAGATCGGATGAGCACCGGGCTATAGGTCTATCCCGAACTCGATATCACACCAAGGGGGTAGAGTCGTCACCTCCTCAGGAAAGATGTCCATAAGCTCACGGACAATCTCTGGAAATTCCACCATCTCAGCATCTACTGACTTTGCTGACATCTCGGCTGTCAAGGAGAGGAGGGGTTCCTCTCTCCTGTTGCCCTTCTGACTTCCCCGCTCACCGGTGAAGGTAACACGCCGGCCGTCCAAGTCTGAGAACACCACCCTTCTTCGGAAATAGTCGATGATGGAACACATAGAAAATAGCTAGTCGATTCCTAGGATGACATCATTTGGCTGAATCTGTAGCAGGAGAAGATCCCAAACCGACTGATGTGGCCCTATCATCAGTCTACATCCCCGACAAACGAACAACAAGTCGGTCTAACCTCCGACTGGTGTTCTCAACACCAGGGGCACTGGAAGTCTCTCGGCATCTAGACCCAAGGCACGGGCTAGACTGGGTGAAATAAAGGAGTGAAAAAACTCCGATATCGAACAAGGCATAAGCAAGAGTGCTAAACAAACTGATCATACCTCGAACAACCTATGGCCATGCTGGAACTACTGCCTCTACAATGTGTAACTGTCCACACCCAGCTCCCCTGCCCCTCGGTTGTCGGCCACCTCCCCGACCACGCCATGGTAGAGGTCCCTGTGGAGTGCCCTGTGGTCGGCCTCCTCCTCCTATGTCTACCCTCAGAGGAGCGGGAGCTCGCTTTCCCCGCTACTGCTGCTGGAAAGGTCTGGCTGGAAGCTGCTGCTGGGGCGGGTGCTGGGGAAGACTGCCACTACTGTACGACACCCGGTCGGGGCACTGACTCTGGAGATGCCCAGGGCTCCCATGGATGAAGCATCGTGGTCCCGGTCCCGAGGGAAGAGGGCGAGGACCAGGGAATTGAAACTAAAACTGTTGTGGTCTACTCCCTGCTGGTTGGAACCTGGAGGGTGCTGACACCGGAGGCCTGGTGCTGACAGCCTTCCCCTTCGATGGTCCTAGCTGAATCCCCTCTCAGGACACACCTCCTAGAGCGTGCATCCTCTCCACCACTTTGGCCTTCTTCTGGACCTCCAAGTACGTCGGCAGGGTAAAGGGGGTAACAGCATACTGAAGGGAGGGTCGGAGCGCCTCCTCCAAACGTCTTGCCCGAGACTCCTCGTCGGGAAAGAGGTCTATAGAAAAATGTAGGAGGTCCTTGAACTTGATCCCTAGATCCCTCACGAACATACTCCCCTGCTGGAGGGAGAGTAGTTCCTGCCTCCTTTCTGCCTTCATCATCGAGGAGAGGAATTCCGCCCGGAACTCCCTCTCGAAATCAGCCCATGCCACCTCAGCCTCTCTCCTCTCACCCAGGTAAAGCGTCCCCCACTGATGCTCTGCTCCCCGCATCTGGCTGACGGCCAGAGGAACCCAGTACTCGGTCGGGGCCCGAATCAGGCTGAAGGCTATCACTAGCTCCTCTAGCCAGCCTTCTGTCTTCATGTCAGAGGTGATGCCCTCATACTTCTCGAGGGTCTGTCGCTGGAAGGCCCGAAGAGTCTTCTTCCACTAGTTGTCCTCTTCCTCTCGATCATCTCTCTGCCGATCGGCCAAAGTAGTCTGTGGGGCCTCGATCGCCGGCACCACACGCGGTCTCCTTCCAGGTGCCATAGCTGCAAGGTAAACAAGGAATTCCTAAGCCCAAGTAGTGCAGAATATTGTTCTTAAAACTTCTTAAAATTTTAATTTATTCTTAATTCCCAAGACATCCCAGAAACACAAGAACACAAGTCATTATGATGCATGTACCTTTCTTAGGGTCTCTACCCTGCAATTAGTGTGGCCTCACTTGGTCGTTCGGTAGGTCCAGAGTCCTTGCATTAGATCACGGGGGGGCCTAAAATCCCTTGTCCTAGCCGGTCTTCCCTGGCCTAATTCACGCACCGAGGTCACCCAACACTGTTGCCTTACCATACCATGCAATCCTCACTGTTCCTAACTCCAGACTCCATCCTATCTCTCAACAATCAGCCTCTGATACCATTCTGCCACGACCCGCCTTCACCAAAAGGAGGGAAGTGTAACACCCCAAGATTTCATAGTGTGTTATTTCTTCAAAATAATTCAATAACTTGCACAACACGCAACACTGAGTTCAATTGCACCATAACTTACCAAAAAAAAGCCATTAAAAGAGGTAATGAATAGTATTAACTAAATTTTAAACTTTATATAATCCTTATAATTTTAGAATCCATATTATGAGTTTCTTAGTCATAATGCAAGAACAGATTCATTTTCAGTATTGCACTTTTATCAACTTTTGATAGTGAAACCTTTTTAAATACAATATTTTAAACTTTTTGACTAAATGGAGACATCAAAAAATTTAAAATGAAACATCCCAAGCTTCCACGGTACACTTTCCTTTGAATAATACAGTAGTGTGTGTTGTACGCAACTTCGAGTTCTAACACACACCACAACCAATCAAACCAGCCGTTATGAATAGTAATACCTAATTTTTGAAATTATATATATTTTATATTTCAAAATGGACTTCATTTTTGGATTCGGAATATTGAATTTATCCTAAGGTGAAATTTTGGTACATTTCGGATAACTTTCATATTTTGATGAATAGTGAAAATTACTAAGTTTTAATTAAAAACAACTTTTTTAATCAAAATAATTAATAGTGATAAATTATGAATTTGAGTGGTTTTAAAGTATATTTAGAATATATTTTTACCATTTAATATAATGTTGGTCATTGGACATAATTTTACAATTAAACCGAACATAAATGAGTGTCAATATTTTGATAGTTATTATCTCTTAAAAACACGCTTTTTGTTTTGACAGCGGGAATTAATTTTAAATTAATTTCTGCCACTTCTGTGTTATGAATTTAGGAAAATGGATTCCATATTTGGAATCAGGATGTTCAAATTGTGTAAATAGGTAACTTTTATTTTTAGACATTTTGAATAATTACTGCGGTAAATATTTTATTTACCATGGTTAAGGGTAAATCCGGTAAATAAGGGTTAAAAAATAATATTATAATAATAATAAATTACCCTAAAACGTGTCTTAACCCTATTGGTTGATACATGGTCAACCATGGGAATCTTTGGGTCTATTTTGGGACCCCATGGATCCACTTGTAAGTGATAATGACACTTTATTTTAATTAAGTTAAAATGAATACAAAAATGGCATAAGCTTACATCTTTTAAAAGAACAATTTTTACATAGGGTTATACATGTTGTATTTTCGATTATAAATATTCATGAGAAAGCTAAAAAGATTTACTACATAATGATATTTTATTTATAATTTTTAGACATCAAATAATTTAAATTATTAATGACACAATAATGATGCAATGTTTACCACATTAATAAATCATTTAAATAAATAAGATTATAATGATTAAAATATTATCTAAAACCTGTCCAATTATTATTGGTTGATTTTATTTAGAATATTAGTCATCTTATCTTCGACCTCAATGATTTTTGGACCATTATAAACCGAATATAATTATATTATAAAGTAATACTTTCACTCTTTCCTAAAGAGCCCCTCTTCTCCCTTATAAAAGGAGACCACTTCTACTCATTCCTCACACCTCTCAAGCCACTTGGCTCGTCCAAACTCTGCCCAACTAATCTCCCCACATCCCTATCATCCTCCTTGAAGCTTCCCCTTAGGCGGAAAGCATTTCAAGAAGTCCTTTGGTTCCAACCAAAGTGAGTTACCTAAATTAAAGGTAACGATTTCTCTTAAATTATTTTCATTTATTTTGCTTCTCCAACCCCCAAAATCTTTTTATTCCTTTCTTTTGTAACAACACTAGTATCCTCAATATACTAGGATGTTTTTATAAGAATGATTCAAACTACACATACACACAACTCCATCTAATGGATGATGAACATAATGTTTCTGTGGATGGCAAACTAACGCCTCACGAAACGATGATTGTTCAAATACATCTTACCGCCTCTCATGGTGTCCATTATGATGGAACTGTAATTAAATATGATATTAATGATATATATTTTATATATAAGCTTCTGTAATTCCATTTTATTTCATACCATTATTCGTTTCATGTTGTATATACATACGATAATTTCATTTGAGGAAGTGCGGACTACCGCCCCCTTAAAATGATATGACTCGTTCATACCACACATGGAACGTATAAAGGATGGTGTTAATGAACTTAAGTAACATATATAAAATATTATATTATACTGGAATAGTAATATACCTATGTATCATTTGGATTCAATTCTTTTAAAATAAAAATTAAATGGAAGTAGCGTTCGTGCGTACGTACGGACTACCGTCTCCACGAACGCGGTGAGATCCATCCTCCATCGTATCCATTCAAGTCTTATTCTCATTTTAGGGTTAAAAATAATGTTAATATCATTCTGATTATGAATAATATTTAATCTATCCATTACAAACATGTCTTACGTAACCAAACAGTTAAGAAGAACGAATCGATTATCACCTGAAACGACGATAATACTAAGATATTATTAATAAAGAAATGTTAAAAGATCATATATGATATCATATTAATGTATATGATTCTTTTATAATTTAATAACAATTATTTCACCATTATACAGGAGGTTAACCGACCCCAACAAAGGAAAAGTACAAGGTAAGGGTTTATTTCACAATCTCTTCATTATCCGAGGTTGTTTATATGTAATAATCTACTGGGATCTCTTTATCATCCACATCCATGTTTTCTTAAAAATGTATTTCAAAACATTTTTATTATTTACAAGAATATGGGTTAAAGTCATTTATACCCTTGTTTGACTTTTTATAAGAGGAATCTTTCCATCGTTTTCAAAACAAGGTCCTTTTAACCTTTTCGACAGAATTAAGGTAAGAATGTTTTTTTAACTTATACGGCGGGTGCGGTTATTTTCCGTCATTATAAAATCTTCAAAGCTTTCCTTACAAGCTTATAATATTATTTTCAAAGAAAATGTTTTATTTCATATGGCTCTCAAATGATTTCAAAAATAGAAAGAGATATTTCTCTAAAAAGTGTTTTGATTTCATCTATGTCAACATCCTTTGATGGATTTTACGCTTATTTGAAGTTGATTTATTATACAAAACTTCTATATTGTATTGAAGGTTTTGTGATATGTTTGACTGTGTATGTGCTATTTTTATACCATTCATAGTTTATGGTGAAATTATTGACATTTCGTATGCTAGTTTTAATACGAATGTTTATGTTATGTTTAAACATTTTCATATGGGAATGCATTGGACTTAATAAGTGACGGGTGGAGCCCGCTATAGCTCCTCGATGCATCGGTAGGTCTCATGAGACAAACTAGTGTCTTGGCACAAGGCCTTGACAAAATCTTATTTGTAGTCTTGGCACGAGGCCTTGACTATGTGGTTATTATAGTCTGGCATTATGCATTCCAACATTATGAAAGTGGTTATTGATTTTTGCATGTGATTATTCGATTAGTAGAATATCCATGTGAATAAGTAAATGGCATTATTTCATTTTATTTATGCCATACCATGTTGAAAGTTCATGTTTGAAAGGCTTCTGTTTTAGTTATACATTGCCTTAAAAGTTTATTCTTATTTATGAAAGTTTCCGCTATTTTGTTATCCTTACTGGGCATTTGAGCTCACCCCTTTTATATGTTTTATTTTTCCCAGGAAGTGAAGAAGTAAATTATGAATGACCTGCAGGGATATTATGTGGGGATATGAGTGTGGATTATGGAGACTTTATGTTGTTGTAGTAGTTTTTCATTTTATGATGTAATGTAAAACCTATGAATATATCTAGTGTTTCCAAGGCTACTAAACCAATCGGTATTTCGAGATTTGATCTTTCTTGTGATCATGCCAATGTTATGTAATAATGCACCGACTCTGGGTAGCTGGGGTCGGGGAGTTACAGTTGGTATCAGAGGAAGTTTAGTACAAACCTTGGAAACTAGATTTAGATAAACTCTGATTAGAGCACGTAGACCTAAGATGAACTTTGAGAATTAGTATAGAAGAACTTTCTAGAATTTTGGTATTGTGGAGATTTTGTGAGTTTTCCGAGCAATACATCCCTGTCTGGATACGAGCATGTAGAGGCGGCTCTGGCACAGATGTACCTAGGGGTAAAACCCGAAAACACCTCTTTGAGCTAGACTCGAACGGGAACTGGTGCACGACAACAGGCCTTGCTGCACTCTTGGTTACGACACTCCCGGGGGATATGCTTAGGATAACTCTCATTTTCTTTACAAATCATTTTGAAGGGATTATGAGTATATACTTCCTCAAAGAAAACATTCTTATGATTATGGATTATATCCATAAATAGTTCAATTTATGTTAGGTGTTTTATAAGTATGGGATTATGTATTGTGATTCATAAACTGATCTAGTGTATGCCATTGTTTAGAAATGGCGCCCAGTAGAAGGAATGAGAAATCCAGAAATGCACATGATCCAAAGAGAAGAAAGGATCATATCTTTCATGGTCTTAAGCTATAATTTATAAGAGAAATAGTCTCCCATGTATTATCATCATATGAAGAAATAATATCATGTGTTGATAAGATAAGTAAAGAGTTTACTGAGTCCTATGGCTTTGAAGGGAAGAAAGAGAAGAAAATGATGGAAGAGAGAAATATGGATAAAGGGAAGAGGGAAAAGAAGAATTTTCCTATATGTGGTAACTGTGGAAAGAAACACCCTGGAACTTGCCTGAAAGGAATGAGAGTTTGTTATAAGTGTGGAGGAAAAGGGCACAAAGTACGTGACTGCAAGGGTAAGAAAATGGTTTCAAATGTACAATGCTTCATTTGCAAGGAGTTTGGACACTACGCGAACCTATGTCCCATTCATCAGTCTACGACGCAAATGATGCTATTGGATAATAATCAAGTTATGATACTACCACAGATGAAGAGGAATGATTAGAGTTCTTATGTTGATTATGTCAATTGAGTGTTGTATCAACAATGTACTTGTTATAATAATTATGGAGTATATAAGGATTGTACTGCAGTACTATTTCATTAAGGACTTGAGATTGTGTGGAACAAAGAAAAGTGACTCAATAGCAGGATAAATTTTTGGAAAATATATGGTTGAGAGAATGATAAACCATAATATAGTTCTGATACCGAGGTAGTGATTTTCGAATAATACATGATTATTTTGGAAAAATTATATTGGATATTCTTGACTACCTTGGAACTGATTAATGATTTGTATATTCCATCATTGTTGGGGTTTAAAACATTTTTGGATTGATGAAGTATATCCAGCATTCTATATGGAATAAGGGAGCATGAATGTAATCAATAAGGAATATGGTAATACATGATGAAGGTATTCATATGCTATTACGGGGTAAAAAGGATCTATATTATGTTTACCTTCCTTATAAATGTTAGACTGTGAGTTTGGACAGAAGTATTTTGGATAGTTCTAGTTTGGATTATTTTGGACAACCCGGAGGTCGGGCGGCAACCCGTCGCGTCCGGCAAGGCTGCGAGACTTGAACCTGCAACCGAAGGGCGACAAGGGTGTATCACCTACCACTGGCCCAAGAGATGTCCTGGATTAAATAATGTAGTTTTTTTAAAAGATCTGGTAGATGAATTATAAATTCGTTTATTTTGGAACCCTGTATGAATAGTATAAATAGAATTTTTTTTTTATGAGTGAAAGATGAGTTTATGGTAGAAATTTATTAATGGACAAAACTCTAATTATAAAGTAAGTATATCTCCTTATGATCTTAGCCAATCTCATAAATAAATTCCTCAACATTAATAATAGAAACTTAGAACAAAAATGTTGTCCTAGATGGTACCTTAAATCATCACAAATTTATGGCTTTGGGATTGTTGGCCTTTTCATAGCCATGTTCTCTATCACTCTCCATCAGATAATTGATGGTTAGATTTCTCTTCCATATCCATATTTTCCTACATGGAACCCTAGTATGTGTTATTTTCGGTAATCTTCATACTTTCCACTCTTTATTTTAAATAGAGGCCTCATTAATTCATTTTTCGATGTGGGATTTCAACTAAGATATTTTGAAATGTCAAAAATGTGTTGTCCCAATACCCTATATTTTGTTGAACCGATGGTACTTCAAATCATCATAGATTGATGAGTTTAAGGACCTCAATTTTATACTTGTTTGTGATTGATGACCTCAATCACTACCTATAAATATTTATGTTTTCCCTCCAATTATATGTCTCTAATTGCCACCAATGTTCTCCTAATAGAGATCATAATTTGGTGGTGACCCTTTGATTTCTCTTTTCCTCATATTAAGACTAAATTTTAGTAACCCAATTTCCGATGTGGGTTTTCCCACAAATATATTTTCTACTTTCAACCTTTTATTTTTGAAGAACAATTTCAAATTGCGAGGACGCAATTTATTGAAGGAGGGGAGAATGTAACACCCCAAGATTTCATAGTGTGTTATTTCTTCAAAATAATTCAATAACTTGCACTACACGCAACACTGAGTTCAATTGCACCATGACTTACCAAAAAAAAGCCATTAAAAGAGGTCATGAATAGTATTAACTAAATTTTAAACTTTATATAATCCTTATAATTTTAGAATCCATATTATGAGTTTCTTAGTCATAATGCAAGAACAGATTCATTTTCAGTATTGCACTTTTATCAACTTTTGATAGTGAAACCTTTTTAAATACAATATTTTAAACTTTTTGACTAAATGGAGACATCAAAAAATTTAAAATGAAACATCCCAAGCTTCCACGGTACGCTTTCCTTTGAATAATACAGTAGTGTGTGTTGTACGCAACTTCGAGTTCTAACACACACCACAACCAATCAAACCAGCCGTTATGAATAGTAATACCTACTTTTTGAAATTATATATATTTTATATTTCAAAATGGACTTCATTTTTGGATTCGGAATATCTAATTTAGCCTAAGGTGAAATTTTGGTACATTTCGGATAACTTTCATATTTTGATGAATAGTGAAAATTACTAAGTTTTAATTAAAAAAAACTTTTTTAATCAAAATAATTAATAGTGATAAATTATGAATTTGAGTGGTTTTAAAGTATATTTAGAATATATTTTTACCATTTAATATAATTTTGGTCATTGGACATAATTTTACAATTAAACCGAACATAAACGAGTGTCAATCTTTTGATAGTTATTATCTCTTAAAAAAACGCTTTTTGTTTTGACAGCGGGAATTAATTTTAAATTAATTTCTTCCACTTCTGTGTTTTGAATTTAGGAAAATGGATTCCATATTTGGAATCAGGATGTTCAAATTGTGTAAATAGGTAACTTTTATTTTTAGACATTTTGAATAATTACTGCGGTAAATATTTTATTTACCATGGTTAAGGGTAAATCCGGTAAATAAGGGTTAAAAAATAATATTATAATAATACTAAATTACCCTAAAACTTGTCTTAACCCTATTGGTTGATACATGGTCGACCATGGGAATCTTTGGGTCTATTTTGGGACCCCATGGATCCACTTGTAAGTGATAATGACACTTTATTTTAATTAAGTTAAAATGAATACAAAAATGGCATAAGCTTACATCTTTTAAAAGAACAATTTTTACATAGGGTTATACATGTTGGATTTTCGATTATAAATATTCATTAGAAAGATAAAAAGATTTAATACATAATGATATTTTATTTATAATTTTTAGACAACAAATAATTTAAATTATTAATGACACAATAATGATGCAATGTTTACCTCATTAATAAATCATTTAAATAAATAAGATTATAATGATTAAAATATTATCTAAAACCTGTCCAATTCTTATTGGTTGATGTTATTTAGAATATTATTCATCTTATATTCGACCTCAATGATTTTTGGACCATTATAAACCGAATATAATTATATTATAAAGTAATACTTTCACTCTTTCCTAAAGAGCCCCTCTTCTCCCTTATAAAAGGAGACCACTTCTACTCATTCCTCACACCTCTCAAGCCACTTGGCTCGTCCCAACTCTGCCCCAATAAGCTCCCCACATCCCTCTCCTCCTCCTTGAAGCTTCCCCTTAGGCAGAAAGCATTTCAAGAAGTCCTTTGGTTCCAACCAAAGTGAGTTACCTAAATTAAAGGTAACGATTTCTCTTAAATTATTTTCATTTATTTTGCTTCTCCAACCCCCAAAATCTTTTTATTCCTTTCTTTTGTAACAACACCAGTATCCTCAATATACTAGGATGTTGTTATAAGAAGTATTCAAACTACACATACACACAACTCCATCTAATGGATGATGAACATAATGTTTCTGTGGATGGCAAACTAACGCCTCATGAAACGATGATTGTTCAAATACATCTTACCGCCTCTCATGGTGGCCATTATGATGGCACTGTAATTAAATATGATATTAATGATATATATTTTATATATAAGCTTCTGTAATTCCATTTTATTTCATACCATTATTCGTTTCATGTTGTATATACATACGATAATTTCATTTGAGGAAGTGCGGACTACCGCCCCCTTAAAATGATATGACTCGTTCATACCACACATGGAACGTATAAAGGATGGTGTTAATGAAATTAAGTAACATATATAAAATATTATATTATACTGGAATAGTAATATACCTATGTATCATTTGTATTCAATTCTTTTAAAATAAAAATTAAATGGAAGTAGCGTTCGTGCGTACGTACGGACTACCGTCTCCACGAACGCGGTGAGATCCATCCTCCATCGTATCCATTCAAGTCTTATTCTCATTTTAGGGTTAAAAATAATGTTAATATCATTCTGATTATGAATAAGATTTAATCTATCCATTACAAACATGTCTTACGTAACCAAACATTTAAGAAGAACGAATCGATTATCACCTGAAACGACGATAATACTAAGATATTATTAATAAAGCAATGTTAAAAGATCATATATGATATCATATTAATGTATATGATTCTTTTATAATTTAATAACAATTATTTCACCATTATACAGGAGGTTAACCGACCCCAACAAAGGAAAAGTACAAGGTAAGGGTTTATTTCACAATCTCTTCATTATCCGAGGTTGTTTATATGTAATAATCTACTGGGATCTCTTTATCATCCACATCCATGTTTTCTTAAAAATGTATTTCAAAACATTTTTATTATTTACAAGAATATGGGTTAAATTCATTTATACCCTTGTTTGACTTTTTATAAGAGGAATCTTTCCATCGTTTTCAAAACAAGGTCCTTTTAACCTTTTCGACAGAATTAAGGTAAGAATGTTTTTTTAACTTATACGGCGGGTGCGGTTATTTTCCGCCGTTATAAAATCTTCAAAGCTTTCCTTACAAGCTTATAATATTATTTTCAAAGAAAATGTTTTATTTCATATGGCTCTCAAATGATTTCAAAAATAGAAAGAGATATTTCTCTAAAAAGTGTTTTGATTTCATCTATGTCAACATCCTTTGATGGATTTTACGCTTATTTGAAGTTGATTTATTATACAAAACTTCTATACTGTATTGAAGATTTTGTGATATGTTTGACTGTGGATGTGCTATTTTTATTCCATTCATAGTTTATGGTGAAATTATTGACATTTCGTATGCTAGTTTTAACACGAATGTTTATGTTATGTTTAAACCTTTCCATATGGGAATGCATTGGACTTAATAAGTGACGGGTGGAGCCCGCTATAGCTCCTTGATGCATCGGTAGGTCTCATGAGACAAACTAGTGTCTTGGAACAAGGCCTTGACAAAATCTTATTTGTAGTCTTGGCACGAGGCCTTGACTATGTGGTTATGATAGTCTGGCATTATGCATTCCAACATTATGAAAGTGGTTATTGATTTTTGCAAGTGATTATTCGATTAGTAGAATATCCATGTGAATAAGTAAATGGCATTATTTCATTTTATTTATGCCATACCATGTTTAAAGTTCATGTTTGAAAGGCTTTTGTTTTAGTTATACATTGCCCTAAAAGTTTATTCTTATTTATGAAAGTTTCCGCTATTTTGTTATCCTTACTGGGCATTTGAGCTCACCCCTTTTATATGTTTTATTTTTCCCAGGAAGTGAAGAAGTAAATTATGAATGACCTGCAGGGATATTATGTGGGGATATGAGTGTGGATTATGGAGACTTTATGTTGTTGTAGTAGTTTTTCATTTTATGATGTAATGTAAAACCTATGAATATATCTAGTGTTTCCAAGGCTACTAAACCAATCGGTATTTCGAGATTTGATCTTTCTTGTGATCATGCCAATGTTATGTAATAATGCACCGACTCTGGGTAGCTGGGGTCGGGGAGTTACAGTTGGTATCAGAGGAAGTTTAGTACAAACCTTGGAAACTAGATTTAGATAAACTCTGATTAGAGCACGTAGACCTAAGATGAACTTTGAGAATTAGTATAGAAGAACTTTCTAGAATTTTGGTATTGTGGAGATTTTGTGAGTTTTCCGAGCAATACATCCCTGTCTGGATACGAGCATGTAGAGGCGGCTCTGGCACAGATGTACCTAGGGGTAAAACCCGAAAACACCTCTTTGAGCTAGACTCGAACGGGAACTGGTGCACGACAACGGGCCTTGCTGCACTCTTGGTTACGACACTCCCGGGGGATATGCTTAGGATAACTCTCATTTTCTTTACAAATCATTTTGAAGGGATTATGAGTATATACTTCCTCAAAGAAAACATTCTTATGATTATGGATTATATCCATAAATAGTTCAATTTATGTTAGGTGTTTTATAAGTATGGGATTATGTATTTTGATTCATAAACTGATCTAGTGTATGCCATTGTTTAGAAATGGCGCCCAGTAGAAGGAATGAGAACTCCAGAAATGAACATGATCCAAAGAGAAGAAAGGATCATATATTTCATGGTCTTAAGCTATAATTTATAAGAGAAATAGTCTCCCATGTATTATCATCATATGAAGAAATAATATCATGTGTTGATAAGATAAGTAAAGAGTTTACTGAGTCCTATGGCTTTGAAGGGAAGAAAGAGAAGAAAATGATGGAAGAGAGAAATATGGATAAAGGGAAGAGGGAAAAGAAGAATTTTCCCATATGTGGTAACTGTGGAAAGAAACACCCTGGAACTTGCCTGAAAGGAATGAGAGTTTGTTATAAGTGTGGAGGAAAAGGGCACAAAGTACGTGACTGCAAGGGTAAGAAAATGGTTTCAAATGTACAATGCTTCATTTGCAAGGAGTTTGGACACTACGCGAACCTATGTCCCATTCATCAGTCTATGACGCAAATGATGCTATTGGATAATAATCAAGTTATGATACTACCACAGATGAAGAGGAATGATTAGAGTTATTATGTTGATTATGTCAATTGAGTGTTGTATCAACAATGTACTTGTTATAATAATTATGGAGTATATAAGGATTGTACTGCAGTACTATTTCATTAAGGACTTGAGATTGTGTGGAACAAAGAAAAGTGACTCAATAGCAGGATAAATTTTTGGAAAATATATGGTTGAGAGAATGATAAACCATAATATAGTTCTGATACCGAGGTAGTGATTTTCGAATAATACATGATTATTTTGGAAAAATTATATTGGATATTCTTGACTACCTTGGAACTGATTAATGATTTGTATATTCCATCATTGTTGGGGTTTAAAACATTTTTGGATTGATGAAGTATATCCAACATTCTATATGGAATAAGGGAGCATGAATGTAATCAATAAGGAATATGGTAATACATGATGAAGGTATTCATATGCTATTACGGGGTAAAAAGGATCTATATTATGTTTACCTTCCTTATAAATGTTAGACTGTGAGTTTGGACAGAAGTATTTTGGATAGTTCTAGTTTGGATTATTTTGGACAACCCGGAGGTCGGGCGGCAACCCGTCGCGTCCGGCAAGGCTGCGAGACTTGAACCTGCAACCGAAGGGCGACAAGGGTGTATCACCTACCACTGGCCCAAGAGATGTCCTGGATTAAATAATGTAGTTTTTTTAAAATATCTGGTAGATGAATTATAAATTCGTTTATTTTGGAACCCTGTATGAATAGTATAAATATAATTTTTTTTATGAGTGAAAGATGAGTTTATGGTAGAAATTTATTAATGGACAAAACTCTAATTATAAAGTAAGTATATCTCCTTATGATCTTAGCCAATCTCATATATAAATTCCTCAACATTAATAATAGAAACATAGAACAAAAATGTTGTCCTAGATGGTACCTTAAATCATCACGAATTTATGGCTTTGGGATTGTTGGCCTTTTCATAGCCATGTTCTCTACCACTCTCCATCAGATAATTGATGGTTAGATTTCTCTTCCATATCCATATTTTCCTACATGGAACCCTAGTATGTGTTATTTTCGGTAATCTTCATACTTTCCACTCTTTATTTTAAATAGAGGCCTCATTAATTCATTTTTCGATGTGGGATTTCAACTAAGATATTTTGAAATGTCAAAAATGTGTTGTCCCAATACCCTATATTTTGTTGAACCGATGGTACTTCAAATCATCATAGATTGATGAGTTTAAGGACCTCAATTTTATACTTGTTTGTGATTGATGACCTCAATCACTACCTATAAATATTTACATTTTTCCTCCAATTATATGTCTCTAATTGCCACCAATGTTCTCCTAATAGAGATCATAATTTGGTGGTGACCCTTTGATTTCTCTTTTCCTCATATTAAGACTAAATTTTAGTAACCCAATTTCCGATGTGGGTTTTCCCACAAATATATTTTCTACTTTCAACCTTTTATTTTTGAAGAACAATTTCAAATTGCGAGGACGCAATTTATTGAAGGAGGGGAGAATGTAACACCCCAAGATTTCATAGTGTGTTATTTCTTCAAAATAATTCAATAACTTGCACTACACGCAACACTGAGTTCAATTGCACCATGACTTACCAAAAAAAAGCCATTAAAAGAGGTCATGAATAGTATTAACTAAATTTTAAACTTTATATAATCCTTATAATTTTAGAATCCATATTATGAGTTTCTTAGTCATAATGCAAGAACAGATTCATTTTCAGTATTGCACTTTTATCAACTTTTGATAGTGAAGCCTTTTTAAATACAATATTTTAAACTTTTTGACTAAATGGAGACATCAAAAAATTTAAAATGAAACATCCCAAGCTTCCACGGTACGCTTTCCTTTGAATAATACAGTAGTGTGTGTTGTACGCAACTTCGAGTTCTAACACACACCACAACCAATCAAACCAGCCGTTATGAATAGTAATACCTACTTTTTGAAATTATATATATTTTATATTTCAAAATGGACTTCATTTTTGGATTCGGAATATCTAATTTAGCCTAAGGTGAAATTTTGGTACATTTCGGATAACTTTCATATTTTGATGAATAGTGAAAATTACTAAGTTTTAATTAAAAAAAACTTTTTTAATCAAAATAATTAATAGTGATAAATTATGAATTTGAGTGGTTTTAAAGTATATTTAGAATATATTTTTACCATTTAATATAATGTTGGTCATTGGACATAATTTTACAATTAAACCGAACATAAACGAGTGTCAATCTTTTGATAGTTATTATCTCTTAAAAACACGCTTTTTGTTTTGACAGCGGGAATTAATTTTAAATTAATTTCTTCCACTTCTGTGTTTTGAATTTAGGAAAATGGATTCCATATTTGGAATCAGGATGTTCAAATTGTGTAAATAGGTAACTTTTATTTTTAGACATTTTGAATAATTACTGCGGTAAATATTTTATTTACCATGATTAAGGGTAAATCCGGTAAATAAGGGTTAAAAAATAATATTATAATAATACTAAATTACCCTAAAACTTGTCTTAACCCTATTGGTTGATACATGGTCGACCATGGGAATCTTTGGGTCTATTTTGGGACCCCATGGATCCACTTGTAAGTGATAATGACACTTTATTTTAATTAAGTTAAAATGAATACAAAAATGGCATAAGCTTATATCTTTTAAAAGAACAATTTTTACATAGGGTTATACATGTTGGATTTTCGATTATAAATATTCATTAGAAAGCTAAAAATATTTCCTACATAATGATAGTTTATTTATAATTTTTAGACAACAAATAATTTAAATTATTAATGACACAATAATGATGCAATGTTTACCTCATTAATAAATCATTTAAATAAATAAGATTATAATGATTAAAATATTATCTAAAACCTGTCCAATTCTTATTGGTTGATGTTATTTAGAATATTAGTCATCTTATATTCGACCTCAATGATTTTTGGACCATTATAAACCGAATATAATAATATTATAAAGTAATACTTTCACTCTTTCCTAAAGAGCCCCTCTTCTCCCTTATAAAAGGAGACCACTTCTACTCATTCCTCACACCTCTCAAGCCACTTGGCTCGTCCCAACTCTGCCCATATAAGCTCCCCACATCCCTCTCCTCCTCCTTGAAGATTTCCCTTAGGCAGAAAGCATTTCAAGAATTCCTTTGGTTCCAACCAAAGTGAGTTACCTAAATTAAAGGTAACGATTTCTCTTAAATTATTTTCATTTATTTTGCTTCTCCAACCCCCAAAATCTTTTTATTCCTTTCTTTTGTAACAACAACAGTATCCTCAATATACTAGGATGTTGTTATAAGAAGGATTCAAACTACACATACACACAACTCCATCTAATGGATGATGAACATAATGTTTCTGTGGATGGCAAACTAACGCCTCACGAAACGATGATTGTTAAAATACATCTTACCGCCTCTCATGGTGGCCATTATGATGGCACTGTAATTAAATATGATATTAATGATATATATTTTATATATAAGCTTCTGTAATTCCATTTTATTTCATACCATGATTCGTTTCATGTTGTATATACATACGATAATTTCATTTGAGGAAGTGCGGACTACCGCCCCCTTAAAATGATATGACTCGTTCATACCACACATGGAACGTAAAAAGGATGGTGTTAATGAACTTAAGTAACATATATAAAATATTATATTATACTGGAATAGTAATATACCTATGTATCATTTGGATTCAATTCTTTTAAAATAAAAATTAAATGGAAGTAGCGTTCGTGCGTACGTACGGACTACCGTCTCCACGAACGCGGTGAGATCCATCCTCCATCGTATCCATTCAAGTCTTATTCTCATTTTAGGGTTAAAAATAATGTTAATATCATTCTGATTATGAATAAGATTTAATCTATCCATTACAAACATGTCTTACGTAACCAAACATTTAAGAAGAACGAATCGATTGTCACCTGAAACGACGATAATACAAAGATATTGTTAATAAAGCAATGTTAAAAGATAATATATGATATCATATTAATGTATATGATTCTTTTATAATTTAATAACAATTATTTCACCAATATACTGGAGGTTAACCGACCCCAACAAAGGAAAAGTACAAGGTAAGGGTTTATTTCACAATCTCTTCATTATCCGAGGTTGTTTATATGTAATAATCTACTGGGATCTCTTTATCATCCACATCCATGTTTTCTTAAAAATGTATTTCAAAACATTTTTATTATTTACAAGAATATGGGTTAAATTCATTTATACCCTTGTTTGACTTTTTATAAGAGGAATCTTTCCATCGTTTTCAAAACAAGGTCCTTTTAACCTTTTCGACATAATTAAGGTAAGAATGTTTTTTTTAACTTATACGGCGGGTGCGGTTATTTTCCGCCGTTATAAAATCTTCAAAGCTTTCCTTAAAAGCTTATAATATTATTTTCAAAGAAAATGTTTTATTTCATATGGCTCTCAAATGATTTCAAAAATAGAAAGAGATATTTCTCTAAAAAGTGTTTTGATTTCATCTATGTCAACATCCTTTGATGGATTTTACGCTTATTTGAAGTTGATTTATTATACAAAACTTCTATATTGTATTGAAGGTTTTGTGATATGTTTGACTGTGGATGTGCTATTTTTATTCCATTCATAGTTTATGGTGAAATTATTGACATTTCGTATGCTAGTTTTAATACGAATGTTTATGTTATGTTTAAACCTTTTCATATGGGAATGCATTGGACTTAATAAGTGATGGGTGGAGCCCGCTATAGCTCCTCGATGCATCGGTAGGTCTCATGAGACAAACTAGTGTCTTGGAACAAGGCCTTGACAAAATCTTATTTGTAGTCTTGGCACGAGGCCTTGACTATGTGGTTATGATAGTCTGGCATTATGCATTCCAACATTATGAAAGTGGTTATTGATTTTTGCATGTGATTATTCGATTAGTAGAATATCCATGTGAATAAGTAAATGGCATTATTTCATTTTATTTATGCCATACCATGTTGAAAGTTCATGTTTGAAAGTCTTTTGTTTTAGTTATACATTGCCTTAAATGTTTATTCTTATTTATGAAAGTTTCCGCTATTTTGTTATCCTTACTGGGCATTTGAGCTCACCCATTTTATATGTTTTATTTTTCCCAGGAAGTGAAGAAGTAAATTATGAATGACCTGCAGGGATATTATGTGGGGATATGAGTGTGGATTATGGAGACTTTATGTTGTTGTTGTAGTTTTTCATTTTATGATGTAATGTAAAACCTATGAATATATCTAGTGTTTCCAAGGCTACTAAACCAATCGGTCTTTCGAAATTTGATCTTTCTTGTGATCATGCCAATGTTATGTAATAATGCACCGACTCTGGGTAGCTGGGGTTGGGGCGTTACAGGAAGGGTCAGCAGATTTCCAGTCCCTTCCTTCTTTAAGTTTAAGGGGAGATAATGACCCCCGAAACCCACCTTCAATAGGTCCCGGAGTGGCGACTAGCACCAAGGGTATGGAAATTTCACACAAATGGAAGGCATTACCCTTTTTATTTTATTGGATGAAGAGATAAGAAGAAGAAAACCCAACAACACCAAGGTAAAAAAAAAAGTAAAGCCAACAGTAAACCATTCCCACATGCATGTTTCAAAATTAAAAGCCACAAAGTGAAAAAGCTGTCTGCAAGGGTAAGTACCAAAGAAAGAAAAATGACAAATGCAACTGCTCCAAGGATCCGAGCTAGTATGGTCCTGAACGATCCCCAAAGTCCTCCTGGAAACCTGAAAGCAATTTTATATACATAGGGTGAGCATACAAGTACACTCAGTAGGGAAAACCAAAGACTCTCGTGCACAAGTGGGGGAATATACTAAAGTCCCGTGAGAAAAGGATTAAACCAAACACCTAACAAGGTAAACTATCCACCCAAGAATCACCAAGGTACACTCCCAAAATAACGCAAGTCAAGTAATATATATAATAAGAGCACATCGATGTTTGGGTACCCCGCGCCACTTTCCCCCTGGTTATTGAGACAGCCTACGCATCCGACTAATCCCGCCATTCTCACTGCAATCCCACTACCACACCCGCCCGCACACACCTAGGCCACAACCACATGCAGTCCCACTGCCGAAATCCCACCCGCACACACCTGGGCCACAACTGTACGCAGTCCCACTGTTGAATCCCGCCCGCACACACCTGGCCCACAACTGTCACGTGTAACCACGCCTGCAAAAACCTAGTCCAGAACAACCACCACCACGTCCGAAGACACCTGGGCTAAAGGATCCACTTCCACACCTGAAGACACCTGGGTCTCATCCTGAAGACTCTTGGGAAACCACCTACCGGACACACCTGGCCAACCACCACACCACCCCGCCCAAAGGTTCTTAGGAAAAAATGGACCTCATGCTATCACATCCTGCCCGAAGATACTTGGCCTATCTGGGAAAGGGAGCAGAAAAGGAGCTAATAACCAGCCACTAAGAATAGTGTTGGGAAAAACACCCACCCCCATGAAATGGGGGTGTTCGGCACTAATTTCTCAACTTGGGTGGGGCGTGAATAAGAAACACAAATCTAAAAGTATATATATATAGGTAACAAGCACTCACCCAATGCTAGGTTTTTCTTCAGACAGCCTACAGATCACAACAGCACTCAAGTCCGAGTCACGACTCTCTCCAACAAACCCATTTGTCCCATTCTTATTTCACGTTCAGTGTTAATGTTCAGATAAGTTCATGCACTACTGGGAGACTAACACCATAATCATAACCAAGGAAAAGAGTCCTTTCAATCATCAATTAAACATTTTCTTCACCAACAGAGGATCACACACGAGTTTGTGATATAGACAAGTAACCACCGGGTCTTAAAACTCATGAACACCGAAGCCACATCAACAGCGGATCCCATACCCAGTTTTATAACCACCGAAAGAATAAAAGAACAGGGGATCCCATCCCCTCTCACATCTCTAGCAATCGACTCGTAAGAGAAAACCACCAAAACACTGCCACCAACACTAAGCAAGGCCAAGCCAGTATTTTCAGATTTAAAAGATTTTACATGTTCCATGATTTCAATTCCATTTAGACCGGGGATAGCACAGAAGGGATTGATCCTAGTGCATTCAATTTATTCATCCCGGTATGCATGTTTAACAAATTTACGTTTTCACAGTAGGAGTTTTCAACTACAACAATCCATTTAAAACATCATTAGGGGTTCATTAGTGCACAAACAATGACCACCAACGGCCTCAATTTTCAGAAGGCATAAGCCATCATAACTCAACAAGATGGTCATAAAAGAAACAACATCAAAATATAAGACAACATCAATGATCACAGCCCCCCCACCTTTCTTTAAAGAATTCGTTCATTATCTTTAATTAGGTCTGGTTTATCCAATTCTACAGAATCAAAATCACGCCCTCCCCGCATGATACACAAAAGAGAGAGGCAAAGGAGAAATTTCCTTCTTATTGATAGATGATCGACTTTTAGGCCAGGGGCGAGGAACTTTACGGATAATGATGCGGCGCGCCCGATGCACTAGAAGTTGTTTGTGAAAAGCCACGATCGAGGAAAGAGAAACCACGACTAACCCTTAGTTTGTAAGAGCTAGGGACGGTTGAGGTGAAAACGCGAAACCGCATATGGCGCGGGGGTCATGGGTTGACCACGTGGCTCCACTCGTCATTAAAAGGGGTCGGGTGGTTTAAGCCGACTCATGAATTGATTAAGTATTTAATTAAAACTCTTACGTGCATTACGGGTCTTTAAAACACGCTCAAACATGTCAAAATAGGGTTTAAAACCCTATTTGCGCAAAAGGGAGCGCTACTGGAAACAACTCGACAAGGTCGGGTGACACTGATCGGTCTCACCGATCGGTCTCACCAATCGGTCGTGTTGATCAGTCTCCCCGATCGGTCTCATCGAGACGCCACCCCTTTAGGACCCAGATTTTTTGCAAAAGGAAGGACCAAGAGAGTCTGGTCATCACATAAATAAATTAAAAAAACCATATGTGAATGAACTTAATGATATTTATATTATATATATATTAAATAAAATATTTAACATTTATCTTATGTGTTTTCTAGACAATATATTAGAATAAATACAATTTTATGCTTAAAAACTATATTTTTTCAAAAAAATAGTTTTGTCGCTTTTTTAGAGTGCTTATTTTAATTGTAATTTTTTAAACTTTTTGAAATTTTATTTGATAAGTTAAAATTAATTTTATTAATTAATACATCAAAATTTTCATGTGGCGATTTTTTTAAATTTTATGAAATGATTAATTTTATTGATGAATAGTGAAAAATACTAAATTTTAAATGAAAACTGCCTTCTCGTTTAAATTATTTTTAAATTTAAATTATATTTTAAGTTGATTTTAAATTGAAATTAGTTAAATTATACATATATTAATATAATATATGTAATTGAACTCAATTTAATGTTGATTTTGGATATAAAAAAATTGTATTCTTTTAAACATTTTCTCTTTGAAACCCCGATTTCTTGTTGCGTCTATGAGATTAATTTTAATTTAAAATTTTCCTTTTTATGTTAAAGAAATATAAAAAATGGTTTAAATATTTGAAATCATAATAAAATATATTATCTAATATTTTCAACTTAATTTTTCACCAAAATTAATTTTCAAAATAATAAAAATCAATTACATTGATTAAGGTAAAAATGGATAAACTAGTGGTTAAACTAAAAAGATAAAGGTATAAATTGTCCCAAAACATGTCCAAAAAACATTTTATTACAATATTTTGACCATATACCATATCTTATCCATTATAATATATTTTGGAACCATGTGTCTTGGGGAAAACATGGGTACACCTTTTTCTTATAAAAAATTAGAAGTGTACCACTCACAACACGTGTAAAAGGCCACCCCCATTTTTATGATCTTCACACCTTAAAACACATTTTTTCAACCAATAACTAAAAAACATAATTCTTAAACAACATCCCATAATCATATCATCCATAATTTGGATATAAATCCATCCTAGGAAGGCTTTTCGTGCAAACTTATGGAGGATACCAAAAGAAAAAATAATGATTTTCAACGAGCGTTTGAATATTATTCATCCAACTACTTATATTATAATTAAAAAATTATGATATCATAGCCTCAATATATTAAATATATTTTTATATTTTTATTTTAATTTCAAGAGTTACAACTACTTCCACTTCTATCAAATGGGTTACAAAATCATCATTTTTGTGTAAGGTGAACTACTGCCTCACGAACTTATATCATTCATTTTCACATTACCACCTCTCATGGTTGGGTATGATCAATATAAAGTATTAATATGATATTTTTAACTTTATTATACCTATATATTTATTATATAATATATACATTTTTATTTTCCATTACATCGGAGATAAATAATGTTTCTCATGTGCACAATAGACTACCGACTTGCGAAGTGATGTGATTCACTTTCACTAACACTTTTCATGGAAGATAAAAAGGTTAAAGTTAAAATATATATATATATAACATACCTAAAATAATTATGATATTAATGAAATATTTATACTTTTTAAAATATAATATATCATTTTATTTAATACCTTTTCACTCACTAAAATATGATAATAACATTCATGCACCTTTGGATTACCACATTCCTGATACGATGTGACTCTATAATTTCATAACCACACCACATAGATGATATTTATAACTATACATAAAGAAATAATATTTTATTATTGATATCATGATAACTATGTACATATTAAATATTACTTATCTTCTTTCCATAATGATCATTGAAAAATTGAAATGTTACTCATGCGTACGTACGTCCTACTCTCTCCATGATCGTAACATACATAATTTCTCAAAAATAATTACTATTGGTATTAAAAGTATAATTTATTGAAAAATATGATAATTGTTTAATTTTTATTATTCTAGAAATTATTTAACCCTGATTAAATTAAGTGGGTCAAAAATACCAAATCAGAACATATACCAAGAGATTATTACCCAAAACATGACTTTATCATAGAATTTTTAATAAAAGAGTAATAAAAGGACACAAGTAAATCATATAAATTATTATATATTTATTTATAGTTTTTAATAGTTTTATAATAAACTTTTATTTTTTATAGAGGTTTTTTTAATGTGTACGACGGAATTCAAGACTTACAGTAATGGTTTTCTCATCAAACATTTATTTCTGTGAACTTTATGTCATATTCACCTCCTATTTTTTATTTTGTTTATATAATTCTCATTAATATGTTTTATAATTCTTATAATGAATATAATTAGTATTTAAATAACCATTTTAGGATCCCCCTTTCTTGGGTTTATGATTCAAAAGTTACTAAAGTTTTAAGGGATTTCTGAACTCTCTTTTATTTTTGGGAGATTTATGAAAATTAACAACTCATTTTTGTTGTTTTATATAATGCTCCATTTATAGGTTATATAATATGTATCAGTATTCTAATGATATTATAGGTAAAATTTAATTTTATTATTTAATGGGGATTGTGATTCAATGTTACCAAGGTGGTACATGTTTTTTTTCTACCATCTCATCATTTATTAGGATTTTTTAGGATTATGTTTCCAATAATGAAATATTATGATCAATATCTAAAGAAACACAATAATTTTATTCTAATCCATTTAATCATTAAATTTAAAAGTAATATTTCCATTTTTTCACTCTTGGGTACATTAAAAATTGAGATAATATTTCTAAGAAAATCACATTTTATTTTAATCTTCATCTGAAAATAGTTTTTCTTCCAAACCTACATTTTCTAAATATATTTTCAAAAATGTTTTTAAAATTATTAAAATTAATTATTAATGACATTTTTACCCATTTTTTAATTTTCACAAAAAAATGTTTTTGAAGAAATATTCATTTTATTTTCCAAACAATGACCATTTACTTTTCACAAATATGTGAAATGAGTAGTTATTTTAACGTGTATTGCATGTATAAAATTTTCTAACTTCATAAAATCATTTTTTTTAATATTTATTAATATTATTTTGATTTTATATTCATATAAAAATATTTTAAAAATATTTTTTATTTTAAAAGGTGTTCTTCCAATTTTAAAGGCCATTTTCTTCATGAAATTTCCTAAGTAATCATTCAAATCAATTTCCACCTATGATGACACCCATTTATGTTACTTATGATTTATTTAGAAAATGATCCAATGATATCATTCTTATAAATTTTCGAAATAGTTTATGTTTAAAATGAAAAGATATTTATGAAATATGTATCTCTTGCATATGATATATTAGGATATTATTATTATCAAACCTGCTTCATTTTCCATGGGTTTTACTTTGATTAAATGAAGTAATGATTATGTATCCTATTTATTTTCCATAGGTTATGTTATGATGAAATTATTATAAAAAACAATTAATTTCCTGGGTTCTGATATAATGAATGTTTTATTATCTTATGAACACATATGAATGATTTTCATAACGTGATTGCATTTATGTTATAACCAAGGATAATGGTTAAGTTATAACAAAGATTGGTTGTTAGGTTATAACTAAATATTGGTGAGACCTATATATTCATCTAATTAATTAGGTAAATATTTAAATCTCATGATATAGATAATACTATAATGGGGAGTGAACCATGATCAGTAAGGGACTTTGTCTACTATGGTGGTCTTGGGAGTGAACACTGACTACCATGATTGTTTGGAGAGAGAAACCATTATACTATGAGGAAAGTACTACCACTAGGCATGGTGGTGTGATCCACAAAAGAGGTTTATATTTCTAGAGAGTTCCCTTAAAAGTTTTGGAAATACACATTTACTACTAAGGAATTTATTTTCTTTATTTATTATTATGCCTAAATTTTGTGTCTTATGCCAATGTTAAGTTCTCGTGACTCGTGATATTTGGTCTCTTTAAGATTAATAAATTTAAAACTACCATTCCTTATGTCATGATGTTTTATTTTTTTATTTGACATGTAGGCTATGATTTTTAAATGTTATGATCATGTTCTCATACACTTATGTTCATGTTATACTAATGTATCTCCCTTATTCACCCTTACTAAGAATCTAACCTCAACCATACATATGTTTTCTTTTCTGTGGTTTATAAGGAAAAATTTAAGTAGGGTATGTTTATAAATATTACTAAATAGGATGATGCTTTTGGGGGAAATTTAATATCCTTCTCTAAATTTAATGATTTTTTACCTAGTGTTTATAGAGAATAAACTATTATGGTCCTCTGGAATGTGTTTTTGTATCCTATTCTGTGTTAATGTAAATATATTGATTATATATTTATTAGAATCCTAGGTCTCTATAAGAAGTTTGATGAGTTTCCACTTTCCATTGGTCATCATGATCAAAGAACCAAATAGATCAAATAAAATTTGAGAGAAGTCGAATGGAATATTGAAAAATAGGAGAGGTATATATATATATATAGTTATTAGGGTATGATGATCTTAAAGATATATATTTTCATTAAAGACTATATTCTCCTAAAAATGAAATTATCCTTGATGTTAATATATTTAAAATTTTAGGGGGATCATTCATTAGAATATATGATTGCTTTTTATCTTTCTGAAAATAAAAAATGGGGTTGAAATTTTGGAAAAAATAATAGTCATTTTAGAAAGGGATATAAGGGGGATAAATTTTTAAAAAAATTCGTTTTACTATGTGAGTTCATTAAAATATTTGATTTATTCATAATCTTTACATACAATTACCAAACTTCACTAAGGATGATATTTTTTTCAAAATCATCATTATTCTTAAAAATGGGATTTTATTTTGTAATATTAAATATTGTTTCCATTTTTCATTTTTTTGTGAGTTCCAAAAAAGTGGAATATTCTTATGTATGAAAATAATATTATCTATTGTGTAAAAAATCACAAAACTATAATTTCTTAATTCATTATATACTGAAGTTTTCATTTTTTTGTGTGAAATATTTAAAAGTTGGTAGCCTTACTTTTAGTAGTTTCTAGTGTGAAAATCACTAAATACAAGTTTACTTTTCATAATACATTAATCAGTTTTTTGATCATTATATCAGTTATGGAATGACTTCAACATAAGATGTAAAGCATTGTTGAGTCGGTCAGATGATGAAGGATATTCTTCTAATGTGGTAACAACATATACCAATTAATGATAAATCCATTCATTGGAACATTTACTATAATGGGGACCAAATATTCAAGCCACCACCAAATATATTTGATTTTATTAAAGAAAAAGAAACATTACAGAGAGAGGGAGACACATGTCATGGGAGGGGAGTCATGGGGGTCTAAAGTAATGGAGACCAAGGGAATCCCCAATGATAAGAGCCATGATTTTAGATATAAGGGATCCAGGATTGGAGTAGCATGTGATCCCATCACTGGAGCCAACCATAGAGGTTTGAAAATCAGTGACTCGATTTCCCTCCTGCCATGTGTGAAGAATCTCCATCTGGGAGTAATGAGATAATAGCACTTACAGATAGTATATGTGATTCACCATGGTGTAATACCACCACCTTAAAGAGCACGATTAATAGATGTGGAATCAGTTTCAATGATCGAGAGGATGATATTCTACTCACCGCAGAGAATAAGTCTGGTGAGCATTGCTTGCTACTGTTCCTGAATAGAGTTGTCACTCCCATAGAAAGATGAAAAATCTTGGATTACAGATCCATTATGATCCCTAAAATTTCCTCCACCACGCATAACCCCCATCCCATGGGAGATGTCAGAGTTGATTTTGAAGTCGGTTATAATTGGAATCCAATGCACTCAATGTCCTTGCAGGGTTCATGGATCAGGATTTCTAGCAACCAAATTTTTCCAGAAAGAGGGTACCCATTTACCATTCTTGAAGTTTAAAATGAGATCAACAATCATGGACTTCGTTATGAATAAGAGCGTTGTCCATGAAGTGATGATACCCTCATGCCTCGCACGATTTCGGGCATTCCAGATGTTCATGCACCCCACTAGTAGGATTACCACCCTTGCCTTTTTTTCGATGACAGTATCATCCCCCTCAAACCATGAATGTAGAAATTTGGTGCTGCTATTGGCCTAAAGAGAGTAGTTGTTAGAAGCACCGAAGACTTTTAAGATCGCATTATCCCATGCGCCTTTAAATAATAAGTGGGTCATGGATTCTTCCTAGCTATCATAATAACAATCACATATGGAAAACAATAAAATTCCACGATTTTTTACATTATAATCGGTGGACAGGGCCCGATTCTTTACAGGACATAGGAGGAAGTTCAATTTGGCCGGAACATCCTTACACCATAGTAGGTCACTCCAATCATCTGCAGTAGAGGCATTTCCCATTAAAGGATGGTATCCATTTCAAGAGAAAATGTCCGCCAGTGAAGCATTAAAAATAAAGCAGTCCGGGTCATCATTCAAAACAATGGACTCAAATAACCTTCGCTATGTGTCATCCAAAATCATGATGCTAAACTGAGGATAGATGTGGGATATTCTAAGTGTTCTTTATAAGGACTCATTTGGGAGGATTTAATTTTATTATTTATATTATATTCATGGATTCTCTTGAAAAATTTGATGGAGTGATTCCATACTAGAAGATAGAGTGACAATTCTAGTTTGTAGAAGCTTGATGTTCAACTGATCATGTTGATCAAGGGATTCCAAGAGGAATATAGAACAACGATTTTGGTATGTAGTAGAATATTTATTTCTTTCTTGAGGATTAGTCAAGGTATTTTGATGGATTATAAAAAAGAACTTCAATAAGGTAAATTTTATGTCACATTGAATTATGTTTTTGATTACACTCATAGATTAGGTTAAAATTGTTCTCTATAATATCCTTTATTGGGTAAATTATATATAAATCAATACTCTATTAATTTTTTTATTTTATCTATTCATAATAAATTTTTTAGTTTTTTTATTTCAACTATTCATCATAATTTTTTCAAAATTTATGTTATATCTAACTTTTTAAATTCTACTAAACCTATATATTATTTATATCAATATATTTTGACTATTTTTTGGGTTATTATAACATCATGTTTCTAGTATATTATAAACATTAAGTGCAAAGAGACATTTTAAGAAAATTTATATACTAAAATTCACCCCCCCCCATCCCCCCTCAATTAGGTTCTCCTGGATATATATTAGGGATAATAGATGGTTCAATATAGATTTATATCATAAACTATATTGATAGATGGGATAGAGTTTAATGATAGGCACTTGTGTGGATTCCATGGGTTTAGTAGGACAACAACATTGGCCAATTATGATACATGATGTTTGAAAGGGAGGCTAGGTAGGATGTCGGTGATCTATTCCAATTATGATCTATTCTAATAAAATTAATCTTACTAGAAATACTAAGTGATATAATTAATTTTGTGAGGTAGAGACATTTGTGTGGTATATGTATCATACTTCATAATTCTTATTATTTAATCAATAAATATTATGGAATTAAAATTAAATTAATAAAATAATATTATAGAAATTAAATATTATTGGTCTTACGTGTTCCTATATCATTTCGAGATATGGATTGTAGGAGGTGTATAATTATATATCAGGTGAGATATGCATAATAGAATTTACTAGTTTACTATAATTGGGTTAGTCCTAAAGAGGATGATTCGTGGAGAAAAACATTGTGTGAGTTTCTTTTATGTATGGAGGTTCTGCTTCCAATTAGAAGATAGTAAGGGGTTAAAGGATTTTTATTTCACTTTTATTATAATATTAAATAGGAAAGAGAATTAAATTTTATTCACTAATAGTCTATTTATGGGAACTAATTTTGAATGGTGGATTTTATTTCTTGTTGATCATGAAGAGTTGAAAATATTATGGGAGAAGTTTAATTGTTAGTTTCAAGAAAAGTTACAATATCTAATCTAAAAGGTGGAAAAAATTTCCCTATACCTAGAGAGAATTAGTGTGAAGAAAGTTGAGAATTATATTCACAAATCATATTTATATTGTTCATGTCCTTCTATTGGTGATGAGGATAGGGTATAATATTTTATTGAGTTTTTTAGAAATATATTTCAAGTTAACTCTATTTATTGTGATTATGTATATTGATGTGATGAATAAGGATGAATTAATAATTAATATGATATCATGGAGATATTTATCTTAATATAGGAGTGGTAATAAAACTTTAAAGAAGTTATATATAAATGGAGTTTTTTTGTCATCTGAGTGGTTAAATTTTCATACAACATATAGTTTTACAAACAATCTTATGTTCATTTATTTAGAGTAAGAATTACATATAATTCTATGTGAGTTTTAACAGGGTTTTATTTTATTATTAAGGTCAGGTGTGTTATATATTTCAATGTCAATTTTGTTAGCAGTCAACATGGATATGGAATCTTCATTCAGGTGCATCCAATGTAATAGTTTCTTATGAGGCTTTATTAGTTGTATTAATAGGGTCCTCCAAATTTTTGTTTATTGAGAGGATATAGAGTAGGAATAGGAAGATTTTCTAATTTTCTCCATCCATATATATATAAGTGTAGTTTGAGGATACTATGTGTGGATTCCATTTTTTCAATAAGGAGGGTTGACATGATTAGTGGGAAGTAGTTTATATGTCTTGATTAGAAAATTACTGATGATTTTGAAGTGTTGTATAAAACATTTAATGGAATTAGGAGGAAGCTGACTCAATTTTAGATTAAATATCTAATTTTAAAACTATATGGAAAAATATTAATGAATAGGAAACTATAATTAGAAACACCAATATAGACACCACTTTATTGGATGATCAAGACTCTTTAGAAGAGGATTTGATATGAGTTTATGAGGTTGAGAAGTCCTCAGGATGAGTTGAAAAATATTTAGATTATTTAATAGAGGTATTTATTTGATATACTAGATGAGAAAAAGAGAATGGATTAAACCTACACACTTCATAAGGTACACTGGGAACATCATCGTATATACCCTATAGACATTTCAAGGTTTATGGCGGGGAGAAATAGAAGATTTTAAAACTCCATCAATCATATGATATACTTAATAGGGAATATTAAACGTTCACATAGTACACATGATCTTTGTAGGATATAAATAAATATGATATGGTACAACCTTTCTGAATATCATTGATCACAATAAAGTGCATGGGAGTTTGGTAGGGTATACGAAACCTACATTGAATACTTCATAAGGTAAAAATATATTTTTAGGGAAGAACATAATAAGGTACAAAATAACCCTCTGAGAAATTGAGAAATCATTCTACCCTAAAAATAGTGAGATCATGTTAATAATACCTCTTAAGATTCCACATGGACTTCATAGAGTATATTCCTAAACAAATTGAGAATTTATTCTATTATGACAAATTTATGTAGGAAATTCTATGATCCTTCGAATAGATGTTGTATATAGAATAATATAAAATGTTTAGGTGATTAGAGATTTAATTAATGAGGACCAAGAACATAAAAATCACATTTTGATCATTGGATTAGGACCCAAGAGTTTTGGGATAGTAATTTCATGATCTTAAAATTATCTCTACATCATGAGTATCAAGGGTTCATTCATGAGATTAATCTATATCCTAAAATGATCAAGACTTTTGAGGTGTTAGGGATTTATAGTGTGGTGGAATATCTGTTACCTCTTCCTTCATAGATGGATCATATTCATGATGTTCTCCATAAGTTATAACAGTGTTTATAACTTCATCATGAATCTTATGCCATCAATTTGGATGAGTTGGATATTTAAGATGGTACATATTTTTAGGTATAACTTATTAAGATTCATTATTATATAGAGAAATTTATACATCGGTGTTATATTTGTTTAGTTTATTTATTATATTGATATGGTGTTTTTGTAGAGTGTATGTGGGAATGTGAGTTTTTTATTTTTGGTCAGTATTTTTATTTATTATTGAATTTATTTTACTGTAATGTTATGATTGGTTTTATGAATATATGGTTGATACTGGTTCCTATTTTGTATTGTATTTTGGTTGGGTGATGGTGTGATATACATTTAAGAGGTATACCATGGGGTGTTTGGTACATGGTTGTTTTTTCTCATTGAAGTTTTATTGGGATTATCATGGATGGTAATCATTTTTGAGGTATCTAATCTAGAGGTAAGAATTTATCACGGTCCCCTACTTTATGCATTTATGGTGATGAAGGTGTTAAGGGTGTATTTAGAGAAGTATAGTGGTAATGGAGAATGAATTTATCTGAAATATCTATTTAAGGCATTCATCATGTTGTGATAATGATCATTATTTCATGATATATTGTCCAGAGGATAAGAACTGTCATGGTCTGGTAGGTTGCGTCATGATCTGTAGTGTTTAGATATGAGGGATTATATTATAGAATGGAATATTAATCATGATTTTTTTGGTGATTTTATAGATTTATCTGTTTAACCTAATACAATATAGTCTCTTGGATTGTGGTTTGAGGCACATTTTTGTATCATGGAGGTTGTGGGCATGAGATCTTAGTGTCACTCTCTTTAAGAAGGCTACACCATGGTGTTAGGATAAAGGTTATTGAGTTTAGTGAAGAGGGATGGGGTTTGAATAATTATTATCATGTTCGTTTATGGGTTGAAGGTACCTATTAAACCATAATCATATCTTTTTATGCGGATTTAAATGGATTTCACCAACTTAAGATTTTGGGAGATAATTCCATTATTTTTATAGGGTTAGATGATATAATTGTATTGTGGAAAGACAATGTCGGGTATTGTGGAATGGCTTAGGCATTCATTAAATCATTCATGGATCTATTTGATTATCTCTTGGTGGATTTGGATCCTTGGATTTTCATGACCAATACTTTGTTTCCAAGGTTTTTTTTCATTCCTTACCTTATATATTCTCCCTTATCTTCTATTACTTATCATTCCTTATGAAAATTTTATGGATGGGGAAATGGGTTTATTTTCCAAATTCATAACATATTGCTTGAAAAATAGGATTTGACCTTTCATGTGAAAACCTAAACATATTGATTCTTGACCCAACCTTATTTATCAAATATATTTGAGTAATTCCAATTATATGGAAAAATAACCTCAGTAGTGTAATATAATGGAACCAATATTTAAATTATATGAAATAATGAATTGGGTTCCCAAAAGTTGGTGTCAACCCAATTCATTTGGAATAGGTAATCTATTTAGATTCTAGAATTGGGTTTATAATGATCAGATTTCATTAAAAAAATATTTTGAATTGAGATTCTAAAAGATCCCATAGTTTAATCTAATTTCCCAGGAAGCAATGGTGAAAGAGAATCCTAGAAGAGTTTGTCCAATGATCCAATTCTATTATAAGTGATAGTGAATCAATATCATAGATGAGGTCATATGATAACCCGATTCCCATGGAATATATAGCACATCTGGATCCTTAAAGGAGTTGAACATTGACCAAATACCCCCAAACAATGTAATCCATTAAAATCATGTATGTGGGTGTAAAATGATGAAATTATATTTGAAGTGATAGTGTATTGAGATCATAAAAGGGGAATTAAATAACCCAATTACCATGGAAAAGATAATGCATCAAGGTCTTATATGTGGTCATAAAATGAACCAAATGACCCAAAAGTGAAACCTGAATTCCATTTAAAAAAAATAAAAGATAAAGAAACATTTATTATAGAAATATTGTATAATATAATACCCATTGGGGAAAATAAAGCATAATCCATTGATCAATATGTACACAACTATACTTGTAATATTCAGAAATGAATCTTTTATATATCACAACCCTATATATTTTCATATCACTCGAATAGTAACCAGAGTATCACATGCATCTCATATAACATTATTCACCACATAAATCCCGACCCACCCATGATCACATTCAAAACTCATATTTGGATTAATAAATAGTCTATAATATATAAAAAAATTATCTCAAAATTTTATCTCCCAAGTGTAACAAATCTAAATGAAAAACCAACCAATACTTCTCAAGGATGGTCTAATTATATGGTCACAAAGAAACTATAAGGATCCCATAAAATTTATAATTCTCTTTAGATGTGAATTTTTTATCCCATATGTATCCCTTATACAAAACCCAAACTTATACCTTTAGTGAACCGTCCATCATGAATCCCACTTTTGGTTTATTTCTTGTGGAATATTCCACCCATTAAGAAATACAGTTTCCTAATTATTAGGATAATTCCTTATCCCACACACACTCTAATAAAAAACTCTTATAATCCAACCTGGTTTATTTTATGAATTCATACCTAGGTGACCTATAATCTGTTAAGAATACACCATAATCCTTACTTGTATCCAAACCAGCCTTGTGATCCCATCACCAAGTAATTAATCACACAAAATAAGTCTAACATTAAACCCTATTTAAGGATCCATGAGATTCCATTCAAAAACACTTGTGGTCACCTTTACACTTGGATTTTCACTAAGAAATACAATTTTTTGTATTTATTGATAATCATATGAAAATATATATATATGTTAAGAAACCCTAATCATTTCACCTTCACAATTGGAGAATCTACTTGGGTTATATACGGGGTTTCACTTATCAATTTCTTACTCAAATCCCTTTGGTTCTTAATCATGTCACCTAACTCAAATATCCTTCTCATATATCTCATCATACACAACCAATATATAAAACATGTCATAATAATTTAGAGACTATCAAAGTTGTTATTGGAGTTATCCCTTATAAACATATTTGCCCCCAATCCATTCAATCCCTCATTAATAAAATTTGAGCTCTTGATATAATATATTATGTTAAATACATTTATTAACTATTTTTAACCATTTGTAATCAATATATTATAAATATAAAAAAATATATAATCTTGGAAAACTCAAAGTGTGGGGACAAATCACTAAAATAATGATTAATAGATCACTAATGACACAAGATGAAATCATGTCACTCTTATGAGCAAATACCTTTGATTACAAATGAAATTAGTTTTCACTTTTAATCCAAATTCATATAAACCCTCTAGAAAAACATATGGAAACTAACCATTATTTAAACTTTGATAAGTGAGGCATTTTCTTCCTTATGAAACATCCTATACCTACCAAAAAATCCTTATGGATAAGAGTTATTTTCCCATGAATTTGTTAAATACATAATCTCAATATATAATCCTTCACATAAATAATTATAGAAAACACCGAGAAAGAAATAGGAGGAGTATAAGGGTTTAAATCACTTAAATCCTCTATAAGTAAAGCCCATGATTGAATATTTTGGTCAAGGGAAAAAAGGGATCAATGTGGTAGAAATATGGGGGAGATTGCAACTAAAGGGACTCCCATGAATACACCTCCTAGTTAAAAAATGGTGGTGTTTGAATATAAGAAAATTGTTTTGTTCCAACTAAAAAAATCAACTAGGGTACTGTAGTGTACTAGGTGGATGGATACCAAGTATTTGATATAAATATTTGGTGTTTCCACATTCTCTTCCCAACTAATAAGTGCATGTTGTGATCCTAATAGGTACTCATTTGTATTTAAAATATATTATAGGTCACAGTAAGATGAATTGTGTAATTGATTCACCCGTACTGAGAACTTGATGGTATCTATTGCTATTATAAACAATGAAATCCTTTATAATTCATCAAATATAACTTTTAAACTAATCCTAACTGTCTAAAATATTATAAAACAATCCATTAATTAATACCTTCATATTTTAAATCTAATACGATGATAAATTTCTAAAAATACCTAAAACTCTAGATCCATGAGTGTCCTCTTACTTTCAATTACAACAACACATAATGTTATGGGTGATTACATAATTCATCATGGGGATTATAGATTCGATAAAAAATATGGGTTTTAAAACATTTAAATTTTAATAGAAACCTTTTATATGATAAATATTTTTCTTGGGAGTGATCATGTCAATTACTAATTTGTGATAAGATGCACTTCAAAACTTTTTGGTGGTTCATGGATTTAAATAATAGTTTGTATTTGAGGTTATAAAGACCATGATCCTAGTAGCTATAATTAGGTGGTTACTTTATTACATTTGCACTAGATATAAGGAATTATATCCCAAAGGATAGAATATATTAGTTTTATTGGAAAACAAGAAACATATATTAATATCAAATTAAAATTGAGAAAATCAAATACAATATTGTATTTTGTTTGAGTACACAATTATTACATTTAACATATCCCTCTATATAAATCATAATAAACATGACTGAATCCTAGGGAAATGAAACATATGAAAGGGTGGATATGTAATACTAATTAATGGTATTCATATAGTGGAATCAATCATGAAAAAATAAGACATAATCAATATAGATTAGTAAAGAATTAATAAAAATGAAATTTAATAAATAACATCAAAATAAACAATCATATGGTTGGAATAAATGATGAGGAAAATAATTACATATAAATAATCACATGATCTTTAACCTTATCCCTATTCTAAAGAATCTAATAATCACATGGGAATTAAAAACCAATCTCATAATTACAGAATGTATAATTTTGAATATCCTAACCTTACCGTTAAGACCTAGTTCCATGAAATATTATAATAAATTGTTTTGGTCCAGCCAAAAACTAAAGATATTTTTTATCATGAAACCTATTGATGCATAAATGGGGTTTAGTGGGTCTCTTCTATTAGTTACTAATTCAAATTCATTCCTCTTGTGAAAGGGGAGAAGAAAAACCTATGTAAAAATTCCTATTGAAAACTATAATATGAAATATTAAATATTTCCCCAATCAACAAACCTAATCTAAATAATTATAAGAATTTTAAAAAAAGTATACAAATGTTAAAAATTTCTCCAATTCATAAACATAATCATAAACAATCCATAGTACTTTAGAAAATTGTATCAAAATAGAAAATCCAAGTTAAAATGATCATAAACCAAGTGGAGAAATTATAAGGATGGTATCATTATAATATATTTCCAATGGATCATAATGTAACATGTGGTTTGTATTCATTTATGAATAAAAATACCATAAAAGTTTCATGATTTTTTTTGAGGAAAATATCCCATTCACATTTAAAATAAAATACAATACCATAAATTTATAGAATATTAGGAAAAATATTTTATTTAAAAATAAAAATTTAAACATGTAAATAAATATTCAAAAAATGAGTGGTCATGATGGCAAGTAATTCAATACATTCTGTATATTTTAAAAGAAAAAATTATTTTCAAAATGTTTTAAAAATAAGAAAAATACCTTGACATGAAATTGAAAATAAGATTACTTTCAAAACGATTTATAAAAATTGAAAAATGTGTAAGACTTTATTTAATAAAATTTTTTAGAATAATAAAATAAATTTAAAACCATTTTTTATAAAACATGGATAAGGAAAACAGGATTTTTGTCCAAAATGAGAAAAAAAGTAATCCTTTCTTAAAAATATTCTCAATAATTTTTAGTACCAATGATTAGAAAATGGTAAAATTATATGAAAATATAATGAATAACCATATTAAAATAAAATATATTGGTTTTAACATAGAAATATCAAAATATATCTCCAATGGAGACTTAAACCTAAACAATCATGAATAATGATGAGATTTTAAAATAAACCATTACCACTTCGGTAACTTTTGAATCATAATCCCCATGAAATAAATAAATTCATATGAAACATTAAATACCATGAATATAAATATATTAATGATATAAAATACCAAAGGGGAAGTATATACATCACACAAAATAAATCATTAGTGAATATGGCATATGTCTCAATGAAGTAAATGTGAGATGAGAACCCCATACCTTAGGTCCAATTTCCTTCAATAATGTCTAAAACCTCTTTATAAAAAAATATAGTTATATTTTAATTATATAATAGTACCATAATCATATATATCATCCCATATATTATTTTATAATAACTTTTTATCATGAATTTATTAACAATTATTTATTAAATACACTATGTCAGATGATAACTACTTAATTTTTCATGTATTTTATTTTATTAGATAGATCATGTACTTGTGATTTGAACATGGTTAAATAATCTAAAGAATTATAACCATGATATAAATATAATATATACTAATAATATATGTATCGATAATATCCCAAAATAGGTAGACTTATAAAAATGTGGTGTACCATCCATGGAGACGGCATATCATATGTACTCATGAACAATGTTCTCATTTTTATAATGAATAGATAGAAAGAAAGGAAAATAAAATTTTATTTTAAATAATTTTTATTATATAATCTATATGATATATGTGCAATAAATATACCATTATTACTATTCATGATAAAATAAAATTAAAAATGGTTCGCATCACTTCACAGAGGTGATTTTTCACACATACATATGAGAGACATTATTATTTTCCAATAGATTAGAAGGTAAGATGGTAGGTGTGATATTATAATTACATAAGTGTAATTATGTATTGAATAATATATATATATATATATATATATTATCTATTGGTATATCCATCCTTGATAGGTGGTGATGGAAAATTAATTATATCAGTTCGCGAGGTTGTAGTCCATCAAACACACGATCAACATTTTCGATTTCCATTTGATTGAAGATGATATGGATATTGGTAACTACATTAAAATAATTACATCTTATTATATGTGGGATATTTTTTCATTAATTTTATCATAGTTTATCAATATTTTAAGGAGTTAAAAAGATAAAATGGATACATATGGTTATGAACTATACCTCTTTTCCAGAAAACCTGTTTAGGATAATACCTACACACTTCTTATATTGGTTTTATAATAAAACCATGGACTCTAGGTCAAGTGTATGTATTTAAATAATGGTTTTATAAAATTATTGGCCAAACCAAATGGATATAAATGTGTGAAGGGGATAGAATATGAGGTGTCATTTTTTAACTCAGGAGGTGATCTTTTGAGAAAATAGTTTGAACTTTCCAAAAAGATTCAAAAATCATAATTTCATTACCAAGAGAAATGATTCAAAATGAATTTATATTCAAATGTGGGATAGTATAAGGTCTAAATTCAAACATAAAATAGGATTTTTACAAGTTTAATTCGAAAACATTCCCTTATCAATTGGTTTAAGACCAAAAAAAATCTATTTTAACCTTAACTGTAGTAATTAATTTTTACTATTTTCACATTTCTTTATGACCAAGAATTAAGATAACCTAATTATATATATTTAATTTTTATTTTTTAAAATAGTAAATATATTTTTCTAAATATAAATGAAAAAATGAAATAATTGAATTTAAAATTTAACATGTATATGTGATGAAAAAAACGGTTTCCAAAGAAAGGTTTACATAAGTACATAATGCATTTTCATCAAAATAAAACATATAATTCATTAAAAAACTAAATTGGTATAATTTTATTATAATTATAGTAATTCCACTTTTAGTAAAACATTAATTAAGATGCAAAATTGTAAATAATTTAAAATAAATAGTGGTTTTCAAAAAACAAATTGTATTTTTTCACGAGTCATAAAAATATTATATTTTTAAAAAATTCTAAAAAAACAACAATAAATAATTTTTTTCTAGTTTATTTAAAATAATTAATTCATTTTTTCAAATAAATTTTATTAAATTTGAAAAAATTAACTCTAAAATAAGTTCTATATAAGTGACGAAAACATTTTTTAGAGGAAAAAGAGTTTTTTATAATGATATTTATTTACCATCAAAATAATAATTATTTTTATTTATTATAAATTGATAACAAATAAAATTATTTATAAATATCTAAACAATTTAATATTAATAATTTTTTATTCATAAGCATACCCTCAAATTTATAATTTAGGTTATATCAATATAGTAATTTATGATTCTTTTAGACTAGAGGATGCATGTATTGCAAGCTATCATAGGGATTGAATTTATTTAAAATGAAATATGCAATGAAATGTCTCGAGGTGTTACATTCTTCCCTCATACTAAATATTTATAACATAAAAATCCCAAAATCCCACCTTATGAAAATATTTTGGTAGTATATCATAATAAATTCTTCAATTTCCCACGTGACCTCTTTGATCTTAGCATTTCTCCAACGAAAAATTACCATACAAGTCATAAAATTCATTAATATATGTCACCTAATATATGGAATCTAAATATTCCTTTCACAATAATATAGATCATATTCCAATTTCATTTCTTCATATGTAATCACTTGATTTGGTTCTGGTATTTACTCACATAACAATGATATATGGAACATGTCATGTACTTTAGATAAACTTTGTAGTTTTTCAAAATAGTAAACTATAACTCTAATTATTTCTAGGATTTCAAAAGTTCTATTGTAGATAGAGCTCAGTTTTCCTTTTTTATTGAATGGTATATCACACATCCATGGAGATACTTTCACAAAAATGTGATCTCCCACTTGAAATTACAAATCATTCCTTTGGTTGTCGACCTAGCTCTTTTTCCAACATCGAGATGCTTTGATGTGGGTTTGAATAGTATTTACCTTTTCCATTATCTCGCCCACTAGTTCTGGAACCACAATATTCATTTCACCAAATTCAACTCAAAAATTCAGAGTGTGACATATCTTTCCATATAATGCTTAATAATATTATATTTTAATAGTTTAATAGAAGCTGTTGTTAGAGGAGAACCCTAGTAATGAAAAGCATTGATCCCATATACCTTGAAAGTCAATAGAGAATAACTTCAACATGTCTTTGATGTATAAGTAGTCCTTTTAGACTATACATTGGTTTGTGGGTGATAAGATGTCCTAAAAATATATCAGTATCATGATTTATTCAAATAATTCTCTATAATTTCAATGTAACTCATGGATCAAGATCAGAAAAAATTGAAATTAGTGTGACATAAATTCTTATGACATCATTAATATTAATTCATGTTATGAAATCTTGATGTACAACTTCTATTGTGAAAATATAATTCGAAGATTTTTTGGGGAGATTAGTAATAACCTATATTCCATTATTCATTGATAGTGTATCTAGTAATCCAGTGACAAAGTCCGTAGTGATTTCATACATTTCCTACATAGTAATAGTAATAGGTTCATCAATACTCTAGGATGTTGTCTTTTATCATTCACCTCCTCGAAAACCAAACACATTGACACATAATGACCCATTTCCCTCTTCATATTACTCTATAAACAATGATCCTTCAAATATATATAAATATTGGTGCCACTTGGGTGTATAGAGAAATTTGAGCTATGAGCATCAACCAAATATTCTATTTTCATATTAGGTATATATGGAACAAATAATATCTATATAAATTTTATAACAACATCTTTACAAATTAAATCTAAAAAAATTTCAGAATTTAATACTATAATTTTATTTCAAATATTCTCATTATCGTGTTGATAAATTATTATCTTAGAAAATAAATATAATTTGGATATAATTGGAAAAAGTTTTGATTTATCCCCTTCTAAAATATTTCCCAAACCCATACTGAGTAAATAGATGAGCAAGTGATCCTTTTCAATCATCATTTTGGTCATGAGACCATATTGTTTTTGGATCAGTGCATCCACTGCCTTATTTTACTTCCCTAGGTGGTAGTGAATTTAAAAATCAGAGTACTTATATAGTTCAAACCATCACCTTTACCTTAAGCTGATATCTTTATATGAAAAATCAATTTCAAAATGTTATAATCTATATATGTCTAAAACAATTTACAATATAGATAATGTATCTATATCTACTGAGAGAAGATTACCATAGAAAAATGAAGATCATGGGTTAAATAGTTTTATCCATGAATCATTAATTGCCTTGATGCATAGGAAATAACTTTATCATTCTGCATAAGGATACATCCAGGTCCTTTTTTTGTGCATCACTATATTTACAAACACTTCATTTCCTAATGGTAAATTCTAAATTAGATATTTCACCAATAACCTCTTCAATTGACCAAAACATTCTTCACATTCCTTTTTCCATATTAAATTAACATCTTTATGAGAAATCTAGGTTAATGGTTTATGAAATCCATTTTTTTTTTGAACAAAATTTAAATACTAACCAACCAAACCAATGATGTTATGTACCAAGGTTACGTTTATTGGTGTAGTCCATTCTGGGACTTCCCTTTTCTACATAGGATCATCTGAGAATCCATCCTTTGAGACAATATGGAAAAGAAAATAATCATTTGGGTTCCAAAATTCACACTTTCTAAATTTACAATATAAATATTTTATTTTAGGAGTTCTAAGAATAATCCTCAAGTGATTCTCATATTCCTAGTATCTCTTAGAGTATACAAATATATCATCAATAAATACAATAAAATAATTATCAAGTTATTCTTATAATATTATGTTCACTATGTACATGATGATAGTGGGTGCGTTAGTCCATCCCAAGAGAAATATTGTGAACTCATAATTTCCATACCTCATATGAAATACTATCTTCAAAACATATTTCTTTTTTAATTAGTATTTATGATACATAGAATGAATGTAGATATTTGAAAAAATATAAATCTCTGTGAATTGGTTAAAATAATTCATTAATTTAAGGTAGAATATACTTGTTATTTATTTTGAATGAATTTATTTCCATACAATAAATGCACAACCTCATATTTTTATATTTATTTTTTAAAAAATTATTAAGGCTCCCTTAGGTGAAACACTAGGGCATATAAATCCCTAATCCAACAACTTGTATTGTTTTGTATTCATATAAACTAATTCCATAGTGTCCAATATATATGGAGTCTATCATTTAAGTATTTCATTAGGGACTAATTCAATAAAAAATTCAACTTCATGATCCGGTAAATGCTCAGGTATTGTTTTAGGTAATACATCAATGTATTCTTGTACAATAGGAAAATACTAAATTTGAAAATTATCCTTTCTATCCATAGATTGTGTTTTCTCTTTTTCCACAAGAATCCCATTTATAAGAGCAATTGGGGTTAGATATAGACATAAATCAGATAATGAATTCTCTGCTTTAAAGATAAGGAAGTTCTTATATTCTTCCCGAATTGTAACTTTCATATCCTTGGAACAAAATTTTTCACCATATTTTAATAGAAATTATATACCAATTATTATATAGAAATCAACCATAGATATAATAATAAAGTTAAGAAATCACGAATTTTTATGTGTCATAATTGAAACTGATAGACACATCCTTATTGTGATGAGACTTTCACCAAGAGTCTTGATAGAAAACCATCTTTTTTATGGTTCTTGGGAGGTATCTAATTTTATTAGAAAAAATGGATGATATAAAAGAGTGTGTAGATAGAAAATAAAATATATCATTATCAAAATTCAAATATATGAGTAAATTACCTAAAACCACATCATTAGGGACTTCAACCTCATCTGGTTTGAATTCATAATCTTAGCCTTTATCTATTAGCCTTTTTTGGGGGGAAATACATTGATACATGGGAGAAATAATATGAATCGTGTCCCTTATCCCTAAACATGGAGAATTAAAAATTTTAAGCTTCTTTCTTTCACTTTTAATCAAAATCATGGTGGATATTTTCTCATGACTTGTAGAAAACTCTCATTCCCTGCGAGCAGGTTCCACATTGTTTCTTCTCAAATTTGTTACAAGATGTAAATTTCATCCATAATTACTTCACATTTCATGTATTTACGCATAAAAAGTTCTCATGAGCCCTTTTATTTTCCTTATCCCATTTTATATCATAATACTTGTATATTTCTTTCACTATAGTGATTGCACATGATGTCATGTCCTTTTACGATGAGAATATTTTTCAGACTAGATACCTTCAAGGGATTGGATTAAGACCATAAAAATGATCAATACCGATATTTTGATTATATACATAGTAGAAAACATACCTTATTAACCTTATAATATCATCTTTATACAAAGAAATGTTTTCCCTTTCTTTTTTCTCAAACACAATAATATTCTCACCAAATCTACTTGTTCTTTGTGAGGAAAATATTTTTCCATGAAGAGTATCATTAAATAATTAAACTCCTTATTCACTACATATAATTTATCCTTAATGTTTTAAGCGAATTAACACTATTAATTTGTATTCCATAAGAGACAATATATTGATAGAACAACCTTCACCTTTAATTACTTCCAAATGAATGAAATATCTTATTTATGGAACATATCCATTACACAGCTACAAATGGTTTTTTAGTCCCATTAAATTATATAGGTTTATAATTAATAATTTAACCTAATATTGTTACACCATGTTCCAGATTGGTATTATTATATATACTAGAATTTTTATTAGATATGGCCTTAGTTTGTGACCCTAATATAGTTATAATTTGATCATCTCTAGGAACAGATCCAGCTCTAGCTTCATTATCTTGTCTTAGAGGGGAGACTATACATGGATTATGAACATTGATACACTATACATTAATTACAATAGGAACCATATATAAACAATATATTATATTATATTATATAATAACATTACAAATAATAATGTATAATTTTGTATGTAGTGAAAAACATAAAGTAAATCAAAAAACATATGAATAGCTAATATCAAAATAATAAACTATTTATATATTGGATTATTATAAAGTCCTAAAATATTTTAAAATCCTCCATAATGGTTTGTAAAGAATGTGTGAATTATCCCAATCATATCCTTTGGGAGTGTCCAGTTTAGATTATATAAAGGCACGTTGTTTTGCAGAAGGTGGAAATCGAGTCAAATCCCACTTCACCCTATTTTGGATTCATTATCCTTAGGTACATATAATCTAGAGTCACATCCAATTTATAATCTAGACATGTATTTATTTCTATAAAATAAAAAAAACCTCTATCATACCAAAACATTAGTATTTTATCCTCTACCTAGACATATCCCTAAATCCAGTCATATGGTTATGTTCTCTAATCTTTGTTTTCATAAATATACTTCCAAGGTTTCTAATAAACATCCTTTTTTTTTACAAATATAATGACTCTGACCCTAGTATCCTAGAGCTAGTGGTTACATTATTACATTGGCACTAGATACAATGAAGGAAACCCCAACAGAATGAATAGTTTAGAATTTTTGGAAAATAAGATACATACTTTAATCTCACATTATAATTGAAAACATAAAATAAAACCAAGTGTTTTCCTTGAATAATACTTTATTCCATTTAGGATATCCCTATAAATCAATCATAATACACTTCCTGGAATACTGGGGAAATGAAACATAAGAAATGGGTAATATTTAATGCTCAATATGGGTATGAATAAAGTAAAATCTATCCTAAAAAAATACTACATAATAAATACAGAAAGGTAGATAACTAGAAAGATTCCATTTAATCAATAAATTTAACATAAATAATAATATTGTAGGAATAAATCGTTATAAAAATAATTCTATAAAAATAGTCACATTGTCATGAAACATGTCCATGGATATTCTAACTATTCTAATAATTACCTAGAAATCACTAAATAATCTCATAATAAGGGAATGAATAATGAAATAAATCATAAACAAACCAAAATGGTTTCATGTAAATATTTATTACATGAATAGAAAAGTAATCAACTATAAAACTAAATTAATTTGACTCATAAGACTTACTGATGTATTGATGAGTTATAAAGGGTCCACCCGTAACAAACTAGGTCTAATACATTCCACATATGATAGAGGAGAAATATAATCAACATAAACATTATTATTGAAAAAATATAATATAAAATATTAATAATTCCACCAATCAATAAATATAATCAACATAAAAATTTATATTATAAACTACCATATATATGTTAATACTTTTCCTGGTCAATAAATATAGTTATAATCCATCAAGGGTACTATGGATAATGGTTTAGAAATTGTACATCCCAATCAAACTGATCTTAAACAATCCAGATAAATAATAAGTATGGTACCATTACAACATATTACCAAAGTATCATATTGTAAAATGATTGTTTTTGTCATTGATGAATAGAAATATAGTAAAAATTTCATTAAAAATATTCTTGAGGTAAATATAATTTTCACTATAAAAATCACTTTCAAAAATAACAATTTCAATAATATTCAGGTAAGAATTTTCATTAAAAATATTCTTGTAAACATTTCAATAACATTTAAAAATAGTGAGTGATTATGAGGATGTGTAATTTTATATATTTATTTAAAGATAAAAAATACATTATTTTCATGATGTTGTAAAATGGTTAAAATTATCCCATTTATAAAATGAAAATAATATTCCTTGAAAATAATTTTTCAAAAAGTGAAACACTGTTGAAAATGTATTTAATAAATAATCTAGATATTATTAAAAACATTTTTGAAAACAATCGTTCAAAACATGGATATGAAAAAAAAAGATTTTCAACAGAAGTTATAAAAAAATATTGCCTTTCTTAAAAACCATTTGTAAATAATTTTATGTAACAAATAGATTTAAATGGTAATATTATATGAAAAACTCATGAATAAGTAGAGAATAAGATTACATATTTGTCTAAAGATAGAAATTTCAAACTATCCCCCCAATGGAGAAAGAAATACAAACAATCCGAATAAAGATGAGATTGTGAAATAACCCCTTAACTTTTTTGGTAACATTTAAATCATCATCCCCATGAAGGAAAAAACATCATATAATTTATTATTTTATTATAAAATTTTATCACCATTTTTTACATAATTATTTAGTAATAACAGTATTCAGGGTGATTACTGCTTCATTTTTCATGTATGTTTTGGTTCAATTGTTTTGATACTTGTACATTAATTATGCTTCCATAATATCAAAAAAAATTCCCATGATATAAAAATAATATATATTTATAATTTATTTTTTCATAAAATTCTTTAAATGTTATAAGTAGAAAAATGAGTTTCACCATTCATGGAGATGGAAGGACGTACATACACATGAACACTATATTAATTTTTTTGAAGGATGAAAAAAATAGTTAAATAATATTTCACCTTAAATATTCATTATTATATAATATATAATATATATATTTATTAAATATAACCTTTTTACAAACCATGTTAAAATAAAATGAATAAAATTTTACATCACTTCATGGATGTGGTAGTCCACACGTACGCAAGAATGACAAAATCGATTTCGAACACAGTGGGAGGTAAGAATTTATATCTGATAATATAATTTTATAAGTGTAATTATGTGATAATTATAACATATTTACATTAAATACATCATTATATCCGATAGTAAAATGTGGGGATGGAAACAAATTACATTTTTTTTGTAAGGCGATAGTCTACCATACCCACGATCGATGGGTTCATTTTCCATTTGTTTGAAGTGGAGATGGATATAGGTTATGCCATTAAAATAATAAAATATAATTGTATATGGTGTTATGATGTTTTAATTTTATCATATTTTAATGATATTTGAAGAATTTAATGAAATAAATAATATTAAAACTCATGGTTATGAATTATACCACTTCTTGAGACAACCTTTTTTGGTTTATACCTAAAGCCTTCATAGATTGGTTTTATAATAAAAATGAGTCCAGATAATGTGTATGTATGTAAGGAAGGTATTTATTCATGTAATATCCAAAAAAGGGATATTTTTTGTGGATAAGAGAGGAAAGGTGGTGTCCTTTTATAAGTGGCAGAGGGGACCTTCGTGGAAATTACTTGAAAATTTCACAAAAGAACACTAAATGATAAATTAATTCCTAGAAAAATGGTTCAAAATGAAATTATATTTAAATGTGGGATAGGATAAGGTTTAAATTTTTCCATAAATTAGTATTTTTACAAGTTTAATGGTAAAAAAATCATTATTATTTTATTTAACCCCCATTAAACATGTTATATCCTTAACCGTGGTAATTAATTTTTTCTGCTTTGACTATTCATTTTGAAAAAAGTTAATTTGAACATATTAAAAAATAATAATCAATAAAATTAAAATAATTTATTCTATTTTTAAAAATTAAAATCACAAAAGTTTCATAATTTAAAATAAAATCAAACATATTGATGTTATAAACAAATGGTTTTCTAGAGAAAGTTTTTCGTATGTACAAAACATTTTTATAGGAAAATAGAACATATAATTGATTAAAATGAATTAGATTGAATTTTTAAAAATATTATTAAACAAAATTTACTTTGAAAACAATTTTGAACAAAATTTAACTTCATAAATGGCTTAAATGAAAAGGCATTTTTCAAAAAAATGTTGTATTTTTTTCACTATTGATCGAAAAATTATATTTTTATAAAATTATAAAAATTCATTATAAAATAATTTTTACATTATGATTTGAAAAATTAATTTTATTTTTTAAAATATATTTTTTTAAATTGGAAAAAATTAATTTTAACATAAGTGCAAAAAATGTGTTGAACCCTTTTTTTAAAAAAATACCATTTTTCAAAAAGAAATTTATTTTTCATTATATTGATTCTTATATTTATTCATAATAAGTTTATAAGAAATTAATTTATCTAAAAAATATATAACATATAATTTTCACAATTTAGTTATTCTTATTCATTCCCCTTGATTTAACAGATATTTTATAATAATATACTATTTCACGATTCTTTTACACTAAGGGTTGTATGTATCACATGATATAAATGGGATAAAAACAATTTAAGATGAAATATATATCACAATATATTGAGGTTTTATAAAGTTTATCCATATAATTATTAAATTTTCATATTATTCACCACCCAATTTATATCCCTTTAACACTTGAGTGTATTGGTGACTTAGTATAATGTTTTTCCAATCTCATGAGAGGACATCATAGATAAAAATCCAATTACCATGAGGTTATTATTATAGTTAGACCAATAATTAGTGTTTTCTTTTAGGACTTATTTGATGAAAGGTAGTTATTCAACCTTTTTTAAACACGTTTTTTATATTTGATACATGGATTTTACTTGTCCTGTAATATTTAGGGCCACAATGAATAAAACAATTATCATCATCATGAAAAAGAGATAGAAAATTTAGGGTTGTTAATAAAAAATCCTTATAAAAGGGTATGTATTGGGATGTCCCCTTAGCTTGATATGCCTTGTAGTGTTATAAATATGTTTCTTCAATGCTTTTATCTCAATTAGAGTTGAAGAAATCTATTATTTTTTAGGGCTATGAGAAAGATACTTTTGTTTTTTTGGGATGAAATTTGTGGTTGGTGATTTGAAGGGAGGTGGTCTTTAACTTTCAGGTAGCATAGTGGTTTTAGTGGTGGTTATATGTATTACGTATTATATTTATAAATAATTTTAGGATAATTAAATCTCCTACACATTTTTTATTGGTTCAGTGTTATTAATTTTCAGGCTAGAATCATTGGGTTTTACCAACTTAGTCAATCTATATTGAATAAATATCCTCATCTTCTCATTTATACATTTCATTTTTTGTTATTTATTGTATTAATATAGGTAACTCATTCCTTAATATATTATTGATCCATGAAACATTGAACTAGAAAATGTTCATGAAAAGATAGATTTATATGGAAGTAACTAGAGTGGATATCACCTCATATTTCACTAAAAATGAAGATGTGTTTGTGTTAGGAAGAGTTTGAACCCAATCCACAATTCTAAAATTTTATTTTATTTTTATGAGGATTTGGTTTTTTATATAAGTGGATGTATGTATCTATCATGGTCCTTGTAAGAAAGTGATTTCACCCAAAGTATTTTTTTAAGATTTTTTCTTACAGTTGTTTTTAATTATTGTTCCAATACAATGGAATTTGTGTTAAAATTTATATCTACTTTTGGGTGTCACCTCCTTGAATATGAATTTTTAATGAAACATTTTTTTATAAAAAATTATCTAATATACATTCATATGGGTAACTAATTTTTGGGGTCAACAAACCAAGTGTATCCCAAATTTTATAATAAAATATAAAACTTAAAAATAGTATAACATATAAAATCATTCATCAATGGTGATTAATTTAGTTAATTAACAGGAAAACACATTTCATTCATAAAAAAATATTTCTGAAAAAATATATCTTTTGGCCACTAAATGATTTTATCTCTATTTCAGACCATTTGATAGTGAATGTTGGAAATATGAAACATGTTTATAAATTTTTAAATGATACTTTTACATATTTTAAATACTCTAACTAAAATTAAATAACTTGTAAGTAAATAATATATAATAATTTTTTAAATAAAACATTTCTATATAGAAAAGAATTAATAAACTAACATTCCTGATCAGTCCTAAATTTTTTCATGTATTTAATTACATTTTTAATCATAAAAAATTTATAAATTTCATATAAATATCTATTTATTTATTTATTTAATATTTTTAATCTAACATTATTCACTTATTTTTAGTTTTCAATACATCAAAATCCATCGAACACATAAAAATTTATGAAGAGAAATATATTCTAAAATAAATAGTGTTATATTCTAAACCCTTATAAGAATTTATCCCTCAAAATTATATTACTTTGGAGAAAATAAATGAGGATACTTCTACCTCAATTCATCCTCAAGATCCCAAAAAGCTTCCTAAAATTTATTTGTTTTCACAAACAAAGTGACCTGGTGAGTGTTCTTGTTCAAAAACACATTATCTTTACTATCTAAAATCTCTATGGGTTGTTCTTCATATAAAATATCAAGCTCCCATGGTATAACGTTTGAGTTTATTACATGTGAAAGATCAGGGATGTAATTCTTTAGAAAAGATACATAGGAAACATTGTAAACATGGGAGAGTTTCGATTGATGTTCCAAATGATAAGGTACAATACCAATATGGTAAAAAATATCATTGTGACTGAAATATATAGGTTTAAACATCTTATTCCTTTGAAATCTATAAACCTTATTTGAGGAGATATATATAATATTACCATCTTTGTAATATAAAAACAATATCTCAATGTTGATTTCCAACATAACGCTTATGTCGGCCTTGAGAATACCTAATGTGTTGTGGAATGTCTTTATCATTCAAAACCATTTTTAGTAATCATTTGCACCAATAGTTTTTTTATAGCTTCAACAAAGGATTTTTGAGTTCTATAAATATTTTCATAAAAGTATTCATAAGGATCTATGTGAAAGCTTGATTAAAAGATATTATTTAAAAGAATAAACTATAAGAGGTTATTTATCACATCATCCTTGAAATCCATTATGAATGAACAAAAAAAATTCCAAGGGTTTAACGGTCCTCTCGGACTAACCATCTATATAAGGATGATATACAATGCTAGAGATCAAAAATTTATTCATTTACTATATAATACATCTCATTGAATTTTAGGTATACCCTCGATCTTGACTAGATATGATTAAGAGTGTTACTCAATGGAACATTACATCCTCATTAATGTATATCCTAAAATGTTAGTAAAGTAATAAATCATTACTTATATCAATGAAATGTGTTGAATTCATATTTTGATAAAATTTAACCAAAATTATGTTAGGAAATTTTTTTGTAATGGGAATTCTATGATGAAATCTGTGGTGTTTCTTTCTCAATTCAAAAATGGTATATATAATGGTTTCTTATACCTTTTGATTTATATAATTCAATAATATCATTTCTACATAACAATAATCAAGATACATTCTCAATAAAAATAATTTTCATGATATCCCACTATAAATTCTCTATTTGTATCTCTAAACATTGTTATATTTCAAATATGGATTGAAATTTATAAGATATGTTCTCTATCTAATATATTTTTATTTGATAATTTTATTTATAAGACATATATTTAGTTTATATATCTATTTATTCAATTATTATCATACTTGAACTTAGTAAAATTCCGTACAATATTTTTCTGTTCGAAATCCTCCCTTTGTGCCTCTTTAATATTAAAAAAACAGTTGATTGAAAATTCAATTGACTAAGATTGAATTTTTACACTTGGATCATTATTTCATGGTTTATTCTCTATAAATCCATATCTATATTATTTATTTCAATACTTATTAGGGAGAATCTAGCATGGGCCTTCGTACTCAAATAATCAAGCCCCATGTTTACCTTACTGGGGTGGAAATGTATAAAGTAGTCGAAATCTTAAATGAACTCAAACAATCCCCTTTTTCAGAAAATAAACTCTTTCTATGTGAATATATATTTATATATATTTTTATTGGTATATCTCATTCACAATGGTTGTTCTAGGTTATTGACCAATAATATACATTGTGGAAGGATGCACTGATATTCCCTCACTTGTAATTATGTGACCGTAGAGTGATAATTTTTTATCCTAAAATCACACATTATAAATTTTGAAAAAAAAACTCATTTCTTAAGGTCTTAAACATGATCGTTAAATAATCATCATGATCTTATTTACTCATATAATAAAAAATAATATCATCCAAAAATACTAATAGAAACTGTTTTTGGTAATATATAAAGTCTTTATTAATCAAATACATGAAGAGAATAGGGACATTCACATGTCCAAATGTCATCATTATATATTTATGGTGTCTATAACACATACAGAAGGTTTTATTAGGTATGTTATATCTTTTAACTCTAAACTTTTGATATATATATTAAGGGTCAAACTTGTATAATTATTGGGATACTCACAGTTGGTTAAAAAATAATTAATACCAGGTGGAGGATACCCATTCCAAATCATGATCTTCTAAAGTTCATGATAATCAATGAAAATATTTATTTTACAATATTTATTTTTAACTAAATTAATGGGTGAAACCCATGGAAAATATCTTGGCCCATTTAATCCCTTATAAATATTATATTGGGTTTTATTCATTAATTCCTAAAACTGGATCAAGGCCTTTATATAAGAAGTATTGTAAATAATATTTGCACCATGTATGAGTTATATGGAAAAAAATTCATAATTTGAGTGGAAAAAACATCTATTCAATAAATAAATCAGTGTATTCCCATACAATAGGTACATCATCAATGTTGAGTTTCACCTCAACCATTTTAGATAAACACCCCTCATGAATATGTAGTAAAACCCATTTAATAAAAGTATGTTATATTATATATTCTTGTTAATCCTTGTATCTATTTATAATTGTAGTTTTATTTATAATATATAACTTGAATTCCATTCCTTTGAAATTAATATAGTGTTTATATATAGGTAGGTAATCCATGCCCAGAATCCAAAAAAAATCAACCAGAGGGAGAATAACAAGATTTTCATAAAGTTAATTCCCACAAACTTCTATTGAAGAGAAGATATAGACATGAGAAGAGATATGTTTACCATCAATGTTTTTCCCACATTACTCAATATCAAATCATTGAGTAGGGGATTTTATACTCATAGAAGAGTATTTAGATATAAATGGGTGGTTAGATCCTAAACCAAATATGATATTTTCATTTATTGAGTGTATGATAAGTGTACTTATCACCAATTTGTTCTCAATACCCACTTTAGTTATTGTGATTTATTGACATTTATCTTTATCTCTTATATTAAGAGGTTTCGGATGATGATTTTCATCATTAACCCTTATATTTATGCATTAGTTTGAATAATAAACTTACTCTTTATAATTGAAGTATTGGTGTGTGGGTAGTGAATTTTGTGTGGATTTGTCTCTATTCATTTAATTTAATAACTTCTATATATCCCTTAAATATTCTATATCTTTATGACCTTATTTTCCAAAATTATAAAATTTACTAGTCCCATTAAGTAAATTTCCCTTATGTATATTTTCAAAAAAATTACATGAGGGGAGATCAATTTTCATTACTCCATGGGTTATATTATTAAAATTATATCTAAAATACACAATTATCTTATTTTCCTCAATAATATGAGAACAATGAGAGTTCAAACTCAACATTTTTACAATGAGAGTATGTTAGATAAAATTATCTTATAGAAAATAACCTTTGGAGGATTGGTTTTAAGACACTAAATAATCGATAAATTTTAAATTTAAATTTTATGATGAAAAAAAAATTTACCTTGTAGGTATAATGAAATTTTCCACATAGATACTAATTAATTGATTATTATTATTCTTTAGATAAATGAATTCCCTTTATACTTTCATACAAATATTTCAGGGAATGTTCTTAGATAACAATAAGCTCTTAAACTCTTACCATTCAGTATAGTCAATTATTTTATCTTGACATATACTCTAAATAAGATCCCACCATTGAACTACATCAATTTATAAATGATAAATTATCAAGATAAATTTTCCAAGATCTGAGCACTGGATAATTGAAAATATATTGTTGGTAGTATTGATATAACACATAGTAATCACTAGATTTGAGTACCCATTGATGAAATGTATAGGTTTCCTAATAAATGACTCAATGATACATTTATCATTGCATTAATTATTTGGAAGATCAAAATTATTCATGTATTAAAATATTTGAGTAATAATAAGAAAAATCATTTTCAATGAATCCCCTATGTTGTACAGTTAATCTAGAGTATATGAATTAAATTTCCCACCACATTCATTTTAACATAATTCATTCTTATTCTATTAATTGAATGTAACCAAAAAAGAATATTTTATGTATAAATCATTGTTAATCATAATGATAAATCACATAATCATGAAAATAATTCCAAAATTTTCATAAATTATGTAAACTTATTATAAGCCTATGAAACACTGGGTTTATATTATATCACATTGGTTTATCATATGTCATCATAGGTTATATCCTATAATTTCTCATAAACTAATATCCAAATATTATTAAACCATGATCTAATGCCAAATGAGGTGACCTAAGATTTATTTTGACAAATATTATATCATTTTAAATTAATTTTAAATAAATATTATAATAACATACACCCCAGAACCATAAAGTTTTTTATCTTTGAATATTATATACATAATAATCTTATTTCATGAATGCTCTAAAACATCTCCCACAGTGTTCTCATAATGTAGTAACCCTATTAAAAATTCCCTAATTAAAAATTTTCTTCACATTTCAAGGAATGGAATAATAAGAAAGGTTGATCTTAGGTGATCATTAAGGGTAAACATGGGATATTATAATTCATTATAATATATGATAATAAGAAAGGTTTAATAGAATGATAATATGATCAAAACGTCTATATCAAACCAATAAATTTAGAAAAAATAAAAAATGGGTTATGGAATAATGTTTTTTCTAATAATAGACATAAGTCATAAGAGTGAGGAATCATCTATAATTAATCAAAGTCTATGAGAGAATATGATAAGACTAATACATATGTCTTTTTCATAAAAGCACTTTATACACACAAGAAGAAAAAAACATTTCATAAAAAAGGATCATTGCTAAAGCAATCATAGTTTATTTGGTCGTATAATGGATTATATTTAATCGTCATTCCCATAAACCTAGAATGGATATTCTATGGCTACTAACCATGACAATAATTACATAGTGGGATTAATATAATTACTGATTTTCCATCTTAGGGTTGGTTCAACAACCGATGTAACCTTATAGGCTTTGGCTAATCAATAATGTACCCTTTTAGACAAGTTAAAATAAGTTGTATACTCTCATATGTGGGGGACACCGATTCATGTACCCTTGGGATTGGGAAAAATTCCCATGTACGCTTTTCATCTCATAAGATATAAAACATTACCAAGTGTATACGAGGGATATAATGGACTCAGCCATCATATAATAACAAGTCATTCATCTATACTATACAAGAACATAATATTATTAAACATTCCTTCATAGATTAATTATCTCATGAGAAAGAAATGGGTTTTATGAAGAAAAATTAAAATATTATCATCATAATCCATCGAGAGAAAGGAAATGGATTGTATCATAATAGCATACTCTTATTGAATCATATCAATCTTTAAAGTATGATTACTTGATGAAAAATACTTTTATACATGTGTTAAAAATATTCAAAAAAAAGGAAAACACTGTTTTTTAGGTATCTTCTAAAAACTAAAATTACTTAGAAGAATGGAAATCTGACTTCCTTGGAGAAACCCTGGAATCTTAAAATGTAATATTGATAATTAATAATGGTAATAAAATTGGGAAATTTTGTTTGAGCTATAAACATTAAAAAAATTATATTCTAATTTTTTGAAGGTCAAAAGTGATTTATAAATTTTTTTTGTGAAAATATTCCTTCTAATAATTTGAAATTTATGTATATGGTAGTATTAATATACCTTTAAAAATATTTTTAAGTAAAAAAAATAACTTTTATAGAACAATTTGGAAGAACAAGGATATAAAGGAAATGGACTCCAGACCAAAAAGAAGAAGTAAGATCATATTTTCATAAAAACACTTTTATTCAGTCTTTTTTGTTACAAAATTTTGAAAAATGGAAATAATAATTTAAATATTCATAAATATTATAATAATAATTATAAAATATGTAGTTTTATAAATAAAAGACATAAAATTCCTTGTAATGGGAAGTTAAACATAAACGATACCAACAAAAATTGATATTATAACAAAAATCCTTTACTCATGTCCCAAATTTCTTCAAACAAGCTCTAAAATCCTCTAAAAGAAATTATTACTTATTATAAATATATAATAGAACCATAATCATACTTATAAAATTATATGTCATTCCATTTTAATTTTCAATCACCCTTTTGTGAATTTTTTTAATTAAAATCAATATTCAGGTGTTAATGGTATTATTTTACGTGTATGTTTCATATTGGGCATTCCAAAACATTCACATAGGTCATGAGATTTTCATATCAAGATATATAATAATTATTTAAATGTTATATTTATTAATTATATTTTATTTATCCATCCATGTAATGTTGTGATGAAAAATGAATCACTTCTCTTTGTAGTTGTGATAGCCCACACGTACACGTGAGTGATGATTTAATTTTTCAATGGAGAGAAATATGTTATGATAAATACAAATACATTCTTAAAAAATAGTTATCATATCATAAATATACAATGTCTTCATTAAGTACGTCAATATTACTAGCTATGTGATGTAGTGATGAAAAATTAAATGCATCACCTCATAGAGATAGTAGTTAGTACATACACATGACAAGCACTTTATATAGTGACCCAAAGTTTTCCTAAATAAATATGAAATCATATATGATGATTATTAATTACATAAAATCATGATCCATAATGTATTTGAATAGTTTTAGTGTATGTGAAAACTCAGATGCATGAATAATAGATTCCAAATAGATCTACAACATCTCTCACTATGATCAACATAGCTATAATCCTTCTTAAAAAAATAATACTTAAAAACATTCTTCAAAACCTTTGGAAATGAAATATAATAAAGGGTGAGCTAAAATTATGAGAAATGGTAAATAATAAATATATTTATGATCACTTAATAATAGCAAGAATATAAGGGTATAAAGGTATGGGATTAAATTTCAAAAACCATATCCTTCATATTCAAGATTATAATCATGATTAATGGTATGAATCTTGTAAATTCATAAGACATGTATCATAATCAAATTAAAGAACATGAACTATGACAGAATAAAATTGTCATATTTCTTAGATTTTTGGTATACATATAAGGATAAAAATCATTTCCTTATAATTCAAGGATCATTACCAATGAAATCGTAGTGGATTGGGTTTGCTCCCAATTCCATCATATTATTCAAGGTTCATTCTAAATACTATCATAGTGGATAGAGTCTCCTAATAAACTTGGTTAACTACCCATTCTAGTCCTTTTAATATCATGAGATATCCATCTTTAACAAATTCATTGGATGGCTATATAATTTTTATCATAAACATCATATAATTAAAATCATGCATACATGCTTCACAATATCATAATACAATTAACATATAATAACCCATGAGAAAGAAATAGGTTTCAAAAACATTTCATCATAGTAAAACCTATGGAAAAGAAAATGGTTTCACAAACATTTCATTGAATCGTTATATCATAAACTGTGTTAAATTTATGAGTTTCATAAACATTGTATCATAGAATAACTAATGTATAATAAATATATTTCATACAAATTTTATCATATCATAACTAATTGAAAGAAATGGACTTTATAAACATTTTATCAATTCATCATAGCATAACCCGTTGAAAATGATTTTGTTCCATAAACATCTTTTGATCACAACAATAAAATATCCACAAAAAGAATAAAGATGATATAATTTTATAATAATACCATTAAATATTATGTAATATCAAATTATGTCATCTAATATGAAAATTTACAATGAAAAATTACATAAAATATTTCCTTAATAAAATAACATTTTCTATTTGAAATCAAAGAGTTAAAATATAATAATATAATAAATAATAATAAAAAAAAAATCTCTAAAAAATAACCTTTAAAATATATAAATTAAGATTAAAAATATTTAGTTCTTGTTTTTTGTTAAATTCTATTTACTTTATATATTTTAGAAGAAAATATGTATTTCAAAACATTTGAATTTTATTTAAAAAGAACCTCATTTACAAAATGGAAAACTATTTGTTTTAAACCATTTTATAAAAAAATCATGGGTAAAATTTAATTTAAACAATCATAGGATAAAATTAAAACATTCTTGAAAATATTTTTAGAAATTAAATATATGAAATAAATAGTTGTTTCGACCAAAAAGATAAATAAAGATAATTTTAAATAAAACATTACTTTTGGTTTATTGAGTACATAATGTGAGGGATATCAAAATTAAACATGTATTATCATGAAAAAACCATAGTATAATAAAATTCATGAATTTATTGAGAGTTATATCAAAATATATCATCACCTTAAACTTAATCAAAAATTATCCCCATAAACAATGATATTGAACCACAAAACTCTTACTTCATTAGTAACTTTTAAACCATTACCCTATAGCAGATATAAATTTAAAATATACATTATATACAATTAATAAAAATATAATCCTGATATAACATGTCAAATATTATGTATAGAAACCACATAATAGAATATTGGTGAATAACATAACATGTGTCTCAAAGAAGTAAATTCAAGACGAAAAACCCTTACCTCGAGCTTGACTGTCTTCAAAATCCCTTTGAAATTTTGTATAATAAATTTTATATTATTAAAATTATATATAATAATAGTGTACATACTCATTATATCATATATCATTTTCTTAAAACATCTCAATACCCATTTATTAATAATTCTTTATTACACTTTTTTCTGAGTGTCATCAATTTCATTTTCTCATGAGAATTTAAATTTGTTAGTTTTGATCCTTGAATATTCATCACATTTCCATTTTATCAATAATTTAAATCACAATTTAAATGTAATATATATTATATATTTATTTATTTATTTATTTATTTTCATCCAAAAATTATTGAGATAGAAAAATGAATTACACACGTTCATGGAGAATGTATGTTGTACGTACGTATAAATGATATTTTCTTTTTTTAACAGATGGAAAATATGATGGAAAATATTAATTCATCTTTACAGGATGATCTTTATATAATATATATCTTTTAAATTTATTAAATCTACCCTTATTTCAATATATGTAAATCTGAAATGAATAATGAATCTCATCGCTACATGGAGGTGGTAGTCTAAACATATGCATGAGTGACGTTATCATTTTCTGAAAGGATGGAAGGTAAGAAGGTAGATATGTTATTAAGTTTAATGAAAAATAATTATATTATAAATATATTATTTAATCTTTAAACCAATTATAATAACCATTCATTGAATATAGTAATGGAAAATAAATTGTATTGCTATGTGTAGACTGTTAAGAATACATATGCATGAGGTGTACGTCACATCCCATTTGATGGAAAAGTGGATGAATTAAACTTGTTTAATAAACATACTAAATTTTAAATTTTTTTATAATAATGAATTTAATATTTTATTAATAATATCATAGATCTATACAAAGTATAATAGGAAACAAATTGAAAGAGGTCAGACAAAACAAAAGCCTCTTCTTCGGAAGGCATACTTTAGATCCCTTCCTAATGTCCCTTGGAATGGTATTTTATTGAGATTATCACCTTTAATTCATGTATATGGAATTTTAATAGAGATTATTTTATGGTTATGATGATCTATAATGATCAATGTGGTGAATTGAAGAGAAAATAGGGGTTCCCTTTTAAGTGGTGGGAGGGGAAGTCTCACTACTTCTTAAAAGATCAAAATATTTAAAAGAAATTCTCTACAAAAGTTATTCAAAATGGATATAACATAGAATATAATTTTTATATTATTTAAATATAATCTATAAATAAAAATTTAGACAAGTTTTATGAGGTATTTTGAACCTTTTATTTTGGTTTAACACCTTAGTTTACCTATTTTAACCTTAAATATGGTAACAATTTTTCACACTCAATGCGTTATGATGTTACATATATGGTAATATTTGGTTAATAAATATCCATGGGATGATAATTTAGACCATATATTACCTAAAATTTAATAGATTCAGATTCTTATGATTTTTAAATAATTCAATGACGTATTATTTTCCTAAACCATCATTAATATCATATTGCCACTATTCATTTCATTTATCATTAACGACATAAAAAAAAGATTTAATTTGAATATAATGATTTAAAACATCACTAATATTATATATTTATCTATTAAATTCATGTAACTCTATAAATAAATAAAATTATATTAGTTTAATTTTTTTTCAAATCATTGATTTCATTTTTCGTTATTTAAAGAAATATGGTGTCAATGTTGCAAAAGAATTTAAGGTAATTAAATATTCCTAAAAATTAAAAATAAATTACCATAAAAAATATAATTTAATTATTCTGAAAATAAAAATTAATATTAATTCACAACATGATTTTTATCCTTATGTTACCACATAAGAGATATTTTAAAGAAAAATGTGAAATTTTTCAATTATCATTCCATTAAAAATTATATAGGTCATTTTCACATACAAGTGTCCCTTAAAAAATAAAATTTCTATAAAAAGGTGACATCGGTGGAATTATATTGACAAAATAATAAATAATATGAAAAATGGTGACCATAACCATTTTTTTAACCTAGGTTAATGAAATTTACCTTTTATCATGTTGATAAATTTTACTACGATAACTATTCATAATACATAAAAATAAAAGGGGCCAATTTACCAAATATTGACATCCCTATTAAAAATATATAATCAATTTTAACAAACTGATTCCAATAATTTTCAGAAATTGATTTAAGATAAATATAAAACATTAGGAAAATGGGGTTTTTTAAAAAAATCCTTCTTATGTAAACAAATGTTTTTATACCAAATTGAATGATAAAATTGATTACAATGAACATAATTGTATTAATAATAATATAATAAAGTTATTACTACTTTTAAATCATTTTTAAACCAAATTTATCTTTTCATATTCTTGAAAAAAACAATTTTCAACGAAAATGTTTATTTTTCACTATGTAGTGAAAAATCAAAATTTTGGAAAATTATCGAAAAATCACTCTAAACAACATTTCAAATGATAACTTAAAATAATTTTTTTTGTTAAATATATTTGATACAATTTTTAGATATTAATATAATATATTCTTACAAAAAAATAATAATATGTGAAGGAATCATTTATTTGAAGCATAATATGAATTTAAAAATAAAAGAAATTATATTTTCTAAACATCTAATTCAATGGATATTTGTTTATGTCTATAATTAAATAATAATATTTCTTGGTCATTTAGGCTGATTATGGAGTCTTTTATGTGTTATTGAATATAATTTTCTTTTTTTAAAATATCATAATGTTACACTTTAATTTTCCATTAAATTTAAAGTAGATATAAAATTTTTGTACAATTAAAATAATATCATGGATTTAGATTAATTATAATTATTTCATTATTTTAATATAATTATGGAATACTTGGAGTATAGAGACCAAAAATTTATAACTGAAATTCCATTTTAAATGAAAAATTTGTTATTATGTAATGTATTTATAGAAAAAAATGCACAACATTGACTTTTTTATGTCATTATAAAATATAGAATATTGGATTTAAAATACCCTTAAACATGTTAACCATTGATAATATAGTTATTGTAGAATGACTATTATGGTTAATATGTATTAAGGGTTATGATTAAATCCAGTTGATAGGGAAGAAAGAAGCGGTGTCCTCAACTAGTAGTATGAGAACTTATGAAGCTCATTTTTGAGATATTCAGAGGGAGATGACATCACTGGGATTTTCCTTTTCCAAAGACAAAGCTGACATGCAACAACTAAATATTGAGTGAAATTATTTGTGTGAGATAGTTGATCTTATCAATATCATGGCACAAATAATGTTTATTGAACCACCCCAAGATAGGACCACAATCACACATCTTACCCTTTATGCATATTCTTGTGTAATTAGGGGTTATGTATGTAGGACATATTGATATTACTTATTATATTTTCTTTTTTATGAAATAAGAATTATATTTATCAATTTTTATTATTACATTATAAATAATTATATAATGAGTTTGATAAAAATTAGGTTTTGACATACAAAAATTAAAAAATTGTTTTTGGGAAATATATACTCTCAATTAAAACACTCATTTGATAACATCACTAATTTTTGAATAAATGTTAATCTAATAAATTATTATTAATTAATAATATTTATTATAATTTAATTTAATAAAGTACAATGTAATTTTATAGGGGTTAAAAAGTTGTTAGTTTAGTAAAAACTATTATTTTTTAGTAAAGATATTTTTTAAAATGAAATTTATCACATTTATGATATTATTAAAAAACTTTTTTTAAAACCATTTTTTAAAATTATAAAATTCGTATTTTTTCATAATTTTCTAAGATAGTTAATTTTTTAGGTAATAATTAAATATGGTATACATATATGGTCAATATTATGACATAATTATGGCCCAAAAATGATGTAAACATTCGATAAAGATTATTATTTACACAAATAATGTTTCCCATTTAAAATAATGTGTTTTTTATTTTATTAGATTAATTTTATAATCCTTAAAATAATCCTCCAAAACATATATTATATTTTGAAGTCCTAAAATCTATTCTTTTTTAACAAGACCCACTTAAAAATATCTAATGGTCATATTTTAATATATTCATCCCAGGGAATTATAAAATTTTTAAAACCACTCCACTTTGGATGAAAACATGGTCAAAATCCTTAGTATGGTTTTTGTTCTTGATTATTTTAACACATAATTCCCAAAACCTTTGTATAGAAATTAATAAATAATTCCACCTATTTTTCAATAAAAACCCACAAATAATCCCAACCATATTCACTCAAAACCCATTCATAATGAATCCTCCCCTCTCCCTCTCTAAATACCCACCAATTTTTTCCCAATATTTTAAGATGCGCCCCTAGAGCATTTAGAAGCACCCTTTCAATTTAAGGGATCCTATCCTATTACATTTTATTTTGAGTATAGTATTTGTTCTCAGCCATTTTATTTAAAAATATTCATATTATAATATATTTTTTCACATACCATTTCTTATACTTATGATACCCATGTAATGAGATAAAAACATTCACTCTAATTAATCCATTCTATGAACCTTTATGAAAACTGATTATGCTATAGAAATTATCACATGAATTTCAATTCCAAACATCTTTATTATGAATAAAAACCCCCATTTCCACTAAAGAATATCAAAATTGATGAATCTATCCCAAATTTATTATGGAATCCATTTATGTAACCCACACTCATTAATTATGGTATTTAAATATATGAAATATTTTCTTATGTTGTATGATCTATGTTGCAGAAAAAATCATGCACATGATATGGATGTAACAGGTGGTCCCATAATTAAATACCCCTCTAATAAATTTGGTAATATTTTTATTCTATGGGTTACCATGTACTGTGCATGATATATTATAATAGGATCACTATTTTATGATATATCAGTGGTTGACATAACTTATGTTTATGATTTCATATTTTATGTGGTTTCCAAAATCCTACATTTCTATGATGTTATCATCTTATATCTTGTTTTATGTTCATGATTGTTATTTTAAACACTTTTTTGTAACCTTAATATGCATGTTGACTAAAATTTATTACTTATATCATGTAATTGATTGATTATTCATTTCTTGGCATTATAGTTCACCCCATTCTTATGTGTGTCCCCTTTTTATCCTCTGTAGTTTTAGAAGAGTGATTTAATATTATGAAAATTTAATTGAGATTTAAATAGTGTTTTTATATCCATGTTTCGTGTTATTATTTTATGTATCTATTTACACAAAACAATAGTCTTATTTATATTTTAGGTATGTATTATTTGTACCTTTATGCAATAAATCATGAATTAAGGTGTATCAAGGATATGGGTTGTCATATTTTCTATCAAAGAAAACTGTAGTTATTTATGTACATTGTGATTAATAAAATTATGAAGGCCATTAGTATAAGACTAAACATGGGAGAAAATACCTAGATTATAGTAAAGTAAAGAGTAAATGGTTTTAAAACATCAAAATCCCAATATGGGTATTATAAGTAGATGTGGATCTGGTAAAGTTGTACTTAGGGGTAATAACCAATAAAAGGATGAATTGGGTGTTAAATCGATCATCACTTAGTGTATGATAAAAGGGCCTTCTTCAACCCTAGTTTCAAATGACTACGTGATATTCTTTGGTAAATTTACAATATATTTATGAACTATTATCAAGGGAATAAAAATGCAGATAACATTTTTATATTAGAAAATTTAAAATGGATAACTTAGATTCAAGACTAGAAATTCATAATCTATGGAATGCATGTTATTTCTGATTTATCTATTGAATACACATAGTTTCCAATTTATTTTTTTAATATTTTTAAAACTATCATCCCTAATTTTTATTTTATTTGGGTAAATGGCTAAAAATAGGATGAATAGAGACAACAACCAATGTGAGGGGTGGTGTAATGACCTACCAAATGAGATTCTGATGGGATGAGTTGGGAGCATCATTAAAATAATTTCTCATCTAACTCATGTTTTTAATATAAACCTGAATCAAGAGGAACACCAACATAGTCATAATAAATATAACGTTGTATTTGATACCTTTATGTGACAAATACCCATGACATTTAGTGGATCTTCTGGTCCCATAATCATGGAATTATGGATCAATTCCATTGAATAGATATTATAGGTCCTCTAACACAATAACAAATTGAATTTATTTCTAACTATTTATCACACGGATGGAGAATCTAATCAATGGTATAAGTTTACCATCGATAAATACCCCAGGAGGATATCAAAGAATTGTTGTGGAAATAATTATATAAAAAAATCATAAATATTTTCCTCACTCTATGTATAAAAATAAATAGGGATTCAGTTTTAATCAAGAAAAAGTATGATTAATCCATGAGGGTATAGAATAAAAGCATCAAAATATTCTTGAGATACATATCCATCTTTGACATTGACCCTAAATTTAAATTTGCCTTTTTTAGTGAACTAAATATGAATCTACGAAAAGTTTTTGTGATTAAAAACATTGATATCTATGAGGAATTTGTATGATTTTACATCAAAGATAAAATAAAGATCTGTGAATTGCATGGGCTTCATAGTCTAGGAAACAGGATGAATATAGTGGATTTTAATTATGGAGGGTGATGGAGAACTCTCTTGTTAGATGAATTCCTAACATCCCACTAGTCAAATGTGTAGGAAGACGCATCCTTATAATTTCCTAAAGGGAACCAAACAAAATTTAGGTGTGGGAAGGGGGGCACCAAGCTAGATAATGTTTATGATAGAAACCCATAAATATGATAGAAGAAATTATTTCTTTAGTCTACCATGATCCTGTTATCTATTGTTTCAATTTTAAGGAAAGATAAAACTATTTGAATCAATGAAATAAGACAAGGGTTGTTGATAATAACTGAGAAAAATAACCTCCCAATCCTAGAGGGAATGTGCGGCATATGAAAAAAGAAGTAATGAGGTGAATCTTAACAATGAAATGGAATTATGTATGCTAGATATTAATTTAGAATGGTGAATGTACTAATTTATTATAGTTCTATGAATTCTTTCATATCAAAATTTTTTAGAACTATTCAAAAACCACCTAAAAATATGAAAGTTGGGTTATCAATGAAGATGAAAATGGGTCAATTATTGAATCCCAAGGATATGACTATTCCCCTATTGAAATTTTTTTGTTGAAATTTAGAGTGAACCTTTTGGTTCTCCCTTTAATAGAATTTGATGGTATTGTGGGTATGGGTTGACTTTCCTTGTATATAGATATCATAGATTTCTAAGATAAGGAAATCACTATTTATATCGTAAATTTACCTTTGATTCTATACAAGTGAAAGGAGGAGGATGAATATACTTTGGTATCATCATATCAATCATGGATATTATTTTTTTATGAGCAAGCGTATATAGATCAAAGGATTGAGAGTAAGGAAAAGATCATAATTGATGAAAAACCCATTATAAGGGAATATATTTATGTGTTTCCTAATAATTCCCTAATCTTCCTCTAAGACGTGATGTTGAGTTCTAAATCAAGATAATAATTTGAGATTATCCAATATCAAAGACTCCCTATAAAATTACAACTATTTAACATGAAGATATGAAGAACAAACTATAGGATAATCAGTATAAATGGGTTATATTCCCAAGTGCTTCACCATGGGGTGTTCCAATCCTCTTATTCATAAATAAGGATGGGTCAATGTGTGTATTCATTGATTATCTTGAGCTTAATTAGAACATGATAAAGAAAAAGTTTCTTCTGCCATGGATTGATGACTTGTTCTTTTAGCTATATGGGACCCATTACTTCTCGAAGCTGGATCATCAGTTAGGATATTATAATTTAATGTGAATTTGGATATACCTAATACTACCTTTCATATAGTTTTCAAGCATTATGAGTTCATAGTCTGTCTATTTGGACTTATTAATGCTCTAATTATCTTCGTTACTTATAGAATATAGTCTCTATGGATTATGGAATAAAATTTGTGGAAGTTTTTTGAGATGATATTCATATATAATCAAAAAGTAATTAGAAACATGAGGAGAATTTTAATATTATAATAATGAAATTTAAAAAAGAAAAGTTGTATGTGATGTATAGTAAATGTAAATTTTATATAGATAAAGTAACATTCCTATGGAATGTTATCAACAAAAAATGGATATTCATGGATCCTTCAAAAAATAGAGTTAATTGAGGGATTTTTTGGACCAATATTTATGATATATATATATATATAGATTCCCTATCTTAGCTATATAATATTATATATTTCTTAGAAATGTATCATGCTTGTAAATCCCACTAACCAAGATAACTCAAAATAGAGTGAAGTTTCACTAGAATGATGAATGTGAGGAGATATTTAAAGATATAAAGGAGAGGAAAATGACTAAAACTATTCTCACAATATACAATAGTGGGGAAGGATGTGTGATATGTAGAGATGTGTCCAAAAAGTTATCAGTTTTTGCACTCATGCAAGATGAAAAAATGATGGCTTTTTTCTCCTTCTAATTAATGATCGATGAGTATAACTACCCTAATCATTATCTATATTTGGATTCAGTGATCTTCAAATTAAAAATATTGTTAAATTATATCTATAAATATAGGTGTGACATATATAAAGACCATAAATTCTTCAAGTATAAATTCAAAATAAAAGATCTCAATATGGTCTAATGAAAGTTGTTATAGCTAATAAAAGATTAGGATCTCTCAATCTATTGCCATCATGGGAAGGATAATAAAGTTGTATATTCTTTTAGTAGAAAGGATCCTGTGACACTATATTTTGTGAGGATTATAATTCATTCAATATTCTTGATCATGAAAAGGATATAAATAAGAATAATAAAATTATCTTCATCCTACTTTTCTCAAATGATATTTATCCATCAATTATTATGATGATCATTGGGGTCAAAAAAGATGATGAGGTTATATAGAAAGTGGATTTGAAGATTCAAATGTTAAACATTTATATTGATGGAGTTACAAGGTTTGGAACTCAAATATTAATCCCATGAAAATAGTAACTGAAGATAGAACTTTTGGATATTGGAAATATCCTATCATTCTCTATCCATATAGGAATCACTAAAACATATGTAGATCTAAAGAAAAAAAATATGGTGGGGTCACAAGAAAAGGGATATTTTAGAATTTGTATCTTGATACTTGGTAAACCAATTTGTAAAGAATGAACGATAGAAGTATGAGATTGAGATGTAATAATTTACTATATAAGTATGGAAACAGGGAAACATAACCATGGATTTTTTCATAGGACTCCCCGGACATCTAAATGCAATAACACCATTGTGGTGGTAGTTGATCACCTTATAATGTCAGTTCATTTTTTTCAATCAAATACTACTTCTCTCTTGACCAACTCACCAAGACATATATAAGTAATATAGTAAGAATTTATTGAGTACCGCTCTTCATTACATCTTATTAACATTCAAGGTATACCACAAGGTTCTTTATAAGCATTTAGTAACAAGTTGATATATATTTGAGTTTCATTATTTCTTATCACACATAGATCTATGGTCATTTAGAAATAACTATTAAAACTCACTAGTATATGATTATGTCATGTTCAATGGTTTTCCATGGATGTTGGGATCAACACATTTTGTAATTGAATGTTCCTTTCTTGTCCATTACATTATGCGTTTTAGTTTTGGAGGTGTTAGGGGGTGGCTCGGTGGCGTCTTGGAGGAGTTTTATGGTAAAAGGATGGAAGTAGGGATATTTCATGTTTTTTAACTGGATTACATGATGTTAAATTATGTTTCAAAACATTTCTTAGAGGTTTCATGGTGTGTAAAAAATTACATGGAATGAAGGAGAGTTTCATGGGATGTAATATTTTGGGCTTTAAAAAATAGAATAAAATGAATACTTGATGCTTTTTTGGTGAAAATAAAACTCGGGTAATTACATGACTTGAAAGGGTATTAAACATCACGTAGTACTCAAATCATGTGATGTTTAAAAAAAATACAGATGAAACCTCATTCATTTGTTCATAATTTCCTTTTCCTCTCATTTTATGCAAACCCTAGGAACCCTAAGGGGTTTATCAATCCCTTCTTCATCCCTTTTTGATATGTTTAACTTTGTGAATGTTTAATGGTGATATGTGTTTGATTTTTGGTGATTTATCTCCCCATTATCACCCATTTTCTTCCGTTCTTCTCTCAAGAATCCACTATAGTGGTTTTTTCTTGGTTTGGGTATGCGTTGGGTTTTATTTTGATGTATCATTGGTTTTTTATAGGTTGATACTTAGTTTTTATGGTGTGGTTTTGGTTCACAATCATTCCTCATCACCCAGCGATGCATAAAAATTATAAAGCTTCCTTGAAATAGTATTTCCTTCTTTTATCTTTATTGTACATCATGTGGGAGGGGATTTATATATGTTTATCTATGACTTATGGTTTTTTCAGTTTAAATTAATGATAAATAATTGGATAATTTAATTGAAAGTGGAAACGGGTTTGATCCTCAGGTTTTTACAGTTTTGATATTGATTTTAATGTTTTGAATATATGGGTGAAGCTCCCCACTCGAAATGATGTCCATTGGTGGATTTGTTTATGCTGGATATATGTATCGTGACTGTTGAAATTGTTTTTATATCACATAGAATGGAAATTTTTTAATTCATTATATTGGGATAATGAATTGGTTTCCCTAGGATTTGGTTTATGTGATAATTCCCCAAAGAAAAGTAGTAGAATGCGATAAATGTTCCTGTGAACATGTAAGAGGCATTTCTCTAATGTGATGTGTGATTTTTTTTGGTTTTTATGTGTGGGAGAAGTGTAAGAAATGCGGTTTTATATTGGGAGGATGATGGCCTTTGTCAATGGTGTGTAGGGAGAGACATAGTTGTTGGGTTGTGACTTTGGGGTGGCAAGGAGAAAATTTTTGGGTGGTGAGGTGAGGTTTTTGGGGATTAAAAGTTGTTTATGAAATGTGGTTATGTAGTTCTAGATGCTTTATTAGTGATGGAATAAATAAAAAATGGTTTAATAATGTTGGTAATGGATTCAGTTGGTTTGGTTAATAAAATAAAGGGGTTAATGAAATATAAAATGATGGGTTGTGTGATTAAATGCAGTTGATTCTAAATAATGAAATGAATGGGTGTTGAACATAGATGGAATTTGAAGATGGTTTAATTTATTAAGTCTCTTCACCTTCTAAATTGACTATTTCATATACTAATAAATTCATTTAGAGGTGGAGGAAAAAGTGACGGTGGTGTGAGTAGGTTGGTTTATTTGTGAACACATAGGTTGCTCTTTAGTTTTTGATACTATAAATATACTTGTATATTTTTTTTATTTCTATATTCACCCCACCAATGTTGATTATTAATGTTCCAAACACATGTATCTTCATGTAGGGTTTTTTTCTAGCATCCAGGGAGAAGAATGGATGGCTGGATACCCACCATTTTCCAGTATCTCTTCAAGGTGAGGTCGGTATGGAACATGTTGTGATTATCGGAGGTCTTTTAGTACTTTAGATGGTATTTTTGATGGCTCAAGTTCTTTTGGGGAAGATTTGTTATCACATATGTTTGCAGATGAGGTGGTATGTTCTTTCACTAGTGTCTTTAGGATGAGATGCGATGTGCCTTCCTAGGTGTCTTCATGATGAGATGTGATGTGATGTGTTGAGAGGTCTAGGTGTGTGTAGGAAAGATATGTTGTGAGGCCAAGGTTTTTGTGGTAAATATGTGTTGTGAGACCCAAGTGTGTTCGTTATGTATGTTTCATGAGTCCCAGGTGTGTTTGGGTGGGATGTAATGTGGTTTATGGAATGGATGGGAGCATTAGGACGTACGGTGTTGGGTGAGAGTGGCATACTAGTGGAAAAGTGTTGAGAGGTATCGTATCATCGGTGTGATTTACTTTATATTATATTACCTGAAATTCATTACTTAGTGAGTATACCTTGGTGTGGTTGGGATGGTTAATATACCTGGTTAGGAACTATTTGGTTCTGTGGTTTTCTAACATGAGCATTAGTATATTTCTTTCACATGTGCACAAGAGACCTTTGTTTTTCTACTAAGTATACTTGTATGCTCACTCTACGTATATTAAACCATTTTTAGGTTTATAGGAGGATTTCAAGGACCTTTAAGGGCCTTACTATCTCAAACCATTGCCCAACCACTCTGTTGGTTCCTTAGCATTTCTTTTAGGTATTTAATTTGGAGAATTTTTTTTGTATTTGTTCAACTTATTGCATGCATGTGGGATGGTTTTATAATTTCTATTTTATGTTATGCCATGTTGTTCTTGGGGATGATTCATTATATCTCTCAAAATTATTTCTTATAAAGTGTAACACCTCCCATATTATGTGATTTGTACACCCTAGGTTCTAGTCACCAACCAGGGGCCTACTAAAGGTGGAGATCAGGGGTAATTACCTCTCTCCACTAATTGTGTTATATTTAGACAAATGGGGTTATGATAGAGTGTTGTCAGAGGATATGGTTGAGAGTTAGTATGAATTTAGAGTTAGGCACTGTAAGGATTACATGGGATGGTTTGGAAACAATTCCAGTTGACCTTTGTGCGAGAAATAGGCCATAGAGACTGGCCAGGAAACAGAATTTTTGGACCCCATGTGATCTAGTGCATAGTATCTACGCATTTTTAATGACCAAGTGAGGTGGATGTGCTTTCAGGGTAGAGACCTAGGAAAGGTACACTCATCATAATGACTTTTTTTCTTGTTTGAATTGGTTTGTTTTGGGAATGTTAAAATTTTATTGAATAAATAAAATTAATTATAACAAATCCTAAGGAAAAATCATACTACTGGGATTAAGAAATAATTTTTTACCTTTTAGCTATGGATCTTGGTCAACTTCCATGTATTGCTTAAGCAGTATAGGTTCGACATGCTGATACAGTCGATCACTATAGGGTCAATCTAGTTAAGAAGGATAGCCATTGGTAGATGAAGTTATGTGCTTTATTGTTGTAGGTTTTAGGGAAGTATGAGGGTATTGTCTCATATGTGTAGATAGAGTGTTTTCTAGAGAATATAGAGATCGCTATTAGTTTTATCCAGTTCCTGAAATAGTAATGGGTCACTTTGGAATTTATCCATATATAAGGATCTATGCGTTAGTTGTGCACACTGTTTCTGTCACGACCCGACCTCGGGGCTCGTGCCGTGACTACCCCAAGCCCGCCTTCCATAGGCCAGGGGCTGGCGACTAGCACCAAGGCGTAAAATCCCGGTAAACAGGGAAGACATTGCCTTTAAAAGTAACAACCACCACAGAGTCAGCAAGCGGAAAGTAACTACAAAGTGCAGAAAAGTAAAGGGGGCCGGAAATACAAGCCCAACTGTAAAGTACAACTGAAAAAGTAAAGAACCGCAACTGAAGAAAAGACGGTGGCCTCGTGTCGTCCACTGGAAATCCCACCTGAAGGGTGGGTACAGATAGCCTCCAGGCTCCTCGGGTCCCACGTCCGCTCCGAGCACGTCTCGTCCAGTGGTCCACCTCCAGGTACTGTCCTGCTCCACGCCCCAACCGTGATCAGCGCTGTCAGTCGTCTGCATCCAACACAACAAGGTGCGGGCATAGCCCGTGCAGGGGTGAGTATAAGCTACTCAGTAAGGACCCCGAGACCCCCGAAGGTCTCCCGAAATCCACAAAGGATATAGCACAAAAGAAAGATGCAATCACGAAGTAACATCTGACTCGACTTAGGTATATGCCCATACATATACCTAAGTCCCCAATTCTAGCTCTACTCACGAGCCCAAGAACAACTCAATCCACGCAGGAAAGCAAGACTCAAATCCACAAGGAGAGTAAACAGTAAATCCACAAAGGATAGTTCAACACAATCCACAAAGGAGAGTAACATAAGATTCAGCTCAACCAGGTATACTTTTTCAGATGACGTCAAAGATGATCACTGATCCATCTAAGTCGTCGGACCCACGAAGGATCGATAGGTACTAACCCCCACAAAAGACCCGCATAGGATCGGGCTCACACAGAACCTGTAGGCAGTGGCTCACACAGAACCGGTAGTAAGGACCCACATAGGATCGGGCTCACACAGAACCTGTAGCACTGATCCACGTAGGATCGCTGAGTGCAGTAGTCGACGCAGTCCACTGAGGATCTCTGCACAGTCGTCGCCGCAGTCCACGAAGGATCTCTGCTCTGCCGTCGTCGCAGTCCACGGAGGATCTCTGCTCTGTCGTCGTCGCAGTCCACGGAGGATCTCTGTTCTCCCGTCGTCACAGTCCACGGAGGATCTCTGCTCTGTCGTCGAAGTCACAGCCAGCGCTAGGGTTCCCGCACATAGCGAGCTCGTTTAGGAGGGTCCGCTCCACGAGCCAAGAGGCTGATACATCAACTGACACGTAGTCCGAAGTTGATGTATCCAAAAGTTCCGTATCGACAACAGGATCTCAACGCAACAGACGGCGCGTCAATCGGACGCCCGGTCTGAGAGTTATTGGCATTTTCGTCCCAGGGGCCCGGTTGGTTTTTAGGGCAAAACCAACCCGACCGTACTCCGCCTGTGTCCGATCCTCGGGCGGAGTATGCCAAAAGTTCCGTCTCACTTAGAGGAAACTACCACAGCTGACGGTACGTCGATCGGACGTCCGTAGCTCAAGTTATGAGCGTTTCCGCTCCGAGGGCCCGGTTGGTTTCGTGTACGAACCAACCCGGCCGAACCCAAAGTCTTCTGAAACCTTGAGTATAATATACCGAAACGACCGTATCGATCCAAGGATCGTGTAGCCGCTGACGGTTCGTCAATCGGAGGTCCCAGGCCCAAGATATGGGCGAAAGACCGAAGAAGGCCCGAAAACGGGGGTTCTGGGTCCGGGGCGACCCGGCCCGAACCACCCCTGGGTCGGCCGCACCGGGTCGGCCCGAACCGGGTCGGCCCTACCCGGACCGACCCGGCTAGGCCGGGTCCGGTCCGGCCTGGGCGCGGCCCGGCCGACCGGACCGGTCGGCTCGGCTTCGGCCGAGCGGCTGAAGCAACCGCCGCGGGTTTGACCCGCGGCTTGGAGGAAAACGCGGCCCCGCGGAGGGCCGCCTGTCACGCGGACGTGGCCGGGCCGCCACGTCCCTCCCCGGTTCCGCGCGGCCACGGAACCGGCCGCCGCCTCCGCGGCTTCAGCCGCGGCGGAACTCCTCCACGGCGACGCGCCGGGCGCCGCCGCCGCCTTCCGCGGGCCGCCGGAGTTGCTCCGGTGGCCCGTTTTACCTCCCGTCTGCGCCGTTGCTCCTCCCGGGGGCCGATCTTCACTGCGGGATCAACGGATTGCCCTTGCCGCACGGTTCGTCGTCGTCCGCCAAATCCGCACAACAAAAGATCGGCGGAGGGTTGCTGGGTCTTGTTCGTTAGACCCGCACCCTCCGCGTTAGTCATAAACTCAACGAGGGAAAAGGAAAAACCAATCAACAATTTTAAATAAATTAAAATTGTTCCGTGATCGGGTTCTTTATTTCAAAAGAATAAACACGGGAAAGAATCATCAAGGAAATAAACCCCTACCTTTTCGTCGTCGTCGGACGAGAGGTTGTCGCGGAATTGTTCGTCGCGGAAGAAGGGGGATCGTCGCGTCGTCGCGGTATCCGACGTCGCGTCGCCAATCTCCGGATCAAGATCAAAAGGATTTAATTAATTAAATCCGTTGTCATTGAAATTAAAAAAAGGGAGAAATAAACGAGTCGTTTCTCACCTTAATTGCCGAACGAGGATCGGCCGCGGAAGAAGAGGCGTCGCCGAAGAACGTCGCGGGTAGAGCTCGTCGACGTCGCAGATCACGGTGTGCGTCGTCGAATTCCGGTCGCCGGCGTTCTTCGCGTTCTTCGCGTTATTCGTGTTCTTCGCGTTCTTCGCGAGGAGGGGAGACGAAGAAACAAAGATCCTCTCAAATCCTTTCAAAGTATTTTTAGGTTGGTCTTATTTTATAAACATGCCAACAAACGCAAAAGCGTAAGTAACGACCCATCAGTTCGTTGAATTAATTCAACGAGCGAAACAGCCCATTTAATTCACGAAATAAACCGCTCAATTAAATGGTCTGTTAAGAATTTAAGAAAGCGCGTCGGTTGACTTTTCAGTTACTTTGACGGGTTTTCGCGGGTGTGTTACTTAGCGAAAGAAACGGCGGGGCTCGTGCGGGCCCCACCTCACAAATATCCTACCAAGGGGGTAGGATATTTCTGGATAGCACCCTATCCGCTTTAACTCAGTTCAAGTGGCTTCCAAGCGGCTTCCAAGCAGCTTAAGTGAAATAAAATAAAGTTGTCGCACAAATTTTATTTTATTTCTGACTTAAAGCCCCAAAATTTAAAAACCACGTCTGAGCAAACGCAACTCCGGAAGAGGCGTTTCTAAGCAAATACCGGCGCTGCGATTTCATCGGTGCCCTCAGAATTTGATTCCGGGCACCGGTTCAAAATATAGAAAAACCCGCTCGTCCGTTCACTGAACGTACCCGAGCCAAACTTCGGAAATTGATTCCGGGCACACCAGGCCTCGGAATCAGGTGCCGTCTGAAGCTGCGCTCTTGTAAAATTCCAAAGAAAATTAAGAAAAAAATTTTCCTTGAAATTTGCGGGTCTTTACATTACTCCCACCTCAGGGCTTTACGTCCCCGTAAAGATACATCAAAAACTAGGGGAACAAATGGGGGTACTGAGCACGCATCTGAGCCTCCCGCTCCCAAGTGCTCTCCTGGAGGTTCCCGTGCTGCCATCTGGCGCGCACAAGAGGAATTGACCGCCCATGTAGGACCCACTCCTGTCGATCCTCGATCTCCACTGGGACCTCCGCAAAAGTCGCCCCATCGTCCACGTCCAGCTCCCCAAAGTCGATGATGTGCGTCGGGTCGTGCACGTATCTCCTCAGCTGAGACACGTGGAAGACGTCGTGCACCCGGTGCAACTGAGGTGGTAGAGCCAGGCGATAAGCCACCTCTCCTATCCTGCTGAGGACCTGGAAAGGCCCGATGAAGCGTGGAGACAACTTGCCACCTCGGCCAAATCTCCGTAAACCACGTCGAGGTGAGACACACAAAAAGACGTGGTCGCCATCCTCGAACTCCAGTGGCCTCCGCCTCCTGTCAGCATATGACTTCTGCCGGCTCTGAGCTGTCCTCATCCTCTCCTGGATGATCTGGACCTTCTCTGTCGTGGCTCGGACCATCTCTGGTCCCACGAGTGCTGACTCCCCAGGGTCTGTCCAGCACAACGGTGATCTGCAGGGTCTGCTGTACAACGCCTCGTATGGTGCCATCCCGATGGTGGAGTGGTAGCTGTTGTTGTACGCGAACTCCACCAAGGGTAGGTGGTCCTCCCAGCTGCGACCAAAGTCGAGAACACATGCACAGAGCATGTCCTCGAGTGTCTGTATGGTCCTCTCAGTCTGACCATCCGTCTGAGGGTGGAAGGCTGTGCTCAGATGGAGCCGTGTCCCGAACGCCTCCTGCAACCCCTTCCAAAGCCGGGAAGTGAAACGAGCATCTCGATCGGAGACGATAGACGATGGCACACCATGAAGCCGTACGATCTCCTGGACGTAAAGACGTCCCAAGCTCTCCACTGAGCCCTGCTCTCTGATGGGTAAGAAGTGTGCCGACTTGGTGAGTCGGTCGACAATCACCCAAATGGAGTCGTGACCTCTGGAAGTGCGTGGAAGTCCAGTCACGAAGTCCATAGATATGCCGTCCCACTTCCACTCCGGGACCTCCAAGGGCTGTACCAAGCCTGCTGGTACCTGATGCTCTTCCTTCACCTGCTGGCAGGTGAGGCATCGTGAAACGAACTCTGCCACAGCTTTCTTCATGCCCGGCCACCAGTGCTGTCGCCTGAGATCCTGGTACATCTTTGCCACTCCGGGATGCACCGCCAAGGGAGAAGTGTGAAACTCTCTCAGCACCTCCTCTCGTAAAGCGACTGGTACGAAGGTACGTCCTCTGAAAAGGATGTCGTGCTCTGCTCCAAGGGAGAAACCATCAGGCGCCTGACCTGAGGATATCAGTGCACGCCGGGTCTCACAGTCAGCGTCCCCACGCTGAGCCTCTCTGACCCACTGTAGAAGTGGAGGAGAGACTGTGAGAGACTGAAGAAAGGCTGCTCCGTCTCTATCCACGAAGGATATCTGCAAGGAGGCTAGCTGCTCCGTCGCCTCCTCAAGTAGCTGAATGCCCGTCCTCCTGCTGAGGGCATCGGCTACCACGTTCCCCTTCCCAGGAGTATAGACTATCTCAAAGTCATAGTCCTGGAGGAACTCAAGCCATCTCCGCTGTCTCAGGTTCAGGTCCTTCTGAGAGAAGATATACCTGAGACTCTGGTGGTCAGAAAAGACTGTGAAGCGCTCGCCCATCAGATAGTGCCGCCAAGTCTTCAGAGCGAAGACCACTGTTGCTAACTCCAGGTCATGAGTGGCGTAGTTCTGCTCATGCGGCCTCAACTGACGTGATCCGTAGGCGATCACGGCCCGCTCCTGCATCAGGACGCAACCGAGTCCAGTCCCTGACGCATCGCAGTAAACTACGTATCCAACTCCCTCCTCAGGCAACCTCAAGATAGGTGCGCTGGTCAATCTCTGTCTCAGCTCCTGGAAGCTCTGCTGACATCTGTCTGACCACACGAAGGGTTTCCCCTTCTTTGTCAAAGCTTAGAGTGGTGCCGCAACTCTGGAGAAGTCTGGAACGAATCTCCGATAGTATCTGGCTAGGCCCAAGAATCCCCGCACCTCCGTCACGCTCTTGGGTGGCTCCCAAGCTAGCACTGCCTCGATCTTCGCGGGATCCACTGCAACTCCCGCCTCAGAGATGACGTGCCCCAAGAAATGGACCTCACGTAACCAGAACTGGCATTTTGAGAGCTTTCCATAAAGCTGGTGCTCTCGGAGTGTGTCTAGCACAACTCGCAGGTGGTAGGCATGCTCCTCCTCAGTCGTCGAGTATACCAAAATGTCGTCAATGAAGACCACGACAAATCGGTCGAGGTATGGCTGGAAGATCCTGTTCATGAGGCTCATGAACACTGCTGGAGCATTGGTTACGCCGAACGGCATAACCAAGAACTCATAATGGCCATACCGACACCTGAAGGTCGTCTTCTGCACGTCCTCGTCTCGAACTCTGAGCTGATGATAGCCTGACCGGAGGTCTATTTTCGAGAACCACCGCGCTCCCTTGAGTTGATCGAAGAGGTCATCAATCCGTGGCAGCGGATACTTGTTTCTCACTGTCACCTGGTTCAGGCGACGATAGTCGACACATAGTCGCAAGCTCCCGTCCGCCTTCTTGGCAAACAAAATCGGGGAAGCCCAGGGTGAAACACTGGGTCGGATAAACCCCTTGCTCTGCAAGTCCTCCAACTGTACCCGCAGCTCTCGAAGCTCGGCGGGGGCCATCCGGTATGCTGGAGAAGATATCGGGGCTGTCCCGGGGTACAAGTCGATGTAAAAGTCTACCTCTCTACGAGGAGGTAGCCCTGGAACGTCGTCGGGAAAGACGTCCACGTACTGGTCCACCACTACAGGAAAAGCTGGACTCTGCACGTCCACTGCTCCTAGGATGAGGCTAGCCAACTGATGAGAGATGGGCTGCACTCTCCTCCGCGGAAGTCCATCCTGTGCTGCAAAGGTTCCCTTCTCGCCGGTGAAGGTAAACCTGCTCCCGTCGGTGCAAACACATCGCACCTTGCGCCTAAAACAGTCGATCTGGGCATGAACCGTGGATAGCCAATCCATGCCCAAGATGACGTCGTAAGGCCTCGACGCCGCTACAAGGAGATCCCAGCCGAAGCTCTCGCCTCCTAGAGTAAGCTCACACTGCCGGCACCAGTGCGTAATCGTCGAGTCTGCTCCCGTAGGAGTCTCTATCCGTAAGGATCGAGCCAACGGCTCAGTCGGAATCTCTGAGCTCCGAACAAGGGCAGAGGCTATGAAAGAGTGACTCGCTCCTGTGTCTATAAGTACTGCAGCAAGGGTGGAATAGACACAGATCGTACCTCGAATCATCTCTGGCATGTCGGGGTCGTAGGCCTCCGCTGCCTGGAGCTGGGCCTGTCCCTGCCCGCCAGCTCCCTGTGGTCGAGGTGGCCCTCCTGGTGGTGGTGGGGGTAGAGCCTGGAAGCGTCGCCCACCACCCGCTGCTCGGCCAGCTCCTCTGCCTCGTCCGCCTCCTCCCTGCGGACCGCCACGGTCGACCCTCTGCCTCTGCCTGGGTGGCCCCTCCACCGTCTGCTGCTCCTCTGATCGGCGAGTCGGGCAGTCACGAGCCATGTGACCCTGCCCGCCGCAGGAGTAGCACAGCCTGCCTCTCGGAAGGCTGGCACTCCGCTGTGTGCCCCGCACCACTGAGCCGGTGTCCTGAGGCCGTCTGCGTGGGGGTCTGGTCTGCCTGGACCCGAGAGTCATCCGTCGGCTACCTGCTGCTGAAGACTCAGCTACCTGCCGCCCTGCGCTAGGTCTCGCCGCTGAAGAAGGCTCTGCCAGGAAGCTCTCGATCCGGAGGGCTCGCTCCAGCACTCCCGCCTGGGTCAGAATGCTGAGGGAGACCAGCGACGCCCGAATCTCCTGTCGCAAGCCCTGCTCGAAGGTCCGGGCCCGGAAGAAGGGGTCCCGTACCATGTCAGTCGAGTAGCGAGATAGGTCAGTGAACCTCGCCGCGTACTGAGCGACCGTCATGCTGCCCTGGCGCAGCTGGAGAAGCTCCTGGATGCGCACCGCTCGGAGGGTGGCCGGGACGAACTCAGAGCGGAAGAGGCTCTCGAAGTCCGTCCAGAGCAAGGATGCCTCATCGTGAACCTGGAGCATCAAGCTCCACCATCGTCCTGCCGCCGCCTGCAGGAGGCTCACCGCGAGAATCACCATGAGATCCGCTGGTGTCCTCACTAGCCTAAAGATCCGTACCACCGCCTCTAGCCAGTCCTCGGCGGCCTGGGGGTCCGCCTCACCGCGAAACCTGGGCGGTCCCTGGCTCTGAAACTCATGCAGTGCCCTGAGGCGACGTGCATCGTCAGCGTCTGGTACTGGTAGCATCAGTGGCTCGGCGGGTAAAGCTACCGCCGGTGCCACTGCTGGCAAAGGGCCCTGCACCGAGGCCTCGTCGCTCGGTGGGCTGCCATCACGCCCTACGCTCGGAACCCTAGCTGGCTGTCGTCGCGGGGCCATCCTGAAAAGGAGAACAAGAGCACCACAGTCAGAACAGTATACCTGGTGAGCTGGCACAAGTAATCACAAGGAAAACTTGAGACTTTCATGAAGCAGATCAGTATACCCGGTGAGCTGACACAGGTAATCACAAGAAAACTTGAAACACACACGCAATCAATGTTTCCATGCATTAAGTCGGAAATCAGGAGTCAGGGTCCTGGTGTACGGATACGTCGGCCGCCGCACCAACACTGGGCTCCCTGAACTGATAACCACACTCAATACACTAAACACTATTGCTTCATATAGAAAGAAAAGACGATCAGAGTCTGCGGTAGAACTGACCCCCTCTGATACCAATTTGTCACGACCCGACCTCGGGGCTCGTGCCGTGACTACCCCAAGCCCGCCTTCCATAGGCCAGGGGCTGGCGACTAGCACCAAGGCGTAAAATCCCGGTAAACAGGGAAGGAATTGCCTTTAAAAGTAACAACCACCACAGATTCAGCAAGCGGAAAGTAACTACAAAGTGCAGAAAAGTAAAGGGGGCCGGAAATACAAGCCCAACTGTAAAGTACAACTGAAAAAGTAAAGAACAGCAACTGAAGAAAAGACGGCGGCCTCGTGTCGTCCACTGGCAATCCCACCTGAAGGGTGGGTACAGATAGCCTCCAGGCTCCTCGGGTCCCACGTCCGCTCCGAGCACGTCCCGTCCAGTGGTCCACCTCCAGGTACTGTCCTGCTCCACGCCCCAACCGTGATCAGCGCTGTCCGTCGTCTGCATCCAACACAACAAGGTGCGGGCATAGCCCGTGCAGGGGTGAGTATAAGCTACTCAGTAAGGACCCCGAGACCCCCGAAGGTCTCCCGAAATCCACAAAGGATATAGCACAAAAGAAAGATGCAATCACGAAGTAACATCTGACTCGACTTAGGTATATTCCCATACATATACCTAAGTCCCCAATTCTAGCTCTACTCACGAGCCCAAGAACAACTCAATCCACGCAGGAAAGCAAAACTCAAATCCACAAGGAGAGTAAACAGTAAATCCACAAAGGATAGTTCAACACAATCCACAAAGGAGAGTAACATAAGATTCAGCTCAACCAGGTATACTTTTTCAGATGACGTCAAAGATGATCACTGATCCATCTAAGTCGTCGGACCCACGAAGGATCGATAGGTACTAACCCCCGTAAAAGACCCACATAGGATCGGGCTCACACAGAACCTGTAGGCAGTGGCTCACACAGAACCGGTAGTAAGGACCCACATAGGATCGGGCTCACACAGAACCTGTAGCACTGATCCACGTAGGATCGCTGAGTGCAGTAGTCGACGCAGTCCACTGAGGATCTCTGCACAGTCGTCGCCGCAGTCCACGAAGGATCTCTGCTCTGCCGTCGTCGTAGTCCATGGAGGATCTCTGCTCTGCCGTCGTCACAGTCCACGGAGGATCTCTGTTCTGCCGTCGTCGCAGTCCACGGAGGATCTCTGCTCTGTCATCGAAGTCACAGCCAGCGCTAGGGTTCCCGCACATAGCGAGCTCGTTTAGGAGGGTCCGCTCCACGAGCCGAGAGGCTGATACATCAACTGACATGTAGTCCGAAGTTGATGTATCCAAAAGTTCCGTATCGACAACAGTATCTCAACGCAACAGACGGCGCGTCAATCGGACGCCCGGTCTGAGAGTTATTGGCATTTTCGTCCCAGGGGCCCGGTTGGTTTTTAGGGCAAAACCAACCCGACCGTACTCCGCCTGTGTCCGATCCTCGGGCGGAGTATGCCAAAAGTTCCTTCTCACTTAGAGGAAACTACCACAGCAGACGGTACGTCGATCGGACGTCCGTAGCTCATGTTATGAGCGTTTCCGCTCCGAGGGCCCGGTTGGTTTCGTGTACGAACCAACCCGGCCGAACCCAAAGTCTTCCGAAACCTTGAGTATAATATACCGAAACGACTGTATCGATCCAAGGATCGCGTAGCCGCTGACGGTTCGTCAATCGGAGGTCCCAGGCCCAAGATATGGGCAAAAGACCGAAGAAGGTCCGAAAACGGGGGTTCTGGGTCCGGGGCGACCCGGCCCGAACCACCCCTGGGTCGGCCGCACCGGGTCGGCCCGAACCGGGTCGGCCCGACCCGGCCCGACCCGGCTAGGCCGGGTCCGGTCCGGCCTGGGCGCGGCCCGGCCGACCGGACCGGCCGGCTCGGCTTCGGCCGAGCGGCCGAAGCAACCGCCGCGGGTTTGACCCGCGGCTTGGAGGAAAACGCGGCCCTGCGGGGGGCCGCCTGTCACGCGGACGCAGCCGGGCCGCCGCGTCCCTCCCCGGTTCCGCGCGGCAGCGGAACCGGCCGCCGCCGCCGCGGCTTCAGCCGCGGCGGAACTCCTCCACGGCGGCGCGCCGGGCGCCGCCGCCGCCTTCCG